>OZ018409.1:16162056-16762056 GCA_963969595.1 Neckera pumila
AGATTTTAGTAACTTTTAAAAGCTACAACCAAAATAATAGTAAAAAAATTAAAACTTTTGAAAAGTGCATTTGGTAAAATTTACAAGTAGAATCACTTTTAAAATGTTAAAACTTTAGGAGAGTTGCATATGAATTTTGGGAAGCTCTTTGAATCTTTTTTTTATTTTGAGTTCAAAAGATTACATAAATTTGTAACTTTTGAAGTTGTAATTTTTTAAAGTTACAAATTAATTTTAAAGCTACAAAAATTTCAAATCATATGAAGTTCATAACAAAGTCTTACAAAAACTACATCTAGTGCGGTATTGAATTCATATGAATGTCATATGACAATGCCAAGTTGCTGTTGTTGTTTGAGATGCATGCCCTTGGATTAGGTTTCTGTGAGCATTTGTCCATGGAGGTCCTACCAAAGGCCACGGAAGCATCTGACACGCCAAGTCTGTGCACCATTCGGTGTAAAGTGAACAGTAGCTTTCTTCTTCAACATAGAGATCAAAAGCTCATTCATGCGTTGGTGTCCCATTTAAGGTAAACCAACCTAAAGCCGCCAACTTCCTATTTCTGTCATCCTATTTTTGGCCTCATTTCTGCCACTACACTCAGGGTCACTTTACACCAAGAAGCTAGGCCAATTCTCCTTCAAGCCAATTGCACAAAATTTCAGCCTCTTTTGGGTTGGAGGCCGGCTTCAACTTCCCATTAGAATAAGATTATAATGGGGGCCAATTTTCCCATATGTGAAGGCCTTAAGGCCAAGAAGCCGGGCCGATTCAATAAAACCTACAAAAGAAAGAGAGAGGGGTTGAAATTTTCAGGGCCACTTTACACCTAGAGGCCGGTCCTAATCCCCATGAGGCTGATTGCACAAAATCCAACAGTAATGATTAGTTGAAAAAAATAGTTTTTTATTAAAATGATTTTTTTAATTGAAATCTGACATTGGCCCCAAGGCCAAGAATTGGCCTCCCATTTTTGGTGCACCCAATTCAGCGAGCTTGGGCCATGTCAGATCATGTCTTTTTTGAATAAAAAATTCAATTCACCAAATTGGCCCAGCCTCTTGGTGTAAAGGATTTGGGGCTGATTTGAGCCTTTTGTCCAATCAAAAGTCAGGATTCTTGGCCTCTGACACAGGAAATTGGCCCAGCCTCTTGGTGTAAAGCGGCCCTCATTCAACTCCACTCACTTTCCTGACAAAATCAGAGCATTGATATCACAAAGAATAATGTGTCAATTTCTCATTGGTCCATACTTACATGCTAATAAATACATGGAAGGGTAGTTATGGGTTGTTAGTATGATGTTTATGACTCCAGTCAACAAGCAGTTTTGTAATTTCAGGGTTGACACTTCAAAAATTCACAGAAATTACAATATTGATTGAAATATTATAATTCCACTTGGGTTTGATTTGTAATACAAGCGCACACTTCTGAAAAATACATGCCCTTTTTGGAATTGTCCCCAATATCCTCAGATTGCAAATCAGGGTAATAATAGGCTTGTCTACCTTATTTTTGACGGAGTCAACTTGGGATTGCAAGATGAATTGACTTTTGTTTGTACGATGAATCTGTGGGTCTGGCATCATCAGTTCAATCTAAAATCATCATATATATCTAATCCTTCATAACCTACTCTTCATAACCTATTACCTTGATATATATAAGCTATAATCAATCAATGCAAGAAAAATTCCATCAATCTTGAATAGAGACTTTGTGCAGCTAGACATACTCAAAAGAGAGAATTATCGGTCGATTCTGGTTTCATAATTAAAAAAAACCCTCAATATTGCTGGGATTCAACTGAAGCTTGCAATTAGCAACAGATACTCACAACTGAAGTGTTAGCGATCCACTAAGGTAACTGCACCTTAACCCCTAAAAGATCAATATGCATTTATTGGCCGTATAGAAATTTTGGGCAGGTACGTGTGACTAGAGATAACCATATTTGAGGCTAAATTTTTAATAGAAGATGGGGGCAAGGAATATCTTCATGTGTACCAAGTTTCATGACATTTCAAAATACAAGTCAAAAGTTGTGACCTAATATGTTACTTTTTTTCGTAACTGGGCAGCTTGGGCAAATTGGAAAAAATCATTTTTTCCGGAATTTTTTTTTTGAAATTGGTTCTCTACATTTATATATACTTAAAAAGCTTTGAGTCACTCCATTTCAATCAACAAGTCAAAAGTTATGAGGGTTTTTGAATTGCGGGTAGTTATGGATTCTCTACTCTAAAAAAGATTTAAAGTTGTTTATTTAACTCAATTTTCAATATTTTTGGAAAAAAATAAAATCCTAGGATGTAGATTGCTTATTACAACATTACAACCGTTGGGATTGGCATTTTTAAATTCCATGATTAAATTATGAACAATTTAGTATTTTGAATCATTTTCTACTTCTTTCTACTTACTATTTTTTTCCTATATGTTGTACAATTCCAAATGATGTGAAATTTTTCAAGCATATAGACAACTTATTTAGGAAACTGAATTCAAAGAAGCACCACCTTTATTGGCATATTTTCATTGAAAAGTGAGCTTGCAAAGTGCAGCTGCCCAATTTTTCGTAGGATTGAAAAAATGGTTTTCAAGACTTTGAATGCTTATATCTTATGATCCACATGGTGGGAATTTTTTGAAATTTTTACCACATGTTTTCAAAATATCATACTACAAGATCCTACGGTTACATGTGTCAAAAATTGTTTTTTCCCAAACATTTGGTAGTTGTATTAGAAATGGCAGTTTTGGAGCGTTTTTGGTGATTACATAGTCATGAAACTTTAGGGGTTAAATCGCACAGTTAAGCAATTCAGCATGGTTTTCAATATTATATTGAAAAATAAATTGTGGGGTCCCATTGGTAGTCAAAACAAGATTCTAGATTCTCTTAGAATGCATTTTTTGGACACCGTGTGAATAAACTACGAATTTCTAAAGTGCTGAAAATAGGTACACCGAAAAGCGATCATAGAGTCATGAATATTGGGAGTACATTTTAGGCAAGAATATCCTCTGTGCGCTTTTAAGGACTGTGCGATTTTAGGTGTCGTTACCTTATAACTGAAAGAAGAGTGACCAAAAAAGGGAGCAGGGAGCTGTTCCAACAACAGTCTTGACAAATTCGATGTTCGTTTAATTTGAAAATTGTTTGGCAAACTAATTTTCTCTTGCAACTAACAAGTTAGAAGAAGGAATTTTTGAATTTTGAAGGAATTTTGCTCTTGATTTTAGAGTTGACCTGAAGAAATTTGTGTTAATCTAGTTGATGTTTTTTTTAACCCCTAAAGGACCAAGGCCTTTTTTCAGCCAAAAAACTCTCAAAACTGCCATTTCTAGAGCAAAGAGTAAAAAAATTTGAAAATTGTTTTATTTGCGCATCCAATCATAGGATCTTATACCTAACTAGTATGACAATGTGTGGAAAAATTTACAAAATTTTTGACCGCACAGATTGCAAGATACTTGCGTTTGAAGTGAAAAAAACAAGATTTTCAGCACATTGCGGGACTAGATTTTTTTGACTTTGAACATTTTCAACTTAATTTTTTTGCACTATAGAATTTTGAGCTTTAAATCTTTATATTGGAGAATTGAGTTGAGAGTCTAGGAAAAAAAAGAAACTAAAAAAAACTTAGTTTTCATTCGTAAAAAAATTGTCAAGTAGAAGATAGTACAAGATAGAAGGAAAATCTAAAACATTGATAGCTTTTAGATGGAATTAAAATGCACTAATTCCAATGGTAAGATTGTTCTAGCAAAAAAACTAAACCATGTGGAATTTTTTTTTCGAAAAACTGCAAAAATTGCATTCCAAAATGAATCATATAAGTTATTTTTTCAAGAAGATGCTCTAATTGTCTGAAAAACAAGATTGTCCATAACTTTCTCATAAAAAGTCCAAATGAAATGAATCAAAGCTTCCCAAATAGGCAAAAATATAATCTATAAGGAAAAAAAAATTTAAAAATTTAAAATTTTTTGCAAATTTTTTTTGCTGCCCCTCTCCCCTGTTTTGAGCTTATGTGGGCATAACTTTTGTTCCCGGGCACCGATTGAAAAAAAAATTATATTCCTATGAAGCTTATCAGTTTTTCTATCTTCAAAAAAAGCTTCAAAAAATTACAACAAAAATGCAGCCCGTAGGGACCTGCCCAAAATCCCATTTGTCCCCCAAAGAAACAATGGTCCTTTAGGGGTTAAATAACACATATTGCAATTGTGTTTAAAATAATGCATTGAAGTAGTAAAACAAATTTGTGCGGTCAACAAATCCATTGAAGTGGTAAAATAAAATTAGGGAGGCATTGCCAGATACTCTATTATAGAATACACACGGAAGTCATGAGAGAAATAAATAAAAAATGTTCAGCTAAGAGGATTTAGAACCATAATTGGACAAAATTTTCTCAATTTTTGGTCCTTAAACTCCACAAATTTTGTTAATGTTTTTGTTTTAATCATTATCTCAATCATAGTTAGGGTCTGTTTGAAAGGACATGACTCTTGGAGAGGTGACATTGTCAAGTTTTGCACACACCCAAGTGGTGGAAGAAATGGAGACCGGAAGGGAGAGTTGTTTGGCATCAAATTATTTATTTTTTCTTCCATTCTAATTGGAATTTAGATGAATTTAGTTGAATATTTTCTTAAGAAGTTCAAAAACTTAATCAAGCAAAAGACTACTTGTTCATGCAAAAGACTTTGTCTTTTTAGTTAATACAACTTCCTTTTCTAAGACATCAAAGGTAAGATTTCTATGATCCATAAAAATAGTGTGTCATTTTTGGCTAGAAAATCTTGTATTTTTGACTTTTAATTCATATTTTTGAAATATATTATTTACAAAAATAGAAAGATTTTAGATTTGTATTTGTCAAAGTTTTGTACTTTTTTTTAACTCCTCAAAGCAATGAAAAAATATAAATTTTATGCAAGTCAATTTTGTTAAATTATCCAATTTAGTTGATTGGAGAAAATTTTGTAATATATTATTTGAATGTTTTTTTTTTAAATTTTAAATTAGTGATTGTAGAAAAAAATGATTTTATATGTAATTCAATGCTGATGTACATTTTCATGCACATAAAGAATTTCCTCATTGGATTTGCAAGTCTATGTAGTAATTATTATAGTTTTACAAAGCTTTATTTACCTACAATCACACTTAAAGCCTATGTGAACTATATAGAATTGATGACAAATAATGCTATGGCAACTTTCATACTAACATTTCTTATAGCTTGCATCAAAAATCAAATTGGTCATAGAAATTCTCTATGAAGCTTTTAAATGCTCTATTTCCTAAGATTAAATGATAGATTTATGGATTGATGTTTATTGCAAATTGTCATTGACATTTACAAACTATCAATTTTGGTTATGCATCTTAAGACCACAATTACAAATAAAATCTTTTTGGATATGAACATTTTACTCCATTTAGAACTATACAATAATTGGAGCATAAAACATGGCAACTTTATCCAAATGTGATATAGAGGGCAATAGTTCACCTCCATCCAAACCACCATTAATTACACTCAAAGAAGTTGAGAATCCCCTTGCAAACTTAATTGTTGTTGCCTTCCCTCATGAGATTTTTGAACAACTGCGACAAGATGCAGAACGATTAGGTAAGATAACCTTAATTGGCCATATAGCAGGGGAAATTCCATCTTTGGAAGAAATTCAAGGTTGGATAAATACATTTCTTATCGACCGTGAGCTCCATTCTAATATCCAAATTAATCAGGTTTGCTTACTCACGCAAGGTTACTTCACTATAACCTTTTTAACTCAAGAAGGTGCAGACAAAGCACTTAATCTTAGTCCCATTAGATGCAATGTACAAGAAAACAATCAAGAAATTGAGCACGTCATGTTTTTTCATTTGTGGACTCCCAACTTTAGCCCACCTCCAGGTGAAGCAACTGTCTTATGGGTTAATTTTCCTGGGCTCCCAAGAATCTACTACCCTTACTTGGAATATATAGCAAATACAATTGGTAGAGTAGTATGGCAAAGTGAAAAAGCTTCAAATATTTAACATGGTTGTCCACCAAAAATCCGCATTCTTGTTGCTGACGTTAGAATTCTTCCTGGCTCCATTGCAATTCCACTTGCCATTGGTGATGGATTTTTTGAGCAAAGGGTAAGCTATGATGGCATGTCAAAGCAGATTTGTAATAAATGCAAAAACTTAACAATTGCCATCGATAATTGAATACCAATATGAATATTTACTTCTAATTTTCAAGGCCTTTATAGTATTCAAAATTAATAAAAAATTTGTCATAGTAATTTTTTATTAGTAAGTGTCAAGGAAAGATAAGGATTTGATGAAGATACTATTTCATTCTTGTCAATAGGTAGTTCAAGTTGTACTAATATTAGATGTATCCATGCTCACCATACTCAATGTTTGGTTGCCACCTCTTTGGAGATAGGCTCTATACTTACTGATGCTATGTTTTAATTGAAGAAGCAATGGCTTTTTGTTCTTATCTAATAAAATACGTTTTAATGGATAGTAAACGCCTCTTCATACTATGGTTGTCCAAGTCAAGGGGCCTTGGGTGTGAGTGACCAAATTTAGTTGAAAGTCTAAAGAAATGGGTTGAAAATAGGCAATATAGAGATTTTGATTTTTTTTATGAAAAACATTTGACAGCTTCTAGACCATAGTTTGTGTTTCCATTTCTATCCGATCCAATCTTTTTTTGAGAGTCTGTTGCCTTGGTTAAAAAGTGTTACCATGTAGGTATTTTGGAAAGCAATGGCATTTGGACTTTGTCTTTTAGTGTGAAGTATTGAGAGTCTAAATTCTTATTTTTTTGCAATATAATTTGGCGGAAATTGTCATCATCTCAACATTTAGAAATAGTATAAAGTGCCCTTAATTGTATCCAATTTGGCCTATCCATGAATGCAAAGTGTTTGACATGGAATTCTATATAAAGTCTTTGATGTTGGGCCTCTTGAAACAGCTCCTAAGAAATTAGCTAGTGCAAAGCGCCATACTAGCAACCCATGCCTTAGCTTGTAGAGAAAATGTGGCATATGTTGCTCCACATTTTCATCCATTGAAAACATATATCTTTAATCCCAAAGGATGAGACCTATCACCGTTGTACTTTTCAAAAATAATCCAATTTAGGGGCCAATAAGTGCATCCTTTAATCCTACATTAATCTTGAAAGTAATCTTAGTGAACATTAGACAATTTTTGGCCTCATTGTCTTTCTTGTATCAATCCTGTGAAATTCAACCTAGAGAACAATCTATTCTAGAACAATGCTGGTATTATGGCATCAAAGATTCTAAAATGAAGGATCTATCTTGCAATCATTAATATCAAATAAAAAAAAATCCATCTTTGCTTGACAAAAAGGCAATTCTTGAAAAGTGTGTTTAGACTATTAATAGCTAAATTTAGATGATATCATAACATTGTTAATCAACCTACCCCCTTAGGCCCTTAGATGCATGGTTAAGAATTTTTATTGGCTCATTAGAAAATTGCAAGAGAGTCATTAGCTAACTAGGATGTTGCTATGTTGGGGGCTTCTAATTTTTGTGGAAGCAAAAAAAGACCCTCCAAATGGATAATAATGTTATGATCTAACAATTGATTGATGGATAAAACAAGGCTACTCTACTGGTTATTTTGAGTTTTTTTAAAATTGATTGAGTTGAGAAATAAATCCTATACGTCATTTTTCCAAGAAGATGCTTGATTATTGGCAAAACAATATTCTTCACAACTTTTAATCCCTAAATGCCCAAGGCTTGTTTTGAGCCTCTTGGAATTTGCTCTAATTTGAACAAAAAGCCAACAATTTGATAAGTTGAACCAATTTTTTTTGAATTGTAACCATACAAATTCAAACTAGACATGTTAAAGATTACATTGGAAAAGAAACACAACAATATCATTTAAGGATTGAAAGATTATAATGTTTGATCATGAGGGTGTTAAAACTATGAAAACCTTTGAGCTCTCTTTTTGCATGTCAAATCTAAAAAACTCAAGACCAAATAATTATGAGGTTGAAGGGCCTAACAAATAGAACCTCAATCAATTTATGGCTTCTCAAATTCTACTCTGCAATTTTTTTTAAATGAATTTCTAGTGTGATTTTTTCTCCAAGATCTAGTGCATTTGAGACTCATTTATGAGAGCCCTCAACACTACAAAAAAGTCAAGCTTGCAATGGTTACCTTTGCACAAAATCTTGAATAGAAAAATCATGATCATTCATTTTCAAAATCAGAATTTTGATGCTAAAACCAGACTTCAAAAAAAAATTCAAAAATATAAACTATTAAAAAAATAGCAATTTGGTAAGGTTTATTGAACTTCAAAGTTTCTTCAACACTACATTTGGGTGCCTTGGGCATTTAGGGGTTAAAGGTCAAGAATAAAAGCTTTCTATGTAGACATAAATATATTCTATGAAAAAAAAATTAAATATATAATCCAAAAATTAGAAACTAAAAGACTTGGAAGGCATAATTTTTTTTTTGCACCAAATGAAATAAAAAATATATTATTAGAAGGTTAGTAGTTTCTTGGACCTCTAAAAAATGTTTCGAAAAACTATTGAGTAAAATTTGACATCATAAGAACTTGCCCAGATATTTGAAAATCCACTCTACAACTTTGAAACTTTAGGAGTTAAGATGAACTTATTCCATTAAAAAATGTTTTTTATTTTAATTATACTAGATTTTTTTTTGCTTCACACATTTTGCTCCAAGCAACATGCAATTTCATCAAACCTTTGCTTTGATAGATATCAAGATTATTTTGAAAAATCCTGCAATCAGTATGATATTTGGCCATAAATAAAACCATATAATTTGGTGTCTGTGTGGTTGTATTCCCATCACAATGCACTAATCCTTAAAGGTTTGAGAAGTCCAATTTTAAATTGTAATATGTTTTTTTTTTTGTCTTCGACATACAAGGTGCAAAAATTGGTATATACATCAATTATAATAATTTGTATTCATACAAGTCAGATCCAATAACATGCAATACTTCCAATTTAGATAATTATTGCCCTTCTAACATGCTTAAGTAATTGTAAAATGTACAGTGTTGAATATCAACATAATAAGTATCTTTCCTTTGAGTGTCCGTTACATTACATGAGATTCGGGGGTCTTAGAAGGCTGTGAGTTCCCTTGCTGTCTGCTGCGTTCCCGTAGTCTGGGAACGCAGCAGCAGCAGCTGGCTGACGTGGTCGAGCGACTGCCACGTCACTTTTTGAAAAAATAAAAAATAAAAAATAATTTTTTTTTTGCTTAAAATGATATTTTGGTAAAAAAAAATTTTTTTTTTTTTTTTTTTTTGAAATTTTTTTTTTCTGACACACCCGTTCCGGCGTTCACTGGATTTGGGCAGATCAGGGAACAGGCCTGAAACGGCCCTCCGCGACCCCCAAATATCATCTAATGGGAGGAATTGCGTCTGCACCCAACTTGTTTAAGTGTAAGTACTCTGTGGATCCCTTACATAAGGTCCTTGAATCAAATTTGGGGTCGAACATGTCATTGATGCTTGTTCATGATTGCCAAGCAAGATAAGTATGTTCCACAAGGATGGAGGATGATACCTCAAGAGTAGTCTCAATCCTCATCACTTACTACAGTGTAAAAATACATTGATTTTTTTTATCCCGTTAATAAATGTCTTATCCTACTACTAAATTATCAAAGTCACACTATTTAAAATTAGGGTGGACTGAGATATTACTCTTATTACTGTATCTATTTATTTGGTACAAAATGTATTGTATCACAAATAATCTCATCTTTATGGTTGATCACGTTTGCATCTTGATACATTTTCATTAAAAACTTTGAAGCACTGTTGAGCAAAGCCCCAAATGATTTCAATTCTCATTACTCATTTTGGCAAAAGTACTGTGATTTAACCTGTTAGTATAACATTCTGTGTATATGACATTTAATATTACTTATCCTATTACTTGACTCATTCTAATTCTCAATCAATTGATAAATACCGTAGGTGCTGGGTAGCTTTGCCAAAAAATAATTCAACAAAATGATTGCAGATTATTTTGATAATTATGCTGAACTTTTGGCAATAAAAATTGAAGGAAAATGAGCAAAAATATTTAGAAACTACAATACATGAGCAAAAAATCACATAAATTTAGACTTCAAAGTGAATACAAAGTCCAAGTGCCATCTACTATTAAGAGTTTTTTTGAAGACAAAGTGATCAAATTACTTCATTGACATTCTGTAAAAATAAAAGATGGAGAGGTTAATTTTGTACTAAAATTCATTGTCCATCATGAATCCTCTCCGGAATCCTCAAAGGCTATGGGATAAGTTGAAACTTGAAGCTTGACCTCTCATTCCCAAATATAGAAGTTATGTTTGAAGTAGAATTTCAGACTTCATTAGGCATCATAGAATATTTTTTTGCTAAAAACTTGAACAAAGAAAAGTTGCTAAATCAATCTAACTTTCATTGCTAAAAAAACTTTTTGTGGTTTTGAGCCTCCAATAAAAAATTATGGACAAAGTTTAGAGAGGATGTTTGAAAATGTCAAAGAAAATGTTCCTTCCAATCCTTCCATGAATTTTGTCCATAATTTTTGTTTATAGACTTGAAATCTTAAACAAATTTTTGAAGATCAAATTCAACTTGATTTTCCACAAAAGACTTAATTCAAAATTCAAAAAATATTTTATTCTACTATGCCATAATGGTGTCTAAAATTCTACTTTAAACATAATTCCTATTTTTGACTTGAGAATGAGTGGTTGAGTTCTTACTAGTCCTAATTTATATATTCCATATGGTCTGTTTTACCTCCTACCACCCTACTTGTATAAATGAGTTTATCTTCTCATTTCTATATACATAATAGGTGGCTAGTGAAGCTATGTAAGAGACTTATGCATGAGCTTAGCAATTGTCTTAGGGTAGAGAATCTAAGATAATAGTTGGATGAAAGGTGAAACTATAAATATTTATTTATCCGATAACTTGAATTTCAAAAATCCCTTTTTTAGGTGCTAAACATTTGATTTTCAAATTAATTAAGTATTCACCTAGGTTGTGGTGAAGCTGCCTTGCACCTACAGTAGTGCTCACATTTAGTATTTGTGACATTAGTATTGTAGTATTCTTGACATTTAGTGCACTACATGTCAACGTGAACATTACAAAAAATTACAATAAGGTAGATGGCTTTAAAATCGCAAGGTCACTAAGAACTGTCCCTATAAATAACTGTAACATGGACATGACGTGGTTCTTAAATTGACCTCCTCACTGAATGAATTGAGGAAAAAAACATTATGAATTGCAAGAGCCAATCATTATCTTTGTTTTTCCAATCTTTCTTTAGAAGTTGCAAGCGAACAATTTATGGAAGACCTAGGGTCATAAATAGGTGCCTATGACACAACTTGTTTGAAAATTCATAAGTAATTCAATAATGTTTCAAAAAATATGAAACCACTTGTATTAAATTTCTGATCTATTTTTCTTTGTTTGAAAGATGAACTAAGAATATTTTCATCCAAGGAAATACATGAAAATTACCAACCAACCTTGGGATGAGCGATTTCTGAGCCTCCTGCCTTACATTATTTGACAAATAGTACTCATGTTCAATTTGTCACTTAGTACTGATCTTTACCGTGAACCACTCATAGGAAATGTCCAGTGCATTTCACGGGTAGGTTTTGTGCTATAATGCCCAATTATGCGGTGTTGTCCCCGTAATTGGGCATTACGGATTGTACATCCAATATCAAATTCTTGTCCCGATTCTCCATCTAGTTTGTTGATTTTCTTCTAGCATTCTATGTTGAACAATGGTCCTTATTGTTAGGCATAGTGCCAAATAATCAAGTCTCCTTGTTGGGCTCCGTCCTCCTTGTCAACCAATTATTTAGCGTAATGTCCTCAGCATTCCCCTATACATTAGAGCTTGTAATCGATGTTGCAAACACTAAATATCATCAGGGGTAGTCACAGCTTGTCCGACAACACCATGGAGAATGGAGATTGAGATTTGAGGAAGAAAAATAGGAGCCAACAGGGAGCCAATTTGGGTGAACAAGCTGTGACCACCCTCAAATGGTCGACTGTTGAGAATGGATAATGAAGATGGATGGAGGTACTTGGAGGCCAACCCTACATCACCACGACTTCAATCTGCATTGTTCACCGCTTGCGCACTCCGATCCCAACCTTCACCTTTGGAGGTGGATGTTGAGGGTGAATAATCAATATCACGCTACGAATATTCCGGCGAAAGGAGGCCAACCGCTTACGCCGCCACCGCTTCATCCATTGTTCACCTTGACTGTGAACAAGCCGTGACTACCCCTATTATTAGTGAGGCTATCATAAGTTTATTTGTTTCCAGGCCCTTGTTCCGCCATCTCCCACCACCGTTGAAGTCTCCAGGACATGAGAAATCGGAGGAAGTGCCAGACTGTGAGGACGCCCGTGACACAGAAACTGAAGAGATCGAGGGCGCATGCGATAACCTGAACCAGCTCTTCGGCAACATCCGTCGGTAATATTGAAGTGTCAGACACAAGGAACCTTCCTTCCATTGTGGGACTCAATTTCGCAGCTCCAGCAGCTCATTCGCAGGAGCTCCCAAGCAAATGCGAGGATAACCGGCTCTCAATTTCTCCTTGAACTTGAAATTAGCGTCACCTTGAGGGATTAGGATTTGAAGGGTCAGAAATGGCATGCGAGTTGGGGTTTGAGAATTCCTGGTGTGCTCCTCAGAATGGGCTCGTTCTGAGTAGTATCAGAACAAATGCAAGCGAATAATTACGCTTTCAATATCTCTTTGTACTTGCAATTGGAGTCGTGTATCAGCTTGTGGGATTCCGATTCGAAACATGCAGATTAGGGTTTAAAACTTCATGGTGCCCATCGAATGGGCAACTGACAAAAACAATTGTTACGTTGGGAATTGCAGGAGGTCCGTTCGAGCTCGAATTGAATAAAAGCTGCAACAACTCATTCTCTGCTAAGAAGGCCACCTCAAGAGCGTTGTCAATGATGAATACACAGACAGCACCAAGTGCTAAGACGGTGTACATTTATCTTCACACCGGAGATGAAGGACCTTGCCAAAGAATGGACATATATGTAGGTGCTCTAAACTCGTATGCGGAGACTGATTTGGGATTCATCATTGTCGTAGCAATGAACTCTACGATCATTTGAGAATTTCGACTCCATTGCTAATTCTTAATTAAGAGAGCCTGGTTAATACTACCGGTATGCATTGCTATTAATCAACGAAGCTCAAAACGCAGAGTTTACCCTCTCGTCGTCGATGACGGCCGGAAGCTGCAATAGTAAGCACAGATGTGATAGAAGAAGACGCTGCAGCCGAATTTCTCAAGATATGCTTACGCATGTAGAAACACGTATGTAGAATCTTCACCACGTACGTGTTTCTACATTTAACAGATGGCTCATTTTTGGCTGCATTGCGGTGGTGCATCCCAAGCTCTCGGCAAAACCTTCTTTAACCTTCACCCCTCCCCATCTCTTCAAGAATTCAGACCTTGAACCATCTGGGCAGCAGTGAGGGATTGTAGAAGTTGCTTGAGAGTTCATTCATTGCATCCAAGGTCGCAGTTTGAGATTTGCATATCCCGTAGTTCGTTAGGTTCGTTGAGCTCTTGGTTTTGTATCAAAGTCAGGGTTGAGGAACTTGTAGTGTTGTCGAATTGTATTGATTTGGAAAGCAGAGAGCTTGGGTTTTTGAGTGTCTATGGCGACAATAAAGGATCAGTCTCGGCTTCGTGGGGAGGCCAACCAAGCCAAAGATGACGCCCGGGAGCATGGGCGAAAGGCGCAGAGGCGGCCAAGGAGACTGCGCAGGAGTATAAAGGCGCAGTGCAGGAGGAGGGCTTGTCTATGCCGAAAGGTGCTGAGGATCGGTACGACTCTACCAAGGGGGTACGCGCAGCAGAAGAGCGGACAGGCTGTGGATACAGCTGTGGCGGCCAAAGATGAAGCCATCGATACTACCACCCAGGCCAAAAACTCCGTCGTTGTAAGCTTCCAAATTTTACAATCTCTTTTGCGTATAAATTTGCAGCAAGGTCACCAAGCCTGACGCAATAGTTGACAAGTCCTGTTGATCAGTCCTCTTTACTTGTCGAGTCTGTCGCACTGATGCGTAGTTTATCCCCTTTAACGGATCAGGACTCACAAATTTGGTCTCTTGTCTCATTATTAGTTTTGAGTATGTCACGTTCTGACTATTTTTTTGTTCAAATCTATATATATCTTTATCAAGGTTCTTCACTAATTTTGGTGATATAAATGATGGCCTCATCTGATTTCGATTATTTTCAATCACAAAACGGTGACTGAATTGAATTGGTCATTTCAAACTATGAATCCTTGGTCCACTAGGGTTTAAAAGATGTCAAATTCTAATATGTTCAAGCCAGGTCAGCGCATGAAGTAAGAATCTTTCATTCGTCTATGATTGAAGTATTTTCTGGTACGTGTTGTGATAGAGCCATCACATAGTATCAATTTTTATAACTAAGTAAACGTTCTTGCTGAGTATGGGTTCATCTTTTGAGCGCAGAAAACTAGGTGCTTATAATTTGTGAATGATCGTATTGCAGGACATTGTGTCTCAGTACGGAGGGGCAGCAAAGGACAAAGTTGTTGATGTGAAAGATGGTGCAGTGGGCCAGTATAATGAGATCAAACAGTCGGTGAATGAAACTGCTGAAAATGTGAAGGATACGACTGCGGATAAGTATAACCAGGCAGCTGGCTACGTAGGGGATGCTACTCAGCGCACGAAGGAAACTGCTGCAGATGAGAACAACCGTGCAGCTGATGCCACTCAACGGACGAAGGATTCCGCGGCAGGCTCGTATAACCAAGCGTTGGATGCTGCAGGGAAAACCGCGCGAGATGTGCAGAGCGGTCACTCAAGAGAGGTAAATAATTCTACCAATGTCGTATACGTGCACTGTGAAGTTTGCATTCTGGATATTCACTGTGTGATGTCTCCAAGAGCTTTGAAACATTCCATGTGAGAAGTACACTCAACACTCACTAATGGCACACATTCTAATGGTACACTATCTAATGGCAATCGAATTTGTCATTTAGTGTACACATCCTATTGGATACACATCTGATCGCAACGGCCTCATGCCAAGTTGTGAACACATTTGAGAGCTTTCAGAGACGCATTTGTCTCCACCCTAAATCCTAAACCCTACCCTCCTTGCCCACATAAAATTTGCCTTCCGTTTCTCCAGCAACTCTCGTTAACTCAAAATCCGAGGGAGACTATATTCCTGACTCCGTCCCTACGTATGAGGTCCCAGTCTTTTATATAATCTTACGCAAATGATCACATATACAAACACGAGCTAACATTTGGTAGAATCAGAATGATGGCTTGGGATTCTTGCAGAATGTTGCGAACACCACAAAGCTCCAGCTCACGTCTGCGTGAATATTTGGCTGTTCTGCCGCACCCACGCTTCGACAGTAAGCGGCTTCACCCCCGTAATAACCTCCGCGTCGTCACTCTTCCGATCATTCTCCCCCTTCAACGTCTTCTTCGCCAACGTCACAAAGTGATCCTCCAGATGCGGCCCCAACTGCGCTTCCGCAAGCTCATTCTTCACCCACTCCCCCATAGGTACATCCACGTACACGACCTCTCGTCCAAGCGCTTTCGCGTACTCCCTGGCCATGGCGTCCCCATCCAAGCTCTCCGGCCCCACAACGTGATACGTCTTCCCAATGTGCTTCTCAGGATTCACAATCACCTCACAGGCCACTCGCGCCACGTCCGTCGCCGCAACTGGCGAGATTTTTTGCTTTTTAAACGGCAACCGCAACTCCCCCGATCGCCGAATGGTCTGCGCAGCCATGGTGGAAAAAAAAGGATGCTCCAGGAACACCGTCCCGCGAACCTCCACAACTGGTAACCCCGACCACGCCAGCACCTGCTCCACCAGCCAGTGATACCGCTGCTGCTTACTAGTCGTCTCGTTCGTGATGTTCGTGTGGGTCATCTGAGAAACTGTCATCTGGGAGAGGTTGACGAAAAGGGAAACTTTGTGGTACTTCGCAGCGGCGGCCATGGTGAGAGAGGCCTGGAGATAGGCGTCCGACACGGACAAGCAGAAGAAGATGCGGTCGCATCCGTCTACTACGCGCATGGCGTCGTCGACGTTGGTGAAATCGGCGACCACGACTTCGGCGCCTAAGTTGGAGAGAGCTTCCGAGCGAGAGTCGAGTCGGCGGACTTGGGCGCGCACGGGGAGGTTTTGAGAGCGTAGCATTGAGACAAGCTTCGCGCCTACGGAGCCGATGGCGCCACCTGCGCCCGTGACGAGAATGAGCTTCGGCTGGCTACCGTGAATTTTCTCCGACTGCGCCATGTAATGCTTAATTGATAGTTCCAGCAAGGAGATGGATCCGAAGCTTTTTGTCTGCGGTGCGCGCAAAATTTGAGCTCGACGTTCGGATTCTAACTCTGAGCTGATTCTACGTACTCCTCTGATTCCACTAGCTACACTGAATCCACTACTCTGATTCAACTAGCTACTCTGATTCTACAAACTCTGATTCTACAACTCTGATTCGATTCTACAACTCTGGTTCTACAACATGCAGCAATCTGTGAAATGCGAGTGTGAATGTGGACTTGAATGAGGAATGTGAACTCGATCACTTGCAAGTCGTCCATATATACTTTTCATGTCTGTGCGCCGTGATCGAGGTGATTGCGGCAACTGCCGGTGGAGGTCCGTCTGAGTTTCTGCGTGAATTTCCTGTCCGGCATCCACGGTCCCATTGCGTATGGGTACTTGGGAAGCATTGTTCGAAACTGGAGCAGTGGAGCCCATTTCCCGTCAGCTTACGTCAGCTTACGTGATAATCGACGGAGTTCTTCGAAGCGGATAAATCGCCCCCAGTTGCGACCCCTACTGTTGGGCCCTTTTGCACTCTACTGATGTAGTGAAATTGTAAAGGATTTCATTATGACTTTTTTAGTGTAAAATTGGGATTGAAAGGATTGGAATTGAGTTGAAGTGTCCATGTTTTACTAATTCAAGGAACATTGTCATGCGGTTTAGTAACATGGCAAAAGGTTCATTCAATATTCTTCACCTTGAAGGGATGCTTTTAGGGCTCGTTTCTATGGCGCCTTGGAGGGGGTCCCTCCACGCCTCCAGCGTTGCAAAAGGAGCAAACAACGTTGGAGGTTCTTGACATCCAGCTGGACCCTTTTCCCTGAGTTGTTCCACATACAAAGATTTCTGCAATTTGGGGCCTCTAGATCCAACTCCCATGGAAACTGGCCCTTAGATTACTATTGCAACCATAGTTCCCCTAAGGACAATTGATAGTATGTCCCTAAGGGAAGCTATATGTTTTGCTTTGATCACATGTACAACATCTTTTTTTTAACCCCTAGAGGACCAAGGTGATTTTCCTATCAAAAACCACTCTAAATTGTCATTTCTATTGCAAAGAGATTAGAACTTTAAAAATTGTTTTTTCTTGCATATCCAACCATAAGATCTTATACTTGATTAGTATATGAATATATGGAAGAAATTTCAGAAACTTTGACCATGTAGATTGCAAGATATATGCATTTAAAGTGAAGAAAACAAGTTTTTTGCACCTTGCTTGACTAGATTTTTTGGCTTTGAATCTTTTTAGTTCAAATTTTTTGCACTATGGACTTTGATTTCCTACTTATTTATGTTAAGAAGTTGAGTCAAGAATCTCCCAAAAAAATTAGGATAAAAAGCACTTAATTTTCACTCATTAAAAAATTGTTAAGTAGAGGTGGGTTGAAGATTGAAGAAAAAACGAAATTGTTAATAGCTTTTAAATGGAATTGAATCACAATAATCCCAACAATGAGGATTGTTCTTGCAAGAAAACCTAACCTTGTCCAACAATTTTTTCTGAAAAATTCTAAACATTGCATTGAAAACGAATTCTATAAGTTATTTTTTCAAGAAGATGCTTAGATTGCCCGAAAAACTAAGATTGTCCATAACTTTCTCATTATTAGTCCAAATTGAATGAAACAAAGCTTCGCATGTAGACAAAAATATAATCTTTGAGAAAAAAAATTGAAAAAAAATTGAAAAAAAATTATTTTGACTTTCTGTGATTTTTTTTGGGCTGCCCATCAAATTCCAATTTTACTCATTGTGCCATAACTTTTGCTCCCGGGCATCAATTAAAATAAAAATTATATATTCACAAATCTCTCGCAAAGATACACAACTTTAAAAAATACCAAAAAAAATTACTAAAAATTGAGACTGTAAGAACCTGCCCAAACCTGGGTTGTCCCTTGAGGGGACAAATGGTCCTTTAGGGGTTAAATGAAAATTGTGTTGACCACAGGGTGATTGCTCAAAACACTTGTACTATTTTCTTGTCACAAGTTACATGCTGATTAGTTTGTTAGCCATAACTTTTGCGTTTTGACTCCAAATGACACAAAATTCATAGATAGTCTGGTATTTATGACCATTATACACCTTGACCAATTTTTTGGAATTTCATAAAAATATTTTACTATTTAATAACAGCCTCCAATTATATATCATACTTGCCAACTTTGGAATTTTTTGATCAAAGTAGTACCTAAAATAACAAATTCAAAGTTGAAATTTGGAGGGAATGGTCTTGTAGTATACTTTTAGATGCTCTACAAAGTATTTCTAAAAATAATTGATTATATAATGTATAGAAGTCCACAAAGTGAGCCTCTTTTTACTTGCATTTTGAAACATGTAAGAAATTATTTTGGTTTCTTTTTTGGTGAATTGACCATCTCCATAGAGTTGCTACAAATGGCCAATTTTAAATTTTTAAATTAATTTTTTTCCTATTTCTTATTAATTAAAACATTGAAGTATCTATTTTCTTGAAATTTGGTACTTTTCTAGTTCTCCTACTTAGAATTGTTTTTAATGAATTTCCTTCAATGATTACCTTCATCTTAAAAGGTGTATACATTGGCCATATAATTTAAATTTGAATTTAAAAAAATTGATTACCTTATTTTAAAGTACTCCAGAAAAAATCATGAGTATCGTTGCAATACGTAGCAAATACTATAGGTGTTTTGTGCAATCACCCAAAAATACATGTGAAAAAAATGTTCTAGAGCAAAAGCAAAATCTTAAATTTGGTTATTCTAAATATGTGCAACCAACTAAAGTGATGACAATGGGTCATCTTACCTTCATAAGTAGCTATTCTAAGAGAGGCTCTATATATGTGTCCTTACAGTATTAATTGCCTTTTGAGATAAGGTAGTTAACAAAGAGCTTTGCTACAAAGGTTGTATTTTTCCAACGTTTGTGGCTTGGTCTTGAATAAGGTCATTATCAAAAAAAATTCATATATCCCAATTTCACATGCAAATGACTTTAATTTGACTTGAATAGTTTTTGTCAATTCAGGTTTAACTCCTTTTGGACCAAGGCCATTTTTTTGCCAAAGACCACTCAAAACTGCTATTTTTGTTGTGTTCACTAAAAAAATTCATGAAGTTTGATGATACCTATTGAAAGATGTTAGCATTCAAAGTTATTTTTTCAAGAAAATGCTTAGATTGCTTGAAAAACAAGATTGCCCATACTACTTTATCTTTTATTATAAATCCAAATGGAATGATATAAAGCTTCCCAAGTCAACAAAGATATATATGATCTGTAAGAAAAAAAATTATTTCAAGTTATCGTGGATTTCTTTTTATACCCAACAACGTGAAATTAAGTTTAGGATGGCATAACTTTTGCTCTGGGGCACCGATTGAAATAAAACTTATATCCCCACAAAGCTAATGCGTTTTTTTATCTTCAAAAAAATCTTCAACAAATTATGACAAAAATTGAGGCCGATGAATAATATTGGATGAATAAATGGATTTTTTCCATCCTACCATTTCAAGTGTTCAAAGTCATCTATTTGATAGTATCCATTGGATCTTTCTAGGATTAATCCTAGAGCACTGTTGAAGATGCTAAATGTAGAATGTTCAATATGTTTATTTGCTGCCATTTTGCAACTAAATAGAAATGCAAGTTTTCAAATTATTTTCAAGACATGAAGTCATATGTTTACAAAAAGTTGTAGAATTTTCAAATTTTTTGGAAAAAAATTGAAATGACTCACCATAGCTATATATTATAGTGTAGAATATTATAGTATAAACCAAATTTACTGAATCACTCTAAAATTAAAGAATCAACAAACCATAGTTAAAGGCCCAAAGTTCATATTGCTATAAAATATTGAAATTTAGAAGTTTGTAGAAACTACACTTAAAAAGCTTCATTTCATTAAAAAAACCATCATTTTTATGGCTGAAATTCACAGCAAGAGAAAATAGCAAAAAATGGCCCAAATACACTAAAAGAATGATCCCTCAATTGACCATCTTCTTCTTTAGAAAAATCAATAAGACCATAATAAGGGACTTTGCAATGCTATTCACTGAAATGTAAATCAGGTACCCTCCAAATAAATAAATTGGATGAAAAGACATTTTTCTCCATTCTATAGTGCCAAATGAAGTCATCCATCAGACCATCTACAACACTATACTGAGGCCAACTGTTTCCTAGGGGCCCTTGTTGCCCCAAATGTTTTTTTTTGGTTTTTGGAGTAGTCTTGAAGTGGCGACAAATAAAAGATGATGTTGCCCAAATATTTAGTATTCATTTGTACTAGTGTGACCCTGTGCCGTTGGCCCAATTTTCATCTACTCCCGGTTCCACTCCTGGTTCTACTTCCGATTCTACTCCCAGTTCTACTCCCGGTTCCACTCCCAGTACCAAGAACGCCATCAAAATCAAAGTAAAAGTAATTTTTTAATTTTTTAATCAATAAATACTTTGAAATTCAATAACTTTTGCACCACTGCTCCAAATGCCACAAAACCAAGCTGGTGCACCCCTCCTCGGTGAGAGCTTTCCAATGGTACCAAGCACGTGGCCGTGGGATGCACGGTCCGGGAGATCTCAACGTAACAAACAAAACAAAACAAAACAAAACAAAACAAAACAAAACAAAACAAAACAAAACAAAACAAAACAAACAAACAAACAAACAAACAAACAAACAAACAAACAAACATAAGGTATGATTTTGGATAGAACTTTTTTTCATCCATTTGGATGAATTTCATTTAAAGTTGGCAACTTCATCCAAATTATTTTAAGAATTGGAACAACTTAGGTGATTTATGGTCTTTTTTCTTTGATTTTTTCCTATAGCCTTGGTGCCAGGCAAAAAAATTTGGTGCAATTTTGCTCCAAATCGCCGGAAAAAAACCCACTGGTTGCACCATCTCCTTCACCACGGACCGCGGTAGCATTTTCCAGGAAGCCAGAAAGCGGAGGAAGTGGCCACAGGAGCGCCAGATTGGGAGGACAATCGGGACACAGACACTGGAGAGATCGAGGGCGCAATGCAGTCGGCAATGTGGACCAGCTCCCCGGCAACAGCAGTCGGTAATGAAGTGCCAGCCGCGAGGAACCTGCCTTCAATTTCATTGCTCGTGCAATCCATGCTCTCACTAACATCCGCTTTTCTTGTCGGGCTCGATTTCGAAGCTCCAACAGCTCATTCTCAGTAGCTTCCGAAAGAATGCGAGGCCAGTTCGCTTTCGCTTTCTATTCCTCATTCGTACTTGGAATTTGCGTCATGAATCACCTCGATTCCGATTTGAGGGATCAGAAGCATGCGAATTGGGGTGTGAGAATTCCTGGTGCGCGCCACAGAATGGCCAACTGACTAGCGAGATCGTTCTGAGTAGTTTCAGAGCAAATGCAAGCGAATTCGCTTTCCATTTTTTCTTCCTACTTGCAATTGGAGTCGTGAATCAGCTTGTGGGATTCCGATTCGAAACCTGCAGATTAGGGTTTGGAACTTCGTGGTACCCTAGAATGGGCAATTGACAATCTTGTTGGCAATTGTAGGAGTTCTGAGACCGAGCAATAGCCGCAGCAGCGCATTCTCCGCAAGAACGACCAGCTCAAGAGCGTGGTCGGGGATTATTGCACGTGCACCAACAGGCGCAAAAACGGTATGGGTATGGACCAAGAGCAAGGATGTGATGACGGCTTCGGTAGAAGGCGGCTGGTCAACGTTCATCTTCACACTGGAGACCTAGAAACTTGCCAACGAGTGGACATGTCGGTGCTCTACACTTGAACACGACAGCTGATTTGAAATTTATCATTGTCGTAGCAATGTACTCCACGATCATATGGGAATAGCTTATGAGTTGTCGATGTTGAATTACAGCTCTTGCGAAAATCGATCCACTCTGTTTGGAGAGTGACCAATTCTTGGACACGGAGAACAAGCAAGTGGCCATTTTAGGCCAAGTTGCTTCTGGCGAGCAGCTTGATTCGCTTCCTGCTTTGATGGACAAGGCTGCAGTCGTGGTCATGAACGCAATTGATTGGCAGGTGACGGTTCTCGCCACATATCCTTTTTACTCTTCTTACTGGCTCCTGCTGGGTTTTCCTGTGGAATTAGAGATTTCTAGTGTTGCATGCTGACTGTATCGTAGCAAGACTCGCTCGTCAACTGGTACAGGTGCTATGGGATTCTTTAAAATTCTTGACTTCTTTAAAATCGTGGAGACAGATCTTGTAGATGTTGAAGCGACATTTTATGCTGCCATGCTGTAGATCATTCCAGCTGAGAACATGGTGGCAGCTTTCCAGGACAGTAGCACTGCTCTGTATGCAACAGTAAGCACTGCAGCTGATGCTCAGGCTTATTTTGAAGCCCTTGAAACGGGCACTGATGGAGTTGTCCTGCACACCGACGACCCTTCCGAAGTATTTGGTTTCTTGAGGTAAGAGTTCCTTCAATTGTTTTGGGATTCTGCAGTCAAGTGTTTTCCATGCAATCAATGGAGCAGGTTCCTGTGGTTGGTTTGTCATCTTTCGAAAGGAAATTTTGATTGCGTTTGTTTGTACCCTGAGCTAAGTTCTTCATATTTCTTCACCTTGGTTTCCCTTGTTTAAACATTGTAATCACGCTGTCATAATCGCAGGCATATTTACAACAGAAGCAAGATTCAGCAATGCGAGTTTCGCTAGTGGAGGCGACAGTCACGCAAGTCGAATCTGTTGGAATGGGAGATCGTGTCTGTGTTGACCTGTGCAATCTATCGAATCCTGGAGAAGGGCTCCTGGTATGCTGATCTCAAATCACAAAATCTGCATGTCTCATTACACAAATTTTGATCCATTTTAGCCATGGTTTTCTTACCCGCTTATTTGATGCAAGTCATCCCGAGAAACTATGCATTTGTCTCATAGGTGGGATCTTTTGCAAGA
Organism: Neckera pumila; assembly: GCA_963969595.1. NCBI lineage: Eukaryota > Viridiplantae > Streptophyta > Bryopsida > Hypnales > Neckeraceae > Neckera > Neckera pumila. The sequence continues at coordinate 16,185,496 of OZ018409.1, forward strand.
GCTCTCTTCTTGGTACACTCTGAATGCTTAGAAAGCAACTACGTGGCCTCCTGACCTTTTCGAGTCAATGCTGTAAGTCACCTTTGTGTTTCATTACGTTGTGTGAGAGAACTCCATTCTGCTCTACGATTTCCTTCTTCCTGCTAAATTGGGCCCTTTGCAATAACAAGTTGTTCAAAATCTAGGTCGAGTTTAACTCATTCGCCTTATAATGTGGACCCTTAACACCACCCCCTTTTGCGCACCTGCGTTTGTTATGGCACGTCTTTTACTTCATTCCAAGTTCTCTTGCATCAATGTTCTTGACAACAGGAGCCAGTGCACGCATACGTTACTAAGGCAGGCGGCCGCACGGCATATCTGTCTGAGCTACATTCTGGCAGTCAAGTATTGGTGGTTGACGCGATGGGGCACTCTCGGACTGTCTTGGTTGGGCGTGTGAAAATTGAATCCAGAATTTTGCTGCTTGTTGAGGTGGACGAGGACGGCCAAAAGCCGAGTGTGTTGCTCCAAAATGCTGAAGCGGTCTGCCTTGTTGCCCCTGGAGGTAAGTGGCGGTAGCGCAGCCACCACTTATGAATTTCCACGACGTTTGAATTGCATTTGACGTGGAGTATATGACAGTTTGTGAACTCGACTTGAATTTCTGACAAGTGGTCTCAATGTGTGCACCTGTTCAGATGAGAAGGTTGCCACACCACTCCCCGTCACAAGCTTGAAATTGGGAGACAGACTTCTGTTGAGTTCGCAATAGAAAGCACGCCACACTGGTATTCACATTGAAGACTTCGTGGTAGAGAAGTAACCATGCTTTCCCAGTTAGTGAACTAGTACTTTATTCATCGCTATTTAGAGCGAAGAAATGAGCATATACATACACATCAAGGCTAATTTCTTTTCCATCATTCCAGATTAATTTGGTAGTATCTATTTTTGTGATAGGACGAGTTCTTCTCAACAACTGGAATCAGGAGCAGCAACGGGAGCCATGATCAGAGTACGTGCGATTCTGTTCCCGCTTATGAATTTAGCACCCCAGCTGGCCCTTGTATGCTGGAATACATGCACACGAGTAGCTCAGCCTCAATCTACAGCGCCAGATGCATTCGGTTTTGGGTGCTGCTGGCACTTCATATTGCATTTCAATGCTGGACGTGCCATCTTTCTGCGCGCCCACCGAGGTCTCCGAAGATGGGACAACGACGTCGACGTCCACCACATGATCAGGTGTTGATGTCAAGTCGGTGGTCGTCTTTGCTTGCAAAGAGTAATCTTTGGAGGGTCCATGCGATGCTGTTCCAGAGGTCCAGAAAGTGGGAGAGAGTTGGAGCTTGGTGGAACTCCTTCTAGTGAGTACGCATCCTGCAGGTCGAACCTGCTTTTCTGGGCCAATCGACTCTCCCCATGGCTGGCAAGTACCAAGAGTAGCCAGAAGCTCAACACAACTATTTCCCGCATCATGTGAATTTGACTCGCAAATCACAACAAGAGAAGCTGTCCAGGGAGGAATATATGATCACGTGTGCGAGCAAACAACCTGATATGCTCGTTTAATTCTCAGGTTAGAGTTCCAAGGTACGCTATCCTGGAGATAGCCGAAGGAAACAATCAGATACTAGGGGATTTTCTGCTTTGCTCCATTGCTTGTTTAGTTGATAGAAAAGTGAAAGAGAGGGTCAAGGAGCTGGCAAAGAGGCGTTTTCGAGAAAATGGTGGTGAGGTGCGCACAGCCTTGCAGCTTTTACGGTTAGTGCACGGATTGTGACTGCCGAGGCCTCGAGCTGTTATGGGGATTTATTTTATGTTTCGGGGATTTAAATTAAATTCATCGATTCTTTTCTCCTCAGGCAAGCAATGTGCAGCCATGTGTGCAAGTACCTGTCGAGACTTGGAATAGGGTGCTTTTCCGAGGCTACTACCGAGGCATAATTGGGACCTCCGCATGGCCAGTATAAAGACACACAGCCCCACTTCGTTTGATCCCGATTCCTCGTTGTTGATCCGTGGCTTTCCGTGTGCGCTGTGATTTTCTGGCAATTTTCTGGCAATTTTCTACAGTTTCCTATCTATCTTCGAAACTAGGGTTCAGGTTCTAGTTCAGCGAGAATCTGATATTCACTCTCGTAGGAGCAGAAGGATATTTGACAGACTGGGGTTCTAGCGTCTGGCGTTACATTCCTTGACATCGGCGCTGCAGCTTGAGTTTCAGCTGCTCATTTCTTGCAGGGGGAGGAGCTCCAACCCACGACCAGGTTACGCCTCTAGCTTTTCGCAGAGATCTTTTTTAACAGAGGTCTTGGGATTGACCCTACCCTTGATTGTGATCTGCGTTTTGTTTTGATTTCCTTGACTTGGACTTGATGTTATTGTACGGTGACAAGGATGGAAGCCCTTGCAGTGTCGTTGTAGTAGAGTTTTTCGTCCGAGGGTTCTCTTTTCTGAACCTTTTAGTATCCTATAGTTTCCTCTCACTGATTCTCTCTGTCGTCGGTGTGGATCTTAGCATTTTTTAATCTCAGTTTTTTGTAGTCTGCTTTTGTCTAATTCTGTCAGGATAGCTTGCATTATCTTGAAGGCTCTTTGGCTTTTTATAAAAGTCTATCTCTGGTATCGAGTGATTATGCTTTCCTGAACAGCAGCTGTTCTCTATCGAAATTCCGATATTGCTGTAGAATCCCGAAACTTTGCGTAGAAATACAATGACGGGAGGTTTAATGTTCCTTAAAGAGAAAAGCGGAGTTAAGAGTACACTACTAGTATCCTCATTGCTTTGCATTCCTTATATGATTTTCTTTTTTGTCTTCATGCTTAGCAGTCGTCTATCTTCATAGCTTCTGCTTTCATCTAAATTCCGTAGGGTCCCATTTTCAGTTGTTTACTTTTTGCGGTTGTTCTTTTTTTGTGGATTACAGCTATGTCGACCAGTTCTATAACCGATCTAGCTCGTCCGGAATCAGATTCGCCGAGTTCAATCGATGCAGCAGTTGCAGGTACTTGCTCACACACTACCGTTGAATTCGCACTTTTGCAGGAACCAAATGCATGAACTTCCAGCTAGCGTTTCTCATATTGACGTCTCAGAATCTGAAATCTGAAAGCACAATGTGAATTCGTTTCTATCAAAAGCAAACTCCTCGATATATTGATCTAGAAATTGTCTCATTTTTAACCTTAACTTTTGTGGATGTTGACATTTGTCCTTTTTCATTCCAGCTTATGGTTCCATTTCCAATCTGATCAGTCTAATGTCTTACATAATTAATTCCTTGGCGACCTGCAGATAAGTCGCCCGCCGACAGGAGCACATACCCCGCAGATATCCTTGCTCCGTTATTTTGGCACATAAGTCGCGACTTTACGACTCGTGAGCTTGTGAAATTGCAGCGTGTCAGCAAATCGTGGAAAACTTTGGTGTCCGACCACATCCCGGTCGCTGCACAGACTCGTTGGGAGGACGACACAAAGGACTGGTATTTCCCATTGCGCTTCCAGATCCATCGTGACCACTGCAAGCGCACTCTTAATAGGATGTCATGGTTCTGCTCTTGTGGGAGCGCATGGACAGGGTCTTGGACTTGGTCTGGTGTCCATCACTCCTCTGGAGAGATTCACAACCTTCCTCCCCTTACTTCTGGGTGCGGATTCGAGCCTCACTTTGACTGGCTCATCGCCAGCGCCGGAGGGCTTTTGCTGTTCATGAACAAGCTTCCACCCAAAAAGGATGAATTCCGTCAACCAATAGCTTCTCGGTTGAGCGAGGGAGCTTGTGCAGCTTGGTTGCGCCAGGACAGAGACTCCTTTTGTTCCATAGACCAGGTTTGGAGACCTCTTTTGGTAAGCAATCCTTTGACGAAAGAGTGGCGGATTCTCCCAGCAGCGGATCCTCGAGATCTGGGGCATGCTGCATGGGGCTATGCCGGCTTCCGAGCGCACATGGTTGCGGATGAGAAGACGAATACGTACAAAGTGATCCTCACTTTCAGAAATTTTCTTTTGGTTTATAAGTCCACGTCCAACTGTTGGACTTGCCGAGCTTTTCCTGAACCCACTCCATGGGGATTTGCTCCCTTTTTCCCTTATATGTGGCAGTTCAGTCTTGGAGCTAGTGCAATTGTGGGTGGGAAGCTGTACTTTGCAGCGTTAGAAGTTTCCGGAAATTCCACCCCACTTGATCCTGCAAATGATATGGATATCCGAACCTTGGGTTGTGTGAAGGTGTACGAAATTGACGAACAAGCAGGGATATGGAAACCTCCCGTTCGGTACCAACTTCGGAATTACATCCCGGAGTATCTCAGGCTGCAGTCTCATCCCAACTTAGGTTTCCGAGTCGGAAGCTATGCGATTGGAATTGTCGAATGCATGGGGAGCATGTATGCCATCATTCCTGCAAGACTAATCGTAAACGCGATTATGGACGCTGAGTGCAGACGAGGAAATAATTTGAATGATCGTCGTTTTCCGGGTCATCGTTATTGTCAATATGGTTATTTGCCCCTTCAATTCTACGTTTTGCAACTGCGTCAGGGTGCCGACTTGGCTTTGGGCCGATTGCGGATACAGATTCCATATGTTGGGGTGGGCAATCAAGTTAAGTATTCAAGGCGCTTGCATTCAATGCTCTCTTTTACGGGGGATTATATGTGTATCAATCCTCGTCAGGTTCCTGCAAAGGTATCGATTTGGTTCCAGTGCACCGCACGGGGAAGCGTGATTTGGGTGACCTTTTTGGATTATTTGCTGCAGTATGATGTTGTGTCCGGTCAATCGAAGACCCATATCCTTCCGGACACCTCGTTTGTGCCTCCACCGGATCTGTCTTACAGGCCTAGCTTCCACATGAAGCCTTAAGTAGACTGCATGATAAGTTCAGCAAATGTTGAGTACCGCCAATGAACCTGAGTTTTGTTAGATAGGCAGTATTCCACTACTTTGGTACTTCTTGGACGAGCCGCCTAGAAAGTACATTTATTCTTGTCCTAGTTTTCAGAGGTTTTTACAGATGTATGTCACAGTTTTCAGCTCCAGAATTGCGCCAATTCAATGGAACAGACAATAGTGAGGTCGCTCCGACCTTATACTGTTTGTTGTTTGTAGCTATTTGATAGAGATCAAGGAGTGTGTTATTTGGTAGTAGTTCAGCAATTTACTTACAAAGTGATGCAGCAGAACTTGTCTTGAGCATAATGTAAATGTTTACGGAATTGTGAATTAGTACAACTATTCAGCCACGTGAACTTAAGCTCCTGTATATCTCAAGCAAATCATTCTGAGGAAATTGACCCCATCGGCAGTCTAATTTGTTGATGATGTTGGGGCATCGGAGGTCATGCCTAAATCGGAGCAGCACAACCTCTCGACCAAGCTGCCATAATCTAACATAATTAGACTGTGCTGGGTGACTTGATTATGGTTCCACCTGCCACGCTGCAATTCTAGAAAATAAGCTGGAAATGGCCAAATCCATAATATTCCAGAGTTGTTCCACTTAGCAAAAAGCTTGATGCGGTCAATGTATTTGGAGGTATGTTTCGTAGTATCTTCATCCAGGACTTAGACAGTTAGATCTCTCCTACCGTTTGTTACTGGTGAGAATGTTGAGCACTACACTGGCTCTCAGATGTCAAAGATGAACTTTGCAATGGTGAGGATGTTGAGCACTACACGGACGCTTGGATGTCAAAGACGAACGTCGCAATTTACGTCCGGTAGTACCTGTACTATCCTCTTTACTTAGCTTTGGAGTGATAAACTTCAAGAGTTCAACTCTTCTAGATCAGAAGATAGAGAATGCATGAAGATAAACTCTGCCGGTCCCATTTTCTTCTAAGTATACCAAATTCAAAGCCAAGATGATCGATACCTTCTTATGTCTTATTTCGGAGTAATAGAGTAATAGACAGTTATCGTCAATTTGGTTAAAAGGTTACTTTGACTTTGGCATGTTTAATTCTGGACGAGCTAACTAGCGGTCTGAAACATATGTACAACATGCATTTGTCAGCATATTCGTTGAATTAATGTCAGTACTAGACTTTGTTTCCCTCGCAAACAATTCAAGGTGCTGTGGAACTGATGCACAGGTACGTCAGTACGGTGATCTGTGGTTACTGGTTTTCATTGATTATATATATAACTATTGAATGTGCAGTGATTGAGTTTGACTCCCAAGACAGACAGTGTGCTGCAAGTAAGCTTCGCCGGCTCGATCCCGAACTCGATCAAGTCCTGGTACTCCTGGGGGGAGGGTGACCACCATGACGTCTCCACTGTAGAATTATCTTAGAATTAACTGCAAGCACCGTACTTAACCCCTAAAAGTCTCAATTCTTTTCTGAATTTTTGCACATTTTTGCTTATATCTTTTGTACAGAAACATCATTTACCGGATTTTCATGAGTTTGGTGATTAAAGAAAGGTTGTCTTTTCTAGATTCAAGTATTACATTGGATGAATGAGAACCTAGTTGGATGAAACAGTGTCTCAAAGGTATCTGTTCATTATCCAAAATACGGACGTCAGAGCGCTTAGGGTTAAGTAGCACGCTATACTTTGGTCATGGTGCTTCTACAGTAGCCAGAAGCTCTACAATCACATTTTCGAATGAAACGTCTGTCACCAAACATGAAACATGCAATTCCGAGATTTAGATTTTTTCCTAGTCCAAGAACAGTTAATTGATTTGTGGAATAAATAGAGTATTGCTGCACCTAGAGGCTCTACATTGACATTTTCGAATGAAGGTACGTCTGTCAACAAACATGCAATTCGGAGATAAAGAACAGTTAATTGATTCGTGGAATACATAGAGTGTAGCTGCACCTGCTTCCCTTAGACTATGCAGGGATCGATCGATTGATAGATAGTAGCCTGTGACTACGGTGGAATTTCCTTACGAACCGATTGAATTGTAATACAATTAAGGTAGAGCCACCCATTCCCAACCAGTGACCCATTCCCAACCTATAGCTGCACATATTTTGACCAAGCTTAGAAATGTTATTTTTTCCTTTTCAAGGTTGGAACTAATAAATACATGACATATGTCCTCGGGGGGTGCACTTTATACTATTCTTAGACATCACGTGTGTTCAAGCCCCTATTGGACAAGGGCTATGTAGGTAAATTTTGTGAATTTACCTAGGGCTATCTTTACCTAAATTTCTAAAATCGTCTTATTTTATGTACCCTATCTTTTATTTAAATTTTTTTTATCTTAATTTCAGCAGCTACTCTATATTCATTATAACTAAAGGAGAGGTGTATGCTTTGCACCAACACTTACGGAATCCAAAAAAAAATTATCAGTAAGAAATTATCAATAAAAAAAGTGTACGCACTTCTGGGATCTAAGAAATTGTATCATACATTTTGAAGTCCCCAAATGTAGTGCAACGAAACCAAATCCGCATTCAAACACATTCAATGTGTGGAAAAGTACAAGACACAATAATACTCACAGCAAAATCCATAAACATGTACAAACCACACACAAAGTGTCCCATAGCTAGTGCGAATAGCAAAAGAGAATGCCATGTGCAAAAATGCTAGGAAGATGTTCACAAACACAACATAGCCTAATATTGTAGTCCAAAAACTAAAGGTTGTGCAAAGAAAAGGGTAGCAATATGGTTTCAATGTGCAACAGGGAAACGTGCTGCCTAAAAGGACACAAAGATCCTAAAAACAAAATACACAACAATAGGTGGCTGCTGGTGGAGTTCATTGCTAAAATCTTTGAACGCAGAGTATAGAACCTATACATTCTACAACACCACCACGATCAAGGATAATCAGAATAATTACCATTGGAATGGAAAATTAAAGAACTAAGCATTGGCTGGAGAGTTTAGCACAACTGACCTCAACGCACTGCAGGTGTTATCCAAATTTTTGGACAGAGGTCCTGCCCATCTGCCTTCTGCACCTGAACTTCATGGTGCCACCCGCTCTGAAGAATCTGACGGAGTTCATGAAGTTGTGCACCACTCAACGCGTGAAGAGGACTGATCCGGAGGTGCTCGGGGACTTCACTGTCCAGTTTCTAGGACTTCATGAAAACTTGCATGTTCTTGTCAAATTCTCGCAGTATGTACTTTGCCTTCTTCAGCTTCGAACACTCCACACCAGTAATCTGCACGTCTAGAGCGGCAAGTCACACCGCTGCGTACTATGGTTTAGAACCTGCACACATATGATTGACTCTATAAACACTTGCCAAAGCGGACAGCAAGCGCAACAATGTGCTCCAATTCACATGGCAATGCTCAAAATAAAGCCGCCCACAGCGGGACTCACAAGAAAAGTCCAGCACAAATTCAAGTAGCGCATAATTAAGTACTACTTTTCCAATTGATCCCATGCAAATGGGAGTGCCCCTCTCCAAACGGAATTGGAAATTAGCATTTTGGTAAGGAGATGGTTGTCTTGAAGAGCTACAGCAATTGAAATTGTCCAATTCCCGTCTGTCAAATTCAAGTGGCCACCAAATGTGATTCAGAATTGGCTTGACTAAAGGGATCTTCTCCAAAAAATGTCGCTTCCGATTCTACATAATATCTTGGAAAATCTCTCCAACTTGTCAAGCAATTAGAAATCTCACTAAAATAGGTTTAGGGTGATGTTAAGGACTCAAATCATATGGGCTCCCTTCTTTTGTAAGAACGATTTTTTCAGCCCTTGAGATAGTATCATTTTATGGGTAAAATTTCACATGGATGTAAAATATCATTCTCACAACTACATATGTTGGTTGAATTAAAATATCTTTTTTATGGTGAACCTTTTGAACTTGAAATTTGACATACACATTATCAGTATAGAGATGATCTCATGAAAAAAAAAAAGTTTCATGGTAAAATGTTTTTTTCTCAGCCCTTGGAATAGTGTCAAAGTTGGCAGTAGTGAAATTTTTCTCACAACTATACATGTTGGTAGATTTCAAATATCATTTTGTATGTGAAATTTTTGAACTTGAATTTTGGTACACATGTTATCAATATAGAGATGGTATCGCAAAAAATAATTCATGATAAATAAGCAATTATTCAATCCTGGGAGGATGTCTAAGTTGGCAATAGTGAAATTATTTCTCATAACTATATATGTTGGTAAATTTTTTATTATCTTTTTTTAAATAAATCTTTTGAACTTGAAATTTGGCACAATTTTATCAACATAGAGATGGTTTCTTGAAAAAAAATTCATGGAAAAAAACACTTCAATCCTTGGGAGGCTATCAAAGTTGGTAGTAGTGAAACTTTTTTTACAGCTACACATGTTGGTAGATTTTGAATATCTTTTTTTTGGTGAGTTTTTTGGCCTTGAAACTTGGTACACATGTTCCTAACATAAAATATGATATTGTGACGAAAGTTTTAGGATAAATACCAATTTTTCAGCTCTCGAGAGGCTGTCAAAGTTGGCAGCACTAAAATTTCATTCACTGCAAATTCAAAAACGCCATCTAGATTGGTACCCCATTGTATAAGACAGAAGGAAAAACTAAATTATTCATATCTCTAAGATGGATTTAAAATGCACTAATTGCAATGGTTAGATTGTTCTAGTAAGCAAACTTAACCCGCATGTGGAACATTTTCTTTTTGAAAAATTGTAAAAATTGCATTCGTAAATTAATCTTGAAAGTTATTTTTTCAAGAAGATGCTCTAATTGCCCAAAAAAACAAGATTGTCCATAATTTTCTCATAACAAATCCAAATGGAATGAACATGTAAAAGCTTTTTATGTAGACAAAAATATGATCTATGAGAAAAAATAATTCAAAAAAAAGATTCAAATTTTTCAAATTTTTTGTGCTGCCCCTTTCCTTATATTTTCAGTTTATTTGGGCATAACTTTTATTCCCGGGCACCAATTGAAAAAAAGTTTATATTCCCATGAAGCTAATCAATTTTCCTATCTTCCACAAAAAATTCAAAAAATAAGGACAAAAATTCAGCCCGTATGTACCTACCCGAAATCCCATTTGTCCCCCAAAGGAACAATGGTCCTTTATGGATTAATTTAATTGTCCCAAAATTATCTTTCAGGTGCTAAAAATTATCATTTTTGTGATTCTCGATGATTCAATGAATGGACAATAGTTTTCTTGAAATATATAGAAATGGATTGAAATAAAGTTATTTTCAGTCATAATGCTTGAACATTTTGTCCTAATAGAAGATCATTTAGGGATGGAGGGAGTATATGTTTTAGTGTAATTCACTTCCTTGGACTCTTGGAAAAATTATATCATCTTTTTTAGAATATTAGGGAGGTTGTAAACCCTTTAGCACCTAAATTCTTTCTTGAATTTTTGCGTATGTTTGCCTATATCTTTATAACTATATTATTTATCTTAATTCCATCAAATTTAACATATAGATAGTGTGGTTTTAAAAAAAGTCAAGTGTATTGGTTAAGATGAATTGAGAAGTTTTGTAGTCTAAGGAGCCCTTGGAACTTCTTTGTTCATTGTTCAAAATTGGGACATCGCAACACTAAGGAATGAAGTTATAAACTAATTCTAGTATGCAAAAGCCAAGAATGGCATGCTCATGCAAAACCATATGATGTATATTATTGTTTTTTCACTGCATGAATGTCATTTTCAAGAATATAAAAGGGTCTTCAATAATACTAGTAAACAATGCAATGGTGCTAGTATGTGAGCCCAAGAATGCGAGCTTGTGAGCATTGAGCCTACAATATAGGTACCTATTATATAGATACTATACATTATAGAAGGTGTATGTATCATAAAACCTATAATATGGGTATTTGTAACATATATACTCTATAATCATAGACGATTTCTATAATATATACACCTATAACATAGGTGTGTATTATTTTAAGCTCATGGGCTCACACTCCTATATTCACATAATAGCAACCCTCATAAATAATGTTAGGAATATTAAATTCACTAGTAGATAGGTGGTTATGGAAAACCAAGCTATAATATAAGAGAGAGAGAGAGTATGGTTCCAAAGGCCTATTTAGACACCAAACTAGTGCCCAAATGGATTTCTAGAACCATGTCCACCTTTCTTCTAATGATTGGTATGAACACTCACTTAAATTTCAAGGCCTTAATTAAACTCATTAACCAAATTTGTTAGCATTGAATGTGATCAGCCCATTATACTCACAAAGCATATCTAGAAAACAAGATTAAAATAGACCAATCCAATTTGTTCATTGCTCAATTGTATCTTCTACTTTTGGTCCCAAATTTGTTTTGAAAACATCCAAAATTGTTTATTTTCTAACAAAATTAGTGCATTAATACCAACAAGGGGTAACGTGTCAATCTTTTATTGGTGAGACATTAGATGGTTACATGGAAAGGGGTTTACGGGTTGTTTATGGGACGTTTATGACTGCACTCTATTAATTTGACGGCTTTTTTTTCATAGCATGCCACTTCAGAAATTCACAGAAATTACAATTTTGATCCAAAAATTATAATCCCACTTAGGTTTGATCCGTGAAACAAGTGCACACCTCTGAAAATATGTGCCCCTCTTGGAATTGGCCGCAAGATTTTCAGATTACAAATCAAGATGGTAATAGGCTTGTCTACCTTAAGTACTTATTCAATAACATTATAGAAGTCAATCGATTGAAAAGTTCAATACCGAAGCTCAAGGAGAAAATGACGGAACGCAAAGACATTGTGACCAAGGCTTTTTTTTTTAGCTTTCTAGTGCTAGATTGCACCAAAAATATTAGGAAAAATTTCAGCCCTCTAGAAGGCCGATAAGGAATTGATTTACGGGACACCTTTGGTGCAATTTCAGAATGAATAAAAAATTAATTTGTTTTTAAATATTTTTTTTGAAAAAAAATATTAAAAATATATAAAAATATAAAAATATAAAAATCTGACGTGGCCCTACCAGTGCCACATCAACATCCAATTTTTAAATATTAAAAAAAAAAATTTTAAAAATTATTAATTTTTTATTTTTACTTTTTTCTATAATTGCACCGGGCGGGTGCCAAACTCGCGGCCTTCTAGAGGACTGAAATTTTTCCTAATGCAAATAACTTGGCTAAAAAATGACAACAAACTATGAAGTTTTTTGCCAAAAAACTTTGAACAAAAAAAAAAATCTTAGATGAAATTTCCAGATTATGGCATGAAAATAGAATTATGGGGACATGTTAATGTGATTTTTTCAATCCAATATGTGGATGAATGTTGAAATTTGGAGCACCACTGTACCATTTTGTATTGCCGCTTTGTCACTTCCTAAGAAAATGAGAAAAAAAAGCCCTGATCGTGATTCGTGAAGGTCAAGCTGAGAAAAACCGACAGCAACAGTCAGTAGTCTGTATTTTGCAACGACTGGCCAGCCCATTCTTTGGTAACCAATGCAGCACACTCTAGAACCTCATTCAAAGCTCCAGGGAGCTTTTGGACAGGCTCGTAGTACGTTGTCCGTGCGGTACCGGTATCATCTGCGGTCCCACTGCTGCTGCAATGTGGCATGACAAGTGTGAGGCAGTGAAGGAGGCTTGTGACTTGGGGAGCCAAAGTCTCTCACGAGATAGCAAATCCCTGGAGAAAAACAAGCGGCTTTCTTCATATTCTATTCTCAACACTGGCAGTATTCAACGCGTCTATGGAGTATTGGGACGCGTGCCCTGCTGCAATAAAAAAATACTACGTGAAAGTCGTGATAAGTTAAGTTATCACGATCTGATGGATTCAAAGCAAAGACTTGGCAATGGTTTTCTTCACCCAAAACTTCTCAGTTTCCAATCATCTGTTGCCAAGGGCTCCACCTGGGTTTTTCTTTGAAAAAGGACAGTAATAGTTGAAATTTGGGCTCCACCTGTTATGTGGACTGGACCCGAATGCCCGGAATTTCAAAGTGAATTTATTTCCCCCCTACAGACAATGGTTTTACAACGCTATTTTCCACAGCTAGAGATCCTAAAATCCTAGAACTCTACAGTAGATGACATGACATGATCCTCGACTACTGTAAGTTACTGCTAGAACGTCTCCACTTTCGGTCACAACTTTGGGTACTTTGCCTGCAAACGTACAATTAGTATTTTAATACTGTTCACGTATTTCTGTTTTGTTTTTTTGTTTTTTTGAAACAAACGGACAATTTCCATTGAATGAGGAAACGGTACACAGGACCAGAGGACTGAGAGTATTTCTGTATTATTTCTGATTTTTCAAACTTGCTTCATTCATCGGTCTATGTGGTTGGTTCGTTCTCTTCTCTTCTTTGCAATTGATCCTTCCTTGTGATCGTTGTGAAAAAAACAAAAACAAAAACAACTTCTTTCATTCTTTTATTTTATTTATTTATTATTTATTTTTGGAACAAATGGGAACATTCTTTTACTTACAGTAGGTAGCACATCAAACAGTTAGGGTCTTGGTTTTCACGTGTATTTGTTTTTTCACATGATATTCCTGGGTATCGTGAGCAATTGAGGCATTATTCTTGGACTGTGAGGATTCCTTTTGAATTTCTTTGAATTTGGGGTTGCTGCTTGGAAGGTCGCGTCTCTGTTTTTTTCAGGGAATGCGAATGTAGGAAACGAAATTATTGGGACCTGATTTCTGCAGTACAAGTTTATTCGGGGCACTATTATATTCATTGGGACCTTGAGGCCTGTGCACTTCATTACATTCAGTACATTCCGTAGCAGTCACTGCGACTGCCTTCCCTGGACGGAATGATGTGGAATATACCACATCATTTCATCCGAGGGATGAAATGGTGTGGTATATTCCACACCAAATCAGTAACTACAAGGACACTTGGCGAAACCTGTCAGAATCCAAGAAGGGGCCTGAGTCAATTACAAGGTCGCAGCTGCACATTGGTATTAACAACAAATTAAGTACTTTGAATTAAAGCTATAAATAAAATAACAAACTTATTCAAAATGGCAATCAATTTATAGAGATCAATTATCTCAATGCTTGAATTACATCACTTTGATGTGATTGTCATTCATGTTTTGTGTTTTCAATTGAAAAGACAACTCTATATATACACATGGGGTGGTAGAAGGTAGAACAACCCATGTGGGATAAAAAAATTTGAATTTGTAGTTTCTCAAGCATTCATAGTTAAGTCAAAAACAAAACATTGTGTTAAAAGTAGAATTTTAGACCTCATTTAGGCATAGTAAAATAACCTTTCTCAAAACACTTTGAACTAAAAAAAGTTTTTAAATGAACACAAGTTTCACCTCCAAAAATCCATTTGGCATTTTGAATCTCTAATCAAAAGTTATGGACAAATCTAGAGGGAGGATTTTTAAAAATGTTGAAGAAAATGTCCATTCCCACCCCCTCTCAAATTTGTCCATAACTTTTGATTGGAGATTCAAAATGTCAAACAGATTTTTGGAGGTGAAACTTATTTTCATTCAACAACTTTTTTTAGTTCAAAGTTTTTTGAGAAAAGTTATTTTACTATGCCTAAATGAGGTCTTAAATTCTACTTTTAACACAATTTTTTGTTTTTGACTTAACTACGAGTGCTTGAGAAACTACAAATTTATTTATCCCACATCGATTGTTCTACCTCCTACCACCCCATGTGTATATATAGAGTTGTCTTTTCACTTGAAAATCCAAAATATATTATTGATGACAAATGGTTGTAATGCATTATTCATTGGATTCTTTGCCAACATCTTTTTCTACAAATATTTATTGATTAGTATGTGGTTTTAAAATTAACAAAGAAAATGAAACAAATTGTAGTGTACTACCACTATCATGGTACATAAGCTTACATTAATTATTTGAGGATGAATTTCGTGGATGAGAACTCCGAGAAGGGAAAGGCAGCCTCTTTGAAGGCTACTGAACGTTAAGTTATTTTCCAACTGCTGTCTGCTGCGTTCCCGCAGTCTAGGAACGCAGTAGCAGCAGCTGGCTGACGTGGTCGAGCAATTGTCACGGCACTTTTTGAAAAAAAAAAAAAAAAAATTTTGCTTAAAATGATATTTTGGTAAAAAAAAAAATATTTAAAAAAAAAAAAAAAATTCTGACACACCCGTACCGGCGTTCACTGGATCTGGGCAGATCAGGGAACAGGCCTGAAACGGCCCTCCGCAACCCCAAAATATCATCTAATGTATGGTATAGATTTTGAAAACTTTGCTACGCAAATATTCTATAATTCAAAAAGTAATTGTACGTTTGACCTCAAAAAGTAAATTTTTCAGTTCAAAAAATGACCCTTCAAAAATGACTTGAATAAGAAAATAAAATAAAATAAAAATCTTCAAAAATCACAAAAATTAGAAGTTAAGAACTTAATTTTTTGAAACTAATGGACTTTAAAAATAAAATCACAAATATTCATCTACAATCAATTTTAGAAGGAATTTTCATTTTTTGGCTTCAAGTTATATTGAAAACAATATTGGTTTGTGTAAGTAACTACACAAAATAGTGAATTAGGTTGCTCCACACTAGTTTCTTGACAGTCCGTACTATAAACTTATACATATTCATTACTATTGTGCAATGATGCATTCTATCCAAAGCCATGTGTATGGCATAGACTAGTGCACCAATTCAAGGCCAGGCCAGGCCAGTTCAGAGAGTTGCATGCACCTCCATGTTGACAAGCATTGATTCATGAGATAATTTATTTGAGGTAAAGCAACCTAATTGCACTATTTTGTATAGTTGATCTAACCATTTGGATATGACTTTTGGATCATATTTTACAGCTATTGTTTGAGTCATCATTAAATTACTAGTCTAAGTTGCATTTTGGAATACATTTTTTTTTTACCACATCAATGAAACGAAATTCCATTGCAAGGGATATAAATTACAAATCGCCAGGCTACAGGTGTCCTGGCGGGGACCGGACAAACAGTCAGTGGAACTTGGAATTTGGATATTTGTAAGAGCAGGACTCCCAGAGCAGAACGAACCAAATGAGGAAAATTCGTTGGCCGCTCACTTTCCGAAACACCCGCCCACACTTCCCTGTTCCTGCAGTGACGCTTTCAGATGCGGAACACAGAGGGACAACTTCCCTCAACTCCGGAGTAACTACACCTAAAATAGCACAGTGGACATTCTTGCCTAAAATGTACTCTCACTGTCCATATAACTCTAGGATCGCTTTTGGGTACACGTATTCTCAGCACTTTGGAAATTCGTAGTTTATTCACACGGTGTCCAAAAAATGCATTCTAAGAGAATCTGCAATCCCCTTTTGACTACCAATGGGACCCCACAGATTTCTTTCCCAATATAATAGTGAAAACCATGCTGAATCACGCTGAATTGCTTACCTGTGCGATTTAAGGTCAGTTACCTTAGACAGCCACTGTTGGACGAATCCAATTTCCAACCTCTTGGGAGTGGGAACCGTAAGATTGGGAACTCCTGCCTTGAAGCCTAAGTTCTCGCTCTTTCCAGGGCTCCTAACTAGATGGTACAATTTGAATGGCGACCTAGCTAGCGGACTCTGTAATGATGGAGTCAAGAAATCAGCGCAGGAGTCTCTGATATACTGCAAACGCCGTACGAGCTTGCAGACCAGCTGCACAAGCTTCAAAAAAGCCGACGATCGACTTGGGTAGAGAACTTTGCTACTCACCTTCTATGCAATTCTCCTTATAAGCTAGAATTCCAGCCCATTTTATTCTGGACAATCGAGTCGATCGATCCAGACGAGTCGATCGATCCAGACGTCGAGTGGGGCAGTACATTAATTTGCGTTCTTCAAGCTAGCTACCTCATATAGTGAGATCAGACTTTGCAGATCGACAGCTACAAAAATTCTGTACATTGTTAGAGCTATCGACAGAGATTGATTAATATACTGCTAGTTAGAATTGCGTAGCTAGTAGATTGGTGGCTTCCAACACTGGATTGTAAAGTTTCGTGAAAAGCGAATCTGTTCGTGTACTAGCCAAGAGCGTGGATTTGAGGAGTTCGAAAGAGTGTTCGTTTCTCTTTGCTAGATCGAGCGCTGAGAAACTTGCATGGTAGCTTTGGCCGGATTTGCATTTGCCTAGGTTGGCTCCTGCAGTTGCTGACTGCGAATGAAGAAGGTTCAGTTGTGCATCGATTCTTCCGTTTCGATCCCAGGCTTGGTGGTTTCCACATTTAGTACCCAACTAGACATTCGCCTCTACATGAGCACCTGAAATTAAGAGGATCGGAAGCAAGGGTACAGAAGATTGAGAGACTGAGCTTCGAAGATGCGCAGCAACACGGTTTACGGTCACCCCGAGTGGGCCAAGCACAAGTCATCATGGCGCCACGGCCGTCACCTCACCTCCATCTTCTCCTCGAGCGTCATCTTCGCCCTGGGCCCTCCAGTATTCGCCTGCACTCTGCTCGCCACTTTCGTCGCCGTCTTCAATCACTTCGTCCAAGCGCACAAACTCCCTCCTTGGGTTCCCATTCTGCAAGTAGCCTCCCTGCCCTTCACGCTCACTTCCTCCGTCCTCTCTCTGCTGCTCGTCTTCCGCACAAACTCCTCCTACAACCGCTTTGACGAAGCTCGCAAGATCTGGGGCTCCAATGTGAACAGGACGCGGGACCTCGCTCGCCAAGCACTCACGTGGATTCGACACCCCCACGACGTTTCGAAACTCTCTTGCCTTCTGCGACACATCAAAGCGTACTCCTTTTGTTTGAAGGACCATTTGACTGAAGACACCACGCTGCGATCTGATCTCGAAGAAATTCTCGAGACCTCAGAGATTGAAGTGCTCCTCACCTCGCAGCATCGGCCGAATTATGTCATCCAGGTGATGAGTGAGCTTGTGGACAAGTGCAGTACCACCGAGTGGGAGAAAATCTCCATAGATGGGAATATCACCACGTTCCATGATAACGTGGGAGCGTGTGAACGGATCCTGAAGACGCCCATTCCAGTGGCGTACACTTTGGTGACATCGCGGTTTCTGATTCTGTGGCACTTGGCGCTTCCGTTTGCGCTTTGGGAGGAGTGTGGCTGGCTCTCCATCCCTGCGACTTTTGCCATTGCCGTAGCGTTGTTTTACATTGAAGAAGTCGGGGTGTTGATCGAGGAGCCGTTTTGGGATTTGCCGTTGGAGTCGATCAGTGCAGGGATTGTGGGGGCGGTGGATGGACTGGCAGAAGCGCATAAGACGTCGTCGCTGCTGTGGAGTATGCATCAGCCGCCGTGTGAAGAGCATGTGGTGCAGATTACTTTTGAAAGCTCCAAGTCGGACGGGTTCCGAAAGAGCCGTGATCTTGGCGCTGCTGAACTTCTGCTGACGAGAATGAATTCGGTAGGGTGAACTCGATCGAAATGGGTGTGCACTCGAAATTAATGGCTCGATCGATCTGCACACAGTATATGCTCGTGGCCAACAATGTTGAAGTGTGGACATTTGTTTGGAGCAACAGAAGTATAAAATTTTGATATTGCAACGAAAATGTTGTGAAGGAATTGAAATGGAGCATTCCCAGCCTCGATCTTGGGAGCAGCGTAAGTGTTTTTGACGATTTGTCTCCAGAAACCGACCTGGTCCAGAGGTCAGCGACAAGGCCGCTTTTTGCTGATTCCAGTCAAGCTAGGGCCAAGAATTTGTCAAATCTGTTTTATTATAGAAAATTATGTAACTCAGTTGCATCAAGAGTAATGATCGATAGAGTTCAAAATAGCAAAATTAGGCTTCCTCGTCCTACAGAGGCTCAATCTTTGATGAGAAGGAAGGGAAGGTCAAGTACTGTACGTGAAGATCTGATTCTGCACTCCGGTGCCGAAATTGAATTTCCATGTCAAATTCTCAAGGGTCCACATTAGTGCGCACCATTCCCAAGACGATATGTGACACTTTTTCTTTACAGAAAGGACTTAGATGTATGTCGAATCTGACCTTCATGTAGGGTATCTGGAAACAGAACGGCCCTAGCAGGAGGAGTACCGGTATTGCTAGTCTTCCCAGGTACAGGTTGATTAGCTTTTGCTCTTGCTTTTTAGGCTCCTTCAGTTGTGCCTACACGAATAACGTGGGCCTTACATTGTAAATTTTCTTTCTTTGAAGCATTGGGCTCAAGATAGTTCCGTCAACACTTTTGTACTTTTATTTTCATTGAAGCTCATACTAAACCCAATGGTGAAGAACCTGAAGGTCAACATTTTCTACCAAATAACTAATTAAGTTGGCAAATGTGATTTAGAGATGCCGAAAATTAGAAAGATTTGTTTTTTTCCAATAATTTTTCAAGATTAAAAGCAATATCCCAAAAAATTTAGCATTTGTTGTTTAAGCCCTAAATGACCATTGTTCCTTCAAGGGACAAATGAGATTTTGGGCATATATCTACAAGCAAAATTTTTGTCCTGATTTTTTAAATTTTTTTTGAAGATAGAAAATTGAATAAGTTTTGTGAGAACATAGTTTTTTCCAGTCGGTGCCCGGAACAAAAATTATGTCCAAATAAGAGGAGAGGGGGTAGTAAAAAAATTTTGCAAAAATTTAAATTTTTTAAGTTTTTATTTTTTAATCTGTAGATTATATTTTTGTCTATCTAGAAAGCTTTGATTCATTCCATTTGAATTTGTTATGAAAAAGTTATGAACAATCTTAGTTTTTAGAAACTTAGAGCACTTTCCTGAAAAAAATAACTTGTAGGATTCGTTTTTGAATGCAATTTTTACAATTTTTCAAAAAAAAAGGTTCCATATGGTTTAGTTTTTTTGCTAGAACAATCTTGCCATTGGAATTTGTGCATTTTAATTCCATATAAAAGATAATAATATATTAGATTTTCCTTCTATCTTGTACCTATTTCTAGTTAATAGTTTTTTTAATAATGAAAATTAAGCCTTTATAAAAAAAAAATTTGCTAGACTCTCAACTCAATTTTCCACTATAAATATTTAAAGCTCAAAACTCTGTAGTGCAAAAATTTGAAGTTAAAAATGTTCAAAGTCAAAAAATCCAATCCCAAAAAAATTAATGTGCTGAAAAATTTATTTTTTTTACTTTAAATGCAAATATCTTGCAATTTGTGCGGTCAAAAATTCTGAAATTTTTTTCCACACATTCTCATACTAGTTAGGTGTAAGATCCTATGGTTAGATGTGCAAAAAAAAATTCAAATTGTTTTACTCTTTGCTATAGAAATGGCAATTTTGAGTGTGTTTTTTGCAAAAGAAAGGCCTTGGGCCTTTAGGTATTAAGAAATATTTTTTTGTCACCCCTTAACCATCGGATACATTACTGAGGTCACTTCAAAAGGACGTGCCAGTGATCACGTATTATAAAAGCTTTAATTTTATATGCTTCCATTTTGCAACTATATAGGACATAATTTTTTTTTGTTTTATTCTTTAAGAGGTGAAATCACATGTCTTTTATGAGTCATAATTTTTTTGATTTTTTTTGACAAAAATCAAAATTATCATAATTAATTTGGAATTAAATATATATATATATAAAATAAAAATTACTCATAATTTTTTTAAATTTTCACCATATGAGTATATTATAGTTGAAAATTGGTCATAGTTCAATTCAACGTCTACAACCAAAAAATAGTATAAAATACAATAAATCGAGGTTATAAGCCCAAAATTCCAAATGCAATGAGTTACTTAATCCCTAAAGGACCATTGTCCATTCGGGAGACAAATGTGTTTTTGGATAGGTACCTATGGACTGAAATTTTGTCGTGATTTTTTGAAACGTTTTTTGAAGATAGAAAAAGTGATAAGCTTTGTGGGAATATAATTTCTTTCACAACCGGTGCCCAGGAAAAAAAGTTATGACCAAATAAGCTCAAAACAAAGGATAGCGGGCAGCAAAAAAAATGGACAAAAATTTGAATTTTTTTTTTGATATTTTTTTTCTTGTAGATTATATTTTTGTCTATTTGGAAAGCTTTGATTCATTTCATTTGGATTTGTTATGAGAAAGTTATGGACATTCTTGTTTTTTGAACAATTAGAGCATCTTCTTGAAAAAAATAACTTCTAGGATGCATTTCTGAATGCAATTTTTCAAATTTTTCAATTTTTTTTTTTTTCATAGTTTATATTACTTGCTATCACAATCTCACCATTGGAATTAGTGTTTTTTAATTCCATATAAAAGATATTAATATTTTAGATTTTTCTTCTATCTCATACCTACTTCTACTTAACAATTTTTTAAAGAATGAAAATTAAGTTTTTTTGAATTTATTTTTTTTCCTTAGACTCTCAACTCAATTCTCCACTACAAAGATTAAAGCTCAAAACTCTATAGTGCAAAAATTTTAAGTTTAAAATGTTCAAAGTCAAGTTTTTTTTCACTTTGAACGCAGATATCTTGCAATCTGTGCGGTCAAAAATTCTGAATTTTTTTCTACACACTCTCATACTAGTTAGGTGTAAGATCTTACGGTTAGATGTGAAAAAAAAATGTTTTTCAATTTTTTTACTTTTTGCTATAGAAATGGTAGTTTTGAGTGTTTTTTGGTAGAAAAAGGGCCTCGATCTTTTAGGGATTAATTATAGAAAATATTCAAATTAGAATAGAAACTAGACTTCATTATGTGAATATAAAAATCTACCAATATTCAAATATATCCTCTTTCAATACATGCATGGGGTATTCAATTGTCATTCTTGGACTTCATCTAAATTTAGTATTAATTTATCTATACTTGCCAAATAATCATACTTCTTTCACATACAATTGTGACAATGAAAGAAATTTATTGGATTTTGAATGACCATATGTTGTTGAGGCTTGTGAACAACTTTATGTTGTGGCTTTAATAAATTTGTGAAAAATAGGACTTACTTTAAATGTATTTCTTTTTTTTTGCATAGCACGTAGAACTACCCCTACAAATTCTTTATGCACAATGGTCTACACTCTAAACAAACCACCAAAGTCACTCTTTTCCTTTTGGACTCTTTTTATCTACTATTTGAACTCCAAACTTTAGGTAGCATGATAAGAACTTTTTTGAGTACCTATGCACCAATTAAATTTGATTAAGTGAGATTAAACTCTTAAAATCTTGGGCTAACAAACTTAATCACATTGTGTTAACCCCTAAAGGACCGTTGTCCCTTGAGGGGACAAATGAGAATTTTGGGCGGGTATCTACGGGCTAAAATTTTGTCTTGATTTTTTGGAATTTCTCTTGAAGAAAGAAAAATTGATTAGTTTCATAAGAATATATATTTTTTTTTAAATCGGTGCCCGGGAATGAAAGTTATGCCCCAAATAGCTTGAAACTTGAGGTGAGGCCGTGAGGAGAGGGGTCACCAAAAAAAATTCAAAAATACAAATTTTTTTTTGAATTTTTTTTTCTCATAATATTTTTTTTTGTCTACCTGGAAAGCTTCTATTCATTCTATTTGGATTTGTGATGATAAACTTGTGGACAATCTATTTTTTTAGGCAATTAGAGCATCTTCTTGATAAAATAATTTGTAGGATTCAGTTTTGAATGCAGTTTTACAACTTTTCAAAAAAAAAATTCTACCTGCTTTAGTTTGCTTACTAGAACAATGTCACCATTGGGATTAGTGCATTTTTTATTCCATTTTAGAAATATTAAAAATTTAGATTTTCTTCTATCTTGTACCTACTTCTACTTAACAATTTTTTGAAATATGAAAATTAAGTTTTTTGAATATTTTTTTCCTAGACTGTCAACTCAATTTTCTACCATAAACATTTAAAGCTCAAAACTCTATAGCAAAAAAATTGAATTTAACCCCTAAAGTTTCATGACTATGTAATCACCAAAAATGCTCCAAAACTGCCATTTCTAATACAACTACCAAATTTTTGGAAAAAAACAATTTTTGACACATGTAACCATAGGATCTTGTAGTATGATATTTTGAAAACATGTGGTAAGAATTTCAGAAAACTCCACCATGTGGATCATAAGATATAAGCATTCAAAGTCTTGAAAACCATTTTTTCAATCCTGCAAAAAACCGGGCAGCTGCACTTTGCAAGCTCACTTTTCAATGAAAAATGCCAATAAAGGTGGTGCTTCTTTGAATTCAGTTTCCTAAACAAGTTGTCTATATGCTTGAAAGATTTCACATCATTTGGAATTGTACAACATATAGGAAAAAAATAGTAAGTAGAAAGAAGTAGAAAATGATTCAAAATACCAAATTGTTAAAAGTTTAATCCTGGAATTAAAAAATGCCAATCCCAATGGTTGTAATGTTGTAATAATCAATCTACACCCTACTATTTTATTTTTTTCCAAAACTATTGAAAATTGAGTTAAATAAACGACTTTAAAGTTTTTTTTAGAGTAGAAAATCCATAACTGCAATTCAAAAACCCTCATAACTTTTGACTCATTGATTGAAATGGAGTGACTCAAAGCTTTTTAAGTATATATAAATGTAGAAAATCAATTTCAAAAAAAAAATTCCGGAAAAAATGATTTTTTCTGATCTGCCCAAATTGCCCGGTTACGAAAAAAAGTAACATATCAGGTCACAGCTTTTGACTCGTATTTTGAAATGTCATGAAACTTGGTACACATGAAGATATTCCTTGCCCCCACCTTCTATTAAAATTTCGGCCTCAAATATGGATATCTCTAGTCACACGTACCTGCCCAAAATTTCTATACGGCCAAAAAATGCATGTTGGTCCTTTAGGGGTTAAGAAGGTTCAAAGTCAAATAATTTAGTCCTGCAATGTGTTGAATTTTGATTTTTCACTTTAAACGCAAGTATCTTGCCAGTTCATTTAGTTTGAAAGGAAGTCATGGGGAAGTGGCAACAATTGAAAAGAATGGTGCTCATTGGTTGTGGAAGACAAAAAAAGGGTGTCAAATATTTCTTTTTTTGACAAATTTTCCTATCTTGAATTACTAAATGCATGGTATGTAAGTTGGTTGGTCACTTTTGCCTATGCTATTTATCTATTTGTAAATGACCACAAAGTTTGATTCTTCAAAAGATAAATCATCAATGGTCACAAAAACAAAAAAAGTTGTCTAATAATGTAATAGTTTTGTTGATGAATCATATTATGCAAATCTATTGTCACCAAAATTCCTAGTACCATGCAAGAGACTATCCATTAATGATTTTATGATTGAATCACAAAAGTGGCTATTAGTTCACTTTTTCAAAAGAAAAATAGTTGACTTTGGAAATTCATACTCTATATATGTTTCCAAATGGTTTGTTTATTTATTTTTAAGAAAGACAAAGTTGACACTTAAAATACTCATTCTCAATAGTTGTAAGTGGTTGTTGGTTTATTTATTAAAGGAAAAGAAGAACTTGACATTTGAAATATTCACATTCAATGGTTGTATGAGACAAAAATAGGTTGTCAAGGAGTGTTTTTATCTATTAGTGCAATGGATCATTTTTATGCAAAGTATTG
The DNA here is from genome assembly GCA_963969595.1 of Neckera pumila. Classification (NCBI taxonomy): domain Eukaryota; kingdom Viridiplantae; phylum Streptophyta; class Bryopsida; order Hypnales; family Neckeraceae; genus Neckera; species Neckera pumila. Next base: position 16,209,875 of record OZ018409.1, read on the forward strand.
CATGCAATATTATTGCAAGTACAAATAGAAAATTAAAGATAGTGGCTTCAAAAAAATTCAATGCTAGAAATCTTTTGTTCTTGTATTATGTATTGTAAATATGACATTAATGGGGAAAAAGCATGATTTCTATTTAATGAACTCATTTACCATCAATCTCCAAATTTATTTCTAGTTGGTGTTTTTTCTTATGCTCCTTAATTTTAAAAGCAAAGTTTAAACTTGTACACTTTAACTAAAATGCATAGAATATTAAGAACAACACCAGTATTGAAAATGTGTAGCAGTGTGTGTCGTTCCTAACGTATCTAATCAAAATGCAGAGAATACTTCTACTTTCCTATTATTTTACATTGTGCTATAGATTTGTGAACCTTGTCTATCTGAAGGTGATCAAATTCTTTGTATATAAGGAACACCTCTTCAATTATGTGAAGGCTCAATGTATATGCAATAAAGAATATATACTATATTACACAAATGTATTTCAATAGTGATCTTTTAAAATGAAATTATTTACAAAGTAGTAATGAAATGGTTTACTTTGTGTCTTTATAATTATAAAAAAAAATTAATTACTATGAAATTTCATTAGATTTATGGAGAAACTTAACAATTATTTTTAATGTAATTTGTTTTATTAACCCCAAAAGTTCCAAGGCCATTTTTCTGTCAAAAACCACTCAAAAATGTCATTTTGTTGCGTTCACCTAAGAGAGTAAAAGAAAACATTTCTTTAGAATCTAACCTTAGGATCTTATAATTCACTTGTCTGAAATCATGTGGTAAAAATCTCATGAAGTTTGACCATATAGATTGGAAGATATTAGCATTCAGAGTTGAAAAAGAAAGTTTTTTTGAACACTAGCCTGCAACTTTAAATGACTTTGACCACCATTTGTGGAGAGTATTTTGCACTACAGACTATGAACTTAAAAAAATTTATGTTGAAGAATTGAGTTGAAAGTCTTAAGCAAAAATTTAAGAAAAAAAACTTGATTTTCATTCTTTAAAAAATTGTTAAGTAGAAGTAGATCCAAGATTGAAAAAAAACTAAATTGTTAATAGCTCTAAGATAGGATTGAAACACAATGATTCCAATGGTGAGATTGTTTTAAAAAGCAAACAAAACCTTGTCAAATAATTTTTTTGGAAAAATTGTGAAAATTGCATTCAAAAATGAGTCCTACAATTTCTTTTTTCAAGAAGATGTTCTAATTGCCCAAAAAACAAGATTGTCCATAACTTTCTCATTATTAGTCTACATAGAATGAATCAGAGTTTTACATGTAGAAAAAACATTATATTTTAGGAATTTAAAAATAATAAAAATTGACTTTTTGTAGTTTCTTTTGTGCAGCCCACGCTATTTAGTTCTTGGCTTTTGTGGTATAATTTTTGCTCCCGGCCACCAATTGAAATAAAAATCATATTTCCATGAAGCTAATCAGTTTTTTAATCTTATGAGAAAGTTTCAAAAAGTTTCATAAAAAATCGAGGTCAGAGGAACCTGCATGAAATCCAATTTGTCCCTCAAGAGGACAATGGGACTTTAGGGGTTAATGACAAGGATAGAAGCCAAAAATTTAGGGCCACTTTACACCTAGAAGTGGGGCTTATTCTTGTTGAGGCTGATTGCACAAAAATTTAGACCCTTTTCAGTTGAAGGCAATCCTCAACTACTCATCTATATACGATCATAAGGGGGGCCAACTCTCCTCTATGTATGCTTAACCCCTAAAGGACCAACATGCGTTTTTTAGTCGTATAGAAATTTTGGGCAGGTACGTGTGACTAGAGATATCCTTATTTGAGGCTGAAATTTTAATAGAAGGTGGGGGCAAGGAATATCTTCATGTGTACCAAGTTTCATGACATTTCAAAATACAAGTCAAAAGTTGTGACCTAGTATGTTACTTTTTTTTCCGTAATTGGGCAATTTGGGCAGATCAGAAAAAATAATTTTTTCTAGAATTTTTTTTTTGAAATTGGTTCTCTACATTTATATATACTTAAAAAGCTTTGAGTCATTCTATTTCAATCAATGAGTCAAAAGTTATGAGGCTTTTTGAATTGCGGGCAATTATGGATTCTCTACTCTAAAAAAAACTTTAACCCCTAAAGGACCATTGTCCCTTCGGGGGACAAATGGGATTGTGGGCAAGTACCTACGGGCTGAATTTTTGTTGTCATTTTCTGAAACTTTTTTTGGAGATAGAAAAACTGATAATCTTTGTGAAAATATAATTTTTTTTCAATCAGTGCTCGGGAAAAAAAGTTATGCCCAAATAAGCTCAAAACAGGGGAGAGCGGGCAGCGAAAAAAATTTGCAAAAAAAATATTTTTCTTAAAATATTTTTTTTCCTTATAGATTATATTTTTGTCTATTTGGGAAGCTTTGATTCATTTCATTTGGATTTTTTATGAGAAAGTTATGGACAATCTTGTTTTTCGGGCAATTAGAGCATCTTCTTGAAAAAAATAACTTGTAGGATTCATTTTGGAATGCAATTTTTGCAATTTTTCAAAAAAAAAAGTTCCACATGGTTTAGTTTTTTTGCTAGAACAATCTCACCATTGGGGTTAGTGCATTTTAATTCCATCTAAAAGATATTAATATTTTAGATTTTCCTTCTATCTTGTATCTACTTCTACTTAACAATTTTTTTAAGAATGAAAAGTAAGTTTTTTTGAGTTCATTTTTTTCCCTAGACTCTCAACTCAGTTCTCTACTAGAAAGATTTAAAGCTCAAAACTCTGTAGTGCAAAAAATTTAAGTTAAAAATGTTCAAAGTTAAAAAATCTTGTCCCGCAATGTGCTGAAAAGTTTGTTTTTTTCACTTCAAACGTAGATATCTTGCACTCTGTTTGGTCAAAAATTCTGAAATTTTTTTCACACTTTCTTATACTAGTTAGGTATAAGATCCTATGGTTAAATGTGCAGAAAAAATAATTTTTAAGCTTTTTTACTCTTTGCTCTAGAAATGGCAGTTTTGAGAGTTTTTTGGTAGAAAAAAGGCCTTAGTCCTTTAAGGGTTAAAGTCATTTATTTAACTCAATTTTCAATAGTTTTGGAAAAAAATAAAATAGTAGGGTGTAGATTGATTATTACAACATTACAACCATTGGGATTGGCATTTTTTAATTCCAGGATTAAACTTTTAACAATTTAGTATTTTGAATCATTTTCTACTTCTTTCTACTTACTATTTTTTTCCTATATGTTGTACAATTCCAAATGATGTGAAATCTTTCAAGCATATAGACAACTTGTTTAGGAAACTGAATTCAAAGAAGCACCACCTTTATTGGCATTTTTCATTGAAAAGTGAGCTTGCAAAGTGCAGCTGCCCGGTTTTTTGCAGGATTGAAAAAATGGTTTTCAAGACTTTGAATGCTTATATCTTATGATCCACATGGTGGAGTTTTCTGAAATTTTTACCACATGTTTTCAAAATATCATACTACAAGATCCTATGGTTACATGTGTCAAAAATTGTTTTTTTCCAAAAATTTGGTAGTTGTATTAGAAATGGCAGTTTTGGAGCGTTTTTGGTGATTACATAGTCATGAAACTTTAGGGGTTAAGGCCTTGAGGCTAAGAAGCTAAGCCAATTCAATAAAGCTTAGAAATTTTTAACTCCTTTTCTATTTAGGGACGCTTTTCATCTAGAAGGAGGGTGAATTCCCTTTTAGGCTAATTGCACAAAATCCAATAGATCTCATTTGTTGAAAAAATATGACAAATCAAATTAGTTTTAAAAAAATTGCTTTTTTAATTGAAATCTAACATTGACCCATGGCTAAAAATTGGCCTTCCGTTTTTGGCGCACCCAATTTTGCAAGCTTGAGCTATGTTAGATTATATCTTTTTTGAATAAAAAGTTTATTTTATAAAATTGGCCTAGCCTCTATGATTAAGGGGTTGGCATCAATTTCAATCTTATATCCAATTGAGAATTTTGGGCTTGATACAACAAATTGGTGAGCCTCTAGGTGTAAAGTAGTCCTTTTAAAACCAGTACATTAATTGAAACTCCTACAGTTTATATATGTGTGTATTGTAAATGTGCATGTTTACATATCAAGTTTCAAAATTTTCATATTTGTCATTTTAGTTGATATGAAGTTCATTGTAAAATGTGAAGATATTAGCATTAGGATCCAATATGCCTAAAAAATGTACACAATTTGCATACTTCTACATCATGATTTCACAAAAACTATCGTAATATAGCAAGCCCACTTTGAAAGGAAAACTATAGAAGAGCACTGTAAATTGTTATAATCAAACTTAACCCCTAAAGTCCCATTGTCCCTACGGGGGACAAAATGGATTTTGGGCAGGTTCCTATGAGCTCAATTTTTAATGAAACTTTTTGAAACTTTCCCATAAGATAGAAAAACTTATTAGCTTTTGGGGAATGTAATTTTTATTTCAATCGGTGCCCGGGAGCAAAAGTTATGCCCAAATAAGCTCAAAACAGGGGAGAAGGGGCAGCAAAAAAATTTTGCAAAAAATTTAATTTAATTTTTTTAATTTTTTTTCCTTATAGATTATATTTTTGCCTATTTGAGAAGCTTTGATTCATTTCATTTGGACTTTTTATGAGAAAGTTATGGACAATCTTGTTTTTCGGGCAATGAGAGCATCTTCTTGAAAAAAACTTTTTCTTTCACTTTGAATGCTGATATCTTTCAATCCGTACGGTCAAACATCACAAAATTTTTACTACATGATCTGTAAAAAGTGTAGTATAAGATCGTACGGTTATTTTCTAAAAAAAAATAATTTTTCTCATCTTTTAGATGAACGCAACAAAAGTAGCAGTTTTGAGTGATTTTTGACAGAAAAATGGCCTTGGGACTTTAGGGGTTAATTGATGCTTCTCCACCTTCAATTGTTTTTATTCAATTTTATGAAGTGAGAAAGTTAGTTTTGCATAGCTAGGATAACCATTTTTTGACTTGACCTATTTATTCTATCATATTTAATGAAAGGATTTCTCTATTTTGTCAATAAAACTAAATGTAATGTAATTCTTTCTATTTGTTCAAGTATTCTAATCAAATATTTATTGGTTGAATAATTATAGATTTCACCAAATAATTGATTTTAGGTACAATTGCATAGGAAATTGTGAGAGGAAAATGCAAATTTCTAGTCTAGTTTCAAGAAGAAATTATTGCAAATGACCAAAATTTATTTATAACAAAAGTACTATACAAACATGCTAAAATGAATACAAATCTAAATCAACTACCTTAGTAAAAGATGTCATATATAAAAAAAAAATGCAATTTTGACCAATGCTGATCTTTAGTGTAGAATCTTAGTGATATGAGCTCTTGTTTCTTGTAAATTTCCAAAGGGATTGATTTGCTTGATTTGTTCATACAACGGCTTCTTTAGCCATAGCAACTACTTTAGTGTAGATGAAGGAGCAAAATGTATTTTGGTAAAATCATTAGGAGGGCTATTTCAAGCCCGTTCTCCAATTGAGCCAGATCTATGAACAACTGTCAAAAAAAAAATTTCAAAAAAATAAAAAAATAAAAAATTCTCTCCCAAACATCATTATAGGCCCAATTTTTTTTTCCGAAAATGACATGGCATTCTCTCAACCACATCAGCTAGCAGCTTTCCTGCGTTTCCGCAGTCTGGAAATGCTGCGGGAACACAAGATAACTCGCGGTCTCTTGGAGGCCTCAAATCTCTTCTAATAGAGAGGACAAGAAACTATGACTATAAGAAAACCACGTTTTTGGCAATGTGCGATATCCATTTTGAATACAGGTAAATCAATAAAATTACTATGTTCTATGGTTAAAGGCTGAACAAATGTGAAAATTTTAGAGAAAAGGTAGCCCCCAAAGTAGCCATGTGGCATGCTTTGCAAAAAAAAGACAGTGGATGGATGTGCACCATGGATAAAAAAAAAAACTCTTTATACAAGTGGGGTGGTAGGAAGATTGACAATCCATATGGGATATTTTTAAGCAAGAATTGTGTTCAATGTAAAATGTCTAAAACAACATGGTCTGGATGTCTAAATAACATCCAGATGTTTGAAACAACATCCAAATGTCTGAAACAACATCCAAATGTCTGTAACAACATCTAGATGTTTGAAACAACGTCAAGACTTACAGTGGTCAAGCTCCCACATCCTAGTTATTCCATATCTTTTGTCTCACTATGAATGGACAATTGATATATATAAGACTTCTCAACCATTCATTCTCACAAATTTTCAATGAAATAATTCCTTCATTTGGCCATCAAAAATCCTCTTGATGGTAGATGGTAAGTTTTTTAATGGATGTTGAGTTCATGATTCAATAATGTTCCTGATCATTTTTTAAAATTCTTTATTTATTTTTTAAATAATTATTTTCTACTAACTTTGACTTATGGGTACAATATACAACAATCAATGTTTCAAAAACGTCTATCTAGACATCTAAATTGACGTTTCAAAAGAAAATATTAAAGTGTGGCGCGTAAAAAGAAACATCTATTAGAACATCATTTTAGCTGGAAGAACATCATGTTCTACTGTCCATGTCAGCAAAAAAAGGATACCTTGTTATATTTGAAGGAGTCCGGGTAACAGACCACGTAAGCAGAAAAATGGATGAATTTTTTTCCCACATGGCCTGCCCGTCTACGTGGAGATGACGTGTCCGCCAAATAGCGCATCCTAGGAACCTTGGAAGACTCTGTTTTTTGGGATGTAAAAAACAAACAAGCCCTATTTTAGTACGTTTTTTGTACAACACAATGCATTTTTTTCTTGTCAATTATATCAACTTTAGGTGACATCTACGCAAAGGCAGCCAATGTCAAAAAAACATCAACACCAGTTTTTTTTGACATCTCAAAAAACATGCAATTCTTATAGTGTATATTCAAGGTTACATATAGTAACCCTGCTATACCATCAGTGCTCTAGAGCCTTATTGAAAGTATTGTATTTAACACCCACTAGTAAAGGTAACTTAGTCTGCTTTTTAAACGGCCTTTTAAGAGCTAATTGCATTTGGAATGAAGCTAATTAAACTTCGTGAAACAATTTTTTTTTTTTGAAATCCGGAGTTTATTCTAAGAGTGAACCAATAACAAATGGCGGAAAGCTGAGGGCATTGCCTTAAAGGTGGAAATTAAGAATAAAACCTAAACACAAAACCAAACACAATTTTACATGAAAGAACCACATGTTGGTTTCTTCAGGTTTAAGGTAATGACTTTATCATGCCTAAAACCAAAGAATGGAGTGTGGAGCCAAGTGTTGTCAAACTTCCAATTGGAGTTTTTGCAACTTAGCAGTAGGATTTTGTCTCACGGCAGCGTAGTAAGAAGCCATGGCACTCTATCATGATCTAGGGTTGCCTTCCACGTCAGACGTTCTAATTTAGCTTGGGGCCATGACTCTTGATTGAAGATCCAAGCATTCCTCTCCAATCAACAAAGTCATACAACCGATCTATGTAATGTTGACCAAATTGTAGCCCTGAGTCTTAGTCTCTTGGGCAGGGCTGATCCAAGAAAGCACTGCTGCCACGTCAAATGGGCCACCTCCCATTCTCCATTGATATTGCAAATGCAAGGTACAAGACCTTTTTTGGACCTTCGTGGAATTAGTTAGGAATTTTTTAAGTTGAAATGCAATGTTCACTAAAAGCAACCACCTCCTGAAATGTACACTATTGGTATATTGAAGAAACAAAATGTACCTCTATGTTTGTAGTTGCTTTTAGAGCAAGGTTGATTTTAGAGCATCCTACTTTATTCCCTAGAAAAGAAATATACATAGATATCAATATCAAGCAATTAACCACCCCTGCAAATAATAAATAAATAAAACATTTGAATTGTCCATCCACCCCCTAAAACCAAAACCAAGTTTTTTTGATAGTCATATGACACATGGAATAAATACATAATGTAGATGTATTATATGGAATACTCATACAATATGGCATACGGGTATAGGTATAGGATATGGGATACAAGATATAGTTGTTAATCTCATATCAATTTTAATCTAGCATGTAATCTAGCATGTTCAAAAAAAAAATACATATGAGGAGGAATGAAAGTATTATATTAATCCACTCACTAATTAATCCCTAAAGCTTGTTGACTATGTTTCACCAAAAAAGCTCCAAAACTGTCATTTCTAGTACAAATACCAAATTTTAGAAAAAAAACATTTTTGAACACATGTAATTATAGGATCTTGTAGTAAGGTAGCATTACAGAAAATTTCAACCTTCCAAAGGGTTGCTCCAAAGTGACAAACGAAGCTATTTCAAAGCTTGGTCAATCACTTTGAAAAAGTGCCGCAGTGAGCAGTCATCCAAGCTAAATCTTGCCAAGTCAAATTTTGCATTTTTTTTTTAATGTATTTTTAAACTCTTAAAACTTGGTTCCTGTGCTACTACCATTGCCATTTCAGGTGGGCGGGAATAGGGGGAAAATGATTTTTTCAACCCTAAAAAACAAATTTCATGATACCTTCAAGGACTGTGAAGCAACCCTCTAGAGGCCAGAATTTTTTTTACTGGAGACTCTGAAATGCCATGGGCATTAAGAATTGCCTCTATAAATGGCTATGAAATGGTCATGAGGTGGTTCTAAAATTGACCTCTATTGTCATTGAATGAATCAAAGAAAAAAGCATTATTAATTGCAAGAGCCAATCATTCTCTTAGCTTTCCCCATGTTTCTTTAGAATTGCAAGTGAACGGTTTATAGAAGACCTAGGGTTAGAAATAGGCACCTATGATACAACTCGTTGGAAAATTCATAACTAATTCAATAATGCTTCAAAAAATATGAAACTACTTGTATTAGATTCCTCGTCTATTTCTCTATGTTTGAAAACTGAGCTAAAAATATTCCCATTCAAGTAAATACATGAAAAAGGCAAACCAGCTCTTTGTTGATCCATTTCAGGGCCTCCTCCCTTATGTTGATTTGAGAAGATGTGGGAAAAGTTTCAGATGGACTCTGTGGATTGCAAGATATTAGCTTTTGAATTTGTAGAAATCTTTTTTTTTGGCCTTGCTAAAAACAGGGCAGTTGTACTTCACAAGATCACATTTGTATGTAAAAGTGTCCATGTTGTATAAAAAAAATAAAAAAAGTGTCCATGTTGGTAACACTCCTTTGAATTCATTCTTCAAGGCAAGTCGGCTACATGCTTGAAAGTTTTAAGAAAAAAACATTTTAAATTATACAACATATAGGAAAAACATGGCAAGAAAGAAGTATAGAATGATTCAAAATAAAAAATTGTTAAGAATTTAGTTGCCAAATTGAAAAATGCCAATCCCTATGGCTGTAATGTTGTAATAAACAATCTACATCCTATGATTTTATTTTTCTCAAAAAATATTGAAAATTGAGTAAAATAAAGAACTTCAAAGTTAAAGTAGAGAATCCAAAATTGCCCGCAAACTAAAACTCTTCATAACTTTCATCTTATTTTATTATAATAGAATGATTAAAAGCTTTACACGTGTATATGAATCTAGAAAACCAATTTCAAATTTTTGTTTTTTAGGAAAATGGTTTTTTCTGGAAAAAGTGATTTTTTTATCTGCAGAGACTACCTGGTCTAGAAAAAAACACTACTTACCACCCCGTAGGCAACCACGACCCCGCAAGCAAAGTCCGGACAAAACTTCTTTTTGGTCAGTTTGGGCGCAAAAGAAAGTTTGATACCCACTTTCGTATTGACTTTTTGCCCAAAACCTACATTTTCACAAAACTGCGGGGTTTAAACCCAAGTTTTGGGTACTTTACAAATAATTCTATTGTATAAAAATTTCAAAGAAAACAAACAAAAATTCCATTCATAGTGAATCGCCAAAAAACATTGCTTGATCCTTTACGGGTTAAGTGAGTGGATAGTAAAATGAATTCACTTACTATTCCTTCAAAAGCGAGGGACACTCACACTCTCTAGATTTAAAACTCTAGTAAAGCGTACTTCTATGCACTTGGATAAAGTCATCCTCTAGATCTTACCACACTTATCAAGATAAACCAGCTAAGACAAACAAACCACCCATGATAGACATGTAGCAAATGACCCATTACAGTCTTGCATCATCTATGATAGAATTTTTTCACTAAATGAGATTTGGACTACATTAGGTTGAGTTAGTGGTTACAATTAATGTAAGTCTTGGATGATGGCAATGAAGTGATTAGTGATTTCAATAGGAACTTCCACCTTTTGAGAATAAATTCATCACAAGAAGTGACTTTTTAAGATCTTTAACACTATAAAATTCCGCGTTTTAGGTGATGTTAGCGTAGTTTAAAGAGATGGATTTTAGTAGACATCCAATAAAGCAACTTGTATTTTTATGTCAATAATAATGTTCAATGTAACATGTTGATGTTACATTGAATGTGATTATTGACATTAAAACATAAGTTGTTTTATTGAATGTCTACTAGAATCCGTCTCCTAAAATTACACTAACATCACCTAAAATGTGGGTACAAATAGTGTATGTTATCTTAGGAAATATTGGAGTAGAAACTTTACTTAATAAGTTTCATTTCATTAGTTGGTCTCAAATTCAAAAAATATCATTTTTATGGCTAAAATTTACATCAAGTATAAATAGCAAAAAATGGCTAAAATACACTACAAGGATGCTCCGTAGATTAGGCATTTGTAGATCATGTCTATTTTGCTTCCAATTTGAAACTTTTAAAGTTATGTGTCTTTTTTCATGTTTTGGATGTTTAATTGTCATTCCTTGTGGCCGGTAAAGTCACTTATATCAACTTTCTATTTCCTAGTTAGGTTGGTTAATTTGCCAATTTAGTACCAAGTATAGTGATTCTAATAGGCATTAGGTGTAGTGTTACCAAATTGGCTAGCTGAATGGTTGCTAGATCATAAATGCAAAAATCAAGTTGGTGGTGATTGTTTGTGAGAATTGAAAGACCATGTAGGAGTTGGTTTTGTTAATTGTAGCTACTAATAGTTGGCTTCATGTGGCCCAATTGTTTTTCATCCACTACCATAAGAGAGCGTGCGAGTCCAACCCAAAGCGGATTGTAGTTTGATTTCTTGTTGTACTAGGAGGTTGATTACCCAATTTTTAAGCGTGTCTTCTTGTATTGTGAATGGTTTGATTGGACTGTGAATAGATTTATGTTTGAATTATATACCTAATTGGTGAAAAATTGGATGCTTGTTGGATTATGATAAATGTGTATTTTCTAATTTTGTGATGAATGTTTGATTTGGAGTTGGTGAGGACATGCTATATATCTATGAATGTTTCTATTTATAGAATTTGCTTAATTGAAAAACGATAATTGTCAAATTCAAATTTTCTTGTCTATGAATTGTGTTATCTAGTTTGGAAATGAACCTATGAGCATAGATTAGTCCTACTTAACCATCTCCCATGGTACAAACTTATTATACTAGAGAGTGATTTCCTATTGGGATATTATAGTATTTCTACATGGCCTTAAAGAGTGGGTGGCAAATTGTGTGATTAGACCAAATAGAAACAAATAACTTTCACTTAATTGGAAGGCATTTTCTTAGCGTGTAGGTTGTGATTACTAGCTTGGATTATCTTAAAACAAACTAATTCGATTTAGTCTCGATGTGCAAACTTTTCATTAGGTTTTAGATTTCCAAATTAGATGACAAAGAATCTTAACCCCTAAAGTTTCATGACTATGTAATCACCAAAAATGCTCCAAAACTGCCATTTCTAATACAACTACCAAATTTTTGGAAAAAACAATTTTTGACACAAGTAACCGTAGGATCTTGTAGTATGATATTTTGGAAACATGTGATAAAAATTTCAAAAAATTCCACCATATGGATCATAAGATATAAGCATTCAAAGTCTTGAAAACCATTTTTTCAATCCTGCAAAAAAACGGGCAGCTGCACTTTGCAAGCTCACTTTTCAATGAAAAATGCCAATAAAGGTGGTGCTTCTTTGAATTCAGTTTCCTAAACAAGTTGTCTATATGCTTGAAAGATTTCACATCATTTGGAATTGTACAACATATAGGAAAAAAATAGTAAGTAGAAAGAAGTAGAAAATGATTTAAAATACTAAATTGTTAAAAGTTTAATCCTGGAATTAAAAAATGCCAATCCCAACGGTTGTAAAGTTGTAATAATCAATCTACACCCTACTATTTTATTTTTTTCCAAAACTATTGAAAATTGAGTTAAATAAACAACTTTAAAGTTTTTTTAGAGTAGAGAATCCATAACTGCAATTCAAAAACCCTCATAACTTTTGACTCATTGATTGAAATGGAATGACTCAAAGCTTCTTAAGTATATATAAATGTAGAGAACCAATTTCAAAAAAAAAATTCCAGAAAAAATTATTTTTTTTGATCTCCCCAAACTGCCCAGTTACGGAAAAAAAATAACATATTAGATCACAACTTTTGACTCGTATTTTGAAATGTCATGAAACTTGGAAAACATGAAGATATTCCTCGCCCCCACCTTCTATTAAAATTTCGGCCTCAAATATGGATATCTCTAGTCACATGTACCTGCCCAAAATTTCTATACGGACAAAAAACACAATATCTTATTTAGAAAAGTCAATAACACCATAATGAGGGAACTTGCAGTACTATTCACTAAAAACATACTCAAGCCACTTCCAAAACAAATATTGGATGGAAAAAGGGTTTTCCCTATCCAACACTTAGTGTCCACAACATCCTTCTAGGATTAAACCCCAAACACTATGAAGGACAAAAAGTATCCAATAAATAGCATCCAAGCTTATAATAAAAACAAAAAATGCACATATTCATCCAAGAATGTGATACTGATTTTTCTTGGGCCTCATCGATCCTAACTGATGTGAATTTCATTTTTTACAAAACTGACCAGCAGTAGGATAATCACGAGCACATATGACTACACTCGGTCGCCAAAGGAATACCCCACCCCATCCAAAAAAAGCTAAATGACTTCCAGCTAGACCAAACAGAGCCCATGGTAGTCACAAAAATGTTGGCTCAATATTCTTAACTTCAACCCCGAGTTCTGTTACAGTTCTGAAAATGGTATCATATGACGATTTGGGGTTAAATTAGATCGCTCGCACCAAAAAGATGTCCATCAACAAATAGCCATAAAAAATGCTTGTGCCATAACCAGTTCAATGTACAGTTGCTGCCCTTCATTACATGACAACAATCCTCAGTACACGAACTCAACAGCTGTTCAGCCCCTTCTTCAGAAGCTTCAATGCCGTAACAAAGCTAACATATTCTCCACAAATGTTATCACCGTTCCCAGAAAGGGATCCGCTCCCTCCTCTACCTGCATCCAAAAAATCCCTTTCCAGTTCCTAACCTACTGTAAGCCAATTGCAAAGTCAATGTTCCAATCCCGATGCTTCCTAAATCTGCTACCCCTACCGACCTCAGCACTGTCCCCGGTCCTCCAGAACTTGGGAACCATATAGATACCTCCAATGTACCTGAGTAACTTATATGCCACCTACCCCTCCAAAGACCAACCTTCTCATCCACTTCCAGATCAAATGAGAAACCAGTGACGATTCAATCCGGCAATGAAACTCCTTCGGCTACTCGCCAAACTAAGGAAGATGTGCATTACTCAGCACTACACTCTTGCATCAGCTGTGCTCGTTCTGTCCAGCGTCACCTTCGAACTCGCCAAAATGATCCTTGAACCCAAACCCCTGAAAACCCGTCCATATATTAAAAAAAAACACTATTTCCACAACCTCACGGACTTGTCGTGGCTCGCAGATGCAACCATGCCAGTCGCCGCCGATGAAGCCAAAGCCGTGATCAGACCCTCGTGTGCTGGCACCGTCATGCTTTGCTTCTCCACCATGTTCCAAAGCTCCAGTGACTGCATGACAGCAACATATACTCAACATCACAACGATCCCAGACAAACGAGAAAACAGGTAAAGCCTCCTACCCTCCAGATGGTGACCACGCCGGTCTCGAGAATGCAGAATATCCACACCCGGAGCATTCACCACCAAATGTCAATAAACAAAGCATGTTTCACGTTGGTCAGAGCACGCAAACCAAAACACAGAATGCACACTCATAACCTGCACAGCGGTTCATTACACAAGAAGCCCACCAACCTGATAACAACCGATGACGAGCAAAGACGGATAATTCGGATGGAACACACACGAATGGAACTTGTTGCCGTTGCAACTCAGTTCATGGACACACTCGCCTTCGGCACCACCGGACCCCAGGTTCCAAACCCGTACTGAATCCTCACTCACAGAGGCCAGGAAGTCCCCGGTAGCATCCCAGCACACTGAATGCACAGGTTTCGTATGTCTCTGCACAGTCGTGTACCAACTCCAAGTCAATCATGTAACCTCCGCATATAAAACTCACTTCGGGAACTTCACCACCCCCAGAGAACCAATGGACAAAACCTGCTCACTCACGAGCACGAGAAAAGAAAGCCTCATACACTCAACTGCGAATAAAATGATCCTCCAGTGGCTGAAAAAAATATAGTTCAAGAAAGCACTTGATTTTCATTCCTCCGACAGCACATCAACAAGGAAAGCTCAAACGCCTCAAGGACCAAATACCTGTAGGGTGTGAACACAAGTTTCAGAGTCCACGTCGAAGATGGAAACAACATTCTCTGCCGCAGCTGCAAGCAACCTTCCTTGTCGAGGTTGGAATCTCATTTGTGTCATGCCACCCTGCAAATCCAACAGAACTGTCAACTTCACGCATTCAACTATCACACTCGTAACCGCGCACCATCACATCCTCCAATACACCTACTCATTCATGGACGGAACATTGTTAACACACCTTGAATACTCGTGTGCACACTCCTTGATTCACGCTCCAGAACCGAATCTCACTATCACCGTCGCAAGAGCACAGAAGATCCTCAATGTTCGGGTGGAAATCTAACGACATCACGGATGTCTGATGCCCAGTAAAAGTCCGCAATGAATAATTTGGCTGCACAAAAAAGTCCCACCACCCCTATAAGGCATCCAACTTCATCACGCTCCCGGCCAGTACTGTCCATGGACAGCTGCCGAAACATCTCAAACACAAGTCATCCATACCGGAGAGAGCAAACGAGACCCTCGAGTGTAACAACAGAATCCGTATCAAAACCACTGTCCATTACAGAACCTAGGACTACCGCCTCAACCACGAAACTGACCAACTCACATTATCGGCGTCCCACACCCGGACTGTTTTGTCGAACGATGATGTTGCAAGCCGCGTCGAATTTGGACTGAACCTCACATCGGTAATCAGCAAAGAGTGTTCCTCCAGTGAACTCTTCAGCTTCAGGGTATCCATGTTCCACAAAACGGCCTGTTGAAAACAAAGCAAAAAAAAAATCAAAACCATGTCTCACAGAGGTTTCCCAACCCCCATCGGTACTATCCGCAAGTCGGCATAAGGGTTTCGAGGACTCCTACAAGCTGCTGACTCAACGGACTCCAAGATTTTACAGGCTTTCGTGCAATAGCGAAGTCACAGCCATCTTCCACGACGCCCATGCTACAGGATGGTGCTCTCAGAGTAACACCTCCGCTACTAAATATAAACAAGGGCTCCGCATGCTTACTCTCTTATCGTGACCTGCACTTGCCAACAACTTCCCATCCGATGAAAAATGACAGCACACCACTTTGCTGGTACTTGCTCGCAGACACGTCACCTCATTGAACGAGAATCCTGTTTTACAAGCTCCGGGTGTCAAAACCTGCCTATGCCTGAGCACAAACCCTATTCCTTGCCAGAGTAATCCCTCACAACACTACGCAACAGCAAAGAAAAATACCTCCCAATTCAAGCTGGGGATTCGTCCACAACCGACTCACCTTTGGAAACATCCATGCTGTGACCAGCAGGGCTCCTTTTGCTGCCCCCGAAAAGAGACTCACGCGGGTCTGCTTCTTCGTGAGATAGGAAAGATTCCACGTTGTCGTCCAACGATCCATCGTCGCCGAAACGTTCCATGTCGGCCTGCAATCCAACAGCACACCGCTCCTCAGATCGAGAACCATATCTCTGTGTTCAGCCGCTGACATGTCAGCTTTACAAGTCCCACCGATGACATTTCCGCTCATCAGGACACCAAAAATATTGCCAAACACTACCATTCGGATACTATGGCCAGAATATGTGACGAGAAATTCCAATCCAAACACTACCATTCGGATACTAAAACCACTCTCCAACTCAAAAAAAACAAAGAAAAAGAATCTCCCCATCGCTCTCAGATTTGGTCACAATGCTTAGACGAGTGACCCAAATACTGAATCGAAGGAAGGACTTGTCGATCGGAAGTCAGGATCAAGGCCATGAACATCCACACTCGAAGTCACGCCAGTTCCCCGAGACTGGCGCCCATTAATGCTAAATCAAGCTGCAAACATAATCCGCAAACAATACGCCAGGAAAACGCACACCGCAGGGCAAATACCTCAAAAAAAGCTTCGACAAAAATAAAAAAAGAGTCTACTCATTTTCAACTCAACTCATAGACTAAAACGACGGAAACTAACGGGGACCAGCTGGTTACCAGCTGGTTCGATGGTGATGCCAACGTTCCAGCCCCATCGGCACCATACATCAGTAACGGCTTTGAAATGCTGCTAGTATGTTGCAAAGCTCCAGCCATGGACATAACGTCCCCAGGTGTGTGAGTAGATGGGGTAGAAGGTGCTGAATTTGGTGAAGGACCGGCTGTGTTCGCGGTTCCTGTACTATTCGCGGGGCCCGAGGATGACGCCGGCTGCTTTCTCTTTCTTGCACTCGGGGCACCCTTTGCAGCAGCCTTTTCCCCAACCCACACACATTTTAAGGTGAGGTGGTCTTATCTTGTCTGTTTGTACGAAGATCAAACCTGCCCTTACAACCAAACAGTTCAAAGCTACTTCAACCTCGTGTACTCTCTACCCCCTTTCATCTTCAGATGGATAAGGGTCATCACTACTCATTGGGGTTCCAGCACTGCTCAAAACTCATTGCAACGCGATTACCAAAATCACCTAAGCATCCCGAGGAATAAACCCAGCACACTCTGAAATCCAGCTAAAACCAACACGCACGCAATCAGGAAAGGAAAAACGTAACAAAATCAAGAGGTCGAAAAATACCAGGTCAAGCACAAGCAACGAAACAGGGACATTTGCCCCAGGTAGGCAAAGCAACCAACTACGAGTTCACTCACGAAGCATGCATAAACACCGTCTTACGAAACCAACCACCCTCTACACACTGGACTCTCCCTACATATATCTAAATCCCGTCTCAGACACGAAGCTCGATAGAAGCGTAGCGTCTATGTTTCACCATAGACGTGGGCCAACGTCAGCTTCACAGCACTACCATCCAGCTCCTTCAAGAACTTCATCATGCTTCACGGTGTCAATGCCACAATCTCTCGATGCCGACAATGATAAAGAAGAAAGAAGGCTTACTTCCAAGGAAAAACAAATAACTACTTCAGAAAAAGTAAAATCATACCTTGCCAGTGCCAGTGCTGTTTGTGCTTGGACTAGGCTCCAGGCCTCCATACACAGGGTCGCTTGGACGGAATGAGTTGGAAACGTCCACATTTACTTGCCCCACCCGATCCTGCTGCTGCTGCTGTTGCTGCGGAGTAGTAGGATTTTGCTGCTGGTGGTTCCCAGACTGTTGTTGCTGTTGCTGTTGTTGTTGCTGCTGCTGCTGCTGCTGCTGCTGTTGCTGCTGCTGAATCTGAGCAAGCTGCTTCATTTGCTTAAGACAAGCAACCAGCAACACGACCAATCTCAGCATTCACGTAAATCACGGACCATACTGCCCGCTTACTAATATCGACATAACCAAACCCATCCATACGCAAGCACCACCAAATTATTGAACTCGTGGGGTTTTCTCTTGCTTCCGATAACCTCGACAATTTGGTCTACTTCCACCCGCTTGTCACAGATCTATTAACAGTCTCCTCCATTACCATTTCAGCACGTCGCCGCCACATAAATCACACCATTCAACCTCATGACGATGCACACAAATCACAGAGTCAAAAAGCTTCAGCCCCAACCTTCATCATATGCTCCGTTTGTGCCTGGTCTTGAGGTCCACCTCGGGGTAGAGGAGAAGCCGCTTGCATCGGAGAACCCACGCCACCTTGTGATAAATCACCGCCCGCACTCTGTTGCCCATCTTTCGTCAGTCCACTTCTACCTAACAGAACTCGGAAACGTCGCGGATCCATCTCGTTCAGAAGCGGAGACCCTGAACTCGACATGTTGCCCTGTTGAGCTTGGGCTTGGATTAGAAGCTGCTGCTGCTGCTGTGGAGACAGCATCTGGAACTGGTGATACTGGTTCGGCGTTTGAATGAAAGGTTTCTGTGCCGAACCCGACAATCCTGGTCGTAGTTGATCCATACCCTGTCACCAACACACGAAGACACGGTCCTAAGGGACAAATGGGATTTGCAGGAACACGGGCCAGGACACAGGCGTTGGCAAGAACTGACCTTCGGACTTCACTGCCGAACAGCCCTCATTTCAATCGGTGGCACGTCTAACCACATCACATAAAACAGGAGAAGAAACAAGCATGACTCCTACACAATCCAACCAACAGGCGCTACTTTTAGCGATAAACACTACTTGCCAGCAACTATCAACACCTTCAGCACGCATGCTGAATGCGCATAAAGACCATGGGTCAGCGACTTACAGTCAAAGGCCATCCTTTCAAAGATCCAGGATTCACACCTTGATTTACACCTTGGTTAACCCCTTGATTCACACCTGGGACCACATTCGTAAAACTTCAGTCAATCATTAAGCAGGATACCAACAAGCAGGTCCCCACATCATCACCGGCTTCTCAGAAAAGTCGTCACTCCTACCAAACAAGCACCATAGACAAGAAAATAACCTGGACTCAACAGCGCAGGCTTCGAATGTCCAACCCCCGGCACTCCAAACATGGCTGATTCCGGAGCTGGAGATCGTTGGTTCAAAACATCGTTCTTGTTATCCTAAGATGTCAACAACCACCAAATCATTAACTGCAAGGCGACGACTATATCCACACCACAAAACAACACGTCTGCATGCACCGATCACGTCCATCTTAGTCATCCAGGGTCATCACGTTGCTATAACAAGACATCGCCAAACACGCCAAAGGACTTGGTGTGCACCTGTGAGGATCCTGACATCTGCGGTCGAGCTTGGACCTGCTGCAGGGCTGTCGTTGCATTGCCAGCAAGCAAAGGCCTGTTCAGAACAACAATATCTGTCAGAACTGGGCCTAACTCTGTCAAGGATAACCACAAAACGACGACAAAGCTGCTCTTCATCAAGACCACAGTCACCACATCACATTCCAGAAACTTCCGAAATTCTTGCTTCGCTTCTGTGAAATCGGAAGGTCATCACGACCCACGAATTCCAAGGAGACCCAGAATCAATACCTCTGCAACCACAACCATCCACCATCATCTCGGTGTCAGAAACCCAAACAAATAAACCGCAACACCCTTCAAAGCGCATTCACGAATCGAAACACAACCAATTAATGCAAACTCTACCTTAAAAACAACTTCTTCACATCAGCAAGGCCTCACAACACCCTCATCGTCGCTCTGACATCAACAACTACATGCAACTATCGATGCTCACAATCATCTCCAGTCGAACAGGAAAAACAGCATCATCGCAGGAATCGTCAGTACCTTCATGGCCGTCTCGTCCAGGGCATCTCGCTGATGCGGGTGCTTCAGTCGCTCCTCGTAGATTTTTGTAGCCATTGCGTTCGCAGTGGGTTGTCGTAATATAGCTTCTCCCAAACCATTCGCAGACCCGTTCAACAGATGAGTGCTCGCATCCCTTCGTTGCTGTTGAGCATGCCGCTGTTGTAAGATCTGAAGTTGCATCTGCTGCAACTGCTGCTGCTGCTGCTGCTGCTGCTGGACTTGTTGTTGCTGCTGTTGCTGATGCTGAGCTTGCTGCTGCTGCACTTGTTGTTGCTGCACCTGCTGCTGTTGAGCTTGCTGCTGCTGTGCTGCCTGCTGCTGTTGGGCCTGTTGTTGTGCTTGTTGCTGTTGAGCTTGTTGTTGCTGCTGCTGCTGGGCCTGTTGTTGATGCTGTTGCTGTTGCTGCTGCTGCTGCTGCTGGGCCTGTTGCAGCTCACGAGCCTTCAACTGCTGTGTCTGAGCACCACAAATATGCACACCGAAAGTCACCACACATTCAAACTGGTTCAACAATGTCGACTTGCTCCGGAAACAAAGGCATAATCCCGCCTCACGCATTGCAAGCATGCCAGTAACACGAATGCCATCTTAGTCACAGTCAAAAACCGCCACTACCTGTTACCCTCATAGAATAAATACCAAAAACATTGCTGAATCCCGCCTCCCGCATTCCCAGAAGTCGCCTTCGGGATTATAGGAGTGTATCACCCTTCCGATACCTCAGCACCACTATTTCCGAACAGCCTCACACGACTCAGCGAAACGTCAAACACGGCCAGCAACACTCGGGAACGTGTACCGTGCCAAATAGCATCACAACAAACTCACCTCTATGTAAGAGGCTGCGACCTCCGAATGTTTCTCGTTCGTGCGCGCGATAAAGATATCCCAAAATACAGACCACCATTCAAATAGAAACCCTCCAGGTGCATCAATAGCTGAATGAGAAACAGAAACAAAGGCCTCATCAAAGGACTGAAGTAAAACACACAGCCACTGTGTTTGGGAACGACCTACAGGCTGGAAACTGAAGAATCATACCATTATGGAAAGCTAAATGCATCACGCGGTAGAAAAATAACAGCAGACGGCTACAAAGCTCACGTTTCGCTTGGGATCCCTCCAACTCTCATGATATATCCTAGCGTCTGGTGGCAACATACAGGCAGTTGAACTTCGTCACTGAAGATGCTATCCAATTATAAGGGTGAGGGAGGGATCTACATATCAAGAAAGCTCAGAGAGAAGAAAAAATTACCAACAGGATCGGACGAAACTTTGCCCTCGTTCAGAAAGGCCTTTGCTGATGCTTGGAGATTCCTCTTTATGAGATAGTCGTATATGTAAACATCAAGCCTGCACATCACGCCATCGTGACAAGTTTCTATTTTTAACTCACACGAGATCGAGAGTATGTACCTTGTGAACGGAAAACTTAATCTCCCAGAGGAGGGCACTCTTAAATGATAGTTACTTCTAATTTTGTAGGATCAATATTGGATAGAAGCGCTTAAGGATATCCGGCCAGAGTATGTCAGGTCCAATGCGAATTCGTATTTAAATTTCGCAGTTCACAGCCTAACTGGATCCCATTTGCCGTCAGTCTACCTGGCCAGAGCTGTCCTTCGATGCAATCATCAAGTCCAAGAGGGGCCTGAACTAAGTCTGTGGTTATTAAAACTTGGCTTTTGCAACAAAAATGTGATACAATTCAAAATGGCAAGCTCCACTAGAGGACTACTTGGGCTGTCTTGCAATTTGACTGCGCCATATAGGATTGAAAGACTAAAAACTAAATTCGACTCTTTCAAAAGCAGATGAGGGACGAATTCCGATACATTGGGTACAAAAGACAATATAAAAAGAGCTGGAAAGCAACTCAAAATCCAAAGTAAATAAAACGTAAATCAGCACCAAAACACGTCCAGTTCTACAAACTCCGTTTCACCTCCAATCTTTGCAAGTAACCGCGTAAACAAACACTACAAACAACAGTATCAATTCTCACAAAAGCAAGCAGAAAAAAATAATTAAAAGTACTAATGATGATGAAAAATCTGAGACAATCCCGAAAACCGCTTTAAGGTCCAACAATTACTTGACCAACTCACAGTCCCCCACAGGCACGACTCAAAAAAAAAAATCCTACACTAGCATCAACTCGAAATCTCCAAACACAAAGCAAAAAAGTAACCTACACACTCCCTCTCCGCATTGCACAAATCCACCGACACCGAACCCACCTGCAGCTAATGAAATGCAACGGAAACACATCCACATTTACCCGAAACGTGACAACGACGGTAGAAACGGCAAAAAACTTGAAAGGCACTCTTCCAAGGGCAGAGATGCCGCTTACATCTTATCAGCCTCCCAGTTGCTCTGCGCCATAGCGGCCAACACGACGAGCTCCACGGATGGGCGCTCCTCTCTCGCTTCCCCTGTTCGTCTCCGCCCTTGGCTCTTCTGGGCTATGGCGTGCTCCCAAGCTCCCGCTCCAGGGTTTGCTCTGCAACGTCAGGACTAGCGTCCAGCACCTCTGACGAATATCGTCGGCTCCCGAGTGCTCTATACTACTAGTCTATACTGAAGAGCGGCGTCTGTCGTCGTCCCTCCGTCGTCGTCGTCGTGGTCCGGCTCCTGTTGGGTTCGCGGTGCTGTACTCTACTCCACTATACAATACATGATGAGGTCTTACCGTATGTAATGATCAATTCAGGACCCGTGAATGAAGGCCCCGGTCGCGTTGGGTGTTGTGTTGAGTCGGTTTGCGCTTCCGTAAATGACGAGAGGGTCTTGATCGAGGTCTTGATCGAGGTCTTGATCGAGGACTTGGGGCTTTTCATTCGGCGCAGGAGCTTTTCCGTCGCTTCCAGTTTATCGACCCTCGATTTCTGCTGATTCAGTTGCACAGAAGGTAGGTACTGGGTAACTTATTAGAGCAAGTTGCCATTGGGGAGCTGGAGGGGTCCAGGCCTGGACCTCCAGCCTCCAGCCTCCAGATCTGTAAAATTAGAAAACAGGACTGGACCTTCCGGAGCCTCTGCCGGACCTTGCTTTGTGAACTGTACGTGAGAGGGAGATTTCAGATTTTTTTGCACGCTCTGCCCGTGGTCAAGCTGGACGGGTCTCCAGTTCCTGCTTTCAATGGCAACAGGCTCTTAGAGCCCATTTCCATGGGCCCCTGGAGGTCCAGATTGTGGAAGAATCCTGGAAGGATCCTGGAAGGCTCCCGACCCTGCGGGAGGTTCCTGGGGTTCCATGGGCCCCTATTTCTAGACCTGATTTTGGGGAGCGCTTTCGAGATCGATGAAATTGAAGCTGGCCACGTTCCTCGAAAAGACACACAGAGAAGATCGCAAGCTTGTTTGGTAGCTAAAAACGACCCCTCCAGAACACCCTCTAGGCCTGCAAATCCGGAATAAGGCAAATGAGTCCATTGCAGTCAAATGGACCATGATGGACTCCTAATGATCCCATTGTGGTTTTTGAAACCACAATCAATGCCTTACATGGTAGTTATGGAGTAATTAGTGACCTCAATAGGTACTTCCAACTTTTCAGTGTAAAATTCTTTGTAAAAACTGATTTTTTAGGTCTTCCATGTTTGAAAATGTTGTGACTACATTGGGTAGGAAGATGACTATATTGGATTCAGATTTTGTTGGTCATGAGGTATCCTATAGACCTCTATGGACTGATCACTTCAAAAATTCAGAACTAATTCATACTTGGTCCAAAAAAACATAATTTCAAATGTCTTCACTGTCCCTCAAACTTATCTTTGTGTGTGAAAAAATTTGAAAAATTTTAGCACTGGCATGAGGGCACACACCTAATTCTGACCGCAATGGGGTCATTTACCTTACATGGGCCGAAGGCTAGAGGGGTTCTTGGAGGTCTAGCCGGAGGTCCAGCCTCCATGGAAGCTGTCTAGACCCTCCAAAATTGGACCTCCAGGCGGCCGTAGAAACGCGCTCTTAGTGCCAGGGTAGGAGGTCCATGAAGTAGGTGGGCTCTAACTGAAGGGTTTTGCAATGCAGAGGTGCGTTTTGCTTTCTAATTGCACTAGCAATGTCCAAATAGTGTACATTTCAAGAAGTGGACGCTTTTAGAGCTTGGACATGACTATCCTACATGAAGGTCAGATTCAGGCATAAATTAATCCCTAAAGATCAGAGACTATGTTTTCACCAAAAATGCTCCAAAACTACCATTTCTAGTACAAGTACCAAATTTTAGAAAAAAAACATTTTTGAACACATGTAACAATAGGATCTTGTAGTAAGCTTGTTTAAAAATATGTAGAAAAAATTTCAGAATTTTCCACCGTGGAGACCGCTATACAATAGCATTTGAATTGACAAAAAATCTTTTTTGGCCTTGTGAAAAATTGGGTAGTTGCACTTCACAAGGTCACATTTAAATGAAAAAATGTCCAAAAATGGTGGTTACTCCTTGGATTCATTATTCAAAGCAAGTTTCAAATCATTTGGAATTATACAACATATAGGGAAAAAATAGGCTGTAGAAAGAAGTAGAGAATGATTCAAAACACTAAATTGTTCAGAATTTAATTATGTAATTGAAGAATGTCAATCCCAATGGTTGTAATGTTGTAATAAACAATATACATCCCATGGTTTTATGTTTATTTGTAAACTAGCGATTGGCACTTGCTTTGCTACGCATTAAATATATTACTTTCATCAATTTTTTATATGATAGAATGTAGATAAACAAAGTATGTATAATCTTTAAATGAAAATATTGACATCCTCATACAATATTTTTGAAAAAATTTATATAGTGCAATATAAAGTAATTAAAAAAAATCTTTATATCATAATTCTTATAAAATGACCTTTGCAAAGATGAAAACATTGCAGTAAGAATAAATTAATCAAATGAACAATGTAAATAGAATCTTCACATTTGAATATGTAGAACAATGCTAGCGGTTGGTGCTTCCTTATTCTTTAATATCACATTTTAAAAAGATATGGAATTTATCTATAGTTTTGTTATTTGGAAAGTTTCTTTGAAATATTTTTAGAAGTATCCATTTGATTTTCAAATATTTCTCAAAAAGAATACACAATATATAGTAGAAAGTATCCTATGGCTATTACAAAAGCAATTGAATTTCTATAATATTATTCAAAATTGAAATGTAATATTATAGAGGTCGTTGTGATTTTAGTAGTATGATACTAAAAAATGAGTTAAATTAAAGGACTTCAAATTATATTTTAGAGTAGAGAATCCATAACTGCCCGCAAACTAGAACACCTCATAATTTTCATCTCATAAATCAAAATGGAATAATTTAAATCTTTAAACGTATATATAAATCTTAAAAACCAATTTCAAGTTTTTATTTTTTTTAAAAGTATTTTTCAGAAAAGATTTGAATTGCCTGCCAACCGTTGAAAATGACATATCATCCAATAACTTTTTAACCATGTAGTCAAAAGTTTTGAAAATTGTTGGGCCTTAAAGCTACTCCTTGGGTATACATTATGTGAAATTTTCAAAGAAATAATATAAAAATTTTGTTTGTAGTGAACTGCCCTAAATTGCTATGTTGCCAAAAAACGTTGTTTGGTCCTTTAGGAGTTAAGTATTTTTTGGAATGTCTGAATGTTTGAAATATTACAAGTGGAATGTCTGAATATTTGGAATATTACAAGTGAAATGTTTGAAATGTTGCAAAAAAAATTCATCTACATTGCCTAAATTTTTTGACTATTTCTAAAAATTTACATCACATGATTGGATTCTCAAAATAACAAAACCTAAAAGTTACCAAACTCAAAAAAAATTGGATGCCAAAATGCTAAAACACTAACACCAATAGTTCCAACTACCTAAAATCCTTTGGGCACAAAAAAGAAACTATTTCGGCACTTAGGCGCCAAATTAAACCTTCATGTCCGGTATTGTGTATCAACTTCAAAATTTGTAACTAATTCCATGAAGTTTAAAAAAAATATGAAATGACTTAGATTAAATGCCAATTACATTTGTCCATCAAGGAAATTTAATGAAAAATATTTCAAGAAATATAACTTTTCCAGATTAATTATCAAACCTTAAATGCATTAGGAATAATTTGAACCCTGGAAAGGGCCGTTAACTTTTGATTTTCAGCACCACTTGTGGTGCAAATACTGAAGAAAAAAAATTTAAATTTTAAAAATTTTAAAAATTTAAAACTAATTTTTTTTTAAATTTAAATTAAAAAATTAAATTAAATATTGGGTATGCTGACGTGGCACTGACATTGCTGATGTGGCACCAATAGTGCCATGTCAGCAAGTCCCGGATTTTTTTTGTAACTACACCAAATGCATACAGAACAGTACAGAACTCATGGCCTCCTTTTGGGCTCATTTTTTTGTAATGAGTGCTTTATGTGGACCTCCTACCTCATTTAGGGACATTTGAGGACTTTAGAAGACTGCAAGTTCCCTTGCATTCCCAGACTACAAGAACGCAGGGGGAAGGAGCTAGCTAATGTGGCCGACACCGTGCCATGTCATTTTTGAAAAAAAAAAAAAAAAATTGCTTAGAATGATATTTGGAAAAAAAAAAAAAATTGAAAAAAAAAATCTGACAGTCTATACTGATTGTTTATATAATCGGGACAGCATTGGAAATGGGCCTGAAATGGTCTTCTAAAAGCCTCAAATGTTCTCTAATGTACTCCTAAAATTTCTCTTGAGGCCAACGGAACAAAATCCATCATGTAGCCATTTAGGGATAGAAGTTATTGACCATGTACATATTCATTTATTTTTGTTGATTTCATTAGCATGTAAAGATTATTTTGCATAGATTATCAACAAAAAATTGTTTTTTTGGACTTAAAGATGAATTTTGAAAAAAATCCTTACAATTTCACCTTTTGGCAAAATTTCACAAAGAAAAAAGTTTCCAACATTGGGGTGTGCTAAAATTGGCCCTACTCTAGAAGTGTCTTCTCACACATGATTACATACTAGAAGTTTCAATGTACTCATAATGAACATTTCTAAGTGAATATGATTTAGAAGCACCTTCCATTCCAACTTTAAAATTCATAAGTAATTCAATATGAGTCCAAAAAATACGAATCCAAGTGAATTAGATGCAAATTGCTTCTCATCTTTAAAGGTAAATCTATTAGAGAATAATTTGAAGTTGTTCCAACCCTTTGGAAAATCCAAATCAATACTAAGAAAGACTCTTTATAAACATACCATCTTAATATTGTGCACTCAAATAGGGGAGGCAACCCATTCTTGATCATTTAAGGAATTACAGAATCTGAAACTTATCACTACAAGAGAATGGGGTGTTTTAAGTGAGCTTTTAAGTATAATCCTAGACATAAGATTTTAAATAATGACCTTTAAGGCAATTTTCAGCAAAATTTTACTAAAAATAGATGTCTTTCTAGTATAATTTTGCTGAAAATTGCTTCAAGGGTCATTACTTAAAAACTCACTTAAAACACCCCATTCTCTTGTAGTGTATTAATTCATAGCAACTTCATTTTGATACCAAAATATCTGAAAATTCTAGAAAGGGTCCAAAGACTACTGCTGCACACGAGAAAATTTTCCACCGAAAAAATTATCTTCTTACATGCTTGTAATTCTTTAAGTGATCGAAAATGGTTTGTCAATCGGGAGTGGGTTGCCTCCCCTAAGCCTCCAATTTTTTTAAGAGAAAACAAAGAAAACTCCAATTTGGCATTAATACCTTATATTCCTTCATTAAACTTAAAGTTTCCTCACCTTGCTTATAATATTTTCTATCATTGGATACTCTCTGCACAAATCATTGTCATTAAGAAATTGTTGGAAAAGGATTCACACACGTGATTCAGAAGCATCATCTCTGTTCTCCACTCCATGGAGATTAGATTAACTCCTAAATGTATTTGACTATGTTTTCACCAAAATCACTCAAACTGCCATTTCTAGTATAAGTACCAAATTTTAGGAAAAAATATTTTGGACATATGTAACAATAGGATCTTGTAGTACATTGGTTTGAGAAGATGTGGAAAAAATTTCATAAAATTCCACCTTGTGGATTGCAAGATATTAGTGTTTATTGATAAAAATCCATTATTTTGTTCGTGCAAAAAACGGGGCAATTGCATTTCACAAGGTCACATTTGTATGAAAAATTGTCCATGTTGGTGGTGCTTCTTTGAATTCATTTATTAGGCAAGTCGGCTACATGCTTGAAAAATTTCAGATCATTTGGAATTATACAACATATAGGAAAAGAAATAATAAGTAGAAAGAAGTAGAAAATGATTTAAAATACGAAATTGTTAAGAATTTAGTTATGGAATTATAAAATACCAATAAAAATGGTTGAAATGCTATAATAAACAATCTACATACTATGATTTTATTTTTTTCCAAAAATATTGAACACTAAATTAAATAAAGGACTTCAAAGGTCATTTTAGAATAGAGAATCCATAATTCCCTACAAACTAAAACTCCTCATAACTTTCATCTCATTAATAAAAATGGAATGACTCAAAGCTTTTCATATATATATATATATATATATATATATATATATATATATATATATAAATTTAGAAAACCAATTTTTTTTTTTAACTAATTTTTGAAAAAAAGATTGAGTTCCCCGAGTTGCTTATTGAGCAATGAAAATTATATATCATACAATAACTTTTAACCATATAGTCAATTTATAAAGATTGTTGGGCCTTAAAGCTACTCCCTGGGCACATGTTGTGTGAAAATTTCAAACCAAAAAAATAAAAATTCCGCGTAGTGAGCTTCCTAAAATCGCTATGTTGCCAAAAAACAGTGTTTGGGCATCTAGGGGTTAAGATTATAATTGAAGAAATGTTGCAAGTATATAGAGAATCAAAATATCTTTTCAGTATATCTTAGAAGAAAGAAAACTTAGATGATTCTAAGAGTTACTTTACAATTGGGACTAGCGATTGGCACTTGCTTTGCTACGCATTAAATATTTTACTTTCATCAATTTTTTATGTAATAGAATGTAGATAAACAAAGTATGTATAATCTTTAAATGAAAATATTGACATCCTCATACAATATTCTTTGAAAAATTTTACATAGTGTAAAATAAAGTAATTAAAGAAAATTTTCATGTCATAGTTTTTACAAAATAACCTTTGCAAAGATGAAAACATTGCAATAAGAATAAATTAATCAAGTGAACAATGTAAGTAGAATCTTCACATTTGAATATGTAGAGCAACGCTAGCGGTTGGTGCTTCCTTATTTTTTAATATCAAATTTTAAAAAGACATGGAATTTATCTATAATTTTGTTGTCTAAAAAGTTTATTTGAAATTTTTTTCAAAATATCCATTTGATTTTCTAATATTTCTCAAAAAGAATACATAATATGTAGTAGAAAGTATCCTATGGCTATTACAAAAGCAATTGAATTTCTATAATATTATTCTATAAAATTGAATTGTGATATTATAGAGGTTGTTGTGATTTTCGTAGTATGATTAAATCTATAAAACACTAAATTTTGAATTCTTTCATTGATCAAAATGGACTATTTTATTTTCTCTAGATTGATTCAACAACAAGATCCCTCTTGTAGCCAATTTTGAATAGAGCCAATCATTTTTCATTTTATATATTTGTACTTTCTTATTCAATTAATGATGATTTCACCTATTTATTTAGTAATTTTTATTTATTATTTTGGACAATTAATTAATTTTTTGGGATAAACAAATTTTTCTTAAAAAATTCCTCCTAAATTTTTTTTTATAATATTAACATTAGAAGTGGCTAGTATAAGAATTTAAGATTTGTGATCAAAGAATGGAGACAACTTGGGCAATGGCTATCCTATTCGTCACTACAAAAAAAAGGATGTTTTAAGTGAATTTTAAGTATAGTCCTAGATATAAGATAACAAGTAATGATCTTTCAGGAGATTTTCACTAAATTTTTATAAGAAACACATGTATTTCTAATAAATTTTATTAAAAATCTCTTCAAAGGTCATAATTATTTATAATCTTATACGTAGGACTATATTTAAAAACTCACTTAAAACACCCCTTTTTCTTGTAGTGCGCAATTGGTCCCTTAATCCCTTAAAAAATAAACATTTATATTTAAAACAACGGATGAACGCAAATACGTCTCAAATACACAAAGTATTGATTTTTTCATCCTTCCAAATGTTTGTGGATTCATATGTTGGTTCTATTACTTTCTTACAGCAAAGAATTTTAGAACTTTTCCTCACAAAAAACCTACAGTTCAAAGGATGTAGGTATATTACAAAAATCAACTATTCAAATTCAGAAAATGTCCCATTAGATTTTATTAAAAAAGCAAGTAACACAAACCTTAAAAAATCAATATAATAACATAAAATTTTGAATTCAACAAGAAAATCTTATGAAAATTACACATTTAACGTATTCAATCTAATACAAGTTTTAGAAAATAAAATAAATTTTGGTTTCAAACTATATTTGAAAATTATTTGTTAGTATAGTAGTAGATTTAATAAATGGATATGGATATATCAATGGATCATATCTAACAACATTTGTATAAAATTTGTTGTTAAAAAAAGTTTAATTTCATTTTAAACTACATCTTTACAATTAAAAAAATTTGCCTACCCCTTGTCTTTAAGAAATTAACATTTAATCTCTAAAGATCTTTGCATTTATAAATTTCATGCACCTTTGTCAAATCTACTTGTAGGTTTGAAAATACAATTTTTTAAATTTGAATTATAAAATTATTTAATTATTGCAATTGCAAGCTCTATTTACTAAAACTCTAATTACAAATAATTGTATTGTTTTTATGCACAGGTACAAGATGAAAAAATAATTGGAAAGTACTCTTCCAAGCACTCTCTTGTCAATGTTGTGGTTTGAATAGTGTATTCCCTTAGCTTCTTGGATTTGCCTATCAAAGTGGAGATGGAATATAGCAAGGCCTCATCGCTCTAGAAGTGTATGATGAATCCAAATGTTGTTGATATAAATGATGTGTCTGAGATATTTTTGAGCATATAAATCCAAGTTCTTGCCTTGCTGATTTGGATCGGTAGTTGCTTGCAGTGGACTTGGGTGAAGTATAAAAAGATGCAAAGCATGATTATGTGGTTCTAAATAATTCTCCAAGAAACTTGGGGCAAGGGGTGCACCTTGTAGGCTTGTGTAGTAGAATCCTCAAACAATTATGGATTTTTTGTAAGAATTGTAGTATATTTTGTTTGGATGCAAATATTGAATTTAAAAAAATGATACTTTATCCCTTCGAGATTGTATTTTCTAATCAAATGAAAAATTACGCCCATACTCGTTATTATCAACATAATTCATGTGATTATGTTAACACCATTAGAGGGAATTGGAGGTCTTGGGAGCCTGCAACTTCCCCTGCATTTCCAGACTGCGGGAACGAAGCTGCAGCAATTGGTTGATGTAGCGCAGCGACTGTCACGTCATTTTTTTTTTTATTGAATTTTTTTTTAAACACGCCCGTAGCAGTGTTTACTGAATCTGGCCAGATTGGGGAATGGACCTTAAACGGTCTTCTAAGGTCCCCAAATATCCTCTATTGAGATAATATTCTGGAATAGTCGCAATGTGATCGGAACGATATCATGATCATTGATGGCACTTAGAATGCGGCACTTTGTAGTGTAGACTTGCATGATACCACTTTCGACAAAGGATTAGAACCACGACTGCAACCATGTACATTCATGTGTTTTTTGGGAATCGTTACTTGACCAATAGTTTTGTACTGTAGTTTTCAACATTGCAATAGAGCTAGTCACATAGCATTGTAGTTTTTAGCATTGATTTTTTAGATTGCACATTTTGAACTCCATTTTCCTAAGAAACAATTTCATGTGTTCTTATTTGAGAATTTTGGAACGTGAAAGTTTTTCAATGTACCCAAAAGTGGCAATCCCTGCCACATTACAACAATGGCAATGATTAGGTAAGACCATATGCAATGCAACCAACACCACGCACAGTATTGGCACTGTGTAGGGCGGACAATAATTTTTATTTAAAATTGTGCTCCAATGCAACCGGTATGGAGAGCTCCACTTTCACGGCCTCGATATGCGCCCCCCCTGGAATCGGCATATTTTGTCATTTTACCTATCCCGGGAAAACTCTCGGCAAGTTGATTCGTGGGAGTCATTGTGATAGAAAGTGGTAGTAACCAATGGATGCCAAGAAAAGTTTATTAATATTTGTGCTAATCAATTCAACCTTCCTTGTTTCTATGAAAAGTCCTTTCTTTAATGTAAATTTTTTTCTTCCTATCTTTTTATAACATTAGTTGAGATTTGGAGGAACTAAAGGGCCGTTTCAAGCCTGCTCCCCCAATGCTATTCCCCTGGCAGATCGGAAACATCCGTTGTCAGATTTTTTTTTGGATTTTTTTTTGAATTTTTTTTTTGAAAAATCTAAAATGAAAAAAAAGCAATTTTTTTTGGTGGTGATGTGGCAATCGTTCTGCCACGTCACGTAGCAGCTGCAGACTACTGTGAGGTTGTTCTCCCGACCCTGGTAGCCTAGGGAACTCACAGCCCTTCAAAGGAGCTGAAAAACGTCTAATGTACCAAAAAGTCCATGTGACATTTGGATTGCCGGCTTTGCATTGGGTCAAATTTTCCAAAGAAAGAATCAGTAGTATGGAGGCCTCGTGGAACAGTCCGCGATCCGCTCTTGCAGGGCCTTTTTACCACTGTTGCATTGCAAATGGTCTAAGTGATAATTGGTCTTATTATATTATCAGTGCACTTTGTTGGGCAGGTGGTTGAATACGAGATTCATTTTTACTATGTTTGGGTTACTTTTATTTGGGTTTTAACTCAGGATTCAATTATTTTAGCTTCACTCTTATTGGGACTTTTTAAATTTATCTTTTCGATTGATAAATGACGTGTGTACCCCTCGGAAAAGCTTAACAATGAATGGCATAATGCCACATGTACCCGTTTTGGAAACTATGTGCCTTTTTCTGGAAAA
Source organism: Neckera pumila (assembly GCA_963969595.1). NCBI lineage: Eukaryota > Viridiplantae > Streptophyta > Bryopsida > Hypnales > Neckeraceae > Neckera > Neckera pumila. The sequence continues at coordinate 16,242,730 of OZ018409.1, forward strand.
TTGACACTTTATCACAAACAATGTACCCAAAAGCAACGTACCCTAAAGTGGCAGTCACTGCCACTACAAGTCTTGGAGGGACAAGGATAGAGAGGTCAGAATCTAGCGGGTGGAACAAATTTCGCTCAGAACAAAAATGCTGGTTTCCAGGCTGATGATTGTACAGTGCTGTTGCTTTCAGTGATACAAAAATTCAGTGAAAATCTTCCGCTGTAACTGTAACTGTAAACAGCTACAGTGAATACGGTATCTCACATTCAGTTCTCATTTGCGGAACAGCAAAAAAGTAGTGGAACGACGATCTTCCACGCACATAAAAAGACAAGCATCATGCACCAAAAGTGGGAAGATTTTGTTGTCCGTGTCTCATGTCCTGCAGTCCGTCCAACAAGCCCTCCGTCACGTGGAAGCAAGTCCTCGAAACCAATGAAATCCATTAATACCCATCAACAACAAGACCTCCTTTACAGCGAAACAGTGACACCACGATCTCCGACTGTGCTAACGAACCCATCGCATTCCACGGCCAGAATTCCCGCGACGGACCTCCACGCAACAAAAGCTTTCCTTTCCTCTCCTTTCCACATGGTCAGTTCTGTCTGCCACAAGCATATAGACAGAAACATACAGACAGAAAATAAAAAATTACGGAGTACTCCGTAAGGTCGAAAGCGAAGGTATCTGCCAGTCTACGAGGTTTTGCGAGGACTGGAGTCTCCTCAGTCTTCGCGTCGACCAGTTTGGAAGGGAAGGCATCAGCCAGTGGGGGAGCCCGCGCTTCTCGCAACACTCCCCCACTCACTAAGCTAATCACTAACTAACTTCGTGAACTCGATCAGCCGCGCCCCAGTTCAAGCGCCTGCTGCTGGCTGATCAGTGGCGTTAGCCACCATTCCACTAGCGTCGGCAATGAGCGCCTCTCAGCTATCACCGACCGCTCTTGTCGTCGTCGTACTGGGAGTTTGAATGCGAAGCAGGAGAAGTCCCGGTATGCAGAGCCGCGGAATGGCGGGGTTCTTGCCCGAATTCGTTTGGTTAGGGTTTTTGGGTGCTTGGGTTGTTCGTGGAATCAGTGAAAATAGTTTTGGGTTGTTTCTGGTGGCGCGGGATTGGTAATGCGGCAATGGTGGAGGAGGCGCGGGAGGCAGAGGGGATGGGTACTACTGAGTTCGTATGTGCGAGGAGGGCGATCTAGGGTTTGGAGTAGAGGGATCTCGTCTCGTTTTTCGCGGGAATTTTATGTGGAGGATGATGCTAGATTGGAATGTGAGTTGGGGAATGGTGAGGGTCTGAAAGGGTCGTAAGTTAATCGATGAGGGAATCATTCTTTTGGCAAGTAGCTCGGGCTTTGATGCCAATGGACTGAATGGAGACGTGGTGCCACACGGCATTTGGTGCGTGATTCCGGGGTAGGCGATTTTTTCTTGTCGGCGTTAGGAACGAGTCTTGCGTTGAGTTGAGGAGGGGAGAATTGGGCAATGGATGGTTGGAGGCGGGATAGGTAGCGGGGGGTATAGTGGTTTTAGCATTGGGAATTGTTATGGCTACTGCGGTGCGATGGACAGCATTGAGGCCTTTGCAATGCGCGAGCACGGTGTCACCGGTCACTTGCAAGTGCCAGTCATTTCAGGGCTTGTGGAGAAAGTGCTGTTTTGTGAGCCGAAGGAGGTCCGGAGAACGCGGGTATAGGATGGGAGCTTTTGACGATGCGAGGTCGGGGCCAGTGATGAATGGGGCTGCTCACTCGAATGAAATCGGTACTCTCGCGGTGCTATTTTCCAACAGTCAAGGCGACGATGGCTCGTTTGCTTCGCGTCAAGGGTTGTCGCTCAACTTGAGCAGCGAAAATGACGAGTCCAATGAGTACGGGTGCATTTTTTCCCCTCTTTTCATGTCACTTTTTTAAACAGCACTTTTTTTCTTGTTAGCTGTAATAGTCGGGTGCCAAGGACTGCGAACTACGCACATTGACGGATGGATTATGATATCGAATTCGTTAATGAAGCATCTCACTGTGGTCTTAAAATTTACATATCAGTGAGTTATTAGAACTACGAGTTGCCAGGGCTTAGGGCTGTACGCACAAGGGTGCATTTTGAGGAGTGCGTTTGGCTGCAATTGAACCTTGGCAAGGCATCGTTAGTTGGGCGATGCTAGAAGCTTGCGGTCGAGCCGGGAGTCAGCTCCGATGCTCGAGCATCATTCAGTGATTGCATCCGAAACTTCTGTCTTGATGCTGAAACAACAAGTGTCTAGTTTTTTTTCTTAATTCATGCTTCTGAGAACTTCGACCGCATCAAACGTGTGACGACGATGCTCCTTCCATATTAATTAGAGCAAGCGGAGACTGGTGGTCAGTCCGTTCATAGTGCGGAATTGATGGAGACCGAGGGCTTTTAGTGCGCTATTTCCTGTCAGAATGGCTTTTGGCCTGGTGGAGAATGTGTTGATTGCTAGGTGATTGTCGTGGAATTAGTAGAGTAGGAATTCATATATCAGTCGCACCTATCTTATTATTGCAGGCTCTATGACAAGCTTAAAGAAAACGGTGAATCTAGAACTGAGGGAGCGGAAGACGAGGTTGAATCAGTGGAAGAATCGGGCTCCGAGCAGTCGCATGTTGAAGCCTGGAAAGCGCAAGTAGAAACTCGGATTGGTGCATCATATCAGCACGCCAGCCAGTTACTCGAAGCAGTTAACAGAACTTTGGATGGACTGGAAAATGGCCTTGTAAAGCACGCGGAGGTAATTTTTAGCCAACCAATGTGACGAGTTTTCATTGTTTTGAATGATGAACGGCCACATCGAAGTACTTACCCACTCTTAACTTCGCCGTCGGTTTGTTAACCGACGCGTGCGAAAACTCTCTTAATTGTAACAATCTTCATTTTCTTCTGTGCAGAATCTGGAAGCTTCTGCTCTGTCTGAGGACTTCGTCTTTTCTGGAGTGGGTGATTTTCCTGTCAAGTGTTTACTTACGCTTTGCATAGCACTTCTGCTTTCTTGAGATGTTTAATTCAATTGACAAAGCCTGGCCCTTCATGCGGCTCTTCCTTTGCTTTGCTGAAGGTTGTGAGATTTCTAGGCTGCGGTGTCCAGTCTATGCTTTGAAGGAATTTTCATGTTGATGAGTCGATTATGATAGGCTCGTTTTTATTTGAGAGCTGAATGTTTTGAGTGAATGACTTGCAGGATGTTGCTGAAGGGTTGGACCATAGAGGAAGCGAAATAAGTTCACAGGTCAGGAGCTTATTTCCTTTGAGAGACAGATTTAGTAGTACAATTGTGTCCTGGCTGACATTTGTCGCAATGTTCACTTGAACATTCTGTCGAGGGTGTTTCAACTAAACAGTCTTTTTTAGGTCCCCAATAATCTTATCTGATGCACTTCCATATATGGAGAGCCTTGCAGTACCTGACGGAGAAAGCCTGTCTGAAGGCAGGCTGAGGACTGATTTTTTGAGGACTTTCGTGTTTCTTATGTTATGTCCTGTTGCTATTTGCTTGTTTCTAACTGGCATCTCCAATTTGTATCTATCGAAAATATTGTACAAAGTTGAGAAGGCACGATTAATTGATGTGCTCATCCTTTTGAAACAGCCACCGGAGATAGAACAGATGCGAGAGGAGATTGAAACCCGGGATAATCTTCTGGAAATGCTACGACTGGAAACAATTGAATCTTCCCAGACATTAAAGACTGCCACTCAAGTAATGTTCAAAGACTGAAGCTCATTCATCGTACAGTAATCATGGTCTTCTTGTAAATCTATTGCTTCCAGGTTGCCGTGAAGCTTTTTGCTTTTCGATTCCCTATCATGAACCATTCGCTGAGTAATTGTTACTTGGGGTGAAAAACGCTGGCTCACACAAGTGTTAATGGTCGTCTTGATACAGGCCATGATATTAGCGAAGGGTAAGATAACCTACTTGCAGGAGCAACTGGACACAGCATCGGGCTTTCTTCAGCAGGAGAGAGAAGCAACTCAACGAGCACTTGATCTCTTCTCTAGTTCGTTATTGGTACGTGATTACAATTGCGTAATTTTTTCACGTGGTTGCCTAACTGATGTCCAATTTTATGTAGCCATGCCTCTTGTTTGTCATTTGGCGTCACAGTTTTGCTGCTCCCTCTTCTCAGAAGTCACACAAAATCCATATTTTGGAATTGAGAAACTGCATTTCCTACATATTCTGCTTTCTTTTACTTTTTGGTAATCAAGATATGACTTGGATTTACCTGTTTACGAGCATGCCTTGTTTAGGTACAGTGTATGCTAAAAGTTGTTCAATTGAATGATGGACTCTATTTTACAATTTTGCTTTGCGAGTTCTATTTGGCATGAGTCGTGGTTTTTGCGGCTAATATTTATCGCCACGATAATAGCGAGATGCTTGTGTACTTCTAGTATATTATATTTTCTGAGCTAATTTGAGTACTGCCGGTACTTAATATCTTTTGAGTTGTTTACGAGCTTGTGATTTGAGTCTCATCCCTTAGTGATGAATATGATATGTCTTCTTTTGTAGGCACTATCAGATGCGGAGACACGTGTCAAAGAACTTGAAAAACAGGTAGAGATTGGTATGCAAGGATCACAAGTTAAGGACAATTCTGCAGAGGTGGACTCGCTGAAGGTATGTTCTGTACGCCATCACTTTAGTTGTGGATATATTCTGAATTATCTTTCAGTTTCCTTGTATCATGTAGGATATTGACTAAGGTGTACGTGTGTTACCTGCAGGGCTTGTTGGACACAAAAGAGAAAATTATACAGTCTATGCGTGATGAAAATCGTCGCAATGCTAATATGCTCGTTGCTGCTGCGGAGACTCGAAAAGTAGGGCAAGTCCGTCTTTTAGCTTCTTGGTTGAGTTTCATTGAATTTCATTATTTGAGAATTCGATGCTTCCCGCCTTAATGTCCCTTATTTCTCATTTCTTCGAAGTAGATACCTTATTTGATGATCTGATTGAATTAGTCTTGACTAAAGGAACTCTACTTCATGCCATTTGAAATTTCTCTTAAACCCTACATATCCAACTGGTTTATATGTCTGGAGTCTACTGTTTTCTCATATGAGAATCTTGACTCTCAGAATTCAAGTATTTTGCCTCATCAAATGATTTGCCTATTGGCTTGAAGATTGACTTGAATAATGACCAAGTAAGCTGATCTCTAATTTCTTGGCAGGGTTTAGCAAATGCGGAGAAGAAAGTAGAACTTTTCACAGCCCAAGTGGCAGTATTGGAGGAGGAAGTGCGTTCAAGAGACATGCTCTTGAAAGAGGTCAGGGTTGAGATGGTTCGAAGTACAGATGCTTTGAAGCTGGCTTCGCAAATCAAGCAGGTACCGCAGTACATTCCAAAAGTTGAGAACCCATACATGAAGATTGCAATTTTTTGTACCAGTAGTTTCACAAGATGTATTCTGCTGGCACCTTCAAGTTCATCCATTTGTTTCGTTTTATCGATGTATGTAAACGCAGTTGTTGTATACTTGAGTGGTATAGATCTAAGTTGGTTACCTATATGCGCAAGGCTTAAAATTGGGCGCTGTCTTCATCTTGGTGTCAAATTGCCTTACTTTGTCTTCTTACATTTTGCAGGATTTAAATGCAAGCAGGCAGAAAGAGCTGGAGTTGACTCAGGACCTAGAGATGGAGAGATGCCTTGTCAAGGATCTTCAGCAGGAATTGGCTGAAAATCATAGAGCTATGCGTGCGGAACAGGTGGTTTACCAGCTCTTCTTTACAGTTGACGTACCGTAGTGTCTCTGTTGATGAAAGTTGACAACTTGACTTAATATTCTGTGTCATGTTCAACGATGTTGTGAATCACACATATTTTTATTTCCAGAAGCAATTGATGTTAAGCATTGTGGAGCATTCCAGGAAGTTATATGTGATTTTAACTAAGTTTGGTGCGTCTTGTCCTCTTCCACCAGACATTAAGACATATGGAAAAGAAATTGAAGGATCTACAACTTGAGGTTGAAATGCTTCGTGGGGGAGTGGGAGCACGAGACGAAGCTTTGATCCTTATGAGAGAGGAGGTTGATAGAAGCGTTGAGGTTTTAGCCAATGCTACTGAAAGTCGCGAGGTTCTTTTTGACCCTGCTGCTTCCATTGTTTTCCATCTGGTGATGTTACTTTGTTGTTGATCTCCAAGGAAATCCCATACAGATTTGGAATTTCTAATTTTCGTCGAGAGAAGGCGCAAATTATATTTGATTTTATCACCATCCATTGACGGCTTTGGAGATCTTTAGCCTCGTCGATCTTCAGCTTGCAGTTGTCGATGTTTGGTTTTGTCCTGCATACAGATCTACTTTGTCCGTGTGACAAGAGTCTCCAAATGTTTCTCTAGATGAATTGGTGATGAAAACATTTTGAAACGAGCAGGCAGTTCGACAGTTGACATCATATGTTGAAGACTTGAGGGCGGAGTTAACACTTAAGGATGAGACGGTAATGTCATTGCGAGAGGAGCTTTCTGCCGCAGAGGCTTTGTTGCGGCAGAAGAGCCTTGCGCCTAACTCTGTCCCTGGGGCCAAGACATCCGCGGATCCTGCGCAACCTAAACCTAAGAAAACTGTGAAGGTATCTTTCTCTCGTCTCGATAGTACTTGCAAGTTTAGTTGAGTGATTGGAGTGTGGCATCTGGATTTATTGGTGGAGATATTCATTGCTTATCCGATTAGCAAGGTCAAGTTCATGCTTTCTCATTTCAGCATAGAAAGATTTAGGAAGATTCTTTGGGCTGTTCAAGCTGAGCTTACGTTTTCGGGTATGGCTGCATGGCTGTAAATCTTGAAACCGCAGCCTTTAAGGCGAGTGCCATCTCTTTATTTGTCTTCGAAACACAGTTTCTGATAGTGTTGCCCATCGAATGTACCTGCAGTCACCAAAGGTGAAAAGGAAGAATAGTATGCGGAAGGCAGGCAATTCTCCTCGTTGACCCTCCCCACAATCTTGAAGGCGTGACCATAGTCAGTGGTCAAATGCAGAAATGATCAATGCTAAAAAAATGTGAGTCTGCACATGCAGTGCTGGCGAATATCAAGCACGAGGTGGAGTCTGATGTGGTATAAGCGTCAACTAACGCCCATATTGATTGTGGTCGGTAACACCAATGAATGCAATTGAGATGATGGGTGTCAATTAACACATCATTCTTTGGTGTGACTGAAAAATCCATTTTGTGCCGTAGTAGATTGGGTACTGATACATGGATTTTTCTAAATTCGTGATGTAAGGGGCTCCTCTGCTGTCAGGGGATCCCTGCTCCGAACACCAGGTGATTACTGCTCAATTTGTAACATTTAATTTCCAAATGTAGGTAACTCCTTCAGTGAGCAATTTGTGCAGGTGAACTGCATATCAAGGACAAAAACATTGCCATGAGTACTCGTGGCAATTTGTGCAAGTCATCTGCCATCGTTGTACCAGTGTACTTTGCCAATCACATCTCAACATCTCTCCTGTGGCAAGTTGCAGACAGTAAGAGAGTTAGATTGGGAGCTCATCTCTCCAAGTTCTGGAAAATTGAATGTTACTTACAAGGCCACCTCATTTTTTGACTAAGGTTAGAGGCTACCATTTGCATTCACTTTAGATGTGATGGCTGTTTTCAAGTTCTTAGTGTATCGACAGTCGAAGAAATATAAAAGTTCAGACTGCAAAGTGCATAACTGGTGTCATTTTTTCAAGTTATTAGTTTGATAACTTCGTTGACTGACCAAGACTGAGTCTACATTGTTCTCTTTGGTCTTACACTTTCGCTCAATCAGTCTATCTAACGTCATCAAATTCTATGAGATATTGTAATGTAATGTGGTTTTAGTTAATTGGCACCTTAATGCATATCATTCATGTTTTTGCAATTGTTTTTTCTCACTGCAGGCACATGGTTTGGATAGTTTGAGCAAAGTTATCTTTATAAACTTCAAAGAGGAAAAAGCCGTTACGAGGACAATTTCCGTTATGAGCTATTGTTTGTTAGACAAAGAGCAAGCTCTTTATTTATCCTCCAAAGAAATGCATATTGTTTGTTAGACAAAGAGCAAGCTCTTTATTATCCTCCAAAGAAATGCATATTGTGCAGTACTGTATATTTGTCTTGACAACTTCGACCACCCCAATCACCACTCAAAAGACAACACTTTGAAGTTGGATCTTCAATATTGGTGACTACATTCAAACCGACCCCTATTGACTTCACTGGAATGGCAATCGGTGTCCAAGAAATATATTGTTCATGTATGACGTGATGTGTGTTTGTTTTTGTATTTTGCTTCACAAGCATTTGCTAATGTGCAAAAATTCATCATCATTTTCTCTTGAATCCCTATAATGCCATAAAGCTTTTTCATCATTGTTTTAGGATTGTGATATAGTTACCTTACATAATTGAGGGATGGTGCAATTACCTTACATACTGAGCTCTTCAAGTTCAAGATTTTGCATTCATTGCCTTTTCCAAACCCTAGTTGTGGGTAGTTGCATATTCTTCACCAAATCTTCCTAAAAGTAGCTTTAATTTTTGCAGAAATTTTATGTTAGTACTTTATTAAATGTTTATATTTTATTATATACAATTTTTATATGAAGTAGTGTTTTTTTTCCAAAATCCAAATCATAGTAGTTCTAGTACCTTTACCTTTGGCATATTGATATCAACTAGTGTTTCTTGTAATGACCCTCTGAGCATAAGGTGTGTGATCCTAGCTTTGTTATCATTGGAGTGCAAACAACTAAAACAAGATAGCCTCTGAAACCATATAAGGTGCGGATGAGACCCTAGAGAGCATACACCACATTTATGGTAATGACAATGTGGCACTAGGCATACTCTATATATGATACAACATCCCGAATGACAATCTCTATGAAGTCCTACAATACTATGTACATCACACCCCTCTGCTTAGCAAGATGCCAAATGGCTAACTTTTTGATACCTAGTAGGTTATTGTGCAGCATTGGCACTCGCATTGGCAAGTGGCATTTGGCACCACCCTTGCCTAGTCCTTTGCCTCCTTTGTCGTGTTCCAACATGGCTTCACAAGATCCTTGCTAATTATTACAAAGCTCAAGAAGCTATTCAGATGTGCAAATATAGGAATTTAAAAAATTAAATTATAAAAATAAATTAAAAATTAAAAATTGCAATCTAACATGGTACGTGAGGCAATCATGAGGTATATGATTTTTCAAGAAAATTTAATATTTGTTTTTAGAATTTAAAAGAAAAAAAATCACTTTTGTTATATTTGTACATCTTGCCAATAGAAAAAATAGGTAGATCTCTAGAGAGTCCACATTTTCTTGAATCTTTTGAACTTTTTAATTCTCCTACTTTATAATTATAGTATTAAGCTCAGTCTTCACCTAAGGTAAAATGTTCTTTAATGGTCTAAGGTTACATTGACCAAATTTTTGTATTTTAAGAAGTTATTGTTTCAAAGTACTCCAAAAAAATGTAAATATTGTGAAAATGCAATAAAAGGAGCACATGTTTCTTGCAATCACTTAAGGTTGGAATGGTAAAAATAGTAGATGTTACTATAGCCTTTTCATGGCAACACCATGGCCCCACTTATTATTTTAAGATGAAACTTTTTTGAAGCAATGATCACACATGACATTTCTTCATTTGTCCAATTCATCATGCATTTTAGGTATCATCTGTCCTTTGTACGATCATTTTGCATACATCTCACATGTCTGTTGGACATCTATTTTGTAGAAGTAACAATTATTTGAAGACAAATTAATTTATAGTGTATTTTTATCTTCCACATGATATAAAAAAAATAATTTATTTTTGATTGAATGCTTCATAGATACTTCTTCATCAACCATTGTTATAAACATTCATTTATACAAACCCAAATTGATTGGATGTTGTATGAAATATTGTGGATAGTGAGACCACATCTTACAAGATCTTGCTTCCAAACTCTTTTAGAATTTTGTCCATAATTTTTTATTGAAAGCTCCTAACCTCAAAAGGAATTTTTGGAGATGAAAACTAGATTGATTTTCTACATTTTTTTGAGTTCAAAGAATTTTGAAAAAAATTATTCTACTATGTCTAAATGAGGTCTCAAATTTGACTTTTAACACAATTCTTGAATTTGAACAATGAGTGATCTCTCTCCAATATATCCCATATTCTTTGAGGTTTCACCATGGACAATTGATTTTTCTATATAAACAACCTCCTCACCCTTCATTTTCACCAATTGTCAATGAATTATGACTATCACATTGCCATTAAAAAAGATCTTGGCAATAGATGTCATTGGACTAATTTTGACAATTAATTTTTTTTCCAAAACCTAGTTAGAGTACAACGTATGCAATAATCAGGGTTAAGGTGCATTATAATACCTAAACCCGGATTATTTAATGCCTTATATTTGGATATTGAACCATTGACATATCCAACGTTGCAGTGCAAGGTGAACTACTATAGTAAAAAAGCAATCCTTTATCCAATTTAAATGTTATTGTGGGATCCTTTCAACTGCTCTGAAGCGGTCCACTTATAATGCGTGTCCCAATTACCATAATTCACAAGTGCAAAATTTTGAGTATTTTCTGTATCATCATTCGGGTGGACAATCACGTACTGTGGAACTGTGAAGTTTAGGTACTTCGAATTTGTATATAAAAGCATAACCTCTTCTAATCTCTTCTGGATCCTCTTTCATTAATGTGACAAACGCACATTCAAATTTTAATTACTGTTAGTCCTTCTGCTCTTTGAATCCAACAATAGCCCCTAAACTGAGGCCTGAGTTTCAGTAACTATAGGAACAGTTCTGAGCCGAGATATGAGTTTCAGGGAATGCCCAGCTTCTCTAATCAGTCTTGTTGCTAAGATTTGGACTCGGGGACTATTTGTGTGTCCCATTTGAGCATTCATGTGGAGCTGGCAACTCTAGTGAGGAGCTATAATTCTGGATGCAACTGCATCCTCACTTCCTTTCAAACCAGTTCGTGTGTTCAGAGCAAGTATTACTGGAGTACTAGAGTTCTAGTCACTAAACTAAAGCTCAATTCATGGGAAGCACATGTGCAATGCTGTCGTATCATGTTACACCAGTGTCATTTCTTTTTAAGTTCACCTGAGCTTTACTTCGCAACAAGCGAACCTTGATCTTGATTGCTTGCTCCAGTGGCGATGTCTCTGAACGTTTTGATTATGGGTACATAAGCAATATTCAGGGGCCCCGGCCTCATCTTTGCTCCTCAAAGAACGTAAATCATTGTGCTCTAGGATTATCTGTGATGGACATTGCTGACAGTCTGCCCTTCGCACAAGTTGCTACAGTTTGGACGGAAACATTGTTGACCACTGGAACATGAGAAAACTGCTGAAAGGTCCGCCGCAGCATCCGTCATTTTGTAGGGCATAAAGCTTGCAGCCTATGTTGGTTGCACTCAAGGATAAGGACGAGCTGAATGGCACACAAAACTAGCCTTGAGCTCGCTGGTTTGGGAAACCTCCATGGTGAGGATTTGCAGACGTTTCATTCAAATAACCTCTCCGGATACTACGCCACAAAATGTACATGACTAACAACATACTATTGAAGCTTTTGAATAACTTAGTAATTTTGATTTTAAATTCTGGAAGGCAATATATAAGATGTAGTATTATGCAGTTTGTAGTTTCATCCAGCCCGTACAATTCAAGCCATGTATCATTTTGCAAACAAGGGATGGGTTTCGGGATGTAACTTGCTTGCCAAGTTCCATACAATACTCTGTCTGTGTTGAGATTTTGGGCTTCCCAACGTGTTGAAGCAACTTTCTTAACTCCACTGAACTTATCTGCCTTCAAGAAAGATTTGTGATAAAGATTAGTGACTAGTATATTTCTAAATTTGGCTTCTAAGAGACTAATGTAAATTCTGGTGAATCTTCTGCAACAATAGTGAGAAGGTACTGAGCGGTAAGGCAATTCCTACTTCTTTTGAGTCCATTGCCCATTGTGAGATCATTGAAATTCACCACTTCTATTATTTGAATAATGCTAATTTTTCATCCCATTTTCATTAAAATGGAACACTATATTATTTATTCTACAATGCTTTGGAATGCTACAATGAAATAAAAGACAAAAATCCAATAAAAATAATACACATTCCACTTTTTTTTCAAATTAAATAGCATTTCAGTGACATTCACAAAGGGGATTCAATATAGTTTGATAAATTGTATTATCTAATAACTGATGACCTAAAACACTGCAAAAATATGTTAACTTATTCCCCCTAACATGTATGCTTGTACTATAGACAAATAGTTTCCTTTATGATTCCAAATAGGATTCCAATTTAGAGAAATATAAGTTCAAATGGGTGATTGCAAGAAACATGTGAATTGAATTAATTTTTTCTTTTCTTTTTTTCTTTTCAATTGATATATATTGTAAGATTTTTCAATAAAAAATATAAACTTGCAATAAATAAAAAATGAATTCTTACTAATCATATAAAAATAATAGCATATGCTTATATGCCTTATAAGATTGTATCCAAGAATGTAAAAAGATGAAGTACAATGGGGGGACAAAAGCATTGTAGCCCCCCTTTTGTTCCCATACAAACACCCTATTTTCAACACTATTATTTTAAAAAATTACGTAATTCTTACATCATTGCATTCCTACGCAATCTCGATCATGCATACCAAATTTCAACTTCAAAAATGCAAAACATTAGAAGAGATTTGGGGGGTCTAAAGGGCCGTTTCAAGCCTGCTTCCCCGACGTTGTTTCCATGGCAGATTGGGAACATTTGCTGTCAGATAGACTTATTAATTTTTCTTTAAAAAAAATTTTTGAAAAAAAAAAAAAAAATGTATGAGTGACATAGCAGTCGTTCTGCCACATCACGAGGCTGTTCCCCTGAACCTGATAGCCCAGGGAACTCACAATCCTTCAAAGGAGCTGAAAACATCTAATGCTCCATTTTCTGGTGAATTTTTAAAGTCTATTTCATGGTTTTACATAATATTTTATTGAAATCAATGAATGATTAATTTTTTTAATTTGATTGTGGACTTATGTAGTAAATACCTATACGCACATCTTTCCTTCAATATGCATCTCCAAAAAAGTTTCACAACTCCCTCTATAAAGGACTCAATGGTGGAGTGGCAATGTCTTAATTTTGGAAAAAAGATATTTTTTATTGTAATTAGAAGATGGAGACAAGGAATATCTTTCATATGCATTAAATTTCATGACATTTGAAAATGTGAGTTAAAAGTTATGCCCTAGTATATTACTTTTTTTTTGTAATTGGGCAGTCTGGACAAATAAAAAAAAATCACTTTTTTCAAAAATAAAAATTTAAAATTGGTTTTCTAGAATTATATACATGTAAAGGGTCGTTGCAAGAAACGCTGTCCACTTTTGGTCCATTTTGGCTTGTTTTCGGCCAGTACTCCAGTACTCATGAGCTTTTGCATATGAATTTTTTTTAAATATATAAAATAAGGAAAATTAGTACAAGACTAAAAGTAGCATATCCCCAAAATTTCAGATCTAAAAAAAATCTAGGTAAAAAGTTATTCACAAAAAAGAGTGAGCTGAAATTTTGAAGAAAATACATACTTTGACATTTTAATTTGTAAAAAATAGAAAAAATAATTTTCAAAGAAAGTAAAAATAGAACATTTGGGAAGACTTTATGCTGAAGAGATTTGACTAAAAAATTGATCTTGAAGTCATATAAAATGTTTTGAACTGCGCTCCCAAGAGAGCCCTCTTTGCATGGATGTAGACAACACAAAATAAAATATTTTTATATGCCCCTTGGTAGAAACATGAGTTCCTACTATGCAAATAGACCATAGAAATTTCAGCTCTAAATCATTAAATTTGGGTACTCCTTTTTACTCAAAACCCCTAAATCGCAAAACGTGACAAATTAGCTAAATTGAAATTTAAATATAAAATGATTTTTAAAAATTTCCGAAAAATATGAGATATAATTAACCTCAAGTTAGACATCTCCAATAAAAAATTCAACTTCATGAAAATTATGCTTCAAAAGTTATTGCAAACGGAAGCTTCCGTGAACTCCTTGTGACAATTCAACAGTACCGGTGTTTCTTGCAATGACCCTAAAAAGCTTTTAATCATCCCATTTTGTTCTTTGAGAAGGGTGTGGGTACTTACAAGAGCTTTTTCTCAGCGGAATGCTTTCAAAATCAATTCACTTGAGTAAGATAGAGGATAGTGGAATTTTGTGTGTAGAGATAAAATTCACAGATATACAAAGATCAGTGAGTCAAAAGTTATGAGGATTTTTAGTTTGTGGGCAATTATAGATTCTCTATTCTAAAATAAACTTTAAAGTCATTTGTCTTACTCATTTTTCAATATTTTTGAAAAAAATAAAATTGTAGGATGTAGATTATTTTGTTGGAAGCTCAATGAGTTTGTAAAGTGCTGCTTCCCTGTTTTTTGCAGGGCCAAAAAAATGGTTTCAGTGAATTTAAATGCTTATATCTTGCAATCCACAAGGTGGAAATTTCTGAAATTTTTACTATATGTTCTCAAGTCAACATACTACAAGATCCTATGAAATTTTTACTATATGTTCTCAAGTCAACATACTACAAGATCCTATGGTTACATGTATTATAAGAAGTTTTTTTTCAAAAATTGGATATTTGTACTAAAAATGGCAATTTTTGAGCCTTTTGGGTGAAAACATAGTCATGCAATTTTAGAGGTTAAAATTCACCAAAAATGGAGTTTTGCATCTTTGAAGTTGAAATTTGGTATATATGATTGGGACTGCGTAGGAATGCAATGAGGTAAGTATTACATAAAGTTTTAAAAAAACAGTGTTGAAAATGGGGGGGTTCGTGTAGGAACAAAAGGGGGCAACAATACTTTTGTCCCCCCATTGTATATAAGGTAGACCAACTCAATTTCGTCCGCTTCCTAATTCCGTCTATAGACTAACCAACCAAATCAGTCACCCTACTTTGGGCCCAATTTTGTCCAAAATACATTCAAATCTACTTTTTTTATGACAAAATCAGAGCATTTCATGACAAAGTCACAAATTTTATGACAACAAAGGATAATGTGTCATTCCATTAATGCTGAGTACTTAGTACATGACTTGGCAATTATAGATTGTTTATGGGATGTTTATGACTCTAGTCTGTAGGTGATTTCAGAGTAGACATAAAAAAAAATTTCACAAAAATTACAATTTTAATCAAAATATTATATTTCTAATGTGTTTTATTCATGAAACATGTACACACCTCTCAAAAATATGTGCTCGCTTTTTCTTCCCGGCCCCGCCCAAACCCCGGCCCGGGAGCTTGACAGTGAATGGGTGGCGATGCTCTAACCAACCTTGTGATGATGTCTGGGATACTTTTGCTTATAAAATTGTCAAAACTTATATATTCTAACTTGCTTTGAAATGATTTCATTGGCCAGAGAGCGCACGGCTTACAAATCCTTCACAATCCAAATTTATTTGCATAAACAACAACTGAAGGTACTGATATCAGTTTTCTCATATCGATGAGAAACTAAACTGGATTTGCTACCACAGCGCCATGGCGCCCTTATTAATACTAACGTACAATTCTGAGCTTGAGCTTGGAAACTGCTGCAGCTATGAACTCAAACGCAACATCTTCCAAACGATCCAAACTCTTGTTCAACTGCTTGACATGGCATTAATTGCGGGTGGCATTGCAATGCAAGGCACTCGATCGATCATTCGAAAACGTCGATGAAGAACTTCTGGCCAGCACGGCAATGATCGGCATCGCCGCTGATGAAGTACAGCGTGTGGAACTTGTAGTCGCTCAGTGGAAACACCATGCTCGTCTGCTCTCCGCCGGGATTCGAGAACCAGGCCTTGATCGCACCACGCGTGGTGCACGCATTGAAGGCGGCGAAATTCACCTGCAGCACGCTGTCTCCGGACCATCGAAACTCTGCACAATTATTTAATAAAATCACCCATCTCGATCGCTTGATCGTCGCATGCACTAGAATGATATTGTTTACCATCGCCACCCTAACGTATGTACGGGAATATATATAGTAGACACTGAAGATTTTCAGACAGACGATTTTGCACTAATTGAGAACCGGAGGAATCGGTGAAAAGAGACAATCACTCAGGGAGAAGACGAAAAGCAGTGGCAACAAATTTTCCGTTGACAACGTAACACTGTTAATGAAACCGGGAATGGGAATTCAGTATCTAGACGTTGTCTCTTTGTATATTGATAGCAAGCAGCCGGATCGATGTACGCCATTGAATATGAAATAGAGGGTTGACTGCATCTGTACCAAGTTCGTCGATGGTGTGGAAAGGATAATTTCGGTGTGCCCAATTCTGGAAGAAATTGGGGTCGCGTCCAAACTCCAGCCCTTGTTCCGACCATCCCACAAGCCCTCCCACAGTGAAGCGCGTGGCCATGGCGCCCTGCATAAGCGCCATCATCACCACCATCACCGAGGCCACGACAGCCAGAGTGCAGCGACATCCTGCCATGGTGGATTGAGCTGCGCACAATTGCAACCGCTTAATCAATCGATAACAACAACTACAATGCAGCTCGTATGTACCGCTTCGAGCCGAATACTTGACAGCATCATCCTGCCATGGTGGATTGATTTGTTACCTAGATCGATCAGAGTTCCTGCGCACAAGTTCCACAATCGCTTAATCAATCGAAAACGACAACCGGGACGACAACTACAATGCAGCTCGTAACGCTTCGAGCTGAACACTTGACATGCATTACAGAAAGGTATCAGCTTTCGCGCAGAAGCTAGCTGACTGAAGCTGATTGAAGAACACTCTCCGGCATTACAAGTTATTCGAACTCTTCGTGAGGCTCCCAGGACTGTTGTGGCCATATGATACCTCAGAATTTGGATAGCAAAAAGCTTAATTGATTGATTATCTGAGATATATATGTATCTGCCACGTACTTACAAAATCGTTTGAAGCTCACTAGAAGCCAAGACTTACGTACCTTGAGGGTATGGAGAAGTTGCTTCGCAAGGATAGCTTCACTAAGGAGAAGATGGAGAAGTGTTGGAGGCAGGTTTGCTGGACTCCGGGCGGAAAGCAAGTGTGTTTGAGGGATGAGAGGGACCAGCCAGCTTATATACTACGCAACCAACCCTATTATCGAGACCACCAAGCCTGAAACCTACTAACGAGGTTATGGAGACACCCAACCCTAAAGGATGTTGATGCCAAAAAGGATTGCAACTGTGCTTGCAGACAGTATTCCACAATGAAGGTTATGGTATTGAAGAAAACTGGAAATATGAAAATTGAAGCTTGGAATGGAAACTAATTATAGAAATTAATACTTTGATAATACATGACGTGCAAAAAAACATATGGCTATTGAAAGGGTGTTTTCTACATATTTGGAGTCTTGTAGAGGGAAAATATGAGGATGACATATATTTCACAAAATTCTCAAAATAAATAAAGAGATCAACAATCTTCTCAAGAGCATTTGTAAAAAATCTGAACTCAAAACTCACCTTTTTGCTATGAACAACGTCAAGTTTTCTTAGTATGCACAATGTCAAGTTGTATTTATACAACTACCTCCTTTACAAATTAATTATTATTGAGATTGTCCTAAAATGAACCTAATAGTTTTATGAAAAATGAATTGTCCTTGGTGATCAGAAACAAGTATATTGATAGCAAATATACCAATGATGGAGTATGAATGCATGATATTATATATATATAATGATAATCTCTTGAAAGGATTGTTGCAAGAAATACTTGTCCTTATTTTTGTCCCCTTGGCCATGGACATGTGTTTTTTTGCTCATAACTTTTGTATCACATGTCCATTTCTATGAAATTTGAACTGAAAGTACAAGTGATAGTTGTAGACATTGAGCAATTTTTCTCAATTTTTGAAAACAATTGGATGTGTACCTTAGCCATTAGAGGAAGTACTATTTTTGACCCAAAAATTTGAATTTGAAGATCAACATTGATATACAAGGACTTCTACTAAAGTTATATAAGCCTACAAAGAGATTTTCTAAAAATTATACAATATTAACCTTCTACATGTGCTCAAAGTGCACTACCTTCGCGCACGTGCAGAGAATACAATTTTTTTTTCTCGAAGATGCAAATGGTTAGGAAGAAAAATCTTCAAGATAGGAAAATTGGCTTCTTTTAGTTTATTTTTTTGAATTTCTTACTATTTTAAAAAAATAAAATTCCAAAATATTGATATTTCAGAATTTTCTATCATGATTTTTTTTACATATATAACTTTAGAGACAAATTTTTCTAGGCCTAAATTTCTACACGTACTATTTTTAATGCTTTATAAATTATTAATATTTTATGTTATTTAAAATTATTATTACAAAAGTCACAATACTAAACTACTTTGAGACAAAAACAACAAGGATTTCTTGCAACAATCCAAAATTTGGTTTCAAAATTTTAAATTCCTCGCTAGTATATGTCCACATGATGGTACGTATTGCATACAAAATTTGGTGCATATGTGCAACTACACTCTAATTGTTCTAGTGATTCACTATAAGTTCTTGACTAAAATAAAAAAAATCTAATCCTAACCCCAAAAGGACCAAGGCCTTTCTTCTGCCAAAAAACACTAAAAACTACCATTTCTATAGCAAAGAGTTAAGAAAATTTAAATTGTTTTTATTCACATCTAACCATAAGATCTTACACTTAGCTAGTATGAAAAAGTATGGAGAAATTTCAGAATTTTTGACCACACGTACTGCAACATATTTGCATTTCAAGTAGAAAAAACAAGTTTTTCAACACATTGCGGGAATACATTTTTGGACTTTGAACATTTTTAACTTAAAATTTTTGCACTACAGAGTTTTGAGCTTCAAATTTTTGTAGTAGAGAATTGAGTTGAGAGTCTAGGGAAAAAAAAACTCAAAAAGCTTTATTAACATTCTTAAAAAAATTGATAAGTAAAGGTAGGTACAAGATGGAAGGAAAATCTAAAATATTCATATATTTTAGATGGAATTAAAATGCACTAAACCCAATGGTGAGATTGTTCTTGCAAGTAAACTAAACCATACAAAAAAAGTTTTGAATTTATTTGGTCATAACTTTTGTTACCGGGCACCAATTGTGAAAAAAATTATATTCCCACGAAGCTAATTAGCTTTTCTACCTCCAAGTTTTATTAAAAAAATCAAGAGAAAATTTCAACCCATAGGTACATGCCGGACAACGCATTAGAAGAGATTCGGGGGGGACTAAAGGGCCGTTTCAGGCCTGCTCCCTCCATACTATTTCCCTGGCAGATTGGGAACGTCCGCTGTTAATTTTTTTTTTTGAGTTTTTTTGAGTTTTTTTTTGAAAATCTAAAATGGAAAAAGAAAGAAAATTTTTATTTTTATTTTTTTAGTGATGTGGCAATCGTTTTGCCACGTCACGCAGCAACTGCAGACTACTGCGAGGTTGTTTCTCCGACCCTAGCAGCCCAAGGAACTCACAGCCCTTCAAAGGAGCTGAAAAACATTTGATGCATTTGTCCCCCGAAGGGACAATGGTCCTTTAGGGGCTAAGAATTGCATGTTTGTTGCAAGAACCTCATTCAAAAATGTCAATAGAGCAACGCAATGACAGACCGGATTCCCTGTTGATGAATTATAGTTTGTTATACATGCACGTGGCTCAGTGCAACTCCCAAGCAAAGTTTTTCTTGAGCAAAGTTTTTTTCAAAAGTGATACAACCTCATTAGAGGAGATCCGAGCCTTCAGAAGACCGTTTCAGGGCTATTCCCGATGCTGAAAACAAGGGATTGCTGTCAAAAAAAAACAATTAAAAAATTAAAAATTAAAAAAAGTTGTTAAAATGTTAAAACACTCCAAAAAAAAATTAAATTTTAAAAATCTGACGTGGCAGTCACTTGGCCACGTCAGCCTAGCCATTTGGCAACGTCCCAGTATTCCTATAGAGTTCCCACAGTCCGGAACTCGCAGTCTCTTAGAGGCCTAAAACTCCTCTAATGTAGAGGATGAATGCTTTAAACTTCATCACTACAAGAAAAAGGGGTGTTTTAAGTATAGAAGTATGTTTTAAATTTAAAAGACTATACTACTAGGACTATACTTAAAACACCCCTTTTTCTTGTAGTGCCTTGAAAAAGAAAAAACAACACATTCTAAGCTTGGTCAAAAATACGTGCACCTATAGGTCGGGAATGGGTCATTGGTCGGGAATGGGTGGCTCTACCTTAAATGAACAAAAAAGCCACATTTTGAAAAGATTTAGCAATCTTTTTTGAATTATAACTATGTACATTCAAACTAGACATGTTACAAATCACATAGGGAAAAAATTAAAAAATATCACTTAAAGATTGAAAGATTATTGTAATCCCTCTTCAACTTCAATAAAATTCCAAAATTCTTTCTATAGTAAGAGATTCAATGTTGGGGTGACAATGCTCTAATTTGGGAAAATAGATTATGTCTTTGCATTGTGATTAAATTTTGGCAAAGCAATTGTACCATCATGTTCAAATGTACAAAATTAGTTACAATGCGGGGAAAATAGAAATTACAATAAAGAAATATTAATTTTCCAAACTTTAGGGCATTGTCTCCCAGCACTAAAATCTCTATAGAAAGAATTTTAAAAGCATTTCTGGAGATGCTTGTTAAAGGAAAGATGCTTGTTTATGTACCAATTAGTGTATTTATTTCCGGCAAATTGGTGCAAAATTGCACCAGATTTTATTACTTGGCACCACGCCTATAGAAAAAAAATGGTACTAAGAAGGTGGAAAATTTCCAGAAAACTTCAAATTAAAAAAAAATCTTGGATGAAATTGCCATATTATGGATGAAAATTGAATTATAGATATGTGATATGTTCTAGTATGATATTTTCCATCCAATATGTGGATGAATGTTGAAATTTGTAGCACCACTATAACATTCAATATCGCCACATTGACACTTCATTAAAAATGAAAAAAAACAAAAAAACTGGTACCAATATAGACAATTAGAGAATTCTGTACACTCAATCATCTCTGATTGCATTGCCTTGCAGGACTATAAATGGCTCCTATCACATGTCTTCCCAACATCAACTTACACGTAAGGCAGAACTTGTACAATACTATTATTTTAACAACTACCTTCTTGGGAAATTGTATTTGATTTTATTGACATAAAGTTTTTGGTTCTAAAAAAACATTCATAACATTTAGTAGCCATAACATTCAGTAGCCATAACATTCAGTAGCAGTTGCTGCGACTGCCTTCCTTGGACGGAATGATGTGGAATATACCACATCATTTCATCCGAGGGATGAAATGGTGTGGTATATTCCACACCAAAATTGAGCTTTCAAGAATATTGAATCATTGATTTTGCAAAGAGAAAAAAAGTCACTTATCCAAGAAAACAAAACTTTGAAGGAGGAAATAAATCTATGTCTGTAGATTGAATGCCTTTAACAACAATTGTTTATTGAAATTGAAATTAAAGGAATAAATATTTATATGAAATAATGTCACTTATGTCCAAAAGTCTCATGGCATTATTTTTTGATTTTTAATATTTAATTATACTTTGAATGCTTGTGAAAGGTATCTTCAACAATATAGACTTTTTCTTTTGAATAAATCAATTTAAAAAGTATCTTTCAAATTTATTTGGCTCCATCTACCTAACCAATTAGAAATTGACCTACTTGCACATTCAAAATTTGGA
The DNA here is from genome assembly GCA_963969595.1 of Neckera pumila. NCBI lineage: Eukaryota > Viridiplantae > Streptophyta > Bryopsida > Hypnales > Neckeraceae > Neckera > Neckera pumila. The sequence continues at coordinate 16,264,524 of OZ018409.1, forward strand.
CCAATTTTGGTACTAGTAGCGCAAATATTTTGCAATTGGATAAAGTCAATCAAAAATCCTATACAAAGAAAATTTTCCTCCTACAGGTTCAATGTCATGAATGTCCAAAGCTAAAGTATCATTGTAAAATCCCAACAACTCAGAAGGAATGATGATTTCATCGGGTAGAGTTACAGTGTCACGCTCATTGTTTCCTTCTTGGCTTTCTTCATTTTATATATCCATATCGAATTGGAGAATGTCTTCTTCTAGAGCAAGCCTTGGATATAATGCAACCAAACTATGGTTGTTAAAGGATGAAAAATCTTGATCATTGATGAGGCTCTGTCGGTAGAGTTCCGCTACTTTCACCTGTTTGTCAACTTTATTTTTCTCAAACAGTGGATAGTTTGGAAATAATTTGTATTGTATATCATCATCATCTTCCGAATCCTCTAACAAGAAATTGGGAAGGTAAAAATGACTTTCATCCATTGTGCATATGGTAGTCTTTTGAATGTCATTAGTAATGAAGTTTGAAGAAATGAACTCTTTGGAATTGTCACTATGTGGCCGTGAGTGTATCCAAGAATCGTTCCTTTCTCTTTTTTCATCCATTTTGATGTAGATATATATTAACCCTTAAGTGAACAAAATGGCGCAATTAAAAGAGGAAAATTTGATTATTTAATGAAGAAGACAGTAACTATACTTCCTTGCAACAAGAAAATAGATGTGGATATATAATAATGCTTTGAAATTAATGGAGAACATTTCTTTTATAGATGTTTGATATGATTTTACTAGAAAAGTAAAAGATTTTGGTACAACTTTTGCATGAATGGAATATGAAAAAGCAAAATGATCTTAAAAAGTAATAGCGAATATGAAAAAGTAAAAGAGTCTTCATAACTCTGGTGCCTCCGTTTCATAGTTTACTGTATAGGCTTAACAAGATCTGAATCCTGAGCAGCAGGTGGGATAATTATAACCAAAATTTTGTTAAAGTGGCAGTGTTCCATTCAAATGGCGCTGAAGGGGAAGGGTGGAAATGGACAATTTCGTTACTTGGCACGACTGTTAAGGGCACCAAAAATTGTAATTCATCTGCACAAGGACTCTAAAGTCTAGGATTAACATAGATTTCAAAACGCACAGTCTAAATGTAAAAGTGTCGTAAGTTTGTGGAAATATGCCAATTTAACAAAACTGACATTGAAAGAAGGAAATGAATGGAAAAGTGGTGTATGAAATACCGCCATTTTAACGAAATTTCTCATGAATGAACTGAATTTAAGCTGATATGTTGGTGAAGAACCAAAAGGCGAGTCCGTATCGAGTTCGTGAATTTGCGAGGACCATATATACGTGGATGTTGGAGACGTTTGTCAATGGCACTGATGATAAGGCCAACTGCCTCCTGGGAATTTTTCTCAGTCCACTCATGTTCTTCAGTAGGTACGTGTAGAACAGTCCTCAAGAAGTTCATCAGTCCTTGTACTACTCCCAGTGAAACGTTTAGCACGCCAAAGATTCAGGATCTAGAATTTCCAAATATGGAAGTCCCGGCCATTAAATCGCTCGATATCGTCATTAATCACGATCAGAAGACATCGTCGATCTATTCTGTCTATTCTGAAAAAAACTGTTATTATTTTCAGTGTGAAAGAAAGCTGAAAAGGAAAGAGAGAATTACAATAGCAAGAAGAAAAACTAAATCCATTTGTAGACTTAGCTGGAAGAAGAACGACGAAGCCAGATACGACTACGGTACTAGTCCTGTCCAGATCGCGAGTATTGTGTTTGCAGTCACATGTAGACTGTCAATCCTTTTCTTCATTATAGAATTTGTTTTGAAAGGCTTAATGGAGCTTGAACAAGGTCACAAGGAATTTTTATTAAAGAGTTTTTGTTTGATTCTAACAGTGGAGGATTATGAATTTTATGGGCCGCGCAGTGTCGTAGAATTGACTCACTCACTCAATGTGAATCAAGGACCTGCAGAGAAGCCTGACAGCACTACTGGAATCCGCTCGTGCAGCTGAAGAATTATGGCCAAGAGTCCAAACGTTGCAAGTTCCTCTTCGACTGCATGCTCCCAGAAGATGAACGGGTCATTTAGCTAAGGACCATGGCATTGAATTACAATCAAACACGTACTATAAAACGAATTCAAAGATTGAGAAATGGGAGACAGTGTTGGTGGCTAAGAGACAGTTGTACAGTACAGAAAATCATACATCGGGAATCCGGTTTCTGGAGAATTTGGATCATGGAATGCCTAAGCAGAATTCAAGTGAAGGCGTCCGGCCTGCACTATGTAGTGCTTTGTTGAGCTTCAAACGTCTCTGGCTTGATACACTGATACTTTGATAGCGAGACTAAGAGCTCTGTTATATACCTTCATGATTCTAGACATTTTGGAATTACATTATTACTTAGGAGTAGTTGCAATTGAACAAACACAGATGTTTGGATGGGGAGGAATTTAGATGACTTATATGTACATCTAAAGGTAAATATAAATCCATACCTCTCCTAGATTTTAGACCTCCTAACATGAATTTGATCATGAGGGTGATAAAATTGTGAAAGTGATTTGAAGTCTTTCAATCCTCTTCACAGGTCAAATCTAAAGAATTGGTCACCAAAAAAATATGAGTGGGTTAAAGGGCATAACATGCATAACTCCAATCAATTTTTAAAATCTACTCTACAATTTTTAAATGAAATTCTAATGGGATTCTTTCTTCAAGATCTAGTATCTTTGAGGCTCATTTCCAAGAGCCCGCAACACTAGAAAATCAAGATTTGCAATGCACACCCTTGCACAAAAATCTTGAATAGATAAATCATAATCATTCATTTTCAAAATTGGATTTTTGGTGCTACTACTAGATTTTTAAAAAAATTGTCCAAAAAAACTTTAAAAAAATAGTAAATTGGTAAGGTTTTATTTAGCTTCAAAGTTTTGTGGACACCAAAATTTGCACACTACAAGAGAATGGGGTTTTTTAAGTGAGTTTATAAATATAGCCCTAGACATAAGATTTTAAGTAATGACCTTTAAGGTAATTTTCAGCAAAATTTTACTAGAAATACATGTGTTTTTAGTAAAATTTTGCTGAAAATTGCCTTAAAGGTCATTACTTAAAACTTTATGTCTAGGACTATACTTAAAAACTCACTTAAAACACCCCATTTTCTTGTAGTGGTGAATAGGATGGAATACCAAGTGACTACAAGTAACACTTATACTATTTGTTGTACTTTTTTTATTTTAGTAGGGTTTAAAAAGCTTTTGAACTTCATTTTTTTAGATCAAGAAAAATATGGAATATTAGTAGAATACTAAAAATAATGTACACCCAATAATTCAGCCTTCAAAAAAATATTCTCTAAGACCTATTCACAAAATCAAGGAACTGGAAATTAGAAGATAATTATATGAGATTTCATGTTTAAATTTTTAGAAGATGGAAAATTTTTCAAAACATAAAAAATAAAAAATGTCCATTTTGTCAATCTAAAGGAGCTTCTAATCAATTAGTTACATCTTGATGAAAAAGAATTCCACAATCACTGAAAGAAATCTAGTTCAATGGAACATTTCTTTTGTGAATCAAAAACAAACTTTTGAGTCACAAAAGACATGCCACAACAGACATTCTGTCATTGAAGGCATATCCCATTGAACTTTGAATACATGTGCATGATAGGAAAATAATATTTTTAGAAAACCATTTGGTCCATTATATATATATTCATATGTAATCCTTGAGATGACCTCAAATATCAATTTTCAACTTCAAATTTGCTTTTTTGAGCCCAAAAATTACTAAAGTCCCTCCAAATGGTTAGGGTGAGGTAAATGGGAGTACTTCAAAAATAATAAATCGTTTTTGATAAATATAAAAAAACTATCCAATATGTATAATAGTCTTATATATCTTTGGTAAGAATTTAGAATCTTTAAATATAATGCAAAAGTTACAAAAAACATATGTTCCTACAAAGTATGACAGAATAGTACAAATGTTTCGTAAAAATCACTCTTCCATCAATTGAGCAAAATTGGCATTTAGTATTTATCACAAAAGAGAGTATTAGAATCTGGAGATTTTGTCATCATGGTTTGAATTTGATTGGAAAATGGACATGAGGAATTATATTTAAAGGACAATTTGTTACAATGGCATGACTTAAGCATAAAAAATTATGACATACATATATGTATGGATCTAAAATCTAGAATAGGTATAGACTTGTGTTTTAGAATATGTAATAATTATGAAATGTGCTAATTTTGAATAATGAATGAATGCAAATATATGCAATCTTTGTTCATTCATCCTTACAATTGATAATTGTAGATTCATATATTAGTTTTCTTACATTTCCTTAGTATAGATTTGCACTAAATCTCATTGCAAATCTTGTATGGTTCAAGGAATTTAAATATATTTGACTTCAAAAAATAACTCCTTTTTCATTTCAAAAACTAACCCTTCAATAACGACTTGAATAAACAAAATAAATAAAAATCTTGAAAAATTAGTCATAATCAAAGCTTAACAAGTTGAATTTAAAGGGAAAAAAACATCTTTTGAAAATTACAAGTATTCAATTTGTAATCAACATTGGAACTTCAAATTTTAAATTTTATTAAAAAACATTGGTTAGTAGAGCAATAGATTTAGCTATATGAATATGATCTATTGATCATAATTTAAGACTTTTATTGGAATTCATCGTTAAAGTATTATTCTAAGTTGCATCTAACAATATATCTCTACAATTTGGAAAATTTGGAATATCCCTTCGTCTTGAAAGAATTAAACTAATTAATTAATTTTTATTAGTTATTAGGAAAAGCTTTACAAAAATCTTAATAAGAAGTGTTTGTAAACAATCAATGGTAATTTTACTAAGGCAATTTGATTGAGAGTTTTTTGTATCCTATGAAGATCTTTTAAATTATGAGGCCTACAAAGACACCTAAATTACCTTTGGAATGCCCTTGAAGAAGAAAGGTGAATGTCCCATTAGAAGAGATTTGAGCCCTCCAAAAGCCCGCGAGTTATTCTGCGTTCCCATGCATGAAATCCACTAGCTAATGTGGTTGAAAGAGAGCCACGTCATTTTTGTAAAAAAAAAAAAAATTGGCTTGTTTGGGAGAGAATTTTTTTCTTTTTCTTTTTGAAATTTTTTTTTTCTGACAGCCCATATTGGCTGTTCACAAATCTGGCTAGATTGGGGAACGGACCTAAAATGGCCCTCCAATGCCCTCCAATCTCTTCTAATGTCACTTTGTTTCATGGGCAATGGCAAAAAAAACAATTGGTTTATGTCACCTATCATACTTTACTTGTGTGAACAATTTTCAAGCACAACTATGATAATAATGATTCTATATACTGATAGTTGAAAATCACGATTATGAAGGTGGATTTGTAAAGTTATGTCAAACTTTCCATTATTTTCTAGAATTAACTTTGGAAGAAAAGATCATCAAACTAGGTTGATTCTAGACTCGATGCTCAATCTTTCCTAATCCACCACATTTGGTGGTTCTCAACATTCTCTATCATACAATGACTTCTAAAGGCTCAAAGTCTTGGAATTTTTTCTTAGGATTTTGGGCAAGTTCCTGTGATGTACTATTTTACTACAATTTTTTGAAATTTTTTAGGAGGTTGGAGAATGTCTTGTCTTTATTGGACCATGATTTTTATTTCATTTGGTGCTTGGGAGAAAAAATTGTGCCCAATGGAGTACAAAGTGTTCAACTCCAAGCAAAAAAATAACCCCACAAAAAGTCAAAATTTAATTTGTAAATTTATTTCTTATCGTATATATTTATATCTTTCTAAAGTCTTTTATTCATTCCAATTTGATAAATGATGTGAAAGTTATGACGTGCATTGTATTGTGGATAATTAGAGAATCTTCCCCAAAATAATGTATAGGATTCATTTCCAAACTCAATTTTCACAATTTTTCAAAACAAAAAATCCCTAGAGTATAGATTAATTGCTAAAACAATTTGACCATTAGGATTGACATATTTGTATTCTATTTTTGAACTATTAACAATATAACTTTTCCTTTTATCTTGTATTTGCTTCCACATAACAACATTTTTAAGAATGAAAATTTAGAAAAAAATTGAATTTTTTTTTCTAGACTTTTAACACAATTCCATACTATAAAGATTTAAACCTCAAAACTTTGTAGTGCAAACAAGTTATTTAAATTAAGGCAACTCAAATTCTAAAATTCTAGTTACTTATGTGAGGTGAAACAATCTTTTCATTTCACTTTGAACACTAATATCTTACAAACTACATGTCTTCTAAATGTATCAAAGTGTATGAAATTTTTTCCACACCTTCTTGTGTTTGTCTTATGTAAAATCTTACAGCTCAATATGTCAAAAAATTAGAATTTTTTTCCATAATATCTCTTTTTACTAAAAACAATAACTTTGAAGTATTTTTTGGTGAAGCATAGTCATGAACTTTTTAAGAATTGAACCCTAAAGTTCCTTGACTTTGTTTTCACCAAAAATGCTCAAAAATTGCCATTTTTAGTACAAGTACCAAATTTTGGAAAAAAAATTTGACACATAAAATCGTAGGATCTTGTAGTATGCTGACTTGAGAACATGTGGTAAAAATTTCAAAAATTTCCACCGCATGAATTGCAAGATATTAGCATTTGAATTGACTGAAATCATTTTTTTGGCGTGGCAAAAAATAGTGTAGCTGCACTTTACAAGCTCACTTTTCTATGAAGAAATGTCCACAGTGGTGGTTCTTCTTTGGATTCATTTTCCTAGACAATTTGACTACATGCTTGAAAATTTTCACATCATTTGGAATTGTACAATATATAGGAAAAAATAAGTAAGTAGAGAGAAGTAGAAAATGATTCAAAATACTAAGCTGTGAAGAATTTAGGTATGGAATTGAAAAATGCCAATCCAATGGTTGCAATGTTGTAATAAACAATCTACATTCTATGATTTTGTTTTTTAAATATTGAAAATTAATTTTAATTAAAGGACTTCAAAGTTTATTTTTTTTAGAGTAGAGAATCCAAAATTAGCCGCAAACAAAAAGCTTCTCATAATTTTCATCTCATTGATCAAAATGGAATGATTCAAAGCTTTCCACGTATATATAAATCTAGAAAACTAATTTCAAACTTTTGTTTCTAAAAAAATTAATTTTTTTTTATTTTTCCAAACTGCCCATTTATAATAAAAATATAATAGAATAGGCCATAAATTTTTACTCATATTTCCAAATGTCATGAAATTTAGTACATATAAAAGATATTCCTTGTTTACACCTTCCATTCTCTTGTAGTGCATTAAGCCTGAAAGATGCAAATCTTCATTGACACTAGCCTACCTAAAATTGCCATGTTGCCAAAAAACGCATGTTGGTCCTTCAGGGATTAATCAAAGTTGGAAAATTTGATTTTAGCAAATGTTTAGAAATACAAACATTCATTTTTTCCATACAATTTTAAGAAAAGATACATATCCTCCAAATTTAGACAATTATTTTCAAAAATACTTTTTGGCAATTCTTACCATTGAGTAAGGTAATGTTGCTTTTTTGATTAATTTCAAACTATTTTAAAATAAGCCTAAATTATGTTTTATTTATTTTTGAAAGTTTGGCTATTTGTTTTGTTTTGTTTGTTTATTACGATGAGATCTTTTGGACTGTATGTCTCCCTGGCACGTTTTGGTACCGTCAAAAAGCTCTCTACAAGGAAGGGTGCACATGCTTTGTTTTTTGGCGTTCCGGCTCACTGAAAAAAAGATATTGAATTTCAAATCTTTTATGAATTAAAATTGGAAAAGATTATTTTTTTTAAATTTTGATTGTGGCAGCGCCATAGGGCACATTGATATTTTTGAATTTCAAAAGTTTCATCCATTAGAATAATTTTCCATGTGTACAAACAACTTTTCATTTTGGAAGAAGAATGCAAAGACCCCAAGGCTCAGGACAAAGGGGAAAAAAGTAAAAGCTTTTGATGCACCAAGAATTGCAATAATCTCTCGCAACATCACAAATCTAAGGGCCAGTTTACACCAAGGCCAAACCAAGAACTAGCAACACTCCAGAATACCTCACTTTGATAGATGTGAGTCATATGATCATGCAAAGCAAGAGCCAAAGACAAAAATAGTAATGGCACTTTGCATGGTTTTGAAATAAATCCAAGAGAGATTGTAGCCAAGCCATATCTATTTATTATTAGATATGACATTGTCAACCGCAAGATCAATTAAATAGACAATAATCTATGGTTGTGAGGTTCTAACCCACCATGGGCTCCTAAAAATCCATCAAGCCTACTTGAAAGAGATAGTCAAGAAAAACGCTCTCAGAGATGAGCAAAACATTATCTACTTTGGCCATGTAGGATTCCAAGTAGACTTCTCATACATGAAAAATGGCATGGGCCTTAGCTTAAGGGCCTATTTACACCAAGAAAATTTGGGTGTAGAAGATAGCTATAGCACCTAGTTTTGGGATTTACATTAAATAAACTTGGATTGTAGTCCATCATTTTTTCAGAGGATAAAAATCCTTGTTGGAAGCCTATCTGATTGAAGTTAATAATTCCTCTTGGACCTAAAGAGAGTATTTCTTGCAAAGCTCTTGGAGGTACCCAACCCCGAGGTTGAGGAAGAAATTTAAAGAGACCTTTTTCAGGCATTATTTATGTTTGTTCTCTACTCATTTTGGAACTCTTTTGAATCATTTTTAGACTGCTTTGGGCCATTTTTAGATTATTTTGGCATTTTCTAGCCTGCTTGTTTTTGGATTGTTTTTGGCCTATTTTTATGGATAACTCTCTTTTAAAAATTCAACCCAAATGCACACTGGGCCATGACTCAATTCTTTTGGTTTACACCAAGTGTCGGGGCCACTAGCTACCTACTTATGTGTCCCTTGTTTCAAGCATGGTATCCCACTTATAATGGTCTCATCCCTTGAACAAGGTACCACTTGTATTTATGGGTTGGAACTAAAGATTTTGGTGTAAATAGGCACTAAGTGTAAATCCAACTTGGACTACATCTGTCTCTCCACCAATCCCTACTAAACAACTAGGAAGCCTTGAGTTTGAAGGAGGGCTCCTTCCATCTGAACCCTCTAGATGGATCCACGGTGTAGATGGAAGGGTGGGCCTGGTTGCTTGGGTCGCTTGAGTTTTGAGATGGCAAGGGCATTTGAGGTTTCACCTAGCTACCTGCTCAGGCGGAATTTTTGCCCTTGCCCAAAATCAATCCACCATCCTTAAAGTTTTCTTTGAAAATGAAATGTTATAACTATAATGTAGTACCTAAACCCTAAGTAGCGGGGCGAGTAGGGTTTAGGCTTGGAACAGAGCGCCGTTAGGCGCATAGCTTCAATAACAAGGCACGTAGTGATGTTTAGGATAAATATAAAGGAGTAACCTCTATTTCTAGCTAAGATCTTTTGGTTTTATAAAAGAAATACAAAACAATTGACATTTCAAATAGGACCCCAAATGCAAAGAATTTTTTTAATGTTTTCCCATGCGATGAAGTGAGTGGGTAGCCAGACAAAAACCCGAATGCCCCTAGGACATCGAGCTGTGGAGAGCCTTCCCTTCCATCTCCACCGTGGATCCACCTAGAGTCCTCAGATGGAAGGAGCCCTCCCTCAAATTCGAGGCTGTCTAGAGACCAGTGATTTTTTAGGTGGCGATTTAGTGCCTAAAGGCAAAATAAAATGGCTGAAAAGCCCTTTCTGGCTAATTTCCAGGGTGTCACCATTGGATGGAGCGCCAGAGGAACTCTCATCTGGTCCATCAAATTGCCATGATTTGTTGAAGTGGGAGCAGCATTTCACCTCCTGTAACTCATGCTCATCTCCACCGTTGGTGGCCTTGTCGCCTGCCGGCGCCCATCTTGCTGTTGATGAGCAGATTTGGGTGCCACCTACCAGCCCTCCATTAAATCTTGCTTCCCTTTCTCGTCGTGCACTGGCACCGGACCTTCTCTTCTGTCCTTAACAGATTTGCCACTCTCCTCTTGTACAAGCTTGAAAATTTGTTTATTGTCACCACTTTGTTTTGTACAATCTTGGAAATTTTTTAAGTGTTGCCACTTGCAATTATGATGAGGATTTCTAAGGTGGATTGGAGGACTGTTGACTGTAGTAACTTGAGGAGGAAGGTCGCAGCAATTGCCAAGCGACAAAGTCTCGAATCTCAAGCTCAACTCTCAACTTTGAAGCTCTTGTTTGCATTCTCGAATGTGTTTGATTTAGGATTACTTGTGAATTAGCCTGCGCCATGTATGCTCTGTGAATTATTGTGTATGAGCGGATTAAGCATTTGAGCGTTGTGAATGCCAGTTTATGCAGATTGAGCGCTATCAATTGCTAGATGATGTTGCTGTAACGCAAGCTGTTGATGTAACAAATGCTTTAGGGTTGTTTCGAGTAATTGGAATTTTGAAGTGCGACTGTAGCTCTTAGTTTAGGTGTTGCACGCTATTGCTGCGCAATTTGTTGTTGTGGAAAATGCCTCCATGGACATCGTTGCACAGGTTCTATGCGAGGCTTCTCACTTTGGAATCATGTACACCATCGGGAAGTCTTCAAGGTGGCGGCGATATCAATTGGACTGCGTCATCTACTTCACTCTCAGTGGTGGGTCAAACAAGTAGCCAGAGTGTTGGAAACTCAATATGCAACCTACCCCACAAGCGGAAAGCAGACGGACTAAAAACAAAACGGAGGAGGTCTAATCCCACTATTGTGCTGTTCAATCTTGCCGACCTGCTCATTCCAATTGTCGTTGCTGCAGACGATGAGGTTGTCAAAGTGTTGGCGCTATCGTCGGGAGGTTCGGTTGCAAGCATTCCCAGTGGTACTGTGTGCATCGGAGACAAGGGAAAGGGGAAGCTGCCCGAGTGTGAGGACCTCGATGATGAAGAGGACGAGGAGTTTGGGGAGGAGCCTGCTCAAAAAAAGCCGAAGAAGTTATACGAGGCGAGTTGAAAGTTTCAAGAAACGTGGGCTGCTCGTCTTCTTTGGGCAGAGTTACATTGTGGAGGGGATGGGCTTTATGACAGCGTCAAATGCTTGGTGTGTTTTGCGATTGAAGGAAGGGACAAAATTCTAGGTCCAAAGTGGGACACTCTGATTAAGCATGGTGGAAAGAGAAAAGCAACACGCGACATGCCAAACGGCATGAAAAAGGATCAGTGCTATCATGCAAAGAATTGCCGCCACCTACGTAATGAACGCATCTTCGCAGGAAGAAGCTGCAACAATGTTTTGGACCAAGTGACGGCAATGAAGGGAGAACGTGCTTGCAAGCAATTCCAATTCTCTACCATTTTTCATCTGCTTCATGAAGGGCGGCCTATGCGGGAGTATGAAGCCTTGCAACCTCTCCTGTGCTTCTTGGGAGTACCAAAAATGCCCAAACGACATTGGTCTGACAGCGCCGGGTGGGAGTTGGCAGAGTGCTTGTTCAATCAAGTGCAGCGTCGGACTAAGACTATCATGCAGGGAGCCCAATTCTTCTCTGTGACTTGCGATGAAGTGTCCATGCTAGATAATCAATCCTGGGTGTCCATTCATGGCTATGTGTGTGAAGATTGGCTACGGAAACCTATATTGCTTTCCCTGGAGCGTGTCGTGGATGGTGCTGGGTCCGATAGCATGACTAAGGTCATCATCAACACCATCAAAACTTATGGAGGTATCCAAACTAAAGAACTAGCCTCACGTTTAGCTTCATTTGGTGCTGGTAATTCTTTTCCCCTCTCTATAGTTAGATTATGATACCTGATTAGCTTCTGTGCGTGCTGCAGTACTGATGATGTTCAATTTTTGGCCCTGTATCGACATGTATGCAGATGGAGTAAGTACTTTTCAAGGGAAGATAACTGGAGTGGTCCAGCAGTTGAAGACAAACTGGGCTCCAAGAATGGTCGGCGTACATTGCATGGTAAGGCTCTAGCCTTTCAATGCAAATTACTTTGAGTGATTCTATTAGTTAATAGTTCATTGTTTATGGCGCCACTAACTGTTGACTGTGTTTTGTAGGCCCACCGGACATATCTTGCTGTTGAATCACTGAGCGGACTACCTATTGTTTCACGCATTGAGGAGATGTTGCAGTCCCTGCACGCCTTCTTTGCACATTCCCCGAAATGCCACCTCGAATTCCAGAAGCTAGCAGAAGTGATGCATTCGAAAGGCTTGAAGATTTTGAAGAACATCAAAACCCTATGGATTAGCATGCTCTCACCAGCAATGAGGGTCATGAACAAATACAAAGTATTGCTGGTGAAGATGCAAGGTGACTCCACCCCCCCCTGAACCCAATTCAAATGGTAAGGCAGGTAAGAAGGACAAGCTCCTCATGAAGCTTGCTAAGCGGAACTTGGCACACTTGTCCAATTTCAAAATTTTGCTTAGCCTAGCCGGCTTGCTACCCATGTTGCGATCAGTGCACTCCTTTATTAAATTTTCCCAGAGTAGGAAGGTATTCATTTGTGACTATGTGGCAGCAATACAAATTTGTATCAATGAGTTACAGTCCTTTTACTTGGACAACACCTCTGCGTTTCAGCAGGATCTGTTTTGGGATTTCAAAGGCTTACATGAGATGCGGCATGATGCGATCTCCATGTCGTGGTAGCGCTTTGGACTTGAACGAATCAGGCCTAGAATATTTGCATTTTATTCCCGCTGGCCATAGTATCCAAACATTTGACATCAATTCTAAGACTGGGACTTCATCCCCCATTACTCGAGAGTTGCACGCCAGCATCTCTGAAGATGTGAAGGCAATGTGCAAAGGTAAGGGTCCATGGCTTTCTCATTGTTTTTTAGGGCTTGAATTTCACGTTGATTCTCCTAATAATAAAGATCCTACTAAGTGTGCTCTTAATGTTCTACAGGTGCAGCAGAGCTTTTAATAAACCAATTGCAGCAGCGGTTTCCAGCTTCGACCTTGATGGACGCTTTTGGGATTGTATATCCCCAGTACTGGATGGTGCCTGAGGCAGAACAAAACTTCACACGGCATTTGAGGATCCTAGAAGAGCACTACGACTACACAAAAGACTTTGGTACGCCAAAGGAGAAGAACAAGCAGAGACATCTAGAAGGAGGCGTGGTTGCAGAAACAACGAAAACAGCGGAGCCAATCTTATTTGACAAGAACAAGCAGAGACATCTAAAGGGAGGCGGTGTTGCAAAAGTAATAAAAACAGCAGAGCCAATCTTGTGTGTAGGGAAGTTGGAAGAGCAGGCACAGATGTTTGTCATCTGGATGAAGGCTAATTGTGAAGGCGCTATGGCGGGAGATTTACCTCTGAACCCGCTCACTTGTTTATGGCACCGCCTTGAGGCCTCAAGACTACTTAGGCACAAGCTTTTCAAATATTTGAAAGTGGTTGAGCTTGCTGTTGTTGTTGTGTTGGGGAGTGTTGAAGACGAACGTACCTTCAACCCATATCGTTCATGAAGAACAAACTTCGTAACCGGCTTAGCAATCATCTACCCCTAGTGGTAGCTATGCATGCACAGGAGTTTTACACTCTAATAGACTTCCCTTACAATGCGGCGTATGACAACTGGAAGAAGAGTCTTTGCAAGGAAGACTGAGATTTACTAACATGGTTTTTGTCATGTGCAGGTTAGGCTCTGTAGTCGATGATGAGAAGGGGGCATAGAATTGGTGTTTGCTGATTCTACGTCCCTAAAGCGAGATTCTTCCCTTCTCAACAGTTTCTGCTTACTGTTGAGGGTCTACAATTTTTATACTTGCTATTTGCTTGTTTTGGACATCATTGTGCTTGTGTTTCTGTTTAGGGTGTTTAGGGACCTACACTAATCAGAAAGACAAATACAATGGTAGGTCAATGGTTAGGGCCCTATGTTTGGAATTTGGATGGTCAAATTGTGGCTTTAGTAACCCTAGACCACAAACTGTTGAGAAGGGAGAACCTAGGCTCTGAGACTAAATGATCATCTTTCGTCATTTGATATTGTGTGCTTACTTTGTCATATATGAGGTTCATTGATCATCTTTTGTCATTTGATTTGGGTGATAAATGTGTGCTTAATCTCTCATATATATTTTCTGCTTAATCTCCCATATATTTTTTTGTGCGTGATCTGCTGAAATTTTGTTGTATTTTTCCTAAACTGTTTTTGCTTGTCGCCGATTAGTTCGCCTTTTGTTTAAACTTCATAGCCTGGTGAACGATTGTTTCTTTAACCCTTGAACGCCGACGAGGACTTTCTGTGTCCTTTGAATGACAAAGAATCTTTCCCTACAAGACAAAAGTGCAACTTTTCATCCTCGGTATTAGGAGTGGGAAGGAAAGATCTACAACAATTCTTTGACTTCCAATGAGTATATTAGGCTTTTGCAAAGTAGATGATGTCACACGGAATCACACAATACATGATTTCCACGGCTACCAGTCCGTCTTTCAAGGGTTAACCTGGTAGCCAGTAGATCATGAACATTCTGTAAAAAAAAAATGGAACGCCTAATGGTGGCCCTTTTCTAACAGAGAAGGGTGCCAAAGTTTGACACAAAAGAAAGAGTTTCTGCCACACTCGTTCTCTCCACGAATAGGAAATAAAGCCAAACTTTCCTTCCTTCGCTTTTACTTTGTGCCACCCTGGCACCATCCCCCAAAACGTAGAAAATACACTGCTGGAGACTAGTGCTAAAATTGCCTTTGGTCCGGCCCTGGTGTGAACCGGCCCTAAAATATTAGGTTCCCGACAGTTCTCGCTTCACCTTGCATCATATAAGCGCATTCGGCATCTTCCCAGCTTGTGGCTCCCCAAGCAATTTGCTGCCACCCTTCTTCATCATCAAACAAGCAATCTTCAAGCACCATGATGTAATGTAATATAATGTATGGACTCCCCAATTCAAGATGCAAACCTTGTTGGCAATTCGGGTGCCACAATTGCATGATTTGACGTTGCTAGATTTCTGACTTTTGCGTTTTCTCCGCAATTCTTCTCTGGGGCGGGGAAGGAAGTAAAAGTCGAGCGTGAGGTTTAGGATTTGAGCAGCTGACATGAGATTTGGTGTTCATTGTAGTTCGTCGGCGACGACGTTGTTGGCGTTGCCGCCCACTGCTGCTGCTTTACGGCATGTAACGAGAAGCAGAGTTGGCTTAGGGTGCAGATCTCTAGTGCGCCGTGGCGGTCGTTTCGAAGAAGCTAGAAGGGAGTGCGGGCCGGGGATCTTTGGCGGAGATGCTGGAGAATTCGCAGCGATGTCGCCCCAGATGGGCGTGAGGCGCCTTGGGCATGTGATCTCGAGTGAGGAGTTTTGTGTTCGGTGTGTGAAGAACGGTGACGATGGATCATCTGTGGAGAAGAATGATGTGGGATCCTCGGAGAAGAAGTTTCTGACGTTGCCGACCATCTTGACGTTGAGCCGAGTCGCGGCTGTGCCTGCATTGCTTGCTGGTACTAATACAAGACAGTCGCCCCTTCTTTGCCTTTGTTAGGTCATTTTGGGATCTCCTTGCGGTGTTCGCTAGGGTTGTGACCCGGGTAACCCTATTCCTGTGTTTTGTATTGGGGCATCTGTTTTTCTGGACTTGGATTCTGAATTGGAGATCATCTAGTTAGTTTGTGCTCTGGATTTCTGGATTCGCTTACAACGAAGAAATTTAGGGTTAGTGCCGGTGTGTATAATTTTAGGGTTTTCTTGCAGTTTTCTACTCTCGAGAAACATGGGCGACGACGGCTGGGGCGACGATTTTTGTGCTGGCAGCTTTTACTGACTGGCTTGATGGATATCTTGCGAGAAAGGTACTCTATGAATTCCTTTCTACGACTTGTACCCCTAAAGGAACAAGGAGCCCTTATTTTGTATATGAACTTGTTTTTAGTTTTCTTGCGTGCCCAAACCTATAAGAGATTCATTACAAAATCAAACAACGAGATGCATTCTGGGAAAAGAGTATCATACTTCTGAAAGCTTAAATTGTGTTAGTTACCTTTGTCTTATTCAAACATAGTGTAGAAAGTGAAAAAAACCCAGTATCTTGAAAGGGTCGCTTAGGTGTTAGATACGTAGGTTAACAAGTCAACGTTACTTGGTAAGCCTAGAGGAGGATATTGGTGTTACGATTGATGGTATTCAACGAAGAAATTTGATCTGAGTAATTGTTTGTGTTGAAATGCAGATGGGGTCGAGCTCTGAGTTTGGTGCTTTCTTGGATCCTGTTGCTGATAAGGTGGGCCTCATCCTCTGTACTGGTTTGGGCAGTTGCTATAGGAAGCAAGATTTGAAGCACTTGTACGTATGAAACTTGACTTAATTTTGTTACGTAGGGTTTCCTGAATAGAATCGGTTGGTTGGTGCAGTTGATGGTAGCCACTACGTTGGTTTTGCTGTGTACTAGACCCCCAATAGCAGCGCTGGCTAAAGTTGGTCCTTGGCTTCTCCCCTTGCCAGCGACTGCCATCATTGGACGTGAGGTACAGTCACCTCTCAACATTACTTTACTCTGTTCAGAGAGGAATATATTCTTTATGAAGGAATTCCAAGGCCTTAAGAATCGGATGTCTGTCATCTTTGTTTCAGTGGTCTACGAATTTGTTCAGTGTTTTGGTTACTGTAACTTTCTTATGAGCTATTGCGCTACGCAGATTACTATGTCCGCATTACGAGAGTGGGCCGCATCTCAAGGTGGGGACGTTCACAAGGTACAGTCTGTCCTGCTATGGACATTTCATGCAGCGCTCTTAGCTGCACTTAGCAGTGCACTTCTTACTGATTATTATACTTGTTTGTATTTGATTGCATAATTCTGGTATTTTGCAACATTTTTGAGGTGCGCCCTCAACATCTTTGCAAGAAGAATCTAGATTTTGTTTGCACAGCGTCTTGAGCTCCAGATGGACAGCAGTGCCAACTCTATCAGTTCACTCACGCAGTTTACAGTGGTTTCAGGCCTTCTCAATAAAATAAAATATGGTGCTGTGATGTGTGTATTCTCCCCACTGCTCTGGAATTTTATGCGGCTCTAGGAGTGCCACTTTTGGGGTACTTTGCTTAATATGAGAATAATCGGACTTGCAGGCTGTGGCGGTAAATAGTTTAGGCAAGTGGAAAACTGCAGCGCAAATGGTGGCTCTCACATTGTTACTGGCTGGCCGGGATGGCGGGTATGTAATATCTTTTGACTATCTCGAATCGGTTGGTGGTAGTTGTTTGGTGTTTCTTGTCCTGCATTTGTGAAAGTTTTGAAACAACGTGGTTTATGCCATTGCAGGGGTGGAGTTGCGCTTGGAGCGACAGGCGTTAGTCTACTCTACGTCTCTGCGGGGCTAGCTCTTTGGTCACTTGCCGTGTATATAAGATCTATATGGAATCGATTGGCACAATAATTATTCTGAACTCGAGCTCCAACATTTATACCCTCTAGACAGAGAAGTAGACTGAAGTATAGGAACAGAATTTGTGTAACATCAATTCGAACGGATTTGCTACTTGGCCCACACGGCCCTTTCTGCTCATGCCGTTGTACTGTCGTCAAGAATTTTGACGCTCTTGAATGTAGACATTTTTCTTTTGTGCGCTTGCATCTTGAGTATTGCACGAGCTTGAAAGAACAAGAAATCTTATGGCTCCATCTTTCTTTTCTTTTCATTTTGCATCGTCGATGTAAAACGAATGAGCATGAAGAGGTGGCGCTATATCCTATGTGACGCTGAAAACATTAAGACAACAAAAGTTCAAAGTTACATTGACTTTTTTCTATTTGCGAGGGTGCACAAAACTACTGTAGTGGAAATTAGTACACAATTTTTTTTCAGACTTCACTGATTTAAAATAGTGACATTGCTGAATTAGAGTTGCGCTCTAGCAGGACAAATCAGTATTGTATCTATTCAAGGGTTTGAGTCAGGTTGATTTGATCCTTAATACTTCAATTTTATTTCAATTATGTTGTTAGGTGTAATAATTGCAATAGTTTAATTATGTATCAAAGCATTTGTGCCCATGCTTGCCAAATTTGACATATTAGAAGTTTACATTTAGTATTGAAGAGCCTTCAATATACTTGTCTCCTACCTTTATTCACCAATTGTATCCTATAAACAGTCAACTAAATGGAGTTTCTTCGCCTCATGGATTTATATTTTATAGTTCTTTCATTGATAGTGAAATATATTTGTTGCATTTTTCCTGGTGTCATGTTGGCTTTAGATTGCAAATTTTTCTTTGTTTCTATAGTCCAATCCTCTAAACTCATCATTCTCTAAAAGGCAAAAATTGTGGAGAAATAAAGATGTCCATGCACATTCTGGAGTGGCTTGTCAATTCTTTTAGTAACATGCCATCTTCCTTTTAGAATTCCAAATGCTTTTTCCATAGCCATATGAGTTTTTGATTAAAGAAAATTTCAATGTGCTTTTCTTCTAGGCAACCCGTCTTTATCCCCTTGAATGGTGAATAAAACCAAGGCTTCATAGGATACTCAGCATCACCAATGAATTTGTAAAGAGAATCCATCCAACCCATCCAAAATTCCAATCTTAGAAATTGCAATTCACAATAAAATTTGGTTTTTTCTAGTTTTTTCTAGTTTTTAATTTGGTTTGTGAACTCAATAGACTTTAGACTTTAGAGGCCATTTAGGCATAGTAAAATAATGTTTTTCAAAATAGTTTGAACCGATAAAAGTTGAAAACTCAAGCTAACTTTTACTTCCAAAAACTCATTTAAAATTTTGAGTCTCCAATAAAAAATTATGGACAAAAATCAGATGTTTAAAAATGTCAAAAAAAATGTCCCTTCCAACCCTTCTTTGAATTTTGTTCATGATTTTTGATGGGAGGATCAAAACTCAAACGAGTTTTAGAAGATGAAATTTAGATTGATTTCTCAAATTTTATTAGTCCAAATCTTTTTGAAAAAGTTTGTTCAATTATATCAAAATGGCCTTTGAAGTCTACTGATTAAAAAACACTGAATTGTTAAATGATTAAGTTGAAAAAACAAAATTCTATTGTACATAGAATTTTAACCTTGATGATTTAATCCCTCAATGCCCAAGCCTTTTGAAGTGTAATTATCCTACAAAAAAAGAATATGGGCTTATAGTTATTCCAATGAAGCAATTTTTTTTTTCAAAATCTAATCATATAGATGTTTAAAGGACTTTCTTATTAAGGTCAAACCACCCATTCCCAATCAGGGACCTAATTGCGATCAAATTTAAAGAACGCATTCATTTTAGAACTTAAATGTTCTTACACCATAGATAGTTTATGGTTTGTTGACCAAAACCATAAGCTATCTATGGTGTGAAAACATTTAAATTCTAAAATGAGTAGCATCCATACATTTGATCGCAATTAGGTCCTTGATCGGGAATGGGTAGTTTGACTTTAGTATGTATTCCAATTTTGAGAGTAAATTGCGTAGCAAGTGTGAGATTATAACAAGAAAAATATAATTATCCTATTTCTAATATGCTATCTTTTTCCACAATGCTTGAGAAATTTGCATATAAAATTTTTTGGAGATTTTGGAGGTGACATGAACAACTAATAATTGTGTTAGTACACTAAAATGCACTTTCAAAAACCTCAAGTTCAAATGAAGAGCTATCAATTTCATTAGACAATCTACCTTGCAAGTGTTGAAATGCAATTTTTTTTTATAAAAAGAGATTGTTAAATCAATAGTGATGATGAATCAAAATATGATCTTTACCTCTTTGGTTTAGAATTTATGGAGAGTATAGACAAACCACCTTTATACACTTTGTATGCGGATGTGATAAGATTTATGAAGATGGTGTTTTAAACTACAAAAAAAGAGGGTATAAATGACTTGCCCACAAGGATTGTTGATTGTACCAAGAATCTTCTAGTGTAAAGTCTTTCATTGTCACCATTGCAAAGCTTAGGGCAGAATTGTCCAGATGGAGAGTGACTGCAATCGATTAGAGAAAATTTGGGTCTTCAAGAAGGTCGCTAGACTTTGGACCAACAATGCAAAAAACACAATGATATTTTTGTTTAATTTTAATTTTTTTTCTTTGCACTTTTTGCAGTGCTGGTCCAAAGTTTAGTGACCCTCTTGAGGCCTCGAACTTTATCTAATGTAGTTTTGGAATTTACTAATAATTTCATGTAAGATCACAACAACAAATAAAATGACCTCCAATTCATTCCATTGTCTTTTTGAGGCATTGACTAAATTCAAAATGTCATTGTTTTTTTTGAAGCATTGACTAAATAGTTTAGAGGTTTTTGTTTGTTTTGGATGCAAAACTAACTTCAAGAATTTTAGAGGCTTCAAATTTGCAAGAAAATTTGGAAATTAGAATGGTGTTGTAGACGGTCTTTTCAGATTTGAATTTGGAAGAGATGGCAAACATGCATGCCCTCTTGCAACTTGTCAAAAACTATTCAATGCAAATAGCATTACATATGACACAATAATTTGTGTGATGCCACCTACAACAACCTAAAGTGTGTATGGATGCAAATGACAAACTACAAAGCGCACTTGAAGTACCATACTTCTAGATTTGACCCATTTAAGGCGGAGCTATAGTTGAGAGCTGCAAAGTAAAGTCAAAATTTCAAGAAGATTGGGAAGGCATTCAATATACTATCTGAGACTAATTGAAGATGTTGGAACTCACATACTCCATTTAGAAGGGAAAGAGATCTTTGCAAGCACAAAGAGGAAATTAATTATCACTATTTACTCAAAAGGAGGCTCATATCAACTTGGTAAAGTAAACTTCTTTTAACATCAATTGTATTCAAGTTTAATCTATAAAGGTTGATCAAGGCGGAGTCTTCCAAGGGTGTAGGAACATAGAGAGGGACTTATAATGTGCCCCAAGTGATAAGGACTTTGGAGAGTAATTGTGACACATTGAAAGAATCAATCACAATTCTAGCAACAAATGTCAAGTTCAACAATAAGGCTTGAACATTAAATGTACTACCAAAATTGCTAAAAGATCCAAAGGAAGACTAACTAATTGATTCAGACCTACTGCAAGAGATTAGACAATTATGGCACTCACAGAGAGGTGGTAGTGGACTTTTAGTTCCATTGGATGATATTGAATGGTATATAAAAAGAACAAAGTAGAAATGGATCATTGACTAGTTAGAAGTGCTAGAAGTGAAATATGTTGTATTAAAGCCAAATTTGGATTCTTTTTGTAGACAAAAGCTTGCATGCATAGCAATTGAAATGTTGAAGTACTCCTTTTCTATTCATAGGTCTGTGTCAAAAAATATGTTTTGAAAAAGGCATATGTCAACTTTTTATTTTATAACAAATCAACTATAGTGAATTTTTTTAAAATTGGCCATTTGTAAGGACTTGATGGTAATGAGATTTCACAAAAAAAATAAAGTCAAAACCATCTTCAATATGTTTAGAAGTGCATATGCCAAAGGAGCCTTGTTTGCACAAATATAGAGGACGTAAAATAATATATTTTTTAGATATCTTGTATTAGGATTATGCCCGCCTACTATACAAATAGATAACATAAATTTTAGCTCTTGATCAATAATTTAAAGTGCTCTATTATGCTCAAAATCCCTAAATCTGAAAATGTGACAAATTAGCAATATGGACTTTTAAATATAAAATGATTTTTTTAATTACAAAAAACACAATCAAAACATCTACAAGCCAAAAAATTCATTGGAGTCATGCTTTAAAAGTTATATCGGAGGATATTCCAGTTCAGCAAAATGCTACCAAAAATGACTAGTCTTTCTTGGACCACTCAATACGTCATGTCACTATAT
Source organism: Neckera pumila (assembly GCA_963969595.1). Classification (NCBI taxonomy): domain Eukaryota; kingdom Viridiplantae; phylum Streptophyta; class Bryopsida; order Hypnales; family Neckeraceae; genus Neckera; species Neckera pumila. Next base: position 16,286,369 of record OZ018409.1, read on the forward strand.
TAGGATGTCATGACACATGACATGATCCAAACTTGAAGTCTATCATAATGGAATATTTTAACTATTTAGGTGGATTATCATAAAATTATCTAGAAATAATGATATAAATTGGACTAATATGTTGAAAAAGTTGTGATACATTTGAATTTTTATCTATGATTGCCACAAAATGTGAAAAATTAGTCCTAAAATGCTTAGAGTTCAAGATATATTATCGGAATTCTAAAGAAATCTTGACATAATCTTGATGTATCATGATGAACATGACCTGATATCATGATATGAAACCTCCAAGTTACATATCTTAATAGACAATCTTGGAGAAATGATTTTGCACTGTCTTTTTAAGATGCCAAAGGTATTCCGGAATGCTTTGTATAATCAACTACCACCACCCATCCCGGATGCAAACCTTACTATGAGGAATAAAAAAATCATTTGTCAAACCGTAAATGCACCACCAACGTAACAATATAAAAGTGTGGGCAACGTCAAAGACAGGCCTTTTTGAGCATGAATTTGCTTTACTTTTTAGGCTTTGGCGCAATAGTATGATCAATATCTATGGAGATAGGTTGGAGTTCACTAATACAAACGTGTACCAAATTATAATAGGCTTACTCCTAACTTATACGTGTGCACTCATTTTGTAAACATGGTTGTTTTTATAATCGGAGGTTGTCAACAATTTATGCATTGCAAGCGCTTGTACTACCTCGTTGGGAACATTTGCAAAAATTGGCTATCTATGTGGACAAATTCATTCATGCTATCAATTATAGCTTCAACAAATTGAAACTTCTTCTAATTCAAGCTAGGATTATCAATATCTTGAATATGCGTGGCTCAGATATGTAGTTGGTTCAGGTATTATTGTTATGAGTGAAATGCCATGAACCATATGAAGTAGACCACCTTGTTGCCTTCATTATATATTAGACTTCATGTCTTTAATTAGTTATGGTTTAGGAGTGACTATAGTTATACTAATGGAACAATTTGCTTGAAAATTTAAATTTGACTAGGGTTTACAAATCAGTTACTTATACAAAACTTTCATGATTTTATTTTATTGACAATAATGATTGCAAGAGAGAAACCTAGTATAAATCCTAATCCACAGTTTTTCAATTTTTTTCTAAATCTGAAAAAATTGACGTTCAAGGCTCTAGGCTCAAAGCTCACAAGGCTGCTTTAGGCCTATATCTTAGGATTGTTGCCCAAAATTTGTTGCAATCAAAGTTAGAGTGTCAATTAGTTGTGCTTGCTAGTCCAAAATTTGGCGAGCCTGTAGAAGCCAAAATTTTCTCTAATGTCTGCCTCCTTCTTTTTACCGTATATTGGTATATAAGTACTAATTGCCAAATTGCAAACTTCAAGAAAGTCTATCAAATAAATGAAATGAATTTGACTATAACACCATGTAATCTGTTCATAAAATTTAAATAAAAAATTAATATTTTTCAATTTGTTTTTCAAATTGGACTTTGGGGGTTGCTGGTCCAAAATTTGGCAAGTGTGTAGAAGCCCAAAATTTCTCTAATGCGGAATGCACCATTTCCTTTACCACATATAGGTACTAACTGCCAAATTGCCAACTTCAAGAAATTCTATCAAATGAATGTAATGAATTTGACCATGACACCATGTAAGTTGTTCATGACTAGAATGATGCAAAAAATACTTCACTTGGTATTATAAATTTGAAAATAATGTTTGCATCACAATAAGCTTGATTGTTTAATCATCATTAAATTTAGACTATTCTCGATTCATCGTATCTAGGAAATAAGTGTTAGTCAAATTAACAAAATATTAGTTGAATTCAACCATTCTTTTTTTGGACGAGTTCTAAATGTAATTTAACTATGTATGTATGCACTATAATGACTAAAACCTCAAAATTAAAGTCAATTTTGTATATTAGCATGGTTCGAATTGAGTACCAAACATGTCAAATTCAAATGCACAATGCTACGTAAAATTGGACTAGAAATAGATTTATGTTTTAAGCAAGGTCCCTTGCCTTGCTAGATTGTCAATGTGGATATTATAGAAAGTGCCAAAGTTGGGGAGTACTACCAACTTTAAGAAATTGACTTTGCTTGTCTCTCACAAATCAAAATCAATTTTATGAAATTGCTAGAATATAACAACTTTGGCATTATTAAGACCTAAAATAGTAAATCTATATTAGCCCTAATTTTAGAGCTTTGTACACAACTGCATGTCACAATTATCTGACTATCCAGAATCGCAACAATTCAATTAACAACTGCTATTGTGTTGGACGTGAAAACCTAACATGCAACTCAAAACAAAACTGTGACGACTTCTTAAGATGAATGCAGCTTGCTTCTATCTTACGTCATTGTCTTTATACCATCGACGAGTTCATGAATGTATCACCTAGTTAATCCTATTCATTAATAAGTATTACTCAAATTAAATATTGTCTAAACATTTGCACAAGGAAGGACGAATACAAACGCACCCAGGAGCAAATTGAAGTTGGTGTACCGCCATGATAATCATATACATATACGTAATTATAACTAAATACCTGGACCAATTGATCGGATGTACCCTGAGTCCAAAAAAGAAAGACCCTCCAAGTTAAATAGTTAAGGTAACAAGCAAATTAAAAGCTAGCAAAATACACCGTGCTTTTCATGATTCTCAGATGCTTAATTAAATTGTCACACACGCATCATTACGCCAGTTCTTATTCCAATCGATCTTCCGCAACATGCCGTGAACCTCCTTCCACCTTATCTGAGCTTCAGAGCTCGAACAATGCTTGACACAACCGGAATCACCTCATCCGGCGAACTTCCGGTACTTTCACAATCCTCGTCACGGACGGTGGTCATGGGAAGTGAGAAATCAAAGTGCGGAAAATTGACGTCCGGAATGTCATCAATGATCGGAGTTGCGATTGATGGGGACCTAGATCTTCTGCTTGGCCCTGTCGCATATCGGGAACCCGCGGTAGATGAAAATAAGGTAGTTGTAGTCGCTCCATCGTATCGAGCTGTTGAAGTAACATCATCATCTTCCTCCTCGGACAACGTTGCCGAAACCGAAATCACAGCAAATGAATCATTGTACTCAGGTGCAACTGAAGCGGCTGGAAGTGAATCAGTATGCTCGGTTGCGATTGAGACTAGTGGTGGCGTCAAGGGTCCACTCCTTGCAGGTTTCAAACGAAGACGGATTGGGAGTTTCATCTCGACAAGTTTTGGCGGCGGACCATTCAATCGCTCCAGTGCGAATTCACACAGCCAGCGTTTTGGTGGCGGCTTCTATTGTGCAACTCGGAGTCGTCCAGTGCGTGTGAATCTACGCCAGCATCCAATGCAGTGGTACTTGGCACCTGACTTTGCGATGTGAAGAGTGGGATTGGGGCAGTCTATGTGAGGGCACTTTGTCACCTCCGTACCTGCACCAGTAATTGCCTTCTGTTTGAGCTTCCTGGGGGCCATCGAAATGCAACTAGCTTGGAAACTAGAACTCAAAGGAAACGTAACTAAGTTCACGTTTCTCTAGAACCCGCTCTGGCAAACCCAAAGTCGTTTAACATATAGCGTGAAGCAGATCTCACTGACTGAACACTATCAATGTCGAAATGGGTTACAACCTGGAGATGGATCACGTGCAATTGCAACCCTAAATTCTAACAATTTAGTAACTGTGGGCTACGAGTGACCCTGCTCTGTGGAGAGAGCAAGATTGAAAGAGAAAATGCTTGATCAAAATGAACTCAAATTTGTATTTCTTGTTCATTTATGGGTGCCAACTTAAATGGATGTCAACTTCCTGCCAAGACATGATTGCATGCAGCCTGATTTGTTTTGGTATAGTGTATGTCAACTTCCTACCTTGGGACGTACTCAACATACTATATTAGCATTTAATTAATGCATGAAATACGCTGCTTAATATTTTGAGCGACGAGCTCGAGACTACAATTTCGAGACTGGGTTAATAACCGGCCGGGTAATGGTATCGTCACAATCCTACAAAAACTCATCCAATTCATTGTACTCTCCATCCATAAATAGAATTGGTTATAATGTGTATTGGCCAGTTGGCATTATTATTATTATTATTATTATTATTATTATTATTGTTGTTGTTGTTGTTGTTGTTGTTGTTGTTGTTATTGTTATTGTTATTGTTATTCTTGTTGAAACGTTGCCCTTAACAAAATTGGATGTCAGAAATGCTATAGTTTAATAAATTTAGGTGTCAAATTTACCAATCTTCCAATATTTTGTATTCATATTCAAATTTTCCATTAACATATGATTTTCATTTTCATTTTCAATCACAAACTAAAGAATTCATAAACTATAATAATATGAAATATTTTACATAGTTGCCATACTGGGTGGGATAGGGTCATATACTAGAGGTGTATATCATGCAAACAAATAAGTTGTTGAAACACATGTGGATTGTTAGGGCTTAGATTTTAGAGTTTAGATAAAAAAAAATATGGATCTTTAGGAATTTAGTATTATTAATTAAATACATTAGATGCAAGATGTATGCCCCAATTAATACAATGCGCATATATGCTCATTGTGTTATATTGTACTTAGACAAGATAAATCCACTATTCATATGTATGTATATATATAAGAGTTAGCAAGTGAGACAATCAACACATTGTTGATCAAATTGAACGACAAAGGCAGAGCAGTGTTAAACAAATAGACAAGTGATTTGACCCCCCTATATATGCAAAGGCATGTTGATTTCACTCTTGATGTGTAAGTAGCAATAACCAATCATCCTAGAACAATTCTAAAAGCTTTCTCAATAAGATCAATCTCAATGTAAGGTAGGGACTTGATTGCATGAAGTTTAGGCCCAAAAGCAGTACCATAGTAGCCCTAAGAAGGATAAAGATAAAAAGACGATCATAAATCAATTGAAAACAATACATGAAATAAATAAAGAAATGGAATGTTTGCACTTGCAAATATATTGTGAACAAATGAATTTTGGTAGACTTGACCCAAGAAGTTTGACAATGACTTATTAGCCTTCATTAAAAATAAGGTTAACCCCTAAAGGACCATTGTCCTTTCGGGGGACAAATGGGATTTCAGGCAGGTACCTACGGGCTGAATTTTTGTTGAGATTTTTTGAAACTTTTTTGGAAGATAAAATAACTTCTAAGCTTCATGGGAATGTAATTTTTTTTCAATTGGTGCCCGGTAACAAAAGTTACGACCAAATAAACTCAAAACAGGGGACGTGGGGCAACAAAAAAATTTTGCAATTTTTCTTTTTTCTTTTTTTTCTTTTTTTTCTTATAGATTATATTTTTGTCTATCTGGAAATCTTCGATTCATTTTATTTGGATTTGTTATGAGAAAGTTATGGACAATCTTATTTTTCGAGCACTTAGAGCATCTTCCTGAAAAAAATAACTTGTAGGATTCATTTCTGAATGCAATGTTTACAATTTTTAAAAAAAGAAGTTCTACAAAGTCTAGTTTTTTTGCTAGAACAATCTCACCATTGGGATTAGTGTTTTTTTAATTTCATATAAAAGATATTAATATTTTAGATTTTCCTTCTATCTTGTACCTACTTCTATTTAACAATTTTTTTAATAATGAAAGTTAAGTTTTTTTGGATTTTTTTTCCTCCTACACTCACAATTCAATTCTCCACTATAAAGATTAAAAGCTCAAAACTCTATAGTGCAAAAAATTAAAGTTAAAAATGTTCAAAGTCATAAAATCTAGTCCCGCAATGTGTTGAAAACTTGTTTTTTTCACTTTAAACGCAGATATCTTGCAATCTGTGTGGTCAAAAATTTTGAAACTTTTTCTTCACATTGTGATACTAGTTAGGTCTAAGATCCTACGGTTAGATGTGCAAGAAAAACAATTTTCAATTTTTTTTACTCTTTGCTATAGAAATGACAGTTTTGAGTGTTTTTTGCCAGAAAAAAGGCCTTGGTCCTTTAGGGGTTAATACTTTGTCACGACTAGCAATTGATAGATATGATGGGTAATTTATGAGGCAATTTTACATTCATATGCTAATCAAATAATCTCTTTTTGGGCAAATTATATACTTGGATACGTAGTAAGTATTCAATTGAATAAAGACTTCATAATTATTTAATATTAATTGGTACAAAATGAGTACTAAATCCATTTCTTGATGTTGGCATACAAATGGAAATTGTAGATTCATGATGACTTCTAGTTATAGTCTTTATGATTAATTTCAATATCAATGTCAAAATGTTTTTAAATTTGTAGATATCAATGTAATTATAATTATGCTACCAATATTAAATGACTCTTAGTTTGGGAATTTAAATATGATTGATCAAATTTGAATTATGGAAAACGTTGCATTGAAAACAAGATTCAAACAATTCATTCAATTGTTTGTAAAATAATTAAGAGGGACCTAATGACAATGTGCAAACTACAATTTCAGATTAGGTACAATTTCAAATTTTTAACCATCTAGATTTAAACATTCATCATTAATTTCAAAATGAATCACCAAACATTTAACTTTTTATTTTTCTAATTTTGACCATGTTATTGTTTTTCATGAAGTACATCCCTTCTTATCATCTCCAAGTTTGAAGTGTATCAAAAGTTAACAAAGCATTGGATATCTGTAAGTCTTTTAAGTTTTTTTCAATAATGTTGGTTTTAGAACTCAAGACTTGAAGGGTGTTTTCATGTTTTGGAGATTCCAAAAATACATTATAGATTGAAAATTTTGCAATTTGCAACTTTGACACTTCCTTATGAATTACGGACTTTATCAAGTATTTATTCCTTCAAGATTCTATATTTAGATGTTGATTTCATTATGTTTTCAACATTTGATAATTTTTTTAAGTTCAGAAACCTATTAATGATATAGAGTCCTTTTATACTCTATTGCACTTATTAAAAATATATAAATATATATTTTTTTTAAACTTCATAACGCTTTCATAATTCAGTGTTATAATTTCACTCATCTACAGTTGAAGAAAAATTAGACATATTCTTCAACTCATAATTTTAACATTATTTTCTAATCTTTCTGTATATATTTAAAACATAAAAAATTTCAATTGATCTTTTTGGAATTTTGAGTCTATATGTAGATTTTTTTCAAATTATATCTGAAATAATATAATAATGTAAGGGCCAAATGTAAGAAAACTCATCTTATACACATATGGCGAATTTCATTAATTAACCCCTAAAGTTTCATGACTATGTTTTCACTGAAAAACCACTGGTAGAAAATTCAGTTTTCCTGTTGTTTTGGTCGCATTGATCGGGTCAATTTTTAACAAAAATTTGTTGAAATCAACGGATTTTTGTCAAAAATTGACCCAATCAACGCGACCAAAACAATTGAAAATTTGAATTTTCTACTAGTGAATGCTCAAAAACTGTCATTTTTAGTACAAGTAACCAATTTAAAAAAAAAAAAATTTAACACATGTAACCTTAGGATCTTTTAGTATGTTGACTTAGAAACATGCGGTACAAATTTCAGAAATTTCCACTACGTGGATTGCAAGATATAAGCATTCAAATTCCCGAAAATCATTTTTTTGGCCCTGCAAAAAACAGGGCAGCTACACTTCACAAGCTCACTTTTCAATGAAAAAATGTCCAAAATGATGGTGCTTCTTTTAATTCTTTTTTCTAGACAAGTTGGCTATATGCATGAAAAATTCACTTCATTTGAAATTGTCCAACATATAGGAAAAAAATAGTAAGTAAATAGTAGTAGAGAATGATTCAAAATACTAAATTGTCAAGAGTTTAATTATAGAACTGAAAAATGCCAATCCCAATGGTTCCAATGTTGTAATAAACAATCTACATCCTAGTATTTGATTTTTTTCAAAAAATATTGGAAATTAAGTAAGATAAAAGACTGCAAAGTTTATTTTAGAGTAAAGAATCTGTAACTGCTCACAAACTAAAAATCTTCATAATTTTTTGATTCATAGATCAAAATGGGATGATTGAAAGCTTTCTATGTATATACAACTCTAGAAAAAACAATTTCAAATTTTTGCTTTTGAAAAAAGTGATTTTTCCTTATCTGCCCGAACGGCCCAGTTACAAAAAAAAATAACATATTAGGCCATAACTTTTGACTCTTATTTCCAAATGCCGTGAAATTTGGTGCATATGAAAGATATTCCTTGTCTCTACCTTCTATTAAAGTTTGGGTCAAAAATATAGAAATATCTAGTCACATGTACCTATCCAAAATTTCTTATACAACCAAAAAATGCATGCCGATTCTTTAGGGGTTAAAATGGTGCCATTCTAGAACTTTGGCACTTTTACAATTTAGAACAAATGTTTTGAAATTTATACCTGTCCTAGATAGTTTAGAACGGTCGTTTTGAAGTCTATACCTGTTTTAAATGGTCAAAATGGCACTTAGTCAAAATGGCAGACGGAATACTGCCATTTGAACGAAATTTCCCATACATTTTTTCTATTTATTTGTAATTTAATTCAGTTTCGGTTTCTACTCGGATGTTATTTTGAAACTATTTTAAGAGAGAGTTCCTAAATGTTTGAAATGAATATTTTCTACAGAATTTAAAAAAAAAATTCAAAAAAAAATCTATAGTTTATATATACCTTACACTTTCTTATATTCTTAATTTTAAAATTCATTAGAAGATGTGTTTTAAAATGATCATTTTAGTAATAATTTCTTTATGTGTACAATGTGCATTACTAATTTAGTCCTAGTTCCAAGGTCATGGAGTATCCATACCATGAATTTGTCCTTTCAAATGCATGCTTTAATGCGCATTATCCAAATTACTCAGTTATAAATCTTATTTTAGATTCAAATTGTAATTGATCTACCTTGTCAATTAAAAATAAAAACATGGTAATTAAGATGTGACAAAATAAAAGCTTTTTGATGATTTGCTTTGAATCCATGGAAAACTCTGATTATTTACTCTAATGGTGTACCATTTCAAATTATGTCTATATTTAGATAAAAATAGTAATATTTGTAATATAATTTTGTCGAAAAATTTGAAATAAAAAAGAAAGATAGCCCCTATCAATTTGTTAGGCAAAAGAATTCACTATATTTTAGGATTTTAGAAAGAGGGATTGAAATTATATATTTTTTTGACAAAGTATGAATTTGTTATGAATTTTTGAATTGTACTGCCCAAAAGTGTCTCTAAACTACCTCCAAACCAACAAAAACCATATCAATATTTCCTAACACCAAAGATCTAAAAAATTCACTTCTTACAATGGATTTACACTAAGAAGTTGGAAGTTCCTATTGAGGTCACTAATCACTCCATTATTGTTACCCACTGATTGTGGCCCAACTCTCATTTATTGAAAAACCCCCAATAATGGGATCATTCTATCATGGATCTTTTGACTTTAATATTCTTGTTATGCTTTAGAACAAAGTGTATTTTCATAGCGTAAAAAATTCAAAGCAAATCCCACTAATTCTTTGTGAACATATTGACATCCTCTTATTCGTCTTCACCTCCTTTGCTATCCTAACATGATGATGTCAATGTATGCTTGGAGTTGTAGCCTTTATAATGCCCAAACCCTTTATTATTTTATACGGAGTGACTTTTACACTTTTCTGAAGTTAGACACAAATTAGTATTCACCCGATTTCATCAAATTGGTGCTAAAAAACATTAAAGCTATTGGATGAATGAGAAGTTATTCGAATGAAACATCATCCGGAACATGGACATCAGGGTTACATTAGGGTTACACCCTTGCAGGAGAGGAGTTAGAATGCAGAAGAGTTTTTACGAGATTCTTACCATGTTTTTGAGAGATGGGTACAGTGGCGTTGTTGGAGAAAGAATAGTGCATAGTTTTAATGAATTGGTGAGTAGAAAGTTGCGATTACTCGTGCTTTTACAGACGGATCCTGTGCTCTCATGATTTTTTATTTTTTATTTATTTTTTAACAAATGGGAAACCCACTGCATTAAAAGAAACCATGCTCTCATGATTTGAAGCACACAAAATTGCGGTCAATTCCCACAATTTCCCACAATTTTCCCACAATTGGAGACTTAGTGGATCATTCCAGCTGCGGGTGAGCTGGTATGCTCGAAGTTTTGAAGCTCTTGTTGATGTTTTCACTTCTAACATGAATTTGACCCAAAAAGGATGATTGTCATTTATGATTCTGAGGACTTTGTCTACTTCGCTACTTTGACTAATTGAAGCCACGTCAAATTCGTAGTTTTTTACACAAGTAACGTAAGGTTTATGTGAAGATCTCGTTGTCATTTTGGTTTGGAATTCCTCTTATTTTCATCGAAGAATCTGATTTAATCCACTGTCTTGCTGATCAGACTTAAGGTCGTGATCCAGGGCAAATCAAGGGCAGCTTAGAAGTAGTTGATTGATGTGGAACCTTTAGGCAAATTCTTGTGGTGGAAGTTCTGAATTTGTAGAAGCATGATATTGGTTTGGAGGTTGAGTGAGCTTGTAATTCTACCTGAGCCATAGTTGAAAGGAGCGGGTGACTTTGAGGTGATGGGAGCTGACAGAGCAGCGGTTATCATTGTAGGTTGGTTCTAGTGTTCCTTTGTCATTTTTGTCCCAGTCTGATGGCACTGGTTCAAACTTTGGTTCATTCTGATTAGGTGCAGGTTTTGAATGAAGGCGAAAGTTGGAACAAAGGATGATGAATGTTTCGTTTTGCTGCAAGTGGAGCAAGTGAATGATAATGGAGAAAAGTGATGCTTTTAAGTCAGTCATGTAGCGTTCTCCTGGATTATCGCCAGTAACACGAATTTAGGTTCCAGTAGTTTTTGTGCCCCTATTCAATCATGGCCACTGTTCAGTTTCGTAATGGGCAAGTCGAGGCCGAGGTGGAGGATCAGATTGCTGCTGACTTGAACATTACTTGGGAGACTCCTTCGACTCCCGCGCATCCGGACGACTATGTCGTCATGAATGGTATTCCATCTCCCACTTGCCTGTTTAGGGTTAGGTTAAGGGTTTAGGGTAACTTGATGACAATTTCTCGTGAATTTGCTTCAGTTGCAGACTTGATGCTTGCAAGTGGGCGTGTGGTTTATATTGTCGTTCCTGCACACACGCATATTCCTATTAGTTCTACTCACTGGGTTTAATCTGAAGGGCACTTTGCTATGCAATGTAACTGGAGAATTCTGATGCAATAGGGACAATTTAACTACTTGAATAGATCCGAGTTCAGACATTTGGACTGCATCGAGGTTGGTAGAAAGGTAATAGATTTGGGAGTATAACTATCTATGCTGGAGATTGTGATTCAACTTCTTCATTGTTTTGTGATTGGCAAGACAATTGTGAAGAGATGATAGAAATATGGGCACATTAATGTGGGCACAGGATTGCGGATGGTGCGCCCTTACTTCTTTGAATTCCTTGCCCACGTGCGTTTCTTAACCTTTGATTTTTTCTTGAAACTTGTGATTTCTCAAATGTGCCATTTGAATGAACATATTATTTTAGCAATATGTTGCTGGCTTCTCATTCTGTTTGGTATTCTTAAGCATTTTCCGTCCTCATTTTACCCTACCAAAATATCTCGAAGGAATTATCACGAAGGCATATTCACCTAACTTATACTTAATGTCCTTGAAGATTTCTGAGATGAATATGGGTAGTTGCAGGTCAAGAGACGGTGGGCAGGAAAAACTGCAGTGGATTTGTTCGCACAAGAGTTCCGGCAGCGTCCTCGCGAATACTATGTGCGGCCACATTTCACTTCTCTCCTCCTGTCATTATTACTGTTTTGGGCATTGTTAACAAATTACAGAGGACCTCACAATTATAAACCTTTCCTGTGCTTGCTCTGGGTTTGAGTGGCAAGCATCGTTTGTTCGAAGTGTCCTCAATTGACTTTAGGCTCTTTCAATCTCCTGGGCACGTGGACTATATGGATTTCCTTGGATGCAATATTAGATCGTTCTTGTCATTGACATGGTTCTGAAGATTTGCAATGCTCACTAGGGCTTATTGAAATTTCCTGAGAGTTATACCTTGTTGATTTCTAATTGAAGGTCAGTCTAATTATTCTGTCGTAATAAATTCACATTCTGGCTCTATGTAGGAAGATGCAGTTAAGCGGGGTCGCATCCGAGTGGAAGGAAAGATGGTGGCACGTTCGTACGTGGTCCGTGACTCAGAAACAATGAGTCACTTTGTTCACAGGTCGATAAACGCTGCAGTCATTTTTCGTAATTGCAATTGGTATTCATGGGGATTTAGGTTGAATGTATTCCTGGAGCTGTGGATCGTATGCGGCAGGGGCCCTGTGCACATTCTACTACTTTCAGGGACTGCTGTTATGTCTTACAGTTATTTTTGGGTGACGTATTTTGATTGAGCAGGCATGAACCACCTGTATTAGCGGGAGCAGTGACTATCTTAGAATCGGATGTTGATGTTTAGGGTGCATGGCATGGTATTGAAATGTTTTTGTTGAACTTCTAAGATGAATAGTCAAGAGGATGAGTAATGAGAGAGGGACAATAGATAATTGCTAGAGGTTGTTTGATAATTTTCTGAGACCTAAACCTGCCAAAGAAATGTGACATTGCAATATCAGATAATTTTGCTTTCGACCAATGAGTTGTTAAATGAAACTTCATGCCAGATTTTTAAGCACCCGATATGGTGCAGCAGTGTCTTAAATTTGACTGATGCCATCGTGATGCCTTTACTCTGTGCAGGTGCATCCGTGTGGGCAATATCGCAAGAATACGGTGATGAGCATTTTGGAGGCTGAGCATAAGACTGGTCCACTTTTTCGTATCCTGTCAAGAGGTCCGCCAGAATTCTACGTTACCAGTTCACTCTATCCAAGTTCTGCAATCAATTGTTCAGTTCTCAGAATTTAGCGGTTTATCGTTCTCACTTCGCGTAAGACTTGTGATGTTTTCTGTTGAAATGCTTTATCTTTAGCAAGAACGAAATGAGACTCCTTCACTACCGGTACCTGGGAAAAGCTGTGCACCGTTTGGATCGGTTAGTTTCTGGGCTGCTCATATTGGCACGGAATTCTCGCACCGCAGATTTTTTTCGACAGGAGGTATCACAACACTATACAGTATTTTTTAATCGCTCTTTCTATTTCAAGACATTCAAATGGTCGGTTTTCAATTGAGGAAGTTGTGTTCATTTAGTCCTATTGGTGTTTTGTTTCTGCTTTATCCTGTTTTCGTGTCACGTAACGGTGTTTGAAATTGGCAGATTGAGGCTGGAGTCGTTCAGAAGCAATATGTGGCTAAGGTGAAGGGCGTTTTCCCAGCCGAGGAGGTAAATTCTGCCTCCTAACTGCTGGCGATCTTCTACATTGCTTGGTATTAATATCACATTTGGTCCAGGAGCTCATATGCATATTGAAGTGAGACAATATTCAATCACATTTTAGTGGTTTTAAGAAAGCGTATTGCACAGGTGGAATTGAATGCAGCAGTGCTTTACGATCCCCGGGAAGGCAAGAGCTATATTGAGGTACAAGTTTGTCTCTTAGTGGATTATGTGTCTAGGTGTGTAGTGATATTTTGTGTCATTTTGTGGGGCAATGCTTTGCGATTTTTTGTGAACGGAATCCTCCAGGTTTTGGAGTTTTGCAAGATCATCTTGTGGATTCAATGCAATTCATACTCCAATCGATTTGGATGTAGAATGCTTATTGAGAAATCTGCCAATATTGTTCTCTGGGGTTTAGGGTTTTAGGGTTTTTAAAGGTTTAGGGTACTGTATGTATTTTTGTGATCCGTTATCTCTATCTCAAGGCATGGACTGTCTGAGACATAGATGTTCTCTACATTGTATTTTGTGACTGGATTGCCAGGAACGAACTCCTACAGATGAAATTGTAGCCGAGATGGAATCAACAATTAAAGCAGCTTCTAGAAAAGCTCCAGGAAGTGAAGCAAAGGGCAAGGAGTCATGTACAAGGTTTCAGAGATTGAGTACCAACGGTGTTGAAAGTATTGTACGTTGCATGCCACAAACTGGCCGCACGCATCAGGTGAGATTCCTTGATGGTTACCTGTACTTCAATCTTTGTGATAAGGGATGTTGGTACCCTCGATTTTAGCATTATTAAAACGTAGCTCATTTAACGTTTTATAGTCACTGTACGTCCGATGCTTTAACTTTTGCTGACACTAAAAGCTACCTCCCAGCATTTTTTTTCAGTCTCAGTACTCTGTTCTGATCACATTGTATCTAAATTTCTAAGGGTTACAGTTGCGTTGCTGCTTCGAAACTGTGTCCAAGTCCGTTGATAAGGAGTTCCTCTACTTTATAGTCACAGTGCTCGCTTTTAATTGCCAAAAATGGGATCTTTCTGCAGATTCGTGTGCACTTGCAACATTTGGGCTACCCAATAGCAAACGATGCCTTATACCTTCACTCGAATGTTGCCAAGCGGTCAAAGAGGAATACAACCGCTGACAGAGCTGCTAAACCTACGGAGATATCAGAAACTTTGTCAAGCGTAGAGAGGACCTCTTGTACTATTTCCACGGTCGACGCAATCAACAGCGACTTAGAATTAGTTTCAAGCAGAGACAAGGCCCTGGCTGCAGATGTAATAAATGCCACACAGGGTGAAGTTATTTGTGATAGTGAACGGGAGCTTTGTAAGAGTAATGAAGATGTTGACTGCCTGAGAAGTGTAGTTGCGCGCAATGGTGGCGATCCAGCAGAGCCAGATGCTTCGGTGTCCAATGAAGCTGTTCGAGGTTGTCAACTGCGAAAGGAGGATCTTCCACAAGACGTTTCCAAGAGCACAAATGTTGACTTCGTGGTCGATCCTCTTTGTACCCACTGCCCCAACTTCGAACCTTCAGGGTGCGTTTCATCTGAACCTGTGCTACTTTTAGAGAGGTTTAAGGCTTAGAGATGCTAATATATCACTCGTTCATTGGACCTTCTCAATTTACTTCGGTGATTCCAAGGGAGATATTGACAGTCAGGTGATGGACGCAGGTTCACTGGCGACGACGAGGGATTGTGGTTGCATTGCATCCGCTATTCAGGCACTAATTGGGCTTATGAGTGTCCTCTGCCGCAGTGGGCTCTATGACAAGGGTCATTAGGGCCTTCTGGTTGCTTATGAAGTGGATGCTGAGAATCATAAGACGCATACATTTCTCTTTTCTGTTTGAAATCCGTCGGACCATTAGATAGTCGACCTCAACAGTCAAGGAGTCTAGACTTGACAGAACTTGTAATATTGTGGTGAAATCTACGGGCCGGTAAAAATCTTTGTCCAAGTAAAATCAGTGCGTCATGATCGATGGTGGTTTCAGAATGTCAGGAGACATGCTATAGATGATTTGTTGTTGTGTTATAAGCAGTTGGTGCCCGCAGCTGTATTTGTGTCTTTGTTTCTTTTGTTTTCTTGCTCCCCCAGGCCATTTGCGGCTGGGTTCTTGTTTCCTTTTTATTGCAGTAAAGGTCTCTTTACTTGTTTAAAAAAATAAAATAAGCAGTTGGTGTATTCCCTCCCATAGTAGGGGGAATATGTTAGCCTTGAGAGGACAAAATAATTCCAGTGAGGTGTGGATATCCTAAACGTGTCCTACTAGTTCATCTCAAAGCAAGTTTCTTTGAAATTGCAATTATAAATAATGTTAACATGGGGATATCATAAAGTGGGGGTGTAATGAAGAACATAAAGTGGTAGTTTTAGATGAGTAAAAGAATGGAAGTAGGAAGCACAATATTTGCCACACAAACTCTTCATAAATATGAGATTGGCCATAAATTAACCCCTTAAGGCCCAAGTGTCTGTTCAACGGACAAGTGGGATTTCGGGCAGGTACCTACGGGCTGAAATTTTGTCCTGATTTTTTGAAACTTTTTTAGAAGACAGAAAAACTGATAAGCTTTGTGGGAGTATAATTTTTTTTTCAATCGGTGCTCGGGAAAAAAGTTATGCCTAAATAAGCTCAAAACAGGGGAGAGCGGGCAACAAAAAAAATTTTGCAAAAAATAGTTGTTGTTTTTTTTGAAATTTTTTTCCCATAGATTATATGTTTGTCTATCTGGAAAGCTTTGATTCATTTCATTTGGATTTGTTCTAAGAAAGTTATGGACATTCTTGTTTTTCGGGCAGTTAGAGCATCTTTTTGAAAAAAATAACTTGTAGGACTCATTTTTTAATGCAATTTTTTTAATTTTTTAATTTTTTTTTTTTGGCATGGTTTAGTTTACTTGCTAGAACAATCTCACCATTGGGACTAGTGCATTTTAATTCCATCTAAAATATATGAATATTTTAGATTTTCCTTCTACCTCGTACTTAATTCTACTTAACAATTTTTATAATAATGAAAATTAATTTTTTTTGAATTTTTTTTTTTCCTAGACTCTCAACTCAATTCTCTACTATAAAGATTTAAAGCTCAAAACGCTGTAGTGCAAAAATTTTAAGTTAAAAATGTTTAAAGTCAAAAAATCTGGTCCCGCAATGTGCTGAAAATCTTGTTTTTTCCACTTTAAACCCAGATATCTTGCAATCTGTGCGGTCAAAAATTTTGAAATTTTTTCCACACATTCTCATACTAGTTAGCTGTAAGATCCGACGGTTAGATGTGCAAAAAAAACATTTTTAATTTTTTTTCACTCTTTGCTAGAAAAATGGCAGTTTTGGGTGTTTTTTGGCAGAAAAAAGGCCTTGGGCCTTTAGGGGTTAAATTGAATTTCAATTAATACTTGAGTGTTGGAAAGTTAAATTATGAAACTATGTGGATCCGTATTTTAGATTAAAACTTGAATATGTAAAGTGTTTTTCACATGTCATGTGTTTTTCACATGTCAAACTTCTTTTTAATTATCAAATTCATGATTTGGATCAATTTAACTATGTAGAGATGCAATAAATAGCAAACAATAAATTTATCATTTAATTTATATTCAATTTTTTACATATTAAAATGTGAAAAGTATCTATCTCTTGATATTTTGTACTTTTTAGTTGATCAATTTAGAAAATTAGTTGAAGTTCAATTTGATTAGGATGAAATCTTTTTATTTTCTTAAAAAGTCCAAACATTGGTCGAATTTTCATTTTTCAAAATTTTCAATTTTAGAATATTAATTTTATTTCTTGAAAAACATTTATATTATTAGCAAAAGAAACTCCAATTAAAAAAATATATTATTCTTGTGATCTTTATTTTCAAATTTTAGCTTTAATCTACCAATGTCAGTAATGGAAATTCACTTTCTTTGCAGCAATGAAGCCAATCATCTATGCTATGTATATTATTTACTTAAGAGAATTTGTCCAATGATTATTAAAAATTCATTGGATAAATGAAAAGTTTTATTCCCACATATTCATGAGACTAGTTTAGAGATTCAGTTCAAAATATTATCAATTTCCTATTGGTTCACTAACTTCCACTACCTATTCTTGTATCCATCTCAAATATTATTAAAGGTACATTGCATAATTTGCATAAACTGTAAAGATCCACTTCTTCTGCATAGAGGTTATCCGCATGTCAAAAAGGTTATCCATGTCAAAACTTCTTTTTAGGAGGTCCAGATGCCAAAATCAACAAGGCTTCTATTGCTTCTTTTTCATCATTTGACAATGTTGTGCGTAGTGGGGTCCTTCTACTCCTTTGTCTACACAATAAAATACCAAAGCAATCTTAGCCACATTTCTTTTATTTTCTTAGTACATTTGGAGAGACAAATGATGATATCTATTTCAAAAGAAAAATAGTGCATAATAGTTTAAGGAAAATTAAAATATATCAGTTCATTAAAATAAATTTCAATTAGTTTGGTTAAGAAAGTCCTTACTCCCTTAAAGTCCATGGGATGATTGCCGCAACTAATGTAAGAGGCTCATTTCTATGAATATAGGGAACAATAGCTAATTGCAAACCCTCATCCTTGTCCTCGTTGTCGTTGTCATTGTTGTTGTCATCTTCAGACTCACTAGGATAGTGATTGGATTTTAGATCAATTTCTTCATCACTTGAATATAGGCTACTTGCCAACATCCACAATTGAAAAGTTTCAATATTTTTTATTTATTTTATTTCGAAATTGCCTCTACATATATTGTAGATAGATAGAATCTATGAACTATGAGGCAAGAACTCATTATTGGTTAACTGATTTATATTTTACAAACTAAAGTGAAATGAAATGCTCAAAAGCAAATGTAATTTAAGAATGTGGCTTTCAAGATAATGTTAGTAAGATTAGTCTTACTCTTTGCAATTTCGTTTCTTCATCTTTTTCATATTATTAGATTTGAGCACATGAGTGCCCTTTGAGTTGGGCTTTGGTGCACAAATTGTTAGATTTTCTTTTGATGTTAGATTTCCCAGAGTCTCCTCCTCAGCCAAGAACTTGATCAGACCTGCAAATCATGTTGATTGGTAATTAATCTTTTGATGTTATATTCTTAAATTAATCAAATTTTATGTATTGAAATAGATGACGCTTGTCACTTCAAGGAATTAATATTGTATCACATAAAGCAAAGGGAATCTCACAGTGACTGGGTTCCAATTTGTTGTATTTTCCACGGCTCTCTCCAGTTAAGTACTTCAAAAAATCGATTGTTGTCAAGATCTTTCTCTGTAGTACCAAGTGGATGCAATTGATCAGCTCAGCTTGGACTCTACCTCGGAGAGAAAAGATTGTTGCAAAATCTTCTAAATAGTGCTCAATCCAACATCGATCACAAAACATTTCATTGAGGAAACTTTGCGTTGAGGAGACTAATGAATGATTGTACGTACCAAGTTCTCGTCTTCCTCGTAATCTTCTCTGTCAAAATTCAATTTTATCTCTCTTTTTGAGAAACTTGGCTCCATCTCCATTTTCAGCAAGGCTCGGTCTTGGCATCTGGCAAGGAAATCCATATGAAAAAAAAGCTATTCAAGCTATAACTTATGTGGAGTATCTGACTAGATGCTACAATGCATTTTTAGATTGAAACTTACTATGAGTCAGCGATTTCAGTATGAAGAAGATTGTTTGAATAGAATTATCAAGTTATGACTTATGAAGTTGTCTTGAAACTAAGTGTACAAATTTGCAGAATGTTGATCAATACCTTGCTGCCAATCTCTCTGTCAAATGTGTGCCTGAGAGGTGAGCCAGAACAAAAAATTAGCAATCTAACGCTGGAAAATGGTAAAAAAATCTTAGTGCAAAGTTCAATGAAAAAATATCAAATGAAAGGGCCATTTTTCATGTGTGGTGTAAATGAGCTTTTTGCTAGAATTAATGAAACTAAGTTAAACTCCATTTCATAGCAGCATGTTTTTAACGAGATTGGAATTTTATTCAAATACTACGTATCAAACTATTTGTTTGCAAAGAACTACAAATGTCTCATGAAGTTAGACAGAAGTACCAATGAAAAGACGTTTTCCTCCAACTTTCGGCTCCCTGCGATGCACATATGGTCATTTGTTGGCTATAAAAACAATGGACACTGTACTACAATTGATTGTGATAAAACCTTCATAATTTTATTTTATTTCATTTCATTCTATGTGCATTTGAATGTCCCTAATATGATAATTTGAGGTTAAATTCAAGTTTTGCAAAGACAAGAGTTTGCAATCGTGCAAAGATTCTAAATTGAAAGAACTTGTCACTATCAAATAAATGTCCATCACCACTGATCATTGTCACTGTGACAAAAGCCAAAACCATGGAAAGAATCAATAAAAATTGTAACTATTTTATCTATAACTTAACTAAGCTTGAATTTATGACTCACCTCACCCAAGCACCCCATCGGCCAAAATTGTAAAAATAGACGTTGATGTATGTGTCCGACTTACGCTTTTGTGGGCCTTTATGTGCATCATTCTTCAAAGGCATGATGAAACTCACACTAGCAATCCTCACACAAGCAACTTGCTCTAGCTTGCTTCAACAGAGCATGGCCAACAAGGATAGCAAAAGCAATCAAGAGAAGCAAGAACACTCCACAAAAAGAAGCTTTGCCAAGTTTTAAACAAAGAAACTGATGTGAAGACCATGCCCTTCTACCAATTTATAGTTAAGAAATGCATCCAACTACCGAGGTGACTTGAAATTGTCAACTACCGAGCTGATTTGAATTGAAATTGTGTTGTACCATCAATGTTTCATTCTTAGTAAATCCAATTTTATATTGGAAAAAAGGGATTGGTTGATAGTTTTGATAATTTATGATAGGTGAGGGTAGAAGCAAAAGTTTGAAAGATACCAAAGTAAGAGGTGCAAAAAACATAAGGGAATATTGGAGTTCTTAATGAACCAATGGTGAATATAACACTTTTAGAGTCCTATGCCATTTTAGTTTTAAAAATTCATAATTAATTCCACAAAGGTCTAAAAAATACAAAATGACTTGATTTAGATGTTACTTCTCTCTATAAAATGCAAAAGTGTGTTACATTTTCATCGGTATTGTTTTTCATTCATTTATTCTTGCAAAACCCTCATGAATTCTAAACACCTTCTCAATAAAACCTTGCAAATTCCTTTTTGTTGTTGCTGCATTGCACCAAACTCCATTTTGATATAGAAAGAGACATTTAATAAAAATTGAATTCTTTTCAATTAATTTATTTCAAAGAATTTTTTTACAAAAATATTTTAATGAATTTGTCTTTCCCAACATGTAAATGACTGGTAAATGGTTGCTTCATGCATCTTGTATCTTACCAGCCTTGACCTATTATTAACCCCTAAAGGACCGAGGCCCTTTTTCTACCAAAAAACACTCAAAACTACCATTTCTATAGCAAAAAGTAAAAAGAATTGAAAAATGCTTTTTTTTCACATCTAACCATAGGATCTTACACCTAACTAGTATGAGAGTGTGTAGAAAAAATTTCAGAATTTTTGACTGCACAGATTGCAAGATATCTGCGTTCAAAGTGAAAAAAACAGGTTTTTCAGCACATTGCGGGACTAGATTTTTTGACTTTGAACATTTTTAACTTAAAATTTTTGCACTATAGAGTTTGAGCTTTAAATCTTTGTAGTGGAGAATTGAGTTGAGAGTCTAGGAAAAAAACTAAAAAAAAAAAAACTTAATTTTCATTCTTTAAAAAATTGTTAAGTATTAGTAGTTACGAGATAGAAGGAAAATCTAAAATATTCATATATTTTAAATGGAATTGAAATGCACTAATCCCAATGGTGACATTGGTCTAGCAAGTAATATAAACCATGAAAAAAAAAAATTTAAAAATTTAAAAATTTGCATTCAGAAATGCATTCTAGAAATTATTTTTTCAAGAAGATGCTCTAAGTGCCTGAAAATCAAGAATGTCCATAACTTTCTCATAACAAATCCAAATGAAATGAACCAAAGCTTTCCAAATAGAAAAAAATATAATCTATGAAAAAAAAAATATAAAATTAAATTAAAATTTTTGTCCATTTTTTTTTTGCTACCCGCCTTCCCTTGTTTTGAGCTTATTTGGTCATAACTTTTTTTCCCGGGCACCGGTTGTGAAAAAAATTATATTCCCATAAAGCTTATCAGTTTTTCTATCTTCAAAAAAAATTTCAGAAAATCACAACGAAATTTCTGCCCGTAGGTACCTGCCTGAAAACGCATTTGTCCCCTGAATGGACAACGGTCCTTTAAAGGTTAACAACATGTAATTGCAATGTGCATCACTAAATAGTGAGTATATGCCACATCTCTAATACTATATGTATGAAATAAGGTGAAAACTACCCAAACTGTCAAAATAAGCAATTCAACATAATTGGAGGCACATTTTTTCTATAATAAAAAACATTTTTGTAGTATTAGCAATTGAAAATCA
Source organism: Neckera pumila (assembly GCA_963969595.1). Classification (NCBI taxonomy): domain Eukaryota; kingdom Viridiplantae; phylum Streptophyta; class Bryopsida; order Hypnales; family Neckeraceae; genus Neckera; species Neckera pumila. The sequence continues at coordinate 16,308,231 of OZ018409.1, forward strand.
AATAAAAAAATAGGATTTCTAGATAAGACATGTAATTACTGTGAATTTTCAAAGTGGAACTCCCTAGGCCACTAAAGCCATCACATAGCTTGTTCTAATACCAAAATTTAGAGAATCAATAGTCAACCAGTGACAGTTTACAGTTTAGTATGGGAACTATACAATTGCACTTTGGGAGACACTTTCACTAGAAGCCTACTTGTCATGAATGTATAAACCTACGATTTGGAATGTTTTAACCTTATGAGATTGACAAATTAAGGGTTGATACTTGATACCAACTTTACTGAACCCAGTCACCTCATTTGACATGCAACCAATAATAAACCGAAGTTGGCGTTTTGAAATTGTATGATGAGTATGTTAATTTGTCAATCAAAATTGTAAAATGAGGCTACACAAGATTTCAGTATGTATTCAATTTAGGCTGTAAAATGCCAATGTCAACTAGGATTGGTGTAGATTTACATTTCCACTTTCAAGTAGCTCACTTTGAAAAGTACCATTGTAATAAACTTCCACCAAATGAACAAAATAAAAGTGAAGTTGTGTTAAATGTAGTTTGGTTCAAGACGTTAACTCCTAAAGGACCGAGGCCCTTTTTCTGTTAAAAAACACTCGAAACTGCCATTTCTATAGCAAAAAGTAAAAGATTTGAAAAATGTTTTTTTTTCACATCTAGCCATAGGATCTTACACCTAACTAGTATGAGAGTGTGTAGTAAAATTTTCAGAATTTTTGACCGCACAAATTGCAAGATATCTGCCTTTAAAGTGAAAAAAGCAAGTTTTTCAGCACATTGCGGGACTAGATTTTTTGACTTTGAACATTTTTAACTTAAAATTTTTGCACTACAGAATTTTGAGCTTTAAATCTTTATAGTGGAGAATTGAGTTGAGAGTCTAGGAAAAATCAAAAATCAAAAAAACTTAATTATCATTCTTTAAAAAATTATTAAGTAGAAGTAGATATGAGATAGAAGGAAAATCGAAAAATTTCTTATATTTTAGATGGAATTAAAATGCACTAAATCCCATGGTAAGATTGTTCTAGCAAATAACGTAAACCATGAAAAAAAAAAAAATGAAAAATTTGAAAAATTGCATTCAGAAGTGCATCCTAGAAGTTATTTTTTCAAGAACATGCTCTAATTGCCCGAAAAACATAAATTTCTCATAACAAATCCAAATGAAATGAATCAAAGCTTTCCAAATAGACAAAATTATAACTATGAGAAAAAAAATATTAAAAAAAAAATTCAAATTTTTGTCCATTTTCTTTTGCTGCCCGGGCTGCCCGCCATCCCCTATTTTGAGCTTATTTGGTCAGAACTTTTGTTCCCAGGCACCAATTGTGAAAAAAATTATATTCTCACGAAGCTAATCAGCTTTTCTACCTCCCAAAAAAGTTTCAAAAAATCAGGAGAAAGTTTCAACCCGTAGGTACTTGCTCAAAAATGCATTTGTCCCCCGAAGGGACAATGGTCCTTTAGGGGTTAATCAGAAGATGGGTATTCCCAAAACTACTACTTTTTGCTACCATGCCTATTTTAAGCCCTAAAATATTATTGTCCCTTCGAGGGACAAATGGAATTTTGGGCAGGTACCTACGGGTTGAAATTTTGTCGTGATTTTTTGAAATTTTTTTTGAAGATAGAAAAACTGCTAAGCTTCATAAGAATAAATTTTTTTTCAATTGGTGATTGGGAAAAAAGTTATGCCCAAATAAGCTCAAAATACCCTTTAAGAGATGGTAATTTTTTTTTTTTTTTTTTTTTTTTTTAAAATTTTTTTTTCCCTTAAAGATTATATTTTTGTCTATTTGTAAAGCTTTGATTCATTTCATTTGGATCTTTTATGAGATACTTCTACTTAACAATTTTTTTAATAATGAACATTAAGATTTTCTAAAATTGATTTTTTTTGCTAGACTCTCAACTCAATTCTCTACTATGAAGATTTAAAGCTCAGAACTCTGTAGTGCAAAACATTTAAGTTAAGAATGTTCATAAAATCTAATCTAATGTGCTGAAAAACATGTTTTTTCACTTTAAACACAAACATCTTGCAATTTGTGCGGTCAAAAATTCTGAAATTTTTTCCACACATTCTCGTACTAATTAGATGTAAGATCTTGTGGTTAGATGTGCAAAAAAACATTTTTCAATTTTGCTCTTTGCTATAAAAATGACAATTTTGGGTGTTTTTTGGCAGAAAAAGACCTTGGGCCCTTTAGGAGTTAAGCTAGTCAAATTTTTATATTTTATAGTTGGAAGTAAAAAGAAGTTCCAATGCACCAAAGAATGCAACATTTGGATATTGTATGCAAAAGTGATGAAGGTTCAAAGTTTTTCTTGGTAGATGTTTTAAAACTGTTTCAACATATATACACATAGAGTAATGATGGCAATTTTAGGCAAGGTGCAATTTTGGTCAATTTTCCCACCTCAACTGTGTTCTGCTTTGTTTATGTGAGTTCAAAATTGAATTGCTAGTTTGCCATCATGGAGTGTCTTTCAATAGATATAACTGAAGATTTGATAACTATATTATACAAAAATAGTCATTTAGTATGGCTGAATAATTGACCATCTGGTAAATTGTTATGGCCAACAATAAAGTTTATGGAGTAGATAATTAGTGTGTCATTTTTATAATACAATAACAAAATTATAAAATTATAAGTACCATCTTAAATATCAAAATATTAAATATGTGCTAAATAAATTTGATGAATAATTAGTGAATCCAAATTTTTTTACAGTGATGCATAATAACATGTGATCATGAGAAATAAAATGATTAAACCATACTCAAGAACCATTTTGATGTACCAATACCAAAGCTTAGACATGTCAACCCTATCATAATGCTACACCATAATCTTAATCGACAAATTGAACAAAATTAGGTTGAGGTGGACTTGTAGCTTTCAAATACAAGTTTAATAAAAATTGGTAATTTTTCACTTGCTAAAAACGTGAAGCACAACTGGGTTTTTCCTTTCATAACTAGGACAAATCAAATATAATTTTTTTAATATTAAAACACCACATGTTGAAAATAAGGTGGAGTGGTCAAATTTGTGATCCCATAATTTGCAACCTCTAATTATAGGATCTTATATCTAACTTGAATGTCTATTTTACCACCAATTTTTAGAGCCTAATTCTTTAGTATCTTCAATATCATAATGTTCAAAGAGTACAATAAGCTTTCTCCAATCCTCCCAAAAGGTGAAGTTTCAACTTTGGAACTTTTAAAGAAAAAATACTTGTCTTATGCTACTTGTGAATATGCTATTTGTTAGAAAGTTAAATTGGGAATATATAATAAAGATTCCAAGGAAAATATCTTCACTTTCATCCTCTAAATAATCATTACGTGAAAGGGTATAAGATAATTAAAAAACTAAATAGCTAATAAATCTAGCATGGAATTGAAATAAGCATGTACTAATGGTGAAATGTTGTCAAAAACCATCTAAGCCCCATGGATGCACTTTTTGGTTTTTCAAAATTGCAAAAATTGAGTAAAAAAACAAACTTCACATTTATTTCTTGGAGGACATATCATGATTGCCCTCATAACAAAATTCTTCATTTATTTCATTTCACTCATTAGAATGGAATGAAATTGTGGTTTTCCTTGCTACTTTTACAAACCTTTGCCTAATTGACAAAATGTTGTCAATTCAATGAGTTCTATTCTTATAGGGAGGTGGAGTAATTATTCATCAAACAAACACTCCAAATCTATATCACCAATATTTAACCATATCATTGCAAGAAACCTATGTAATATTTTTGCCCATACGAGTGCCCATACCCTCCTTGACAAGTAATTCTTTTACCGCCATTTTTGCATTATACCTTTCAGTCTTTGATTGATCCAAAAGTCATAATTAAGGGACACAATATTCTTCTATTTCTTTTGTAAAATTTAAAAATGCTTTATATTTTTTGAATAGGCTACATGATCACGGGATTAATCAGTTAGATTAGCTATTTAGGTCTCTTTGTAGTCAATTCCTTAAAGGGTTTGGAATATAAACCTTCTACCTTAGAATTAATTATAGTCATTGCATTTTGAATTAGAAATATAGTTGAGATCTGTGCTTGTGAGATTCTCTTTCAATGGTCTATTTTGATGGTTCATCAGACTAGTATATAGTCTTTGAATTAGGATTTTAGGTTTTAAAATAGGATACATACCTGAGGATCAAGGTACATTATTTGCTAAAGGACCATATTTAATCAACGTAGTAGGCATGGCATTTGCATGCACGGGTAAACTAAGACTTGATTAATGTAATAGAGCATAAATCAAATGAACGGGCCAAGGAAGATAATAATTTAACAATTAGCTTCAATTAGCTTTTATATTCTTGTCCTATGCAAAACTATTGACATGTCTAGTACTTACAAAGTAAAAAAGTTCTCTAATAATTGTATTGAGAAAAGTATTAGTTCAAATTCCATATGTTACATTACAAGAATTTTTGGCCCTCCGGAGGGGTGCTCTAAATTGACATGCCAAGCTATTTTTAAACTTGGCCTGTCAATCTGAAAAAGTCCCCTGATGAGCAGTTAGACAAGCTGACTGCTTGTCGAAACAGTCAGATTTTGCGATTTTTTTTTTTTTTTAATAAATTTTTAACTCGTAAAACTTGGGTCGTGCGCCACTATCACTACAATTTTAGCTGCACGAAAGTTGGGGAAAATGAAAATTTCAGCCCCAAAAAATCAAATTTTAGGATACTTCGGTGGGCTGTGGAGCAGCCCTCCAGAGGCCTAAAATTTTCTCTAATGGTAATGTTGCTCAAATGCACTATTTAGAATTATTGTTCAAGTATTTATTGGCTTTACACATGTAAGTGAGTAATTGATATGATTTTAGGAAGATTGTTTTTGGACACTAGTAAAAGAACCTTTACTGCATAAAAAAAGAATACAAGAAACCCAGCCGTACATGGCCTAGAGGGGGAAATTAACCAATCAATGACACAACAACAACAAAATACACGGACAAGCGCTGGGGCACGCACCACCTATGGTGGTTGGTAGATGAATTTAGCCTTAGAACTGGAAGCACCCACCTCGAAATTCCATCAACCATTAACACAAATACCTCATTGCAAGCCCATCGCTACTCAAATCTAATCCTAGCACCCCTCTCCACCTCTAGGGAGACCTGGGTGTTGCCTACCAATTGTGTCCCACTCCACACGGTCGTGCATGCTTAGCTAGATACAACGCAGAAGCTTAGCTAGTCGCCACCGAATATCATTGAACACTACGTTGTTGCATTTGAGTCATAGCACCCAAAGGATTACCGTCCATACACTATAAGAAACTAGAGTTTTTTAATGTCTAAATTGACGGATTTTAGGTGATGTCAATTAAGACAATGCGTGTTTTTTATGTTACATTGGACATCACTGTTGACATAAAAAACACGTGATGTTTAAGTTGACGTCACGTAAAATCCGTCAACTTAGACATCACGTGTTTTTTAAAACTACACCAAAAACACGATTTTTTTTATAGTGGTAGAGCCACCAAAACACAAACCACCACATCAAACTTGCGTAGAATGCGGTCCGAGAAAATGCCTTGCTTCCATGTTAACGGCCGCCATGGTCCCTTGGCCTCCTTGGTTGTACTAAGCACATTCATGATGTGAATCCCCCACTGCCACGCTTGTTATGCCAAGGAGCATTTCCAGAATCGGTGAAGAACGGATTTATGTATCTTCCGAGGGCATATTGGGTAGCTAGTGTCGATGGCATGGTGACTCCAACTTCTCCACGCATGAACTGCTACCGCTTGGGCAATATGTGCTACAAAGTCATGAGATGATACTATAATAGGGATGGAGCTACCATCTATTGCCTCTAGAATAAGTAGATACTTCAAAACCCTATCAATTACTATTTACTTCATCCAAGCAAGAGTTGGATTTAAAAAACTAATGGTCTCAATATGAATCCTAATAGATTCACAACATTCCTTCACAATGACAATGATAGAAGTTGCACTCAATCCTATGCCAAATAAATCACCAACCATTTGCAATGAATAATTAGTTGCTAAATGAAAAAAAATTATTGCAATCCTTCAATTCACACTAATACTTTCTTTGAAATGTATATCTTTCTTCTTTAAAATAGGCCCTAATAGAGTACATAGATATTGAAATGTAGATTTACTCACCCTCATATATCACCATTTAAAAATGACCCCATAGGTATCTATTCTAATAAACTTCTGTATCTTTGAAATAGTCAACATTTCCTTTAAGAATTTACTTTCTATTTTTGTGCAATAAAAACTGCCATTATCATAATTTGGATATTTTGTTGAAAAATTGCAAATTTTGCAATGCCAAAGTGCTCACAATGATATATTTTATAACCATAAAAAACAAAAATAGAACAAGAATGTGTTCTTTTTAAAATCATGGTTAGAGAAGGTGAGAGGAAAATTTAATGAATTAGATGGATTAATATAGAGAGAGATGGATAGAAGCTAAACAAATGGTATGGATTTGGACTTTGGGCTTGGCCTTTAGAAGCTTCACGTTATGGCTATAGCCAAGGGAATTCATTGCCAAAGGTTTGGACTTTGCGCTTGGATTTTGAAGGCTTTACCCATTTCTTTGAACTCTCAACAAAGTTTGGCCCCACACTACCATAGTCTCTAGCCTTATATAGTTCAAGTACAAAATGGCCTTTAAAAAAAATTTAAGTGAATTTCAAATGTACAAAGGTCAAATTTTGACAATTTTAGTAACAAAATAGATCTATAGACAATCCATAAAACTTCACCAATGCACATGCATTACTAAATAGGTGAAAAATACCCTATTTTATAGTGAAGTGTCGAAATACTTTCAAAAAAAACTCATACTATTATTCGTTTATTTATAAGCATAGATCATATCCTCTTTTGAAAGAGATTATAAGGCATTAAAAAATACCTCAACAAAACTGAATAAACAAAAGCTACTAGTCTTTCAACCTAATACGGATGTTTTTTCCACAAGAGATGACAATAGGTATTCACCCATCTTATTGCAGAACGTTGTAAAGGTGGGATCAAAACCTCAATCCAGGAAGAAAAACACTCAAACGTGATTTAATCATGCCATGTGGAAGGACATTTCATGATTTACAAGATAACTCAAATTAATGTACGTGTACTCCAGAGGTTGTCTACAAACATATTTGAATGCATTGAAGATAAACCATCCAACATACCCATTTCTATTCCTGATCTTCAGTACACAACAATCCCACAAGAGGCAGTGAAACCATAGCTCAGAAGCCTTCATAATTCGCCAGCTTCCCACAAAATGTACGATTCAAAATGCACATATCATCATGAAAAGGTCAACGGAGATGCTATATTCACTTTTCGTAAGTAGCACAATGAGCCCACCAGGCATCCCAGCCACACCTGCTTTACATGTAGGACACTAGCTGCATAATCCTCATAAAATCCTTAAACATCCTCCACCTTCACTTCCTGTGAAAACAAAACAAAACAAATCTCAACATCGCAAATCCGTACTAACACAAAAGAAGCATTCATCCCAAAACTCAACGCCACATCTCAAAGCCACCATCTGAAAGCCCCTTCTGACCATACTCAGCTAGAATTCATACATTAAAGCAACAAGCAATCGCATCTAGAACTGAAGGTACATGACATCCAAAGAAGTACTAAAACAGACACCCCCTAACCCCAGTCCAACATCTCAAGCGACCCCTCACGGCCATACTCCCCTAGAATTCACGCTATAACATATCAAGCAATCACATCTAGAAACTGAGGGTAAATGTCCATCAGAAACAGCACTAGAACCCAAAAGCCACATCCACAGCAAACCACACCACAGAGTAACTGAACAACCAAAGAAAATGCAAGAACCTTACTCCCCAAGAAGGTACAAACCCTAAAGAAACCACCGTCAAGAGAGGTGACAGAGCATTACCCACAGTCCAGACCCCGAGAAACTTGAGGCCGAATTGCGCGGCTTAGTCGACCTTGGCGCCCCCGTGGACATGGAAGATCCACTGCAGGAACCAGAAGAGCAAGATGAACACCACGGCGTGCACCACGACCGACGCGATGCTGGTGCGCTGGTTGGTGAACTCCACGGGGCGGTCATCGCCGGGGATTTGCAGCAACAGGCCTGGCGACAGGACCACGAACAAGATGACACCGATCACCAAAGCTGCTGCGTCCACCATCTTGACACAATCCTTTGCTCAATCTCTTCACCGAAATCTCTTCAAGCCTGGGATTCAATCTAGATTGTTGCTGCGGAGTAAACTTACTAGGAAGCGAGAGAATGGAGAAGAAGTGGAAGAAGGAGGGTGACGACAGTGATAAGGCTGCTGCGTCCGCTCATGCAGGTGCCAGAACAGTAGCGGAGGGAGTGGGCTCTGCCACGTGGGGCATGAGGTGGGGACTTGCCACTGGTCCTGGGCGCCTGTACTGACGCATGCTTGGATGGAGGACTCATGTTTCTATATTGGGACTTGGGTGGTCTGCCTTTCATGTTTTTATTGGGGGTGTTGGCTCTAAGTTATTGGATGCCACCATAACATTCAGTAGCAGAGGAGAGGCCTGTCCTCCCCTCAACGAAATGGTGTGGAATATTTCATCTTGGGATGGAATGGAATGGTGTGGAATATTCCACACCATCAATAGCTATCGGGACCGGTGGTGCTCTCACTCTGCTCAATGCACGGATGAGAACAGACTCTCCTCGGATTGTCTCCTAGATTGTCAGCTTCAGCCATAGCAGAAGCATGTGGGAACCAACTCGGATTGGCTCTCTTTCAATATTTGGACTTGGACGCCTAGTTTCTCATGATACTTAATGTGTCAGTGGATTGGGTAATTAAGCACTTGCATTTTATTAAATAGCTCATTGTTGATGAAATTTGTGGATGAAGACAAGAAAACAAAAGGCAGCCTTTATGAATGCTACTAAATGTTATGATATGTGAGGAACTTGGAATAGGATATTTTTTGAAAAAAGTGAATTAGACTACATACACATAGTAAAATAGACAATGTATGAGAAAGATGGAGCTGTGGCTAGAAAAGAAATTAGAAAACATCCGAAAACATCAATTGACCTTTAAGCGCGAGATAGGTGACTGCGGAAATCATCCCTTTAATAATGTGTGACATCATCTACTTTAAAAAAACAAAAATATTCATTGGAGGTCAAATTATTGTGCAATATCTCCCCTTTTTGCACAAAATTCCAAGGTTAAATAATTGCACTTCTATACCACATAAAAAAATTCTTTGTCATTCATCGACTGAAAAATAACCATAGCATTGTTTAAATCCCTAAAGGCCCAAGGCATTTTCTAAATCCAAACCATTGAAAACTGCCACTTCTGCAACAATCACTCAAGAAACCACAAAAAACTTTTTTTTTAGAATCTAACCGTAGGATCTTATACTTCACTTGTTGCAAATCATGTGGTGAGAGATTCATGAAGTTTGGCCCTACGGATTGGAAGATATTAGCATTTGAAGTTGGAAAAAGAAGCTTTTTTGGCTTGCAATTTCAGATGACTTTGATGGTCATTTGTAGATTTTTTTTGCAATACACACCATTAGGTTAAAAAAATTTATGTTGAAAATTTGAGTTGAGAGTCGGGGAATTTTTTTTCAAAATGTCAAAACTTGATTTTCACATATAAAAAGATTGCTAAGTAGAAGTAGGTCCAAAATTGAATGAAACACTAAATCGTTAGTAGCTCTTAGGTGGAATTAAAACACCACAATTCCAACGGTGGGATTGTTCTTGCAAACAAACTAAACCTTGTCAAAAAAAATTTGAAAAAATATGAAAATTGCACCCAAAATTGAATTCTACATGTTGTTTTTTGAAGAAGATGCTTAGATTGCCCAAAAAACAAGATTGTCCATAACTTTCTCATTCTAAGTTCAAATAGAATGAATTAAAGCTTCAAATGTAGACAAAAAACATGATCATGGAGAAGAAATTTTTTTTTAGAAAAAATCAATTTAAACTTCTTTTTTTCTGCCCACTAAGTTGTTTTTTTGACTTTGGGTGACACAACTTTTGCTCCTGAGCACTGATTGAAAAAAAATATATATTCTTATAAAGCTAATGTGATACCCTATCTTCCAAAAAAGTTTCAAAAAATGTGGTCAAAATTTGAGGTCACATGAGCCTGCCCAAAATCCCAAATGTCCCCCGAAATCCCTAATGTCCCCCAAAGAGACTTTGGGCCTTTAGGGGTTAATCAATCAGAACTCATGGTTCTCCAAAATATCCTTACATTTACTTCCAAGTTACTGAAACTGTTGAGAGTTCATCATTTAAATGCACTTCAAAATTAAGATACGGTCAATTGGTTTTGGATTCTTTGAAATAATGTTTTAATTTATTAATTTATGTTTCATCTTCATATTCTTTTGCTTATTTAATTAGATATGTACATCTACATTATTTTATTTCAATATAAATATATGTGTATTTATTATTCATTTATTTGGTACAAATTGATTATTTATACACATGTTTATTTTCTAATTTTTGTCTTACTCTGAAGTGGTTCTTATTGAGGTTCATACAACTGTGTGTAAAACTCTATTTAATCTCACTTTTGTATTCTATGCAAAATATAATCATTCTGAATATGTCATTTGTTTTCACTTTTTAACCCCTAAAGCTCTTTGACCATTTTTCTTAATAAGTGTTCAAAATTGTTAGTTTCCACTTGGTTTAGCCAATTTTTGGAATAATCGTTGGGGCGTTTAGATTGACAAATATATACAATCCACTTTGTGACTATGGGGGCTATTTGAAGGCACAACTAAAAAATTGGTGGAATGAAACCAAGATGAAAATGATGGACTTTTGAAGTTACTTTGAAGCCCATAGAAAATTTGTCTTTTCAATCAAGGGAGTTGAAATTTTTTTTAAAGAAACCAATGAAAAATTCTGAGGTTAAATTAATTTTTAGAACAGAGACCAGGAAAATTTGGAATTTAAAAGAAACATATAAGAGTTCAAAAAGTTCTACTTTGCAACTATGGGATCTAGATTTATTGAGAATTCATTTTCATTTCAATTGAATTTTTTTAGAGGAGCTAATGGGAACCTCAATATTTTGCCCACCGGCTGGGTGGGGTTATGTTTGCAATGATGGTTTTCAATGTCACCTAGGAAAATCAATTAACCTCTAAACTCTCAAGGCATTTATTTCATCAAAAATCACTCAAAACTACCATTTCTGTTGCAAAGTGGAAAAAAAGTTAGAAATTGTTTGTTCTGCATATCTAGTTGTAGAATCTTCCACTTGACGAGTATAAAAATGTGTGGAATAAATTTCAAAAACTTTGACTTGGTGGATTGTAAGATGCTTGCATTTGAAGTGAAGAAATTTGTATTTTTTGCACCTTGCCTGAATAGGTTTTTAAGGATTTCAATCTTCATAGCTTAAATTTTTTTGCACTAAACATTTTGTTTTTTCTAATTTTCTTATGTTGAACAATTGAGAGTCTAGGAAAAATAATTCCAAAAACACACACTTAATTTTCACTCATTAAAATTGTTCTAGCAAGTTAACTAAAACCGTTGCAACTTTTTTTTTGGAAAAATTGTGAAAATTTAATTCAAAAATGAAACCCACAATTATTTTTCAATAAGATGCTTACAGTGCCTGAAAAATAAGATTGTCCATAACTTTCTCATCACTAATCCAAATAGAATGAATCAAATTTTTTTATATAGACAAAAGCACTTTCTATGAGAAATAAAATTTTAAAATTTTAATTTTGACTTCCTGTTACTTTTTTATATTGCCCCCCAAACTCCATTTTGGGCTTTATGTGGCATAACTTTTGCATCCAAGTACGGATTGAAATAAAAATTATATTTTCCAAAAGCTAATGCAATTTCCTATCTTTATAAAATAATTCAAAAAATCACCACACAAATTGAGACCATATCCAAAATCCGTTTTGTCCCTTGAGGAAACAATAAGAGTTTAGGGGTTAATTTGTGAAACAAGGCTACAAAATTTTGGATTGGAATTTGGATTTACAAAGATATGAGAGTTGAAAGGGTTCCTTTGCAACCACAGAGTCTTGATCTTTAGGGGGATTGTATTGACATGCATAGAATTCAACACTACATATTGGTCAACTTCCACCTCCAAAGTCCATCATAATGAGTTCACAAGTTGCCAAGACTTCAATGTCAAATGAAGTCTAGAGACTTTTAATACTTGAAGACCAAGGCTATAATTATCTTTTCAAATTGCATTTTGCAAATATCTATGAATGGAATTTAGAATATTTATTTTTTAGAGATATAAGTGCATACCTTTGAATAAATGTAAAAATATTCAAATATATATATTTTTTATTAAAATATATATTATGCAAATTTTTGAATAAAAAATAAAACAATTCATATCAAATGCAATTGATGCTCAATTTTTTTGAAAGTCTCTTCAAATTATTATTATAGTAATGAATATCTTGGTGCATATTTTACTTGTTGTGTCAACCTACAATTAAAAATCAGCACTCCACGGTTACAAATTCATTTTTCAAACTATTGGTCAACATTTCAAAATCTTTTCATTTATTAAATAGAAATACAAATGAATAGCTGAAGAATACTACAATAAATTTAATTTATAATAGAAATCTAATAATTTTTTGGCTTCAATATTTGTGTCAAAGTTCCCATTGTCAAGGTTTCTCAACCCCAAAATGGGGGCTTAAAACCTTTAATTAGGCATCACTAGAAGCACAAAGAGTGTCAAAGTCCTGATTCATTCTACATTCAATTTTATCAAAAATTTGTAGTTTCTAAATTTCAATTTGAATGAAAGAATTTAATTAGTACAGCATTGAATTTTTGTTATTATATAAACGTGATCTATAGATCATATTTTATAAAAAAATTTAAAAGTTATTATTATATTGTTGTCCTATATTTCATTCTATGATGTGTCTTTATAGATTTGAAGATCTGAATCATTCATTGGTCCTTAATAGATTTAGGTATATATCATATATATTTAACACCTAAAGCTCTCAACACAATTCTAAACTGATTTTAAATTTTGGACAAGCCCTTTCTGATACAATATTTGTTGGATTCTTATAAATTTTTTACCAGAGGTGTGTTTTACTATTGATTTAGTGCCTACAAAATTTCACAACAATTCAAGTTGTGATTAAAAGGTGATGCCTCAAAAAGACATTTTTTTGAAATAGGGGCAATTTAGGCAGCCATGAATCCATGATAGATAGGTCCAATTGGTCTGAAATTTTTTCCATTGTAGTTTGGATCTCGCTATCCTAACTAGGAAGATACCTTAACACATAAGGGTATCCCAGATAAAGAATGGAACATTCATATCGTTTTACTCAGAATACCTTATCCAAATTGATCATACAATGGGATTGAGCTTCCTCTACACAAAAAGATTATATTGTGATGTATGAGCACCAATATTCACCACTTATTACAAGTAATGGAGCGGATGGAGAAATAGAGCACTCTGGTCTAGAAATAGAGAGGTATTAGAGATGATCAATTAGTACATGTAGATAGTCGAATTGAATAGCATTTTTATAAATTTTTGGAGCTTATTGGAGGGTACTTTGGAGCAATTTGGTTGTGAATTGGTCTTTTATGGTGTCTAATTTGGGTTGTTTTGATCGTTTGTTTAAGTCCATTTGAGGTCTTTTTGCTACCCAATTGGATTGCTTTTCAAGCAAGAGTTAATGTCATGGTTTTGTGAATGTCCCAAGTTGTGAAGAGGTAGTGAAGTTCAATTTGGTATGTAGTGAATTGGAATCAACGGTTGTCCAGCCAAATTGGATGAATTACTATCAAGTAGAGTCAATTCATTTTTGGAATGGTAGTTATGTCTTTTAAAATCCAATTTGGTAGTTGAAGTCAGTTGGTCATCCTCTCCAAGTTGGTAACCGTCATGGCAAGGAATCCTATTAGGTCCTTGTGGCTTTCATTTTTCTGGACCTACAGCAAGTGAAGCTAATGCGAGTTCCAGTCGGGGAGGCTAGTATTTTGATTTTGTTTGTGATTTCTTAGTTCGGAAGTGTGTCTGTATTGATCCAGGGTTGGATCGGTGTGTTTGAGTAAGTCCAAGTTCCTAGTCGGAGATGTATATGTGCCTACGTGTGGCAAGGTGTTATGTGCAGAATTGTGAAGATTTTATAATGGAGAAATTGTCGAAGTCGGGAATTGATTTGGAGGAGTGTGTGTTAATGATGGAATTTATGAAAGTCTGTGTTTAAAAGAATGAGATGTAGTGGATGTATGTAGTAATTTCAAGTTGGAGCCAGTAGTTGAATTTATAGATTTCAAACTTGGATTGATAGTTGTGCAGATGATGAAATCTATTTGGAGAGATATGTGAGAAAGAGAACCAGATTGTAATATTTTGATTGAATGTTTTGAGCTTAGTTGGAAATTTTTCTAATTGATGAGTTGGATTTGTAGTGTCGTTGTAATAATGTTTTTGGTGATGGAATTCCAGATTGGATTAATTGATTAGCATAGATTTCCTACTTGACCATCTCCCTTGGAACGAACTTATTATACTAATAGGGTAATTTCTGAATAGGTCATTATCCTTCTTCAACAGTACACAATGAGCTTTGCATAATGTTCTATCAATTGCAAGCTCTATATATATAGTTTGGTGCAAAATTTTAAATAGTATACCTTCTTGTATTAGGTTTAAATTACACAATAGATATCTTTAGTATTCACTTCTAAATGTCATTTAATATGGCACCAATAGTTGTTTGTAGATTCAATCATAAATCAAACCCAATAATATCATGTTATAGGTCAAAATATAGTATTAAAGAACCGAGTTGTTTCAAATAGTAGACACCGTTCTCAATTTGGAATTGTTTAGTTATCAGAATTTTTAAATCAAAATCTTGAGATTAACACTAACTATGTGAAAAGATGGAATTATATGTATCTGAATAATTGAGCTTTAGGATGATTTTATATTCTAAAAGTATAAATTCCTACAAATTTAAAGTGCATTTTTAATCACATCATCCATGCTAGTATATTGTTGGTGGTAGAAATGAAAAGTTTATATTATACAATTTATGAGGTAAAAAGCCTAGAATTACTTTTAGAAATAAAATACCATACATTCAAATATTTAAAATTTGCACCTATTTTGTTGTACAATCAATGCACTTGGCCAAGTACAAAAATGACAATTAGAAATTAATCCCAAGACACTTGAAGTAGACCAAATTTCTGCAAATGTATCATAATGCACAATGTGCACAATGTTATAATGCATTATAATAACACTTGAAAGCACAAGAACATTTCTAGGTTCATGTGATTGTTCATGGTTTCTTTTTTGAACAAAAAATTTCTAAAAAGGAAAGGAAATTTTTGAGAGAATATTTGACCAAATATTTCTTTCTTTAGTTAGTGGATGAATCATTGATTTGCTATAAATGTTTGGATGATATCATTTTTTTTGAGATGAATGTACATACTTTGTAGTGAACAAATTCAATTTCATCCATAATTTTCATGTTTATCCATTTCCATCAATGTAAAACTTCATCACTCCAGTGAAGATTGCTTTCTACATTGCCAAAATAAATAGAGTAAAATAAAATACCAATCAATTTAGGATTAAAATTCAATCACTTCAAAGTAGACCTCAAAAATTCCAAATGTAGTTCTAGATGTTCATTCTACTAATCTCAATTGGATACCTCATTAATGCACTTCACCTCCTAGAATTACTGCACTTAATCTTTGAAAGACGTGCCCATGACCACTAAATTCAAGCCTCATTGTCCATTACTTTGTTTGTTGCCATTTTACAACTAGATAAGAACAAAAAATTTGTTTTAAAGATGAAATCATATGTTTGCTACAAGTCATAAAATTTTCAAAATTTTTGGGATAAATTTGAAATTACTCTAAATTTTTAAAGAGAAAAATGAAGAAAACTAATATCAAATACAAAATATACTCAATTTTTTTTCAATTATTTACAATAAATGTTATTATAGTGTCTAACATCATAGTGCAAACCAAAGTTATTGCATCAATCAAAAATTAGAAAATCAACTATTGTAACTATGATAATAGGTCAAAAGTTCATATTGCTATAACAAAAATTGATAATTATGAATTTAAAAAAACACTCAATTGGAATATAAGCTACACGTAATAAATTTTATTTTATTTAGTTAGACTCAAATTCAAAAAACATCATTTTTATGGCTAAAATTCATGTCAAGAGTAAATAGCAAGAAATGGCCAATATATACAGCAAGGGTGATATATGGATTAAGCATCTTCATTTTTAGAAAAGTTGACAATATTATAATGGGAGAATTTGCAATACTCTCTAAAAATGTACTCAAGCAACTTTTAAATAAAATTGGATGGAAAATTGTTATTTTTCCATCCTACAATGTTTGGTCATTTGGTCAAACACACACTTTGTATTTGCAATTGTTTTGAAAAATAATGATTTCTTATGATTTTTTGAATTGTGTTGCCCATTATGGCCAAAAAGAACCTCAAAAACAACAAAAATTGTTATAAAATACACTTCCTTCTTCTAAAAATTGAGACACAAAAACTCCAAAGTCTCATTACTACAGAAGTGTGAATGGCCGGTTGGAGATTTTTTATACCGGCAACATATTTTGTGTTGTGCCTGGGGTTTGTTGTAGGCCTCTTCTAGCTAATTTGAGGTTTCTAATTGCAAATATGAATTCAGAATTTGAAAAAAAAAAATTGTAGCAAATAAAAAATTCTTGCATTTTCCCCAGGGTAAGTTTGGCCCGCAAGGCCCACTTTTGATGGCACCCTTTAGCGTCTTCTAGAATTTTATGCTTTAGCACTCGGATTTGCTAAACCCACGCTTTTGCAGGGACAATTTGTCCTTTGCTACTCAGAATGAGTGAGAGATGCCGGTTTCTTGCTGTTGGCCCCAAACTTCTCTTGGATTTCCTACTCTCACATGCTATTCGCATGTGGGACCAAACTGGATCTCCAATCGGGTCCAGAGGGATTTGCATGCCAAATTGTGAATCCAATTTCCAATATGGAGCTCGAGTTCCTTCCTTTCTCTACCCACCTTGATTATTGGACTTGCAAGCCCGTTCTCCTCCCCATCAACTCTACTATTTTTCTAAAAGTATCCTCCACTTGTCTTGTTGTCTCACCACATAATTCCAATCATTAATAAAAAAAAATGGGATTTTTTATTTGGAGCTCCAATACACATCCGGAAGCATCCACCCGACCTTTAAGTTTGGCGCCTAGAGCTCCACCTCCAGTCGGGATCTTGTTCCTGCATGCGAATAGGCCCTCAAGCAGTGAAGGTGGATGGAAGTGGGGTGCTTATTGATTGTTGTTCCGTTGCTATCGCAAGGTTTTTTTAGCAGCATGATGAGCACAACCGCTGTTATAGTAGGATGGTTGGGAATTTTTGTTGGCTCATGATAATAAGGGTTTGGTGCCCTCAAAGTAGGCTGCGAGGGTGCCGGCAAGACTAACAATACCGTGCGTTGTAAGCAGGTGTTGCCTAATTTGAAATAAAATATTTTTCCTCAACACTGAACAACATTGTGACAATGGAGTTACATTTTGAATTCAAAGTTTTGACCACCGCAATTGCAATTTCCATTTTCTTTTGAGCGATCTCATCTTGTTCCTTCTTGAATTTCAAAGTTGCAATGTGCCCTGTGAACTGAGCCATTTGTCATGACCTATGATCCTGACGTGACCTATCTATACCTTAAGTTTGGTTGTTTGTTTTGTTTTTGTTTTGTTTTGTTTGTTTGTTTTATTGAGATCTCACGAACCGTGTGTCCTCTAGCCGCGTGCTTGGTATCGTCGGAAAGCTATCGACAAAGAAGGGTGCATTGGCTTGAGGCCCACGCACATGAGGCAAATGAAGGGCATGCGACGTCGCAAGTGAGGGTGCAGAAACGTGGGTTTGCCCTCACCAAGTCCTTACAGGCGAGGCGAACAAAATATGAGACCTGACGCCCTCATAATTTTTTTACTGTGTGTTTTACCTGGGGGTGAGGAAAGCAACGCCAAAATTAGCAAGTATTCTTGTCTCTCCATCTTCTTCCTCGTCTCATTCTTTGGCAACCTTCTCATTTGTATCCTTCGGCACACAGACGGATTTTTTTTTCACCTGAGCTTGTTACCAAAAGGCGGAAGAGCAATTTCCACGAACCTTAGGGGTGGGGGCCCGCCTAATCACGTTGGACGTCTAACCGAGCCCTCACAGGTGATCATATTCGCAGCCCTTTGGTTTCGTGGCGTTTAGAGCTATATTGTGGAGCTTATTGAACTTTGAAGTATATATGGATCAAAAAATTAGAAAAATATTTATACTTTAATTTTGGTCGCGTTCTTGGTACCATTGGAAAGCTCTTGGCAAGGAAGGGTGGACGGGCTTTGTTTTATGGCTTTGGAGAGACGATGTGAAAGATATTGAATTTCAAAGTTTTATTATGGATAAAAAAATTAGAAAATTATTTTTATTATGATTTTGACTGTGGCAACGGCACGGCCACACTAATCCATACCTTAAGTTTGTTTGTTTGTTTGTTTGTTTTCTTTGTTTTGTTTTGTTACATTGAGATCTCCCGGATCTTGCGTCCCTCCCGCCATGTGCTTGGTACCGTCGGGAAGCTCTTGGCAAGGAGGGTTGCATGGGCTTTGTTTCATGGCGTTTGGAGCTATGGTGCAGAAGTTATGGAATTTCAAAGTATTTATGGATCCAAAAATTAGAAAATTACTTTTAATTTGATTTTGGTTGTGTGCTTGGTATGATTGGAAAGCCCTTGGCAAGGAAAGGTGCACGGGCTTTGTTTTGTGGCATTTGGAGCTACAATGTGAAAGACACTGAATTTCAAAGTTTTTGTTATGAATTAGAAAAGTAGAAAATTATTTTTTCTTTTGTTTGGCTATGGCAACGACACAAGGCACACTAGTGATCTTGACACTGTCAAGAACTCTTCAAATTTTCTCATACATTATATTTTGCATTATATTTGGATAGTACATTCAATATTATATATAGAATTTTGTAATGACTATCCTTATTCCTCCTTGAAAAATCAGGATTCTCTTTAAGTCTATGTTGTTGTGCATGTATTATACATTGCAAATAAACAAAAGGACCACTTAAAAGTGGATGTGTTCCCGAATGCATACTTTTTAGCAAATCTAAAGAATAAATACATGCTTATAATATAATGTTCAATATGTAGACATTGAAGTTTAGGCATAGATTCAGCAAACCTACTAATTCCACTTTCATCTCTTATAACTTTTGCATATAATATTCAAATTTTTACTCTTGAACTTTGACCAATCTTAATCAAGATTTTAGTTACAATTTGTATACATGTGACGCAATACTAAAACTTCTCTATTACAATTATGGTTTTAAGAAAAAAAATGCTTAGATTTGATAAGATGACTTGAATAAGGCAAGGCATAAAGTAACTTCACTTACTTGTGACCTACTTCGAGAATCAAATCCTATGTATTCTTGCTTGTAATGCACAATTTATATTTATGAGAACTTGGGATTGATAATGAGTACCAATTTTCAACATTTTGGAAATTTATAGTTTATTTGTATGGTGTCTATGAAATGCATTAAAAAAAATCTAAATTCAATACAAACTTCCGCTTGTATCAACAATAACCAACAAATATTTAAACAATTCAATAATATAAATCATACTCAAATGCTTATATGGACAATTTTAAGAGTTGTTACCTTAACCCAAAATAAAGCAGGCTTTTTAAATCTGATTGACTTTCTAATTTTCATCTCTTCACCTTTGATAGAGTTGACATCTAATATGCGGATAATGAATGTTTTGGAAAGCAAATTGCCTTAGCTACTCAAAATGGATGAAATATATTCAAGTATGTTGCAAAAGCAATTTAGTCTGTTCTTAATTAATATGCTAGCATGGTGTTGATGCTTCATGGTTTGTGTAGAAAGTTCAAAACCAACTTATATAGGGATGAGAAAAAAAAAAAAACTTGCAAAAATGAAAATTTAGTGTATGTCCTGCTTTCACAAGCCATAATTTCTTTTTTTTTTGAAAGCTCGAGATGTAAATTCCCCCTCCTATAAAACTCTTATAGAAAATATCTAAGAAAGAACAGCTATTTTAGGATGAGGCTTGTTGCTGAAACACTTGAAGGTGAAAAGCATGCAAAGAGGCAAAGGAGCTAGAGAGGAATAGAACCAAATTGAACCAAAAAAAGGAAAAGCTGTCAACATGCAAGGATCAACGTTTTTTTCACTAGCTAAAAATAATTAATATTCAACATGGCAATATTGGATTTCTTTAGCAATGGAAAATAAAGGAACAAGTTTGATTTTCTATCACCAGAAATTTGGTAGCAATTTGATGGTGGAAACAAGCTATTAGCCAATCATGAGGCTTTGGACGCTAGGCGTAGAGGGAGCTTTTCCTTTCACCCACGTTGTTGGTGCCAATTTTTGTGAAAAATTGTGATTTTTCCATGCTTCTTCACTAGAGGTTCATGCATTTGAGCTATTCCTTTTGCTTCCTTCTCTCTTGACTTTGTATGAGTGATACGAATTTGCTCTTAGTATTAGAGGAGCAAATTTGCCAAATATTGTTGTTTGTTCGCCACTCAATTGTTGCGCCTTAAAGATCGTATTGTGAATTGCTTAGGCTTTTGTTTTCTATAGATTCTAGTATTTTTCTTTTCTGCATTTGCATGATTCTATAAAAAAAAGCTTGAGTGGAGAGCATTGTCTTAAGATGCTTTTGAGATTCCATTAACTTGTAAACAACAGTGTGTACCTAATAACCATCTTTGTGATGTGAAATTAGGTTTTAAAGAATTACAATTGTAGTGTCAAGCGATAGCTTTATAAGTCATTGTTTGAGTGTTTTGATCCAAAAGAGTGCAAATGAGGGAATTGAGTGGAGGAGAGAGTGAAAATTCAACAATCATCTTTTTTCATTCATGAATCATCTATGGCAATTGACAAATTGTCGTATTTAGCTATGGCAAATTAGCTTACAGATCATGAGTATTGCCAAATTTCCTTACTAATTAAAGTTTTTGTCATTAGCAATGTTTTTTTGGAAAAAAGGTTGTTGCCTACTTTTGTTTGTTGTGATGATTAACCCCAAAAGTTCCTTGACTATGTTCTCACCAAAAATGCTCCAAAAATGCCATTTCTAATAGAAGTACCAAATTTTTGAAAAGTATCACTTTTGAACACATATAACCGTAGAATCTTGTAGTACTCTGGTTTCAAAAGATGTGGAAAAAATTTCAGAAATTTCCACCATGTAGATTGCAAGATATTAACATTTGAAGTGGCAAAAATCTTTTTTTGGACCCTACCAAAAAACAGGCACTTGCACTTCACAAGGTCATATCATTATGAAAGAAATTCCAAAATGATTGTGCTTCTTTGGATTCATTCTTCAGGGCAAGATGGATACATGCTTGAAAAGTTTTAGATCATTTGGAATTGTACAGCATATGGGAAAAAAATAGTAAATAGAAAGAAGTACTAAATTGTTGAGAATTTTGTTATGGAATTGAAAAATGCCAATCCCAATGGTTGTAATCTAAACAATGGTCATAAACAATCTACATCCTATGATTTTATTTTTTTCAGAAAAAATTGAAAATTGAGTAAAATAAACAGCTTCAAGTTTTTTTAGAGTAGAGAATCCATAACTCCCTGCAAACTAAAACTCCTCATAACTTTTGACTCATTGATAAAAATGGAATGATTAAAAGCTTTCCAAAAATATATAAATCTAATAAACCAATTTCAAATTTTATTTTTACATCTTTTTAAACCAATGTACTACAAGATTCTATAATTTCAAATGTCCCAAAATATATCTTTTTTGAAAAAAAAGATTTTTCTAATCTGCCCAAACTGTCCGAATTGAGAAATAAACTACATATTATGCAATAACTTTTAACTCACATTTTTAAATGTCATGAAATTTTGTGCATATGTAAGACATTTCTTGTCCCCACCTTCTATTAAAATTTGGGCCAATAATATGCAAATCTCTAGTCACATGTACCTACCCAAAATTTCTATATTGCCAAAAAACACATATTGGTCCTTTAGGGGTTGAAGCTATATATTTGCTTCTCAAAGAACATTGTTGCTAGATGAATTTGTTCCTCTAATTTAAATATTGCTAGAGTATCAATTGGTGCAACAAAGTTATAGTGAAGCCACCAAGGCTTCAAAATATGTAAAACCATTGCCACCATGGGGCGATGAAATCCCCATGGAAAACCAAACTTGGCAGGCACTACTTGAAGCCCAAACACAGAAACTCCATGGATCCCCAACGTGGGTTGGCAAAAGTGCCCCGCTTCATTTCTATAGTTACTAACTTTTCTTGCATTCTTGGGCTTTCTATTATGGCATGCAAGGGATTATTTTTTTTTGTATTTGCAAATAAGCTATAGTGACGAGAGTTGTAATGATGAGAACAATTCCAAGGACTCAAATCCAAAACACTGAAAAATGTTTTCAAAAGAGTCAACTCTAGGCTCTAGAAAATTCTCCCTCCCACGCTATGTTAAGGTACTTGACCAAAAATAATGCACATTCATTACTTTGGAAACATTGCCCAGAGCCACAATAGGGGTTGTTTTGACTCCCACACCTAGAATCCCGCGCAGGTACATTGAGCCATGGTGGCGATGCTTTAAGTCTAAAAAAATCGCTGGAAAAGATGGGCTTCTAGTTGACACACAAAGGTAGTGAGAGGGAAGCCACAGGCCAAATGACCTTGTTGTGGTCCCATTACTCCCATTAGAGAATGTTTCCATTGATATTATTAGAGCTTTAAACTAGGAGACAGGTTGCTAATTTCAATTGCACTTCTACTTCCAGATTCCAGCCCAGAATTTCTGAAATGCAAATATAGAGGGCCTGGAGTGTCAACTGGAAGGGAGCAATATTAGCAAAAGACAAAGTTTTGGGCTACACTGTAGTTCCTTGCAAAATTTGGCTCTTGCTTTTTCGAGGGGTGGACGTTCAGTTTCAAAGGTAGATAGTCAATTTCTAATGCCCCAAAGTATGCCCAAGTGTGGTGATTCCCAATTGTAATCTCATGAAAATGTGGAGTATAACTTAGAGCAACCCCGCTGCAACACGAGGAACCGACTCTGTGAATGTTTTGCACCATTGATCTTAGAAGATCTTAGAGGATCAATAGTGCAGAACATTTAGAGAGTCGGTTCCCCGTGATGCAGTGGGGCTGCTCTTACAATGCTGATTTGTAGGGAGCTGCGGACGCTGTACCGATGATGAAAGCTCCAGGCCCGCTGGAGTGTCGATACCAAACTGATTCCAGCTTCCACAGTACGTTGCCGGCCCTTCAGCTGGCCAACGGCCAATGGAAACTTGCCCTAACTCCCGTCGTCCCGTCCCTCCGGTCTCTCCAGGGGCGTGATGAACCCGATCGACCGACCGACCGACCGGAGTAAGTATCGTGGGAATCATATACGGAGTAATCGATAAGCTTGTCAGCATTCCTCTGATATACAATCCTATCCATGCAAAAAGCTGTGAGCCAGTGGGTAACTTACCAACGCAACTGAGGCAACTCGATCGAACGTGCATAACTTAATTGGTGCAGTCCTGCATACTTGCCCACATTGATCGTGCCGCTGGTTCAGTTTTTCCAACTCCTTCGTGCTCGCTCTGCAAAGTCGATCAGTGCAAACGTATTCCAGCTGCCGAGTGCCGACCAATGTGCACTTCGAAGGAAGGAAATAACTTAATGTGGTGCTGCGCTAGCTCTTGGTTGCCGTTGTCTAAGTTGTTACGTTTGTCAGTCCGGGCGGGTTGTGTGTGTCTGTCGGGTTGTTGTTTTTGCCTCACGCTAAGCCACTTGTGGTTGGTGGGCTTGTATCTTATCTTCTTGCAATGAAATCCTGTTTCATTTGTTTCAGAGAAAAACAGAAAAAGAAAAAGGAAATGATGGCAGACGGTACGGTCGAGCCTGCGACCAGCACGAGCGGAACCTTACGGCCGGAGTACTCTGGTGGGTGGGGTAGTTGGCCTCTTCCCTGTCGGAAGCCCTGCGTATTAATATCGATGCAAAGAGTGGACTTTAGGAGTCGGACTACTTATTTGTTTGTTTTTGACACAAGTGAAACGGCATGAAAACCATGGCATGGGAGTAATTAAATGACAAGCCTGCCAGCCACAGGTAGGTAGCCTGGCAGGAGAGATTACAGAAACAAAACTGAACGACCACGAAAGGGAGGAGGGAGGGAGAAAATCAGACCGCAGAGATCGAGGGGCCGGAGAGCAACATCACCGACACAACGCCCGAACGCCATGCACCACTTGCAACTCATGGAGGTTGGAAATTAAGAGTCGGACCTCTTGCAGTCTGTGGCCTTTCCCACTAATTAAACAACACATTGTGATCTCTGGAATTATGGTTTTCATCTGTTGATCGAAGAAGCTATCTGTCGGGAGTTGGCTGCAGAATTTGAGGTTTGGAGTTTGTCAGGACTACGAAATTTCTAATACTTACACACTTCACACGATGTCCCAAGTACGTCTGAAGTCCTGTTGAATTCTCAAAATTTTATTGAAGGAGAGCTGGAGATTGAGACTTGGAACTGCACACTACGTTCAAAGTTTCGCATCACTCTCAAATGCCTATATGGAAGCATTTTGGGGGAGTTTGGGCACCAGGAAAGTGGGACTTGGAGGCTGAATTGGATTTAGCAAAAGTGGAGAATGATCCAACTTGGACTCTAAGGCTCTAAGTTCCAATTATTGCTTTCATTATAAAATTACCTAGGAAGAAAACACCATGTAAAACATCCTCATTGGTTAAAATTTTGTCCAATTTTGTCCAATTTTGTCCAAACCATATTTGATGCTAAAAATGCTCAAAAAATGAGGTTTTTGACTTTTTGACTCATTTTGGAGGCACTTATGTAAATAACGTAATATCATACAAGAGACAAGTTGGGATTTAGAGTTGGGACCTTGGCCTTCAACACTATGAATTCCCATGTCCGGCATTTGATATTTTTTTCATCTTCTACAATTGAAGGAAGTTGGGATTTGACCTTGAATTGGTGCTTAGGGAGTTGAACTTGGGAGGTAGTTTGATTGAAGTGTCCCTAATCCTACCTTTTTTGTGAGAGATTTTGATGCAGATTTGTTCAAGCATTGAGAATCCGTAATCTAATGGTCTATATTGACTGTAAATTTTAATCATTAATTTCAGAATGCACTAGCACATATTGCCATTTACATACGGATCATATTTCATACAACCACAAATCCTTGAATTCACTTTATTTTGCAAGAACATTGGGGCTTTTTACCTAGGGGATCATAGACTAACATTGTTGGATTATAAACCATAACTACTTTTCTACTGACACTACTTTTCTACAAGTGCCATACATTCTTGCTTTTCCACAACAAAATGTTCCAAAATACCATTAGTTAGTAGTGTTAACCCCTAAAGTTCCTTGACTATGTTCTCATCGAAAAAGCTCAAAAATTGCCATTTTTAGTACAGATTTCCAATTTTGGGAAAAAAAACTTTTTTTGAAACATGTAACCATAGGATCTTGTAGTATGGTGACTTGGGAGCACATGATAAAAATTTCAGGAATTTCCACCGCATGGATTGCAAGATATAAGCATTCAAATTCACAAAAACCATTTTTTTGGCCCTACAAAAAACAGGGCAGCAGCACTTCACAAGCTCACTTTTCAATGAAAAATGTCCAAAATGATGGTGCTTCTTTGGATTCTTTTTCCTAGACAAGTTGGCTACATGCTTGAAATTTTCACTTCATTTGGAATGGTACAACACATAGGGAAAAAATAGTAAGTAGATAGTAATGGAGAATGATTCAAAATACAAAATTGTTAAGAATTTAATTATGGAATTGAAAATTGCTAATCCCAATGGTGGAAATGTTGTAATAAATAATCTACATCCTAGGATTTTATTTGTTTCAAAAAATATTGAAAATTGAGTAAGATAAAGGACTTCAAAGTTTATTTTAGAATAGTGAATGTATAACTACCTGCAAACTACAAATCTTCATAATTTTTGACTCATTGATCAAAATGGGATGATTAAAAGCTTTTTACCTATATAACTCTAGAAAACCAATTACAAATTTTTGTTTTCAAAAAAAGTAATTTTTTTGATCTACCCGAACTGCCCAGTTACAAAAAAAAATAACATATTAGGCCATAACTTTTGACTTGTATTTCCAAATGTCATGAAATTTGGTGCATATGAAAGATATTCCTTGCCCCCACCTTCTATTAAAATTTCAGCCCAAAATATGGAAATATCTAGTTGTATGTACCTGCCCGAAAATTCTATATAGCCAAAAAACACATGTTGGTCCTTTAGGGGTTAAGAAGTTATGTTAACAAGCGTCTCAAAAATGAACTGAGGTCCACCTCTGGACTAAATTAACATCTTTCACCAAGTGCAAAGAAACATAAACTCATAGATTACCTTAAATTAATGTGTTTTTTGTTGTTTTGGAGGCTTCAACTTGTGCAAAGGGAGCACAAATTTTGCTTTGAAAGATTACATACTACTTCCTAATTTGAGGCTCTATTCAAATATGAATTTCATAATTCTTCTTTGCAAAAGTGAAATTTGAATAATGGATCTCAAAAGCTCTACAAAGCCACATTGTCAAAAATCTAGCCAATCTTGAATAAAATGTGTTGCTCTACTTTGCAATCTTTGTTCTCACATATACATTGCCCATACTCCCAATTGTTTTTTTTTGTATTTGATCATGATACACATTCTAAAGAATGATTGAAATTTGATTAATAGCCTCTTTTAGAGAGTATTGATTTTTTGGCAGTTTTGTAATAATATTTGCCAATTTTTTTTTTTAACACAAATGAAATGGAATTCCATTGCAAAGATAAAATACAATGACTGTTAGCCATCTTTAAATCCTTGCAATGAAATTCCTTTTCATTTGTATTAAAAAAAAGATTGCCAGCCACAAGTGGCATATTTTTCAATTTTTGACATAATCATGGATCTTCAGGAATTAACCTTGGAACGCTGCCAGCGCCACTCAGTGGCTTTTGGATGACAATCTAGGGGAGATGAAAAGTGATTGGAAGCAATTTTTCATCCCCTTTCCCTTGTCGACCTTCTATAGTGGGTTATGAAGAATCTTCAATTGAGTTTGTAGTCTTCTCAGTGTTTGTCTTCAAGTGAATGAGAAGTTAGTAAAAAAACAAATCACAAAATATGCTATTTTAGTGTATTTTGGGAAGTTGTTGCTCCTTGCTCTAAATTTGAAATTTCTCCACAAAATGATATTTTTTGAGTTTGAGCCCAACTAACAAAATGAAGGTTATCTACTCTAGTTCCTACTCCAATTTGAATTTTGAAAATATCCTAATATTGAATATTTTATTGCAATTTGAACTTTGGATGTATTTTCAATGTTTATTATTTTCTATTTATATTGATAAAGAAATTGAATTTATACTATGATGTTTGTCACCGTAATATACACCCATAGTGAAATTTTCAGATTTTTTGAAGTATTTTTCTATTTGATATGATTTTTCTTCACTTTTTCTTCAAAAACTCTAAGAAAAAAAGCAATTTTTTACAAAAAAATCTAAAATTTTTTATGAAGTATAGAAGACATATAGTTCCATCTCTGAAAAAAAATATAAAAATTTTCATTAATATCTAGTTGCAAAATGATAGAAAACTGAGTGACAGGCAGTGAGCCTTGAACTCAATGGTCATGGGTCCGTCCTTGAAGGGTTAATGGGGAATATGATGAAGGAACAAAAGACATCACTTAAGGTAGTATGCTCTTAAAGCGACCAATTAAGCCTACCTAACTCATCATTGATAGTAGAACATACTTCAAACAACATGTCAGTCCTTCCTAGATGGGGTCGCAATTAGAACACGGTTGATTTTAGGTGTACTTACCTTATCCCTACAGGCCTGCACATCGCAGTATGTATTTTTTATTTTTTATTTATTTTGTCACTGCAGTATGTACTTGACTTCCCTCACTCTGCAACAGATTTCAGCAACCTCGTATGTCGCTGGGGTTGAGCATAAGCTTAGTAATTATGAGTCAACACTGATGGAAGTCACGGGACCAGCGCTCTCAAATTATATTTCTGAAAGTCGTCCAAATTTGTGCTAAGGTAGAGGCACCAATTGCCAACCACGCCCAAGTAAGGTAACAAGTCCAGGAATTGCCCATTTAGGAGCTGAAAGTGAATTTTGGGGAGATGAAGCTTCTTGAAATAATTTTCAGTAAATTTTCCTTGAAAGACAAGAGAAATTGGCATCTAATTCAAATTGTTTTATATTTTTTGGAGCTTTTTGGAATTAGTTATGAATTTTTGAAGTTGAAGTGGCATAGGGCTCTAATATCATCCACCCCTAAAATGTGCGTTGTTTGTACATTGTTGAAGGCTATGAAAAAGCAATATGTATAAGCAATGTACATTTGAGTAGGGTGGGTTTCAGCACCTGTTACCTTACCTAATATGTAGGGGTGTAGTATTTCCAATCAAGAGTTGGAATAGATTTCCAATCAAAGCTTGGAATGTATTTTTTTGGTGCTTTTCAAGGTTGGGACTAATAAGGTTATGACACATGTCCCAAAGTAGTGAGTAAGAAAGTAGGAAGAAGTGAGAGAGAAAGTAGTTCTTGAATGATTGGAATTGGAAGATTCTAGATATTCACTATTGATGAATTTCATTTTTGGAATATATTTTAAAAGAATTTTCAATCCCCATATTTTCTATCTTATTATATGGAATCTTTTTCAAAACCTCCTCCTGCTAACCATTTGCTCCAAAATTGCTTAAATGATCGGCTATTGGTGCCTCTACCTTACCGTAACATGTTAGGGTAGGTGAATTTCTGCCATATGGTGAAACTTTTTAGAATGCAGCTGGCGATGGAGTTTTCAGCTTGAAATCATTTGTCATGGTAGCCTTCTTGTATGTATGGAATTTTTGACTACAGAGTAAAAATTTCCATACATACAAGAAGGCTACCATGACAAATGATTTGTGAAGCCAAAGTGCTATCATTATAGTTTTTTGGTTGACAATTTGTCAATGTCAAAAGGCTTTTGTATCACAAAAGTTGTAACTTCTTTAATTTTCTTAGTTTCACTTGTGAGAAAAAATGAAAGTGGCATTTAATCCAAGTCATTTCATACATTTTTTGGATCTTTGTTGAATAATTATTAATTTTGAAGTTGAAATCACATATGGCATTGATAGCGTTCATCCCCTAATACGTTCCGATTGTTGATGCATTGACAAATGCAATCAGTAAATTGAAGAAAGCAGTACATATTTATGTATTAAAAAAACACTTTTCTAACTTGAGCTATTTTAGGACTTCCTACTTTACTCCAAGATCTAGGGCAACAAAAGAATTGAAGCATTAGAGAAAAATTAGCCCTTCGAAGGGCTGCTCCAAATTGATTTGCCAAGCTATATCAAGCTTGCCCTATCAATTTGAAAAAGTACCCCCAATGAGCAGTCAGAGTGTATGATTGCTTGCCGAAGCAATCAAATTTTTATTTTTTAATTTTTTAATTAATTTTATACTTGTAAATCTGGGTTTTTGCGCCACTATCCCTGCAATTTCAGCTGTGTGGAAATAGGGGAAAAAATATTTTTTCACCCTTGAAAAACTAAATTTCAAGAAACTGAAGGGGTCATGAAACAACCCTCCAAAGGGGTGATTTTTTCTCTAATGGCAATGTAACAAGGTGGCAAAGGAGAGAAGGACAATTGCTCTAATGTAAGGAACTCAAGGGAATAGCTAAGCGACATGGATAGCCCATATTAAGCCACCCCAACTCCAAATCCTCAGCCCATCTTGGAATCCACCTATTCAATGACCTTGTAGATGGGGATTGACTTCACCTCCCCAATCTTTTGCACCTAGTCTCCCTCACATCAATTCACAGCAGAATGGGGCAAAAACGGGGCATGATTTTTGCCCCTCACTTTGAATGGGCAAGTAAGATAGGATGCTCTAAAAGCGACCATTTAAGGGCTGGTCCGCCTTTTTCGTAGGTTTTCATGAATAGAAGTATTTTTCACTTATTTTTCAAAGAAAGAAAAATGGATGCCAAACGTAACCCAAGTCGTTTCATGTTTTTTGAAGCATTTTTGAATTAGTTATGAATTTCCTAAGATTTGTTGTAGGTACCTATTTGTGACCCTAGGTCTCCCAAAATACTTCCACTTACAACTTCTAAAGTGATTTGAGGAAATCAAGACCAATGATTGGCTCATGCAATAAAGAATACTTTTTGGGGGGTTCAAT
Source organism: Neckera pumila (assembly GCA_963969595.1). Lineage (NCBI taxonomy): Eukaryota > Viridiplantae > Streptophyta > Bryopsida > Hypnales > Neckeraceae > Neckera > Neckera pumila. Next base: position 16,338,724 of record OZ018409.1, read on the forward strand.
CAATGATTAAAGTGGTCCATTTAAGGACCAACTCATATCTATTCAGTACTATTTTGTAGGGTTGATTTGAAGAAGCTGGTCGCTTTTAGAGCATCCTACCTTAGCTGCACGGGTTTCCAAGTAAAAAGTTTGCGAAATTTTGCCAACTTTGTGACCACTGCATGGAACTATGGGAGATAACTTAGAAGCACGAGCTCCTTGCGCGCAAGACGGCGAGCTGGATCGATGGGACGCCAGAGAGATCTCTGCCATGAAGGTCAGTAAAGCTAGCTTACCAGTATCGTACTGCTGATGACGCTGCATCATCATTCTTACGCATGTCCTTCAGAATCTAGCTTGAAAGCTCACTCTTCAACACAAATATGGCCACCGTATCCAGTTAGTTAGCAAGTTCACATGCCTCGATCTTGCTTCGGTCTTCCTCAATCGCCATACATTACTCCAGGGCTTTTTTCCCCGAGCTCAGAGATGATCGCTCCTGAGTTCAGCGAAGAGTGAGCGTCGATCTTCCTCAATCGCCAAGATCACTCCCGAGCTCAGCGAAGAGTGAGCTTCGATCTTCCTCAATCGCCAAGACCACTCCCGAGCTCAGAGAAGAGTAAGCTAGCTTCGATCTTCCTCAATCGCTATAATCACTCTTCGCTCGCTCTTCAATCCGCATTCCGCAATGAATATCAGTAATGACGATGACTAATGATCCCTTGGCCACCTACTGTAACCATAACAATGTATAAACATGCCGTACTGCAGTTCAATGCTGTGCAGTGTCGCATATATATGGAACTGTCTTGGTTGTTGGTTCCCCGAATACGTCGATCGATCTAGGTCCGAACATATTAAAATCCTTAAAGAAAGGAAAACGGTACAGACTTGACAATTATACCGGTATCCTGCAGGCACGTGCAGCAGTCTTGGAATCGGAGCCACTTACAAGAGGACTGTCAGAATGGCCTCTTGAGTCTTGACACTCCAACGACGTTTGTCGTTTCAGGGAGACGCCACACAGACTTGGGTTGCATGATTTTGATGGCGCGCTAAGTGACGTCTGAGCCTTGCTGGGCTGGCATGAGTAATTGCAGAGCTAGCTGGGTTGCTGAAGGTTAGTTAATTGCTGTCAGGGGATGTTTGGATCTTTTATAGCTTCGTATTCTTAAGAATGGCCGAGGGAGATTCAAATGAAGTCTCGATCGCTAGTTAGATTTCGATCTGGACGTACAAAGTTAGCAAGAGTGAGAGCAAGCAAGAGTGGTGAAGAGCTGAAACGCTGGGTAGTACGTACGTGACGTGATGGACTACGGTACGAAGTCGCCGGTGGTGCTAACGGAGAATGTTGGGGAGGTCGACTATGTGAGTCCCCGAGTGAAAGGTACCGAAATTTCTCTCAATTACGAAATCGTAGTGTAATTCGGAGGATAGTGTCTCGGTTTTGATAACATATGTATCGGTGCAGGTTGTGAAATGGCTCATAATTTGATTGATCACTTCCAAAATGATATATACAAATATATACCCACTTCCTCGATGTGTTTTTTCTTTGAAGATTTTATCTTGGTGCAGAACTAAAGTTGTGTTTCACTTAGAAATGCCAAACTCGTTCAAATGGCGATATTGCACGGATTGGCAGTTTTCGAGGCATCCGAGTGGAACCTTTAAATCTGCACCAATCCTAGTTTTGTAAGCTTTGTGCACTTGGAAGTTTGGTGGTTTGAAACATGCCATTTTTTTAACCATCAAAGTACCAAGTCTCAGGGACTCAGGAAGCCTCCATTTGCAGACTAGAATGCAGTTCAAGAGATTCGGTGTGAATGACAGAGCATATGGTTTGAGTAAATGTGCAGCTCCTCGGTTGGCGGGCTTCCTGCTCAAGTGCTTCTGTTGGCTTCTTGAGCATCGGCTGTCAAGCGCACTCATTCTAACGCACATGAAGAAAGCCAATAATATCACAAAGGTTTCTTTTCCGTGCTCCGTGATTGCTAGTCGCTATGGCTTGCATTTAACGACTGAAAAGGATGGACTTACGTACTTGCTTTGATTTTGCGTGCCCTGTTGAGATTCTTCTTTCAAAATGTTTCTCGCACCCCTGTAATGAAATTCCGTTTCATTTGCGTCAAATAAAACAAAAAAATGTTTCTCGCACCTAATGAGGAGAGGGTTTTGTACAGATATTCCTGCAGACGCGTTACTCAGAGCCACCTATGTACTGCCCTCAGTTTCTTCCTGAATCCGGTACCCCTCATAATCCTACACTATGATTTTAGGTCTGTTCACCCAGCGAATTCACAAGGACATGAGGTTGTAGAGAATACTATAATTTGCATCCCTTAAAAGAGTTTTAACCAAAATGTAGCCTGGGTATTCCGCTTTCATTAAGAGATCACTCAATTGAGCTCATCGAAGGATTAAACTCTCTTGAGATCAAAGGTTTCATCTCTATTTGTATATGAATTTCTTATGCAATCATTCAAAGTGGGAGGTTGTAGGCCCTCGAGCTTGCTAATTAAATGCCAACAAGCGTTGATCGGAGGAGATGATTTTCTGTTGGTGACAGGGGTCAGTGAAGAGCAACTTAGAATCAGATTTCTAACGGCTTTATTATCCTCTACCTACCTCTAATTTTTCTCAAAAGAATACGTCTTTTGGTAGCAAAATCTTGTGTTGATGGGAATGGAATGTACTGGCTCTGTAGAGGAGGTGCAAGAGACGGACGAGACGGTACAGCTTCTAGAGCAAGGTCTCTCTGCCCCAGAGCGAGTGGCAGCAGCAGTGCAATGCCTCCCGCCTTATACAGCGAAGAGTGTCACTTCCAATGGTGCAGATGATCTAAAGTTTCAATATGCTACCATTCGTGATTATGCGCATGCCTACTCTTCTGGGAGGGTCACCCCAACACAGGTGCATAAAATTCGTTGCCAGTTGGATGCTTGCCAGATGACAATCTTTAGAAAGAATATTCATGAGAGATTTTGAAACCAAAGAACTTCCCCTCATTATAAGGTCCTGTGAAAAGAAATACCAATTGAATGGTGTTTCCAAAGCTGTACATTAGACAAAAAATAACAATCTATACCATGTCACAACAGTACCATTTTCAGAGTAAAAGGCATCATTATAATGAGTCTATTGAGAGCAAAGTGACGTTCTAGAGAAGAAGAGTGGAAACATGTTGTTGAGTTGGTGATTTTCAAACACATTTCTCCTCTAATGCTATGGCAGAATATATTGTAAGGTTCCTGGTTACTCAAACCTCCTAGACTCTGTAGGTGGCGGAACGATTCCTGGCAGCGGTGCAGGACTCGCAGATGAAAGCACCTGCATTGAATTTATTCATTTCTCAAGATGATCGAGATGTCCTCGCCCAAGCTGCTGCTGCGACAGATCGATACCAACAAGGTATTCTTGTTTTAACTTCCAAATGTATTCTAGATGTTCCATTTTGGTGACTGTTGCAATTCAAGGTAAGTAGGGGATGATCTGTGTAAGATTGGAAAAATGTCTTCAGAGGAAGTAACCATGCGCACACGAGAAAAGATTCAGAAAAACTCACATGAATTTCGTCTTTTGCAACTGTGGTAAATGTGTTGCAGGAAAACCATTGTCAGTGTTGGATGGAGTGCCTATTGCGGTGAAAGATGAGATTGACTGTCTGCCTTACCCAACCACAGGTATGGGCTGTAGTTAGACTGGTCTTTACCAGCTAGAGATACGAAAATCTATTTTAATTTTACCAAAAACTTGAGGTATATTCATTCACCAAGATCAGTTAGGCATCGATCGAGAATGTCAGAAACGTTGGTTTTCTGGTCTGCTGAAGCTCCGAATTGGTGGCCGGCCTTGTGAAAAATTGGCAGGAGGAAGCACATGGATGGCCAAAACAAGAGACGTGAAGGAGGATGCTACTGCTGTGAAGCGCTTGAGGGATTGTGGAGCTATCATGGTTGGCAAAACGAACATGCATGAGCTTGGCATAGGAACCACAGGCATCAATCCTCATTATGGGTACACCCATTTTTCCTTCACATTGCTAGTCCCGTTGTTGAAAAATAGACAAACTTTGCTTTCTCAACATACTTGGATGTTTTTCATATATCCGTTTTCTATAGCTCCAGCCGACTTAAGCTCATGAAACTATTCCTAATCCACATAATCTATGCCAACTATGTAGTGAACTGCAACGACACAAACTTCTAGCTTAGTTGTGATCTGATGGAAGCAGTGGTCCTAAATGTGATTTTCATACCTTACTAGCCCCTGGCCAGTTGCTAATTAACTGAAACCTCAATTCAAACACCGGTTTTCATCACTTTTGTAGCACAGAATTTTTTTACCGGGTCCCAATTTTCTCAATTTAGCCGCATTTGTGACCACTGGATGGTGGATTAAATGGAAACCTCTTCAAGCCTCTGATACTTTAAAGCCCGTTGATAACGTGTGGCGAGCAGGCCGACCCGCAACCCACATGATCGATCAAGAGCGACAGGAGGCTCTTCAGGAGGTTCTGCAGCTACAGTGGCTGCAGGCTTGTGCCCGGGTGCTTTGGGCGTGGATGGCGGAGGTAAATTCAGCTTCATTAAGTTATGGCAGTTTTCTGTGCAACTGGGTTATCTGCAGCAGGGCTTTGTGATTTTGGGAAAGAATTTGGCCGGCGGGGGGGATTTATATTGAGTCAGTAACTGACAATCAGAAGGCAGCGTTGCTGCAAATCATAGTAAACAAGCTTTGTTGACATTCCATGGTTTCCCGTTTGGTCAAACTTCATTAGAGCATCTTCTGCAGCCCTCCAAATAGCCAGGCCCCTTCAATCCAGATACATTTAATGTGGAGGGGATGGCCACTTGTATCCCCAATAGTGTAACACTGCAACTCCCTAAAACATACTTCCAACCAATCACAAGTCATAGGACTTGCAAAAGCAATAAGTAAGCTATCATGACGACTTGTTAATCCCAAGAGAGTATATAGCAGCGTATAGAGGGGTTAGTGACCCCTTCAAATATGGCCTTATTTGAAGGGGAAAGTGAAAATATACTGTGAAAACATTAGAATTGATTGCTTATCATCCAAAAATTAGAGGTAGAGGGGTTCTTTGGAGGGGTGCAGGAGATGCTCTTAGTTTCTATATTTAAACACACCTTTCAAAATTTGATATTTTTCTCATGTAAGTTAGTAATATCAACATCCAAAATTGAACTCATGCTCCCAAGATTTGACTACACTTTTCCACTTGTGGTTGGGTTGTTGTTCCTTTTTTTTTTTCAATGAAGCCCCGTTTCATTTGTGTCAAAAAAAATAAAAAAACAGTACTTCATTTTTTTCATAATTAAAAACATGAAAATGAAATTTATAAGATTTTTAAAATTATTTCTTTGTAAAAATCATAGTAATTTCAAAAATGTTTCAAATACAGTAGAACTTCTCTAAAATGAACTTCTCTAAGACAATGATCTCTCTAAAGTGGTGGAGTATTGATTGCTCGGTCTTGCAATAGGTCCAACCCTAAACATACACATCAAAGGATTTTTTTGAGATTCAAGAGCATGAGGACTTGAGCTTGTTTCCAAGGCTATTATTTTACGGAAGTTCTACTGTAGCATGACTTGTTAGTAAAATTAAATTGGAGATGATAGTGATAAACATTGTGGTGTAATTTGTGTTCTCTTTGGAGATCACACTAAGAAAAATTCAATTAAAAAGTTCATAAGCACTTAAATTGTCACCATGGTGCTACCTTCAAAGTGTCACAAAAGTATTTATTGAAATTATATTTTCTCAATCAAAGTCCAAGACATTGAAAGTCATGAAAATTCAGGTTTGACCCTAAAACTATGCCCCTCGGGCAGATTAACTAGTCCTTGTAAGGGTTAACCCTTGAACGTCAAGGAGGCCATTCTATGGCCGATGGATGACAGAGAATCAAACTGAATAGGACAGAAGTGCGCTTATTCATCCTCCCAATTTGTTGTGAAAAGGGGAGATCTTCTATAGTAGCTTGACTTCCAATAGATACTTTTGAATTTTTTAATGTAGATGATGTCACACGGTGACAAAATAGAGGATTTCCACGGTGACCGGCCCGTCGTTCAAGAGTCATGTGATTGTGTGCAGGCTCAGTACGTATGCCTGCTGCATTGTGTGGGGTGGTTGGTCTTAAACCCACTTTCGGACGGGCAACCAAGTCGGGGTGCGTTTTTCCATTCTTTTCGTCAGCTTTTCAAATTTACTCCTGCCAACTCAAAACAAAAACAAATTAATGAAATGAAATGAAATCAATTTTCAATCATTTGTTTGAAAGTCTAACAAAAAATAACACTTGTTTGTGTCTCGACCTTGTCGCACATTGAGACCTGAGGTGATGAGATTAAAGAGGGTTGGATGCATTAATTCCTGAAGTTTGTCCTTCAGCTCAAGAATGGTTTCGACTAGAACCAAGTTGTAGGGAGACAGACAAGGAAGTTATGAACCGATTTTGTTGCACATATTGGAAACTATTTGATTTTAATGCTCACTGATGGTACGTGGTGCTGGCCCGTGCAGTCTTTTGCCATTGGGATGGACAGTGGGAATGTTGGGAACGCTCACGGGTTCTGTGGAGGATGCACACATTATGTAAGCACATGATCTCGTTCTACTCTCCACATCTTTTTTTGTTCTTGTTTTTTGGGTGCAGATGAAAGGAAGAATTCATTGCAAAAGGAGACTGAGCCAGGGTAACCAAGTCCAAGTCCAAGCCTAAGCCCAAGCCCAAGCCCGGAGTGATTTACCTCAAGGACCAGACAAACAGACTCCACACCGAAACAGACAACAGACTGAACGCAACAATACTCTGACTCCCATTTTTCCTTACGACATTTAGCTTTGGTTTTGATGGCCCCGAGTGTATGCTTTTGCAGGTATGCAGCTGTGCAAGGACACCTCCCCACTGATCGACTTGTGTCCATTCCTGTGAGTTTTTTTCCTTTCTTTCCTTGCAATTGAGCTTTGACAATAATGTAGTATGTATCCTCTAGAATCTGAAACAAGTTTTTCTGTAAATTAGACTGGGTTTTTCAGGGTTTAGGGTTTGGGGTTTAGGGTTTTAATTCATTGCTTGATTTCATGATTCTAGCCTCCAGCCACCATTCCTCAGATGGAGCCGACAGTCATGGCAAAGGCGATTGGCGATATTAAATTTGCCAAGTATTCCAAGGTAAACACGGACTGTTCTCGATTACTGGTGTGATTTAAGCAATGTATTTCTGGTGTGAAGGTTTGGTATGCTGTAACTTGCTGCATTTTTCTGAAATTGAGTTTGGCGGGTTTCTGGACAGTGGTTTAATGATGCCGATGATCCTATTAGAGATGCATGTGACAAGGCTTTACAGCAAATGCAGGATACCTACGGATGCAAGGTAAGCATGCTCAACTTATTTTCTTAAGACTTAGGTCTCCAATACACAGTTCTAGGTATTGTTGGCCCAGTGTGAATATAGGAACTCAGTCTGATTGGAATTTTATTAATTGATGGTGCAGCTCAGGAGACACCCAGTGTAAGTTCTATGGAGAGAGTGTACCACGGGTGTACATTTCAGGGGATGATTGACATTCAATTTTGTTTCGGCTGTAGGTTGTGGAGGTTACAATCCCAGACCTTACGGAGATGCAAATAGCACATTACATTACTATTGGCAGTGAATCAGCTGCTTCCATTGGCATCGACTTTGGAAACCTGTACGTGGGCTATTCAACTAGAGATTCATTGCTTTAATTGGTGGTTAAATTTTGAGAATTAGTGCCCTTGACCAACATTTCACTGTAACAAATGATTTCACCTTTTGCAGCATGGTTCTAGAAACTACTCAACATCATGATTTAAGTTCAAATTTTCTGCCAAATTCTTTAAACTTCCAACTCATTGTATTTTTAGACTAAAGGAAGCGGCTTGAATATGGATTCCCAAATGACGTGATTTCTTTCAAACTATATTGTAAAGCACAAAGTCTAGCACATTGTCTACAAGTTTGATGTCATAACAAGATTTTTTTACATATCTTGAGAGCATTTCATTTATGAGGGAGGCCATCAAAACGAAATGTAGTCACTGTACAAGTTAGAGATTCACTCTGTACGTCTGTGGCTCCATTTCACACCACACAATACTGAAGAATTGTTAGTTTTGAAAAACGACATTTGGCAGAAGTTTGGATCCATTTCAATAGTGGGAAACTTGACCCTGATGTGTTGTCCAATGGCTTTCTGACAGAGGTCAAACAAAATCAGGCGGAGATGTTCGTGCAAGTGTCTGTATGTTCCAATGTTTCAACAACAGAGAATTTGTGACCGCACAACGTATAAGGTCTGCACTTATGTTAACCGTTGTGGTTGGAGCCTGGCAAGTGCTTGACATAACATTACTAACCAGTTCTCAGTACTAGGGTCCCTTTGAGGAGTCAATGCTTAGTATACAATCAATTAAAATCCCTCCCTTGGTGAGGTGTAAGACCTAAAGGTTATTTCCTACAGTTTGATGTTAGGAGTAGTGTTAGCAAACTGAATCTAGTCTAAAGGTGTACCAAAGCTCATGCCTAATATCCTCACTGGCACCACTGGCACCATTGGGACCATGTGAATCATTGCTCAAAAAACTTAAGAACTCCTCATTGGAGGTCAAACTATTGTGCAAGCCTTCCCCTTTTCACACAAAATTCCAAGGATGAACATGATCCACACTTCTGTCTTACGTAGAAGGATTCTCTATCATCCATTGAACACTTCATGTTTGCAATGTCCTTCTAGGCTTAAAGGAATCTTTGTCCCGTGAAGGAATGGGAGTTTAACTGGATTGGACTCTCTGTGCAGGTGTCGTTGTATGCAACATCATTACAATGTGTTTGAGAAGGCAGATTTTATTATCACACCAACTACAGCGTAAGCTAAAGACATTCAAGAAATGCTTTTTTACAAAATTTCTGTTACTAGTGCTGTTCTTATGTGAAGAGTGATTGATTGATTGTTGATAGATTGATTATTGATTTCACACTATAATTTGGCAATGTTCAGGTGTACCGCACCACTTATCAGACAAGGAGCTGATAGTTGTGGGGAGCTAGACTACCAAGTATCAGGTGTTTTAACAATTTGTCTGTGTACCGAGGGATCCATTCATGTTTAGAATGTTCATCATGTCTCTCTAACTTATCATATTGCAACAATAAGAACTCTCGGAAGGCAATCATGTCTTGTCTTCACCTCTTGAATTTCCTTTTTAAAATGTACTTTAAAAAAATACGAAACTTCATGAACTCGGTAACATTCATTAATTACTCCATTTGCAAGTGAGCTTCCTTTCTTGTATCGGTTGAGGTAATTTGCAATTATGACTTTGTCAAAGAGTTTTGGGTAAAGTAGTATAAACTATATTCAAATCAATTTTGTCTTTACTTCATTAAGTTTATACTATTGTGTTTGGTGTTTGCAGCTAAGATGATGCGGTATGTATTAGCTGGAAATTTCTTAGGTCTACCAGCAATTTCTATACCTGTAAGATCCTTAAATTCAATTCTAAAATTGTTCAATTCAGTTGTTGCATGTGGTGTTGTGACGATTCATCAAGGTTTGGTTTTTGTTATTGCACTAATTCAATTGTCAATCCACATTCACTTCCACGTGAATTAAAAAACGTGGGAATGTGGCATCATTGTATAGGTAGGATATGATCACAATGGATTGCCGGTGGGATTCCAATTATTAGGACGACCTTGGTCAGAAGCTAAGCTCTTGCAAGCAGCTCTTGCTTTTGAGGTACTTTCATTTACAAGTTTTGGGTCTTAATATGGTTGAAACATTTGACATCAATATCTTTGGGGGAAAGAAATTAAGTAAAAATTGAAAAATGAGCTAAGAAGACATCATTTGCTTCAATGGATTAAAGACTATATATTGAGTATAAATTATATTGATCTAAGGGAAGTAGGTTATCTTCTTTTTGTTTTCTTTATGCCTAAAAGAAACCAATTGCCATTCAAAGGAACACAATAAACATATAAGTTGTGACTTAGCAATTATAAGTATTTGCTTTTAAATACATAGCAACCCATCTTGAGCTGAATCCTATTTTCATTGGCTAAGTATGTTTCCTATTATATTATTTATATAATTTTAGTTTACAACAAAAATATTTGAAATTCAATATATATATTCCAATAGTTTCAAATCTTATGAAACCATCATTGTGCACATCGCCTTCTTGAGAGCTTTGTAAGCATTTACATGTTTCCAACACTTTGCACACTTTAAGAAATGGCACGAAGGAGAAGCATAATTAATACAAAGATGTTGTCATTTTCATTCTACTAAACACTACAGGCTAGAGAAGAATCATGATTCGCCTTGAGCTAGGTTCAGGGTCTCAAAACGTCAATTGAATGAGAACCTTGCTCATCTAAGGTTTTTCGTTTTTGTTTCTTGAATGCAGAAACTTTGTGCACCGCAACACAAGCCAGCAGTCTATTATGATCTCCTCAATTGATTGATTTAAATCAATTGTGAAGAGTCACTTATCCACGTTAACTTTGGTGACAGAAGCTAGGGAAATATCTAAACCTCAAAAAATAACCTAGAAGTAGAATCTATAACACAATCGCCGCTCAAAAATAACCTGGAAGTAGAATCTATAATACAATCGCCGCTTGAAAATAACCTGGAAGTAGAATCTATAACTCAGTCGCCGTTGTATTGCACAATTCATTAGCTTTCTAGAAGATTTGTTTTTGTTGTTTAAAACAGTGGTAGGCATTTGAAAGAGGTAAGTGTGTGAATTAATGATCCTCAATGTCTACATTCTTCTCATTACAACCCATACTCTATGTATATTTTTTCTGAACATGCTAGATTACAATAATTATGGAATTAACAACCGTATCCCATATCCCATGTATGTACCCATATACTGTACTATATCATTATTTCATATAAATTCTGTATTTCATATATCATACCCATAATATATTCCATTTGTATTCCATATATTGTACCCATATAAAAAATATTGGCTTTGGTTTTGGTTTGGGGTGTACTGGTGAATTGAGTGTATTATTTATTTCTTTTTGATTTGCAGAGTGGTTAATTAATTGATAAGATCTGTGTATGTCCTTTTTCAGAGGATAGTGGACCTTCCCTATCACCGGCTGGTGCCTACAGAAATTAGGTAGGCATTAACATGATTCGTAAGATGGTGTAGAATTAGCAGGAGTGGCTAAGATGCTTAAAGCAAAGTGGCTCCTGCAGGGAGAATAAAAAAGAGAGTCATCAAGTGATCTTATACTTCTAACTGTTGTTTTCAGTAAAATTTATGGTTCGTTTTTACGCAAAATGATCGACAATAATATTCAAATAGCTTGTTGTTTTGAAGTGTTTTTACACGCTAAGTTCATCAGAGTCTGATCGGTTCCTTCAAACTTTGGCAGATTTCAGAGAGCATCAGAAGTTCTCTCAAATATGTATTAGTTGCCTCTCATTTAGTAAAGCAATCCCAGATCTCATTAAGTTCAAGCAAAGCGTAAATTAGCCCAGCAGGCTTAGTCGAGAGGTCCTGCATACCTACCTAGTCGGATTCTAAAAGCCACATGGAAGAGGAAGCTGAAACCGTTAAAAGAGTACCTGATCCCGCTTTCTCTTTACTGAGCACTGTTACCAACACTTGTTACCAATAGCAACTCATCTCTTCGAATCAACACTTGCGTGACCTTCGATTCGCAAGTTTAGTGAAGGCATGACTTGGTCACCTTTCTGTGGTCCACTCATAGTCTTTGAATGGAAATGGGGTGGTTACTGTCAATTTTAGTGATGTACAACTGAACCTCCCACTTTGAATAGTGGCATAACAATTCATACAAAGAGAGTATAGGTCTTATAGCCAAAGTGATCCCTCCAAACCCAATGAAATCACATTCCTACTATTGGTTAAAATTCTTAAAAGAACGCAAATCGTATCCTCTACCCTGGTCAATGTGTTCAGAAAAAATGCGAAAGGTTGAGATTTAGAGCAGTGTGGAAGGAATTAGGGCAGGGAAGCATCACAACTTACAAATCTCGTACATAGGAGACAGAAAGACATCTCTAAGTAGTTGATGTCATATCTCAAAGTATTCTGAAGCACGTCACAATGGTATTTCACCACTTAATCAGACATTCTGCGAAAAAAGGTCATCAGATATGTTCGAGAGGCAAACATAATGGCCAACGAGTACGGGACTTTACCTGAGGACGTGGTGGAGATGATTCTCGTATTATTGCCCACCAAGAGCTTGGCGAAGTGTCGTGCGGTATGTAAGCATTGGGACACTCTGATCTCATCGCCCCAATTCATCAAGCTTTTGTGCTCTGCCAAGGACAAGAGCATGCACTACATCACGTCCATGAAGGTTCATTTCGTCCAAGGGCTATTGCATGGAGAGGAGTTTCATGTCCCAGAAGCTATTCAGAGAAGCTCGTGGAACACGATTTGGGAGCAACTGGTTGCAGCCACACCGGACAACACGCCCCGTGACGTGTTTGCTTGACATCGCACCGTCGAAGTCACTGGCAACGGCTTATGGTCCATGCTTTCCAGTAAGGTAACAGTCCTTCAGAACACGTATAACATATAAGAAAACTTTCGTGAATCATGAACGCCATTCAAATCAGATTACAGCAATCATTGGCTCAACATCGACCAGATAAACCGTGCAATCTGGAAGATAAGAATTTAAAAATCAAACATAAAGTTGCAGGTAACTCACTTTTTCTGGCTTAGCAAATGAACTGGAATCATCAACGTGGTTGCTTGAAAAAGTCTCTTCAACTAGCCCTCCCACAAGAATACCGAGTTTCATGTGTTAAATATGCGCCGCTCATTGAACTCAAGCATCCAGGTGGCAATGCTGAACTATTGCTAGTAGGGCAAACAGACTTTCAAAGAAGTCTATAAATCGAGAGACAATTAAAGCTCGGAATACAAGCAGATAAATGAGCATCAGAAAACTTGCCAACGGCTCCACATTACGAAATTTTGTACACAGTTTTACTTCTAGCATGCGATCCGGGTCTGCACATCCCTGGTCCAATTCTCATCACTTCGGAAGCAAAGAAAAGTCTCGAAATATCACTCCAAATTGTCTGCACAATCTATACAAGCCAAAAGGAATAAGAACGGCAGGAGATTGGGATCACTCGTTGAACCGTCTCCAGGATCTGTAATTGGGGCCATCACTAACTGCCAGTCCAATTCCTTGCTTAGAGGCTTCATCACCCTCCATTTTCCCAACTCCTAAGTAATACATACGGAAGCTCCCGTCGTCCATAGCCAGAACATACGGTGTTCCAACAATAATATTATCCCACACATTCTCACCGACTCGTCCTTTCAAAATGGGACCTCCAGGCTCGGGTCCAACCTCGGTATCCTTGTGCCAAACCAAGCCATCGTCTGATGTTGCCAGGCCAACTGCAAACTCAAACTTGTAGTTGGAGCCCTCGTAAAACATGACATACTTGCCACCCACTCGAAGCACATGGCGAACCGACACGCCACCTTCATCCCACGTTCCTGGCTCCCCAGTGGACAAGACTTTGCTTTGCTTCTGCCAGTGTCTCCCATCTGTCGACGTTGCCACCCCTGCAGAAAAGAATCCGAAGTTGTTCCGACCTCCCGTCTCTCGTGTATGGTAGGTCAGCAGCCACCGTCCTTCTCCAGTTCCTATATACACGCAAAATTGCCGAACATCAAGCTATTGCCTACTAGTAGAGATGTCGATGAAACTATAAGGTATAAGGTACTATAACCGTTAGGGAATGATCCCATCTCCTATATTGACCCCTGTTACCAACAGCAACTCATCTCTTCCAATACACTTGGTTGGCCTTCAATTAGCAAGTTCGGTGTAAGCATGACTTGGCTATATGTCTAAGCCCAAAATAGGGTTGTCTACAATAGTGGTCTACAACCTCCCAATTTGAATGATTGCATAAGAAATTCATTGTGATATAAATTTGATCTCACAGGAGTTTGCCTCTCGTACTCAAAGTGATCTCCACAGCTCTATGGTGATCTCCCAGTGAAAGCACACTCCTATTTATTGGTTAAAGCGCTTAAAAATAACGTCCTCTACGCCAATACTTCTATGAAAACCCCAAACCATGGTCAGGAGAGTAACGTACCCTCGGGCCGCAGGACTCTAGGCCACGAAACACCAACATGGTCCCAAGCACCTTTCTCTCCCAACTCCAGGATTGGGCCCTCCCTGTCTTCAAATGCCAGCCCATCCTTTGATGTAGCCACACCAGGTCGTAACTTCAACCCCCTGCAAACAGATGACAAGGGAAACATCAACATAGATTCAGCCAAGACCTCAACATACAATACTTCACATTCTAACCCCTAAAGAACCAGGATTCATTGTTTACAATGATCGATTCGATTGATATATTGTGAAAATAATAGAACTCAGATAGGGCCAAATTTTATACCACCAGAATCACCGAAGAACACTGTATGTGTTGTTCATCTAAACACTAAAGTTGGACTAAAGAAAGTTTCCACATGACTTACTCAAAACTGCCTCCCCAAAAGAGGCCCAAAACCATCATCCGCAACTAATGATGTTGTCAATACCACATTCAACAAGATACCACCAATTCAAGCATTCACTGTTTGCAAGCACCTGAACAATTTCTCTGGATTTGTTGGAAGGGGTGACTCCTCATAGCCACCACCAAAGTAGAACATCCGCCAGATATCCTCAGTTGGTTCATACAAGACGTCACTGACCCCCAAGTGCACAGCGTCAAAGGTGTCATACTCCGGAGAGGGGTCCATGATGGCGCCCCCACTCAGATGACCATTGTAACGCTCAAAGTGAAGCCCATCCTCGCTGACAGCCAAGCCATTGCGCCCCGTGGGGAGGGAGGCGTTGAAGGGCGTCACCCCCTTCGCCCACTCATCCGAGCCCCTTCCATAATAATACATGCGGTACCCAGATTTGCTGGTTTCTGGAAGAACCACCGCACCGGAGAGCAGCTTC
Organism: Neckera pumila; assembly: GCA_963969595.1. Classification (NCBI taxonomy): domain Eukaryota; kingdom Viridiplantae; phylum Streptophyta; class Bryopsida; order Hypnales; family Neckeraceae; genus Neckera; species Neckera pumila. Next base: position 16,353,756 of record OZ018409.1, read on the forward strand.
TTGTCCCACCAATCTGAGTCTTGAGGTGCTGGCCCTAACACTCTGCCGGTGTAACGCCTACACCAAATCAACCAACAGTAGCATGCGGATACTATTAAATTAGCACGTCCTCCAAAGCAGAAAGCTAACAAGAATATACAATCAGCTTGACAAATAGGTAGAGGATACATTCTGCGGCAGTTGAAGCATCTTAACCTATATAGCTGTGGAGAGATCACTTTGAGTACAAGAGCCACACTTGAGATCGAATTTTTATCAATCGTTCAAAAAGGGATATGGAAGACCACTATTGAAAGGACAGTCGACAACCCCATTTCAATTCAAAGAATATCAGTGGCCATGGCCATGTAGTAGGTTGTGCTTACACACAACTTGCAAATTGAGGGCCAACCAATTGAATTGGAAGAGATGACTTGCTGTGGTAACAGGGGTCAGTATAGGAAATGGAATCAGATCCCCTAGCAATTTCAGTATCCTCTCCCTTATATGCGATACACGTGTTAGGCTAGCAGATTGATACCAAAGCGTACGATGAGTTCCATTTTCATTTCTAGCTTGCATTTCCTAATCATTTCTTGTTTGATAAGCTTTCCTGCACGGCTTTGTATTTGTACTACGAGTGGTGTAGTTCAATTTTAGGGTAGCACAGTCATGAAAGCATAAGAAAACAGAATGTTGATCGGCATACCTATCACCTGAACCTTGTGAAGAATCCATCCCAGAGTATTTGATAGCGACGAAACTCAAACGCTCAACTCTTGCTTTCGTCTTGCTGCTTGCAGAGAGACACGGCAGGAAGGCTTCGTGGGTGTAAGAGAGGTTGCAGACCATGGACATTGAAATCAAATTGACCGCAATGTAAAATCTGCGGGAGATATTACCTCAAAATTTCAATACACAGGATTACAAACAGAAAAACGAAATTCACAGAATTCACATCTGGGAATCGTCTCAATCAAATTCCAGAACCTACAATCGTAACCCACAAAACACTGCAACGAATGGGCATGGAAAATCACCCGTGAGACTGAAGTACTTGGATACATTAGTAAAAATTGGCCATGGCGATATGCAAGCTCACAACATTGGATCAAAACCGTGAGGTGAGCTGCAGGATGATGGAAAATGGGGAGCTCTGACTTTAGATTGATTTGGGGGTTGGGGCATTCTTCACGCCAGTTGCTTGGGCAAGGACAAACAGAGTATGAGGAGCGGAGCCACTGTCGAATTGCTTGCGTGTGAAGGCGTGACTTGCCATCTCGAGATATCTCCAGCCCTCCAAGTATCCCCTCTCCTCTAATTTTTGGATGATAAGCAATCAATTCTAGTGTATGTCAGGCCAACCTTCACTTTCGCCCCCCAAATTTGTCATATTTGAAGGGGGCCTTTGTGTTCTCTATAAGCTATATTTTCTCTTGGGATTAACAATTGTCATAGCTTACTTAGTGTTTTTGCAAGTTCTATGACTTGTAATTGGTTGGAAGTATATTTAGTGAGTTCTATTGTTGGGGATTCAAGTGTCCGTCCCCTTTAAATTAGACAAATCTCGATTGAAGGAGTGATTTGTTTGGAGGGCTGCAAGAGATGCTCTTAACTAGTCTAAACCATTCCCCCTATAACCCCTAAAGGACTAGAGGGTCGTCCAGATTTCCAAAATTGTGAAGATCTATTATAATATGCAACTTAGAACAATATTTTAATGATGACTTTCAAACTTTAGTTGTAAAAAATAATCTATAGATCACATCCATAAAAGATACACAAACCAATATTTTACAATAAAATTAGAAGCCAAAAATTGAAAATTTCTTCTAAAATATATTGTAGATTGAATATTTATGAGTTTTACAAGAATATTTTTTCTATAATTCTATAAGTTCAAAATGTTGAGTTCTCATCATAGTGAATTTTGAAGATTCTTTATATTATTTTTTTATTCAAGTTGTTTTTGAAGGAGCATTTTTTGAACTAAAAAAATTACTTTTTGAGGCTAGATCTACCGATATCTTTTGAATGATAGAATTTACAAAGGTTTTGTACTTTTTCAATACTGGGGTAATATTTTGTGAAGTTTTGAAGTTGCAAGCATTTGATATGGCCGAGGTGAATTGACCACCTCACTTGTCTCCAAGTAAAAATGCTGAAACTTTTTAATTGCCACGTATGATAAAATGCTGCAAATTTTGAATTCATATTTGCAATTAGAGGCCCCAAACTAAATAGGAAGGAGTGTACAAGGTAAATCAATCAAGCACAAAATAGTAGGGCTTTTTTTTCCGTGCACCCCTAGAATGACTTTGGAGGGACAAGCAAGGAAATTCACTTTGGTCTTTAATACTTGCACATGCTAGTAGACTCTCCTTATCCACCACCGTCCTAGGGGACAAAATGTGATTGTTCCTCAACAAAAAAAGGGTCTGCGATTTCAGGTGGAATTCCTAACATGGGCTTTTAAAAACGTGAATTCATTTGGAGGGCATGTCTTTCTTTGCATGTATACTGTAATAGTAGGTGTCAATCCTGTAGCTCACACTAGATTCAATGCCACAAGAGAAATTATCCACTTTAGCCTACATAACATTGTTAATTGGACTCATTTGTCTCCTCTCCAAGTAGAGATAATTCCCTCCTGGAGGGAACTTAAGTTATAATCTCAGGTTTCTGATTGGCATTGAGGATGCATTTTCTCTAACAGTGTCAGTTGAACAGTGCTGAATTTGAGAATTGGTCCAATCCCCATCCTGTGAGTGTCAGAAGCAATAGTGTGTGACGTTGGGGGTCTCCCGCTTTTAGGGGAAGCAAAAGAGGACCCCCCCCAGCAAACATTAATAATACTATGTACTTTTCTTGCATGTTGACTAACTCTCAACAGTGAGGAACTAATCCCTTAATCCCTTAATGCCCATCAACCATTTAGTGGTCGTTGTCCAACTTTAGAAGCTACCCAGATCCCATAAATATATTTATTTTTAAATTTTGTATTTTTCATATATATAGTCAAGTTATCTTTCTATAGTTCATTTTTTTTTTGATTTGAATAAAAACTCCGCCTCAGGTGTTTTCTAAGTCAAACACTCCAAGAAATGCTCATTGCAGATTTTTTGGGGAGAAAAAATTATCCAATTAATCACAAGACATACCAAAAAAAAGTTCTATAGGTTTACAAGTGCGCAAGGGATTAATTGATTGGAATATATAGTGATTGGACACAATCAAATGAAGTTTTGTTTTTCCATTGTACTTCATTTGATTGCAAGGCTTTGAAAACAATCTTCTATTGCTCCAATCCTTGTAAAAAATGGCATATATGTTTTCAACTATTCATAAGTAAATTTGATCAAAAATGGAAAAATTTGGGATATAGGCCCTCAAAATTGACAAAATTTCTTAATTTTGTTTTTATTAAATGCGGTTGTCAATATTTATATATATATATATATATATATTTTTATTCTGTAATATATTATAATATATATATATATAAATTTATTGCATTGATAAATTATTGGATATCAATTAAAAGTACCTATTCAAAATAACTCACAATTTTTGTATCACTTTGTTGTGGTCATATCATAGTAACCTCTAAGCGCTCAAGCGACCATTTTTTGGTCGCTGCTCGACTTTGGGCAAAATTTTTGGACAAAATTTTTTTTTTTTCAATTCTTTTTCGGGATTTTCTTTCAATATTTATATTCAAAACTCAAATTGCTAAGGTCAAACAAAAATTATAAGAGAAATAGCACAAAGTATTTAGATTTGCCTAGTGTTGAACAATTTATTGTTTGGAAAAATTGTTGGTGTTCTCATTACGAGATCTTATATTTTTTTTTCCACAAATGAATAGAAACCACAATTTTGACCAATCAATAAGAAATTCAAAAGCAAAAGATAGAAATTGTATTTTTGGTGAATTTTTGAAGTTATACCGTCAAAATTCATTTTAAGAGAATCTGAAAATAATTTTATAATTGTGACCATACAAATACTTTCTTCTTTTTGTGCTTTGCAATATCTTTTTTTATACAAACTTCAAAAAAAATTTAGAACTTAAATTTTATAATAACACATTTGTATTTTGTCCAAACTCCTTTGGCTTCGAGGGATTAAATCACATACAATCCAAACAAATTTATTGTATACAACCTTTACAAACTAATATGTTGGATTAGAAAAGATTGCAATGAAAATAATTATTTTGGTTGTTGAATACTCCCTTCGTCCCAAAATGATCTTCTTATTGGCCATATTTTTTTGTCTTGAAATGATCTTCTTACTGTAACGTGGAAGAAAAACCTGGGAAATCAAGCCTTTTGGTTGTGCACAGTAGGACCAAGAAAATTATCCCCGTAATGCACTATGCGGCCATCATGACAAGGGGGTAATTGGGCCAAGAAAATCAAATAATAATTGAATACAATGTGATATAATAATGGAAGCAATCAATAATAACATGCTAAAGTGGGTTGAACTTCACAATAGCTTCCTTCAACTAGTAACGGTGGATTAGACAGACTAAACATAGTCATGCAAGGATGGACAACTCTATATATTTTTGGGATCCGTAATTCCATTTGACTCTCCACTTTGCACGTTTCAAGTGACTTTTTGAGGCAGGTGAATCCATATGATGAGTTGTCCAGAGCCATGCCAACACACACCGCGGAAAGAAAAAAGATACAACTCCACAGCTCGGAAATGATGGTTTGATTGGCCTGCGGTGCTCCAAAAAATTGGTTAAAGATTGCCTCTCTTTAATCCACCATAATTTTATTTTCACAACTAATCTACAACTCAAATTTTTAGAACAGTAGGACTGCATTAAAATCTACTTACTTGTCAAAAAAATTAAAAAATTGTCATTTTTAAGCTTAATCTAGAATATTTTCTGTAATAGGAAGATAACTTTGGGACGGAAGGAGTACAACTTAACCCCCGAAGGATCGAGGCCCTTTTTCTACCAAAGAATACTCAAAACTGCCATTTCTATAGCAAAAAGTAAAAAAATTTGAAAAATGTTTTTTTTCACATCTAACCATAGGATCTTACACCTAACTAATATGAGAGTGTGTGGAAAAAATTTCAGAATTTTTGACCGCACAAATTGCAAGATATTTGCGTTTAAAGCACGGTTTAAAGTGAAAAAAACAAGTTTTTCAGCACATTGTGGGACTAGAGTTTTTGACTTTGAATATTTTTAACTTAAAACTTTTGCACTTCAAAGTTTTGAGCTTTAAATCTTTGTAGTGGAGAATTGAGTTGAGAATCTAGGAAAATAAAATAAAAAGAACTTAATCATCATTCTTTAAAAAATTGTTAAGTAGAAGTAGTTACGAGATAGAAGGAAAATCTAAAATATTCATACATTTTAGATGGAATTAAAATGCACTAATCCCAATGGTGAGATTGTTTTGGCAACTAATATAAACCATGCAAAAAAAACACCTGAAAAGTTTGAAAAATTGCATTCAAAAATGCATCCTGAAGTTATTTTTTTCAAAAAGGTGCTCTAACTGCCCAAAATCAAGAATGTCCATAACTTTCTCATAACAAATCCAAATGAAATGATTCAAAGCTTTCCAAATAGACAAAAATATAATCTATGAGAAAAAAATACAAAAAAAAAATTCAAATTTTTGTCTATTTTTTTTTGCTGCCCGGGCTGCTTGTTGTCCCTTGTTTTGAGCTTATTTGGTCATAACTTTTTTTCCTGGGCACTGATTGTGAAAAAATTATATTCCCGCAAAGATTATCAGTTTTTTTATCTTCAAAAAAAAATTCAAAAAATCATGACAAAATTTCAACCCATAAGTACCTGCCCAAAATCCCAAATGTCCGCCAAACCGACAATGGTCCTTAAGGGGTTAAAATTATTTGTATAAATTGTGTATTAGGACAAATATCTTCAACTCTATTTAAAGTAGATGCAACAATGGTGCAAATTGCAAACTATAGATCATTTATGATGGTAAATGAAACCTCAAGTCTTTCAAATGAATATTATCTACATTTTTCTCTATATATCATTTTTTAAGTATACAATATGTATGATAATTTTTTGCAATACCAGTGGGGGATCTTAGATGGTGTACAACAGCACGCAATAAAATATTTAAGTTGTCGAGGCTCATAAAAGAAGCATATGCAATTTTTGGAGTGATTATGAAACCCACCTCAACAACCTAAGTCTATGGGATGGTTAGCTTTGGAATTCATTATTTACTTTCAAACCATAAAGTTGCTTTTTGCCTCAAGTTTTTTGAAGATTTTAGTACACAAAGGATAGTTACTACAACATTCAAATTTGCTCATTTGGATTTTGTCCATTCATATTCAGCGTATGGTATACAAAGTGAAACTGCACAAAGCATAGATAGATTTTAAAGTCATTGTATGCCTAAAATGAGGTTGTTTGTTTTGTTTATTATGGCTAGATCTTTGAAATTCTGCATCTTCTAATTGTGCATTACTGAAAATTGTAGCCCTCTATAGAACTGCTAGGATGCATGAAAATGTGCATTTAAAAAAAATATCTGCCCCAAAAGGCTATGAGGCAATCTGTAAGTGAGCAGTCAACCAAGGTGCCCTGTCAAAATTCTGATAAAAAAATACATATATATATTATTATTTTTTAAGAATTATTATTTTTCTTACAAAAATTAAATAATAATTATAATAATAATTCTTTTGCTGTGATTTCACATTCACCAAAATCCTAATGACCTTATATAGAATCTAAATTTTCTGTAATGGTTTATGGTACCGTCGAAAAGCCTTCAAAGAAACAGGATGCACAAACTTTGTTTAAGGCGTTCTGTTTCATGGCAAAAAATATATTGAATTTCAAAATTTTCATGAAATAAAAATTAGAAAACTACCTTTATTTTCATTTTATTATATTGTGAAAATGACACAAGGCATACTAATTTAAATTAAATCCATATTTTCCATAAAGTTGTTTGCTTATTTTGTTTATTTGTATTGTTACGGTGAGATCTTTGGAACTTTACATCTTTAGTCGTATTGTTGATACCGTGAAAAAACTATCTTTGAGGAGGGCTACAATGGCTTTGTTTCATGGCGTTTGGACCTATAGTGTTAAAGATATTGAATTTCAATTTCTTTTAATTGAAAAAATTGAAAAATTATTTTACTTTACTTTTATTTATTTTACTGAGGCAACAACACAGGATACACTACTTATTAGTAGTTGTGATGATATCATCTATATCTCAACAATTATCATCCATTGTTTGGAGGCCGAAATTCTGGAAAAAAAAAATCCTAAAATCTCGCCTTTTGGCGAATTTAAGCCGGTAAAAACCCACTGCTGGTGATGGGCTCCACACTAATTGGAACGCTAAGAACTATCGCCGGGCGGCGAGACTGCATTCCATCACGTAACTGCCGTACTCTAATTGTGTCGTCCTCCTGCCTAAGAGCTCTCGACCAACTCGCAGCCCGACCGCCATAATCTCTCGCTTTCCGGAGCAGGTGCTCGTCGCCATCTTGCACCATAATTTGTCGCTTTCGGCTTTGCATTTTCTATCTCAAATCATGGTTGTTTTGTAATTCGCAGTTTAGGGTTGGTCTGCGGTGCTCGTTATTGACTGTAGTTTTGTTGGGTTTGTAATGATGGTTGCAGACTGAGAAGTCGTTCTTGAAGCAGCCCGAGGTCTTCCTCAGGTACGATTTCCAGTGCCTCCTCTGCTTTGTGGCAGACGGTTGTTGGATTTGAGGTTAGGTTATGCTTTTGTGATCAGCTTCGGTGTCATTGCATTTGTGCAATGCGGAGAGGGAGTGTGTAGGTTACTTTTTTGCATTGTTTGGAGATTTTGAGTGAATGCTAGTGTAGGATTTTTTTTGGAGCGGTGCCTGTGGGGAATGGTGAGTTGGTCAAGTAATTGTTGGACCTTAACCGGTTTTCGTGGTTGTCTCAGATTTTTCATCATTAATATTATTTTTAATTACTTTTTTCTATTTGCTTGAGTTGAAGATGGCGACTTTGTTTAGGATGAGGGTTTATAGCTAGCTTTTTTTGCTGAGAAGTGCATTTTAGCATTGGAGTTGCTTCTGCAGTACCTTTTGCTTGCAGTTGTCTGGGTTAGATGTAGTACTTGACTGTGCTTTGCGATGGGATGCAAAAGCTCTATACTCGTTCTTCTTGCAGCACGGCGTTTAACATCGTGCAATTCCAGGTACACAGTTTCATAGGATTGGTTTGGAACAGTACTCCACCTGGAGAGATTGAGGATTTAGGGTTTAGCTGGTTGAAGAATCATGGCACGCAAGAAGGTGGAGGAAGAGAATGAAATCGAAGAGAGTGATGACCCTGTTTCCAGTGACAGCGATGTCAGCGGGAGTGACAGTGATACCGACAGCGCTGAGGTTACTGTTGCTTATGCGCCGTGGTTTTTATTTTCTTCAGTTTGTCTCAAGTTTAAGGGTTTAGGGTTTAGTATGCACGTAGACTTCCAGAGAGGAAGGTCTTTGGTGTATCGTGACCTAATTATCACTTTGAAGCCTCTTTTCTGAACTGAGACTTGTAGATAAAGAGATATATTGAATTTGTCTCAATTTAGGGTTTAAGGTGAAAGTGGATTTTAAGGAAAATTGTGCTTGTTTTGTGACCTAATTTCATTTGGTTTCTGAACTGAGGCTTCTAATAGATGAATTGAATTGAATTGCACGTGAGCTGATTGTTTGCCTTTAAGTTTTGCGAGTGTTTTGAGAGATTAGCTGAATTCGGAACCACTGAATTGCAGGAAGATTTAGAAGGGCAAGTGGCAGATGTGCCTTTTGAAGTGCTGCAGCAGGTACGCAGCAATGGCCAAGCACCTAGCTTGTCTCATGCAACGAAACAGGGCAACGAAACTAAGCGAGCAAATAAGAATAGGTCAGTGCGGCCTCCTCGTTTCTAGTGGCAGTTTAAGGTTCAGAACCTTACGGGTTTATTAGCAACGAACCTGAGTTGAAATGAGCAATATTTGTAGTCTTTTCGGCGTTTGGGTGACTTTCTTTCATCTACAGGCCGATGGAGATGAGTAGTAAGAAACCAGTGGGGCGTTTCCGAGAAGTTATTCAGGCACCTAAGCGGGTACGTATTTTTGTTCCAGCAGTAGTCTTCACTTGGCCTTTTGACAATTGATTAATAAGTTGTTCCCCAACGACTCCATTCTTAGCTTCCAGCATTTCTTGTTTATGCTATCAGCAAAGTAAAGTGAAACTTTTGAAAGGCTGAAGTTCAGCTCTTCATGGTCTAGTCATTTGTGTGCTGAAGAGTTTATTCTCTCTCGTTTTGAATGCAGGAGGTTCGAGATCCTCGGTTCGAGTCATTATGTGGGAAATTTGATGATTCTAGGTAATTAATCTACACACGGATTGTGGATTACACGATTAGAAGCTGTCTCCTAGGGATGCTTGGGTTTAGGGAATCAAACAACAAGAGACTGGCAGTTTGTCATGGGAATTAATCTGAAGATGATCTGAGGATGGTTCTTACTTGGGCATGTTTTCCCTGCGTGTACCATTTCTATGCATTGAGTTGCTCGTGTAGTTAGAGTTGTCTCAAATTTTTACTAAGGCTCTCTTGTTATTGGAGATCAGGTTCAAGAAATCATACAGTTTTCTTTACGATGAAGAGCTTCCTGCTGAGCGCCAGGTGTGTCACACGGTCTTTATTGCAATGAGTTACACAGTCTGCTCACTACATCCACCTCTCTTTGTGTATCTCAAACAATATGCAGTCCTGTATCTGAAGTAAAAAGATATCCTGGCGAACTGGCCTTTACTGTATGCCTGCTTTGTTGCCTTTGGAGTAGCCTGTTTTCGGATAAATTGATACTGACCAGAGAGCTGATTTTCTTTCTGCTTTGTAATTTGTGTAGAGGCTAAAAAAGGACTTGGCTAAAGGTGGTGAAGATGTGGGAGAATCACAAAAGCAGCTAGCATGGATAGTATGTTTCTAAATTCCTGACGAACATTGCCATACTATATTGCTCATTCCCATAAGTGGAATCCTGTATCTAGGAGTTTTGTTTCTTGTTACTCAACTGTTTCCACAGATTTTAACGAGTGCAGATAAATTATATCACTGTGCGCATGATTAGATGCCCCGCATTCCGGACTTTGACTTTCACTATATGTAGATCGATATATCTTGGACCACAACGTGCACGATGACTCATGAGCAGTAAATTTATGAATGATAGAGGTTTTTGGGTAGCATCACTTAATGTTTTTGTTCACGAACGCCACAGGATAAGGAGTTAAGAGAAGAGCAGCAGCGACGGAAACGGGCAGATGCTGCCGCTCAGCATGGAAGTAAAGAAAGGGAGGCAGTGAAGAAGGGAAAGAAACCATTTTATCTAAAGAAGTGTAAGCAGTCCTTGCTGATTCAATTCTTTTTAGTTCGAGATTCGTGGTGCTGGCTGTCACGGCGTTGCTTGCCCTTTTGCCCCGTCGAGAGTAAGGCCTCTTTTTTGTCATAAATCAAAGTTGCTGTTGTTTTCTGATGTCTGTTTTTCTGTCTGTGCCGCAGCTGAGCAAAAGAAAGAAGAGCTTGTTGAGAAGTACCAAGAACTCAAGGTGAGATTTTTTACATTTTTCTCAGTAGAATTGTCTCTTCTACTCACTATCCTTATCCTGGTCTTCATAAAGGAACTCGTTCCTAGCCTCTGGTTTGTGTTCTTGCTAGCATCAGGAGTTGGGGATCAAATGGATCTTATGGCCGAGGGTTTGTTGTTTTACAGACCAGTGGAAAGCTGGATAAATTTTTGGAAAAGCGAAGGAAAAAGAATTCTGCGAAGGATCATAGATACTTACCATATAGGAGGCCACAGGTTTAGCATTCATAGCTTAAAAGCTCGAGTAGCAATGGTACTACTTGTGTAAAGCATATGACCTAAGGAATTATACAATTTCCAGCGTATGATGCTGGAAGGAAGCAACTTGATCTTTCATTGACCCTCTCAATTATTCCTGCGACACTCTTGGACATTCTTCCCCTTTGGAGTAGGAGGCAGTATGTATATGGCGCTACTGAAATAGACGTGTTGGTTTTTTCATTACGAATCCTTGTGTATCATGACTTGTTTTCAAGCTGATTGAAAACTTTTGGTTGAGAGTTCACAAAGTTGGATGACCGGATTAAGGACTGGATACCAGTTGAAGAATCTAAGTGTCTTGAGAACTGGTTAAACAATGTTTATTGTATCACATGATGGACACACTGGGACTATTGGCGTCGTGAAAGGAGTAAGGTAGAACACCCACTCTAGTTCAAACTCCCATCTAGGGAAAGCTCCATTCAAGGCTGGTTGTATTGGAAAACATGAAATACAAATGAAGGAAAAAATTGCTTGTTTTAAGGAGTTGATTGCATAAAATGAGGATAACATGTGTCTAAAATGGACACAATTTATGCCTTAATTATACATGTCATCAATTCACTCCAAGGTTGACCTCAAATCAATGCAAATCAATTCAATAGGGCAATGGAAGTATGCAATTGGTATTGAGGTCATTATGTTGGGCATGGATTAGTAGAAGCCCTACAGTAGCTTTTTTTCAAATGTTGACAAACATGTCTATGGGCTTTCATGGGAAACCCAAGATAGCACCCTTCTATAAAAAAATTTAAATTGATAAGAAGTTTGAAAATTATTTTTTCAATTGTAATTTTGTTTCTTATTGCTTGTCTATTGTTAAAATTTATTCCCACATTTTTTGAATAGCATTACAATATCATAATGCACTAGTCATACTGCTGGTAATGGGGTAGTTTACCTTTTTAAGCATCCTTCAACCTTGATACTCTGAAATGCTATTGAGGGTGTTTTAGTTGTAACTTCAAGTACGGATGTAGGATGGAAAAAACATTGTTTCATCCAATTGGAGGGGGGGGGAGTTGCTTGAACATATTTTTAGTGAACTGAATTAATCATTCCTTCATTATAGTAATGTCAATTTTTCAAAAGAAGAAGATGCTTAATCCACAAACCACCCTTGAATGTATTTTGGCCACTTCTTGCACTTTACACTTGATGTAAATTTTAGCCATAAAAATGATATGTTTTGAATTTGATCCCAACGAATAAATAAAATTTATCAAGTTTAGTTTCTATTCCAATTGGAGTATTCTTGAAATTCTTAAGTTCAATATTTTGATGCAATTTGAACTTTGGACCACTGCCCATGGTTTGTTGATTTTTTTTTGAGTGACATGGTAACTTTGTTTTTTACTATGATGTTATACACTATAAAATACACATATGGTGAAAATTTTAGATTTTTAGCATATTTGATATTTGATATGAATTTTTTTATTTTTTCCTTAAAAAAATTCACAAATTTTCATTAAAAAATGAAAAAGTTAATGGATTCCATCCTAAAAAAAATAGATATAAAAAATTTCATTTATATATAGTTGCAAAATGGCAACAAACAAAGTTATGGATTGTAAGACTTGGAATCTGTAGTAAAAAGCATAGATGTCAGGACGTTCTCTAAAACATTTTGTCCTAGATATTTTACTATGAGGAATGCCTTGACTTAAAATCTTAAGAAAAGATTTCACCTATCTCTATTACTTAATTTGTTCACCAAATACCCCATCCAAAGTAATTTCCAAACCTTCCAAAGACACAACTTACATGCTAGAATCGAGCCGGAGGTCAAAATCAAGGCATCAAGCTATAAAATTAGGTCTATGCCACATCATGCCTCCAAATGTGCATTGGTTCTCTATGGAAAATAAATACTTATCAACTACTGTTTTGGATTAGGTGGCATGTAGGCATTGATATTTTTAAAGGGAACTTGGGAGCAATGTGGTTGTGAGTATATTTGGGAAGCTAATATAATGAAGGTTATAAACCTGCGTAAATAGAGCATGAGAGACCATGATTGGAAATATGGAAATAAGCCAAAAATTAAAGAAAATCTTGAATGAGGTGAGATAGGGAGACAAGTAGAAGATATGTTAGATTGTTATAGTAAGTTAGTTTGATAGGAAGGAAAGGGGGCTTGCTAATCCTAGAATCAATGAGACAAGAGAAAGGGAGGGACTTCATCTCCATAACCAAAACTAGGTTGGCTAAGGTAGGACCACCCATTCCAAACCAGTGAGCCATGCCCAACCTATAGGGTGCACTATTTCAAGCCAAGTAGGGTGCTCAAGTTTGGAATGTTTGATTTTCTCATTTCCAAAGTCTGGATGAATAAGGTCATGACACATGTTTCAACACAGGAAGTAGGAAGTAGAAAAGTAGTATAGCTATGAGTGGAGTTGGAAGATCCTATTGGTTTCAAACATTTCTTGGCTCCCAAAATTCATAGTATTTTCAATTTCAGCAATAAAATTACGAAAGATTTGTAGTCCTAATATTTCTTCTTTCTACCTCAGAAAAATTTCCACTACCACATACTGCTCCTCATCTGTCCGGAAATCGTTTGATTCATTGGTATAGGTAGTTCTACCTTATTTCTCCGTGCAAGCCACCTGGCCTATTTATAGATATCAGGGCGGGTCCAAGCATGCATAGCCCTGGAACGCCGTGGATGCCATTCCGTGGCGTTCCAATGACAATACTGCTGAGCCAAGAGAGTTCAAAAGCATTTTTTTATCCTCCTTTACCTTGTTGACCTTTCACATTGGATTATAAAGAGTATCCAATTGAGTTTGTACTCTTTCCAATTTTTGTCTTTACGGAAATGAGAAGCTCTTAAAAAAAACAAATCACAAAATATGCTATTTTAGAGTATTTTGGGAAGTTGTTGCTCCTTGCTTTAAATCTGAAATTTCTCCACAAAAATAATATTTTTTGAGTTTGAGTCAAACTAACAAAATGAAGGTCATCTACTCAAGTTCCTACTACAACTTGAATTTTGAAAAAATTCCTAATATTGCATATTTTATTGCAATTTGAACATTGGGCGCATTTTTAATGTCTATTATTTTCTAATTATAGAATGACACGGAAATTGAGTTTACACCATGATGTTTGTCATTGTGATATACATTTATGGTGAAATTTTCAGATTTTTGCAAATATTTTTTCTATTTAATATGATTGTTCTTCACTTTTTCTTCAAAAATTCTTAAAAAATTTAATTTTTCATAAAAAAAATCTAAGTTTTTCTAAAGCAAAGAAGACATGTACTTTCATGTCTGAAAAATGAAAATAAATTTTTTCATACATATCTAGTTGCAAAATGGTAGCAAATTGAGTGATGGACAGTGAAGTTTGAAATCAATGGTCATGGGTCCGTCATTTAGGGGATAGTATTGCATACAGGCCCGAGTCCCGAACTCCCAAACTCCGATCCCTTCCCCGAAACGCAGTCAATCAGGACGACTCCGGTGAGCCAGGGGAACGAAGGAAACTCAGGTGGGACCACTAGCCACCACTGCGGCGTTCTCCACCGCACACAGCCATAGGGCATAGGGCCCCAACAGAGCGGACCCACCCCCGGACCTCCCTTTTCGCAGCATCTCCGGAGCATCGTCTCCCTCCCGTCGCTTTTAGGGTTGCAGCAATTCTCCAAACCCCCCCATTCCATTACAATCACCCTTCTCTTGCATTGCGAAACTTCAACTTGTTGCTTGGTTAAGTTCAAGTCAGTGGTCTGGGTGTTTTGGATTTCTAGGTATCGTTGCTGCTGGTGCGGAGCTTGTCCGCAATCTAGCTTCCAGCATCAAGAGCAAGAGCAGGGGAGTGGAGCCATGGCGTTCGCGGAGCACAGGCGCGGGACGATGGTGGTGCCGGAGTTTCTGTATTTGCCCCGGCAGACGACGGCTGCCAGGACAAGCTCCAGCCCGAGCTCGAGTTCTTTGTTCCAGGCTTTGACGTCGGAGGTGGCGACGTCGAGCGGCCATGGAAATGGGAATGGGAATGGGAATGCGTTCACGGCGACGTCTCTGTTTCGTCAGGTGGCTGGCGCGGCGCGGACGAAGGAGGGTGTGGCGCCGTCGTTCGTGGTGCCTGCGCCTGCCGAGGGCAAGATCGCCATGTTCTCGGGCGAGTACTACCGCGCGTGCGCCGTGGGCGGGATGCTGTGCTGCGGCCTGACGCACGCGGGCGTGACTCCGATCGACGTGGTGAAGTGCAACATGCAGATCGCTCCGGAGAAGTACAAGTCGATCACGGGCGGGTTCTCTCTGCTGGTGAAGGAGAACGGCGCGGTGGGTCTGTTCCGCGGCTGGGTGCCGACGCTTCTGGGCTACAGCGTGCAGGGCGCGTGCAAGTACGGTTTCTACGAGTACTTCAAGAAGACGTACTCGGACCTGGCCGGTCCCGAGGATGCGAAGAGGTACAAGACGCTGATCTACCTTGCGGGTTCTGCGTCTGCGGAGGTGATCGCGGACGTGGGTCTTTGCCCGTTCGAGGCCGTGAAGGTGCGCGTGCAGACGAACCCTGGTTTCGCGAAGGGTCTGAGCGACGGTCTGCCTAAGCTGATTGCGTCCGACGGCGTGGCGGGTCTGTACAAGGGTCTGGTGCCTTTGTGGGGTCGTCAGATCCCGTACACGATGATGAAGTTCGCGACGTTCGAGAGCACTGTGGAGGCGATCTACAAGTACGCGGTGCCTGTGCCGAAGAGCGAGTTGTCTTCGACGTCGCAGCTGGGGATCTCTTTCAGCGCCGGGTACATTGCGGGCGTGGCGTGCGCGATCATCTCTCACCCTGCGGACAACCTGGTTTCTTTTTTGAACAACGCGAAGGGCGCGACGGTTTCTCAGGCGGTGAACCAGATGGGCCTGAAGGCTCTTCTCACGCGCGGTCTTCCGCTGCGTATCATCATGATCGGCACGCTGACGGGCGCTCAGTGGGGCATTTACGACTCGTTCAAGGTGTTCGTGGGTCTGCCGACGACGGGAGGCGTGGTGGAGGAGCCTGTGAAGAAGCTGGCGTAGAGGAGATTCTCGCTTAATTCTTTTTTGCTTTCTTTCGGATGGCCGATTCATTTAATTGTGACGCCGGGCAACGACGATGTGGTATTGGGACGCATTAGGTCTTGTTTTGGAATGTTGCATGGATCCCCAGGGGTGTTCGAATTGGGATGCGGTTGCAGGAGAAGCCGATTGTGGAAGTGTGAAGGTTGCACCCAACCCATTTTTCTTGTGCTCCCCGGTTCTGGTGGTGTCCGTGCACGTTTCCTTTTATTTCAGTTAGTGGGGCACCCATTCGAGTGGGACCTTGACGATTTGACATTGGCGGAGGCAGCGAGCTAGAGAAGGTAGTGTAGAGAGTTGAGGACGCTATTGATCATCATTATTAGGCGGAGTCGAGAATAAGTTGGCACTCCTATAGTTAAGAAGCAGCCTGGTTGTCTGACAGGGTGTTAATTTTGTTCCCATTATAAGGTGCCCATCACTGGAGCTGATGCTTCGATGGTGCCACTCCCAGAGGTTTTCTTTGGGCTTGCTAATCTACGACCCGTAGAGTTGGAACTCGGAAACGCTGATGCATGTCTGTCTGTTTCTGTGCGTCGTTGACCGTTTGATGATTGGGGAGGTTTTGCTTGCGTGCGTGCTTGCGTTGTGGAGGTGCAGCCAGTGGTATGGGGATGCGAGAGATGTGGACAACGTTGATTTGTACGTTTTTAATTTGGTCGGGATGGACGTTAGGTCGCCTTGGTGTTTTCTGAATTGTGAATTGAAAGCATTGTGTGTGCCTGGTCTGCCGAGGGCAAGGGTTGAGGGTTTCACACTGGGCGGGATGCGACCTCGGGAGCTAGCTTCCTGAGTGTTCCTGGATGTAGCAAATGTTCAATCGCTTAGAGGGCTCCGCATCTAGCAGACTAGAGTGCGCTCGGTAGTGGGAATGATGTGATCGCTTCACTACAGTATTTGAGATAATTTTGTTTAGTGTTGCTCATGATTTAATTGTTTGTCATTCAAAATTGTGATACCTTCTATTGAATCTTTTTAGGGTGTCAAAAACTTAAATCTAGTTCTTAACTTTTGAGTCAACAGGTCCTTGTCGAGAAAGGTGCTTGTGGTTTTCGAATCTGGTGACCTCGTTCTTGGAGATGTGGCGTGTTTTGGCGTTATCTGAAGTGTAGTCTTGTAAGATATTAATTTTGGAGTTTTCTGGTCGGACGACGACTTATTCCGCCGTTTAGCTCCTTTTTACAATGCCTGATGATGTTCCTGGATGTGCCAACTAGTACTAGAATTTGTGCATGATTGTTACACTAGGAACTGCTGTGTCCTCTGAGTAAACAGATTCTTCAGTGGAGTGGTTTCCGTTTTCTTGATTCTCTCACAGCTGTAAGGCGATCTGCTGGTACCTTCAAATTCCAATTCAGGTTACAAGAAATGGAAATATACGGTTTTGACGCACAGAAAGCCCTGGTCCAGGCCCTGCATGGCACCATTCTATTACCAAACCTGGGTGTAAGTTAACCCTTGAAGGACGGACCGGTAGCCATGGAAATCATGTATTGTGATTCCGTGTGACATCATCTACTTTGAAAAAGCCTACTACATTCATTGGAAGTCAAAGAACTGTTGAAGATCTTTCCTTCTTACTCCTAATACCGAGGATGAAAAGTTGCACTTCTGTCTTGTAGGGAAAGATTCTTTGTCATTCAAAGGACGCATAACGTCCTCGGCGGCGTTCAAGGGTTAAAAGTGAATCGCTGCATAATAAGTGGGGAGTTGAGATCACCACTATTTCATTTTCAAAAATTAAAAGTTGGGATTTTCGCCGCTGCCGGGGATCGAACCCGGGTCACCCGCGTGACAGGCGGGAATACTTACCACTATACTACAACGACATCCTCTGAGAGGGCCTTATCGACCTGAGTGGGTCATCAGGCCTGTTTGATGTACGTCACTGTTCACTTTCTATGCTTGTAGTAATCCTTTCTAATTGAATTACCACTGAAATTTTTTGTACTGCTAAACAACTATCAATAATGAGAAATTATCAAATAGTAAGTTCAAGCACATACAACTGTCAGGCTGGGACTCCTTTCAACCAAAATTACGGAGTATTATTTAGGTGTAGGCTATCACTGTTGGTTGGTAAGTAATTAGTTGGCCATTGACACCAACACTGGCACTGGGAATCAAGACACTTGAGTACTAAGGAGAATTGGGTAAGCAATGGTGGCTCTACCAGAAATTAATCACACAAGGATAAGTTGTAAGTACTCCGCTTTGAAGCTCGTGACTGTCGTGAGGTAGCCGAGGTGCAAGTATATCTTAACCCCTAAAGGCCCACTGTCCCCTGGGGGGACAAAATGGATTTTGGACAGGCTCCTATGGTCTCAATATTTGTTGTAGTTTTCTGAATTTTTTTTTTGTGAAGATAGAGAATCACATTAGCTTTCCAAAAATGTTTTTTTTATTTCAATTGGTGCCCGGTAGCAAAAGTTATGGTAGAAAAACTCCAAATTTTAGTTCGGTGGGTAGAAAAAAAAACCTCACAAAAACTTTAAATTTAAATTTTTTTAAATTTTTTTCATATAGATTTTATTTTCATCTACATAGGAAGCTTTGATTCATTCCATTTGGATTTGTTATGCAAAATTTATGGACAATCTTATCTTTCGGGCAATTAGAGCATCTTCTTGAAGAAATAACTAGTAGGATTCATTTTTGAAATCAATTTTGACAATTTAAAAAAAAAAAAAAAAGTTTCACAAGGTTAAGATTTCTTGCTAGAACCATCTCACCATTGAGATTCATGTGTTTCAATGCTATCTTAGAGCTATTCATGATTTAATTTTTCCTTCAATCTTGAACCTACTTCTATTTAATAAATTTTTAATGAGTGAAAACTAAGTGTTTCTTTTTTGAATTTTTTTTCCTAGATTCTCAACTCAATTCTTCATCATATAAAATTATAAATTCAAAATCATTAGAGCAAAAATTTTAAGCTAAAAAGGTTCAAAGCCAAAAAATGTAGTTGAACAAGGTGCAAAAAAACTTGATTCCTTCACTTTAAATGCAAATATCTTGCAATCTACACAGTCAAAGTTTCTAAAATTTCTTCCACACATTCTTACACTAGTGTAGTACAAGATCCTATGATTAAATATGCAAAAAAAACATTAAATTTGTTTTTTGCTCTTTGCTATAGAAATGGCAGTTTTGAGTGGTTTTTGGCAGAAAAATGGCCTTGGACCGTTAGGGGTTAAAATCCCATCAAAAACTGAAGGATTAATGGGTTTAAAATGAACATTTTGATTGATCAGGTTGTAGAAAGTATAATTTAAAAGAGGACAAATTTTATCTCACCAGATAGAGTGAAGTGAAGAGCATCCGATGTGCTGGTTAATGAAAATAGTTTTCGTTACAAATATGAATCTCTCTGTAAACTTGTCGGAACTGTTAAAAAAAATTGAGGTCAAATATGGCACCTTGGTCGTTAAGCAATAAGCATAGAAGCACATTGCAAATCACTCATACCACTTGCGGGCCAGACAATTAAAACATTGAACCACAGACCTAGCCTGAACTACCATGTGCAATTTCAATATCTGAGAAGAAACATGCATAAAATAAAAGTGACATTCTATACTCGCATAAATTTCAATGTGAAACCTTGTGCCCATGAGTCCTTGCAGTGGTC
The DNA here is from genome assembly GCA_963969595.1 of Neckera pumila. Taxonomy (NCBI): domain Eukaryota; kingdom Viridiplantae; phylum Streptophyta; class Bryopsida; order Hypnales; family Neckeraceae; genus Neckera; species Neckera pumila. The sequence goes on from OZ018409.1 coordinate 16,373,339, forward strand.
AGAAAAATGGCACCATAAGTTTTGCAGCAATGTTTTACATCCTTTCGACCAAAACACTGAAGTCATGCAAAACTTTCAGCTGGAGCAACCGTGACAAGAAAATAGCTAACAATTCTAGAGAACGCCGACACTGCCAAATTACTCTACTCCAAAGCATTCACTCAGGTGCAGATCGTCAATTGTCCACTACTTTTTCAAATAAACAAACAAAACGCTTCACTCAAAAGGCTTTGAGAGGCTTTGCAACATTGGCTAGCTTTTTGAGTAAGGTGGCTCCCTTCAAACTTTCTCAAGGTAGCTTCACTCAAAGTAAAGCATCTTCACATTTGGTCCAAAGCCAATAAACACCCAAAAAGAAAGATCCCAAACGGGAAAATACTCGGAGTATTAAACGACACCGTACTCCACAAGAAAAAGTTATTAGGATAGTGGGCAACATCATCATTTTTTTTATTCTAAGGAAAATACAACAAAAATTGTTAAGCACATTCAACAAATTGATAAGACTAGTGTGCCTTGTGCAGTTGCTACAGCCAAAATAATTTTCTATTTTTTTAATTCAGGAAAACTTTGAAAATCCGTTATTTTTAAATCAAAAGATCCAAACGCTATGAAATAAAGTTTGTACACCCCTCCTTGTTGAGGGCTTTCTGACAGTACCAAAAAAACAACTTGGGAGACACAAGGTTCCGTAGATTTCACCATAACAAACAAATCAAACAAGCGACCTCATTTAAGATATGGACTAGTGTGCCTCATGCCATTGCTACAACCAAAATAAAAGTAAAAGTAATTTCTAAATTCTTAATTCATAAAAACTTCAAACTTCAACATTTTTCACATCATAGGTCTAAATACCAAGAAACAAAGCCCTTGCACCCCTCCTTGCAGAGAGCTTCCCAATAGTACCAAGAACACAATTGGAAGATTCACAATTTCAAAAACTCATATAACCCTTGAAAGACCAAGGCCTTTTTTCAGCCAAAAAACACTCAAAACTGCCATTTCTATAGCAAATGACAAAATAATTTGAAAATGGTTTTCTTTTTTTGCACATCTAACCATAGGATCTTACAGCTAATTAGTATGAGAATGTTTGTAAAAGTTTCAGAAACTTTGACCGCATACATTGCAAGATATCAGTGTTTAAAGTGAAAAAAAACAAGATTTTTAGCACATTGTGGGACTATATTATTTGACTTTGAACCTTTTTAACTTTAATTTTTGCACTATAGAGTTTTGAGCTCTAAATCTTGATGGTGGAGAATTGAGTTGAGAGTCTAGGGGAAACAAATTCAAAAACACTTAATTTTTGTTCTTAAAAAAATTATTAATTAGAAATAGATACAGGATAGAAGGAAAATCTAAATTAATATCTCTAAGATGGAATTAAAATGCAAAAATCCCAATGGTGAAATTGTTCTAGCAAGAAAACTAAACCATATGGAACTTCTCTTTCTGAAAAATTGTAAAAATTGCATTCAAAAATGAATCCTACAAATTATTTTTTCAAGAAGATGCTCTAATTGCTTGGAAAACAAGATTGTCCATAACTTTCTCATAACAAATCCAAACAGAATGAATCAAAGCTTCTTATATAGACAAATATAATCTATGAGAAAAAAAAATTAATTAATATTTTTGAAATGTTTTTTGTTGCCCCCTCTCTCCTGTTTTGAGCTAATTTGAACATAATTTTTGTTCCCAAATGGTCAATTTTGTTAAAATGGCACGTTATTTCAATTTAGAACGGTTGTTCTGAAATCTATATTTGTCGTACATTCTAAAAATCTATGGTTGTCCTAGATATCTAAAATCTATATCCATCCTAGGATTTTTTAGAACGGTCGGTTTGAAATCTATATAGTTCCTAGATGTTTGATATCTACAACAATCTTAGATGTCTGGAATCTATACTTGTTCTAGATGTTTTGAACTGACGGTCTAAAAAAATGGCACAAAAAATATGGCACAAGGAATATGGCACAAGGAAAATATGGCACTAAGAATACCGCCATTTTAACAAAATTGACCATCCGAGCACCAATTGAAATAAAAATTATAATCCTACAAAGCTCATTAATTTTTCTAACTTCCAAAAAAAATTCAAAAAATCAAGACAAAAATTGAGACCATACATATATACCCAAAATCCCATTTATCCCTCAAACGAACAATAGATATTCTACCTTATTTAATCCTTAAATGCCCAAGGCCTTTTTTGAGCATCTTAGAATTTGTTCTAAATTGTACAAGAAGAACATTTTTATAAGTTTTATCATTTAAAAAAAAATTTGTAACAGTTTCAAAGTAGATTGCATATTACAGATCACATAGGAATAGAAAGCACAACTATATGGATTATGGATTGAATGATCATAATATTTGATTGTAAAGGTGCTAGAATTGAAAAAGTGATTAGAAATCTTTCAATCCCCTTTACACATGTCAAATGTAAAAAATCGGTCACCAAGAAATATGAGGTTAAAGGGCATAACATGCATAATTCCAATCAATTTACGATTTTTCAAAATCCAATCTACAATTTTTTGAAATGAATTTCTAATGAAATTTATTCTCCAAGATCTGGTGTATTTGAGGCTCATTTCCAAGAGCCCTCAACACTAAAAAGCCAAGATTTGCTATGGACACATTTGCACAAAATTGTGAACAAAAAAATTATAATCATTCATTTTCAAAATCAGATTTTGGGTTCTAAAACTAGAGTTCAATATTAATTTAAAAAACATATAAACTACTAAAAATATAGTAATTTGGTTATGTTTTACCCCTAAAGGACCAACATGTATTTTTTGGCTACATAAAAATATTGGGCAGGTACAAGTGACTAGAGATTTACATACTTTTGGCCCAAATTTTAATAGAAGGTGGGGGCGAGGAATATCTGTCGTATGCACCAAGTTTCATGATATTTGGAAATACAAGTCAAAAGTTATGGCCTAATAGGTTACTTTTTTTTTGTAACTGGGCAATCCGGGCAGATTAGAAAAAAATATTTTTTTCAAAAACAAAAATTTGAAATTGATTTTACAGAGTTATACATACGTGGAAAACTTTGAATCATTCCATTTTTATCAACAAATCAAAAGTTATGAGGCTTTTTTGTTTGCGGGTAGTTATGGATTCTCTACTACTATCTACTTACTATTTTTTTCCTATATCTTATACAATTCCAAATGATGTGAAATTTTTCAAGCATATGGACAACTTATCTAGAAAAAAGAATCCACATAAGCACCACCATTTTGGACATCTTTTCATAGAAAAGTGAGGTTGTGAAATGCAGCTGCCCTGTTTTTCGCAGGGCCAAAAAAATGAATTTAATGAATTTGAATGCTTATATCTTGCAATCCCAACACTGGAAAATTTTGAAAATTTTACTACTTGTTTTCGAGTTAGCATACTACAAGATCCTATGGTTATGTGTCAAAAAAGTTTTTATTCAAGAAATTTGGTACGTGTTCTAAAAATGACAGTTTTTGAGCATTTTCAGTGAAAAAATAGTCATGGAACTTTAGGGGTTAATCTTCAAAGTATTGTCAACAGTAGAATTTGGTGCCCCAGGCATTTAGGGGTTAAGGTACAGATATATACTCCACCGGGAACAACAAGCAAGGCGGGTACTCTTCATCAGAGCTACCATACTTTTCCAAACTTCAGGTAACTGCCCATTCCACCCAATGGCAGACGCTCGAAAATCGTTACTTTTGCAGCCACTGAATGTTAGCAGAGGAAGCGACCATGCAAGGATCGGGTGGCCACATGTTTTCTGGGAATCCTTTCATGCTCAATACTGCAGTGATGTGTGGTGGAGGGCATCGAATGCACAGGCACAGAGCCTTCAAATTCATCTCCTATACATCTGTGATTACAAGGTTCTTTCCAGCTTTTCCGCATGGAGGGAATTCTCTTTCGCAGGCTTCACTCACTTCGTCGTTGTGCCACTTCGATGATCCACAGTACAAAAATCCTCCCCTCTTTTAATCTCTGCTGATGTCGGCAATCCTCACCACCTCTTGAATGCACCTATTTCCCTCCTGGGCCATACGACAAGGTCTTAGGTCGTTTTGTGCTTCTGACCCGCGATTACCGTCCTGTTCTTCGAGGTCCAGTCTTCCAGATACAAACCCTTCTCACGCTAGCATGACGTACACTAAACCTGATTAGTCACTAAAGTCGGCCGGTGGGGCTGGCCATTGAATTGCTCTGCCTGGCCCAGGGTTCTCATTGGATATATTACCGCTAGCAATCCAAATCAGTTCTCTTTGTGCTGAAAAGAAAAGAAAGAAAGAAAGAAAGAAAGAAAGAAAGAAAGGGCTGCCATGACACCGAAGCCCAATCAAGGAAGCTAGCTCCCCAGTTCGCTTTCCGCACACCATGCTTTCATTGCACAATTCAGAAAACACGGCGACCTAACGTCCATCCCTGCCAAATTAAAAACGTACAAATCAACGTTGTCCACGTCTCTCGCATCCCCATACCACTGGCTGCACCTCCACAACGCAAGCACGCAAGCAAACCTCCCCAATCATCAAACGGCCAACGACGCACACACAGACACGCATCAGCGTTTCCAACGCTATGGGTCGTAGATTAGCAAGCCCAAAGAAAACCTCTGGGAGTGGCGCCATCGAAGCATCAGCTCCAGTGATGGGCACCTTATAATGGGAACAAAATTAACACCCTGTCAGACAACCAGGCTGCTTCTTAACTATAGGAGTGCCAACTTATTCTCGACTCCGCCTAATAACGATGATCAATAGCGTCCTCAACTCTCTACACTACCTTCTCTAGCTCGCTGCCTCCGCCAATGTCAAATCGTCAAGGCCCCACTCGAATGGGTGCCCCACTAACTGAAATAAAAGGAAACGTGCACGGACACCACTGCCAGAACCGGGGAGCACAAGAAAAATGGGTTGCGTGCAACCTTCGCACTTCCACAATCGGCTTCTCCTGCAACCGCATCCCAATTCGAACACCCCTGGGGATCCATGCAACATTCCAAAACAAGACCTAATGCGTCCCAATACCACATCGTCGTTGCCCGGCGTCACAATTAAATGAATCGGCCATCCGAAAGAAAGCAAAAAAGAATTAAGCGAGAATCTCCTCTACGCCAGCTTCTTCACAGGCTCCTCCACCACGCCTCCCGTCGTCGGCAGACCCACGAACACCTTGAACGAGTCGTAAATGCCCCACTGAGCGCCCGTCAGCGTGCCGATCATGATGATACGCAGCGGAAGACCGCGCGTGAGAAGAGCCTTCAGGCCCATCTGGTTCACCGCCTGAGAAACCGTCGCGCCCTTCGCGTTGTTCAAAAAAGAAACCAGGTTGTCCGCAGGGTGAGAGATGATCGCGCACGCCACGCCCGCAATGTACCCGGCGCTGAAAGAGATCCCCAGCTGCGACGTCGAAGACAACTCGCTCTTCGGCACAGGCACCGCGTACTTGTAGATCGCCTCCACAGTGCTCTCGAACGTCGCGAACTTCATCATCGTGTACGGGATCTGACGACCCCACAAAGGCACCAGACCCTTGTACAGACCCGCCACGCCGTCGGACGCAATCAGCTTAGGCAGACCGTCGCTCAGACCCTTCGCGAAACCAGGGTTCGTCTGCACGCGCACCTTCACGGCCTCGAACGGGCAAAGACCCACGTCCGCGATCACCTCCGCAGACGCAGAACCCGCAAGGTAGATCAGCGTCTTGTACCTCTTCGCATCCTCGGGACCGGCCAGGTCCGAGTACGTCTTCTTGAAGTACTCGTAGAAACCGTACTTGCACGCGCCCTGCACGCTGTAGCCCAGAAGCGTCGGCACCCAGCCGCGGAACAGACCCACCGCGCCGTTCTCCTTCACCAGCAGAGAGAACCCGCCCGTGATCGACTTGTACTTCTCCGGAGCGATCTGCATGTTGCACTTCACCACGTCGATCGGAGTCACGCCCGCGTGCGTCAGGCCGCAGCACAGCATCCCGCCCACGGCGCACGCGCGGTAGTACTCGCCCGAGAACATGGCGATCTTGCCCTCGGCAGGCGCAGGCACCACGAACGACGGCGCCACGCCCTCCTTCGTCCGCGCCGCGCCAGCCACCTGACGGAACAGAGACGTCGCCGTGAACGCATTCCCATTCCCATGGCCGCTCGACGTCGCCACCTCCGACGTCAAAGCCTGGAACAAAGAACTCGAGCTCGGGCTGGAGCTTGTCCTGGCAGCCGTCGTCTGCCGGGGCGAGTACAGAAACTCCGGCACCACCATCGTCCCGCGCCTGTGCTCCGCGAATGCCATGGCTCCGCGAACGCCCTTTCTCCTGCTGTTGCTGTTGCTCTTGCTACTGGTTGAGCTCCGCAGAACAGCAGGGAACACCAACTAGAAATCAAACTAGAAATCCGAAAACACAGACAAACTTTCAATGCCCTCTACAAGCCAGCAACGAGTGAAATCGAGAAGTGGAAAAGAACGATAACCGTTGAGCTTGATGAAGCCCTAAAACAAGAAGCTGTGCTTTTAGATGCGGGAGGACATTAGGATTCCGGGGAGATGCCGCGAATGAGAGGCACGGTGGTGGGGCCGTTCTAGATGGCCACGGGTTCGGGGTTCCAGGGTTGTGTGCGGTGGAGAGCATCGCGACTTTAGGGCAGCCGGTCTTCCGTGTTTCCTTTGTTCCCCTTTGCGGAACTTGGATGCTGAGAACTCGTGTTTTTTAACTTGAGAACGGGTGGGAACCGTTATTTGTGAGCTGTCTTTGAATGATGCAGGAATGAAGGAACGAAGGTCTTCCGTTGTTACTGGTGGTTGTGCTCCGTTGGTTCAGTTTGGAGTTCGGTAGTAGTTTCGTATTTTTGGGTGACTGTGCCGGTGTGAATCTTTTGCAGTTAGTGACAGCTTCCTTTGACTGTCGGAAACTTGAATTTTATGGCTGTAGCAAAGATTGCAAAGTTGGAATTAATTTCAGTCTTCCGTAGATGAAGAAATTTCGTTGGCCTAGTCACAAAAGTCATAACATTCAGTAGCCTTCAAAGAGGCTGCCTTTCCCTCCCTGGAGTCCTCATCCACAAAATTCATCCTCAAATAATTAACGTAAGCTTAAGTACCAGGATAGTGGTAGTACATTATGTTTTGTTTCATTTTCTTTACTAATTTTAGGACCACATATACAAATCAACAAATATTTGTAGAAAAAGATGTTGGCAAAGAATCCAATGAATAATGCATTACAACCGTTTGTCATCAATAACATATTTTGTGTTTTCAAGTGAAAAGACAACTCCATATAAACACATGGGGTGGTAGGAGGTAGAACAACCCATGTGGGATAAATAAATTTGAATTTGTAGTTTCTCAAGCACTCATAGTTAAGTCAAAAACAAAGAATTGTGTAAAAAGTATAATTTCAGACCTCATTTAGGCATAGTAAAATAACTTTTCCCAAAAAAGTTTGAACTAAAAGAAGTTGGTGAATGAAAATAAGTTTCACCTTCAAAAATCCGTGTGGCATTTTGAATCTTCAATCAAAAGTTATGGACAAATCTAGAGAGAGGGGTTGGAATGGACATTTTCTTTAACATTCTTAAAAATCCTCTCTCTAGATTCGTCCATAACTTTTGATCAGAGATTCAAAATGCCAAACGGATTTTTGGAGGTAAAACTTATCTTCATTTAATAACTTTTCCTAATTCAAACTTTTTTGGAAAAAGTTATTTTACTATGCCTAAATGAGGTCTGAAATTCTACTTTTAGCACAATTCTTTGTTTTTGACTTAACTATGAGTGCTTGAGAAACTACAAATTCAATTTATTTATCCCACATGGGTTGTTCTACCTCCTACCACCCCATGTGTAAATATAGAGTTGTCTTTTCAATTGAAATCACAAACATGAATGACAATTTCATCAAAGTGATGTAATTCAAGCATTGAGATAATTGATTTCTATAAGTTGATTGTCATTTTGAATAAGTTTGCTATTTTATTTACAGCTTTGATTCAAAATACTTAATTTGTTGTTAATCCCAATGTGTAGTTGTGACCTTGTAATTGATTCAGGCCCCTTGTTGTGTTCTGACAAGTTCCGCCAAGTGTCCTTATAGTTACTGATTTGGTGTGGAATATACCACATCATTCCGTCCAGGGAAGGCAGTCGTAGTGACTGCTACTGAATGTTATGGTAAGTGCACCCGTAAACAACAACAAATAAGGGCATTTTTACTATTTTTAACAAGTAGTGTGGCCGTGTTTCATCTATGGAGCATTTTTTAGATATCACTGTGAATTAGCTACATTCTACCAAATTTCTATAGAACAATCACAATTTTCTTGCACCTTTTATTAGGATAAGGTGCTTTGTGTTCAAGTCTGCAACGCCATAATAAGCAGTCTCTTGAATCATACTCCCTCCGTCCCAAAATGATGTTCTTATTACACAAAATGCTCTAGATTAAGCTTGAAAATATTTTCTTTTCAAATTTTTTTTGACCGGTAAGTAGAGCTTGATGCATTCCTATTGTCTGAAAAAATTGGCTAGGCCTAGCCCATCGACTTGACGAAGGCCCGGTTAGATGCCTCCAAACATACATCAACAAATACGATCATGATAAAAACCTAGAAATATTGGCACAAACATTAGCAAATGGATAATCAATCTTGATATAGATAATAACCTTTCTAATGAATTCTGGCCTAATCATGAATAACAGATTCACAAAAACAAGCATGTTAAAACTCTGCATTGGCCAATACGTGGGAAATGCTAGAAAACAACTGTTTTTTGGCGTAGAAAGATTTTCATCAATCACATGTTCTATATGTAGATCACAAGATACAGACACATGGCTCCATGTGTGGGCTCCATGTGTGAACTCCCAAATTGTCACTTGGAACTCTAGATTTCTTTTTTTTGAAATTTGCAATTTAGAATTGGTAAAATTATACCAAAAGTCATAAAAAGAGTGTAGAACTGAAATAGGGTTGTACCATACCTATTATAGTATTTGGTCTAGTTTTGATTTTAAACCTAAAACATCCCCAAACTTTGCCTAGAAACAAAATCTAAACCACAAAATAGCAAGATTTGGAGGATTTTAGTCATATAGCCCCAGCAGGGCTAAATCCACTGGAAGGTGGCAATACATGATTAAATTGGTCTTAGGGATTCACAGTGAACCTTAAATTGGGTCCTAGGTTAGGTTTTGGATTCCCCATCAAATCGACGAATTTTTGGAAACCACCCCAGTTGTTAGCATGTAGGAGCCACTAAACTCAAGACGGGGCCGTGGAGGAATCTATAGCCCAAGGATGGTGTTCTAGGGTAAATCCCATGCCAAGAGTCCAACGGCAAAATCGATTTGCTAAGATTCCTTCATTTGCAAAAGATTCCTGCACCATCAACAATTTGAGGAGCCTCCAATTTAGGTCTCCACTGACCAATTGTGCTAGGTACGGAAACGCACCTCCACATCTTTTGCGAGGCTCCCTGAGAGGTCCCACAAAAATTCTCGGCATCTTCCGACTTGCAGAAGAACCTTTTCAAGAAGGTCAATTGTTCTAACCTCCAATGGTAATTCCTTGTAAATTATCCAGATTGCGGTAAAATCTCACTAAAAATTATGATAGCTTTTTTTATGCTAATAATGCTTTCCAATAAGTTTCGTGGCATTCCGATAGCGGCAAGTACCTGAACCGGCAAGATTCCTCTGGAATTAATCACGTCGCGACATCCCCATGACGTTGACCAGCACTCCGGGGGCACACGACGGTGAAACAACGTCAACAAGGAGTCCTTTCATACTTCTTTTCACCTTCCGGAGACCCCAGGCTAGTTACTTTCTCAAAATAGCAAGAGTTGGAAATTTACCGCGTTTAATTTTCTAAACTAAACTGACCTACGCTGGATTTTTTGATTCCGGTACGGTGGGAAAGGGGATCTTGGACTAAAAATGGTGTTATGGATCCAACGGCGCAGTCCATTTGACATATGGAATTGATCTCCAAAAGTTAGGAGGTTGGTCTAGCATAGATGGTAGATAATGAATTTTTAGGATTATGATGAAAATCTTTGAGGATGGAGATGAAAATCCAAGTTGATAAGGTTGCTAGTAGGAAGTTAGGGGGGGGGGGGGGAGTGGGCCCTTGAAAATCTATAAAAGGGCTCCACTTCCCTCTCTAAAATCACCCCCATACTTGTTTTGGGGACCGTAGGTCCAAGTCATTTTGGATATTTTGGCGTTTGAAGCCAAAAATCTCTACGGTATTTATAGAGCACTTTTGGCTCCTTTTATTGTTGTATTTCAAGCTTTGAAGGTCCTTGGGGGGTCTTCTCTCTTGCCTTGTGTACTCCTCGTGTATTTTTTAAATCCTTGTGTTTTTATACGTTCTTGTGAATTAACCCTCATATTTTGAGAGTCTTTTGCATTTTGTACTAATCCTAGAGTCACCCCCTTCCGTACCTTGGCGAATGCCACTTTGGGGCCTTTAGAAAGTGAGTCAATCGTTTTACCCTGTTATAGAATTCGCGTATTTTATTAAGTCAAGTCTTACCTTCTTCTAACAACCCTCTCGTTGAGTGGACCCCCCACACACACACCACACACCGTAACGGCGAAGCTTTGGCTTCGTCACTTGCATTATCTACGTGAGTCCCTACCTTTGTCTAACCCTCGCTTGGCCATGTGTACCCCCCACGGGGATGTGAGTGTTTCTAATTCCACCCTTGAGTTAGAAAGTGGCATACAGATTCTAGCGGCTTTTAGAATGGAGATTCACTCCTGGGTGTGTGATTCCTAAACAAGTGTACGCCTTCCAAGCAATGGACATTTTTTGTTACCTGAGAATTTCCTAATTTCAAATAGTCAATCACATTAATTGTTAAAGGTTAGAAGATTGTGGTTAATCAAACCACAGAAGAGAAAATAAAAGCTATTCCAAACTAGAGTTGCGTCTAAGTGAGTGATAGAATGTAACCTTCTTCCTATCAAGTAGTGAAGAAAGGTAAATTTTTAATTCTTAATCAAAGTTATTGGCAATTTGGGGTTGATTCTTAATTCTATCATGAGACTTCTTCCACTAACTGGAAGTAGTAATAAGTTTGAACTAAATTCTGAATTTTAGGGTTGGATTCTTAATTAAATTCACTATCGAATTCTAATTTCAAACCTAACTTTAACCTAAAAGATTCCTTGTTAATTCCTTTTAATGAAAACCTAATTTTTCTATGGTTAAATTGTAACTATTTGTAACTTCTGGGTTTTGGTTATTTCTCCTTCATGAAATGGGTTAAGAGATCTCTAAAAAATTACCTATTTGTTCTAAACGCTAAGATTCTAACCTAACTAATGTCTAATTTCTAAACTCATTCTAATTCAATTCAAGAAAAAGTAAATAAATGTGAAACTAACATACCTTGGTCTCGACGGCTTCTAACGTGTTGTCATCGCACATCACCAACATGATGGTCTCAAAATAACTGTTGTTCTCCATTGTGTAATTTTCTTCGCCTATTTGGAAGGTAATTGGAATCAGATCAATTCGAAATTCCCTTGTTTCTACATCTTCTTTGGCTAAAGTCCTACAATAATGGGTTAGTTTTAAGTGCTTTTAATTTAATTCCTCTAGATTAAGGAACTAAATTATGTACTTCAAAGAATTCAAGTTGATTCTAAAGTAATTTTAAAATTCAATCAAATTTCAAAGTCCTAATTCTATTTGTAATTCTTATTCTTTGGTTGTTTTAAATTAAATTCAAAGGTTCAAATGTTCTTTATCAGTTATTTAATTCAATTGCTTCAATTGAATTATTAGTTATTCTTTGTTTGTTAGTTTATTCGTTTAATAGATTATTCTAAGATATTTGTTGACTTTAGTTTCTTCCTATTTGGCTTATTAGGCCTAATAAAACAAAACTAAAACAACATTCAACCACTAATTGTCTATGGAATCAAACTTAGTGACAAAAATCAAATCCTTCAATAGCAAAAGGAACAAAACCAAAGAATTATTCCAAATGAATAGTAAATGAATAGTAAAGAAAGAATAAAAACAAAAACAAATTGTCCCAAAATGAATAGTAGATGAATAGTAATGGAATAAAAAACAAACAAATCCAAAATGAATAGGAAATGAATAGGAAAAAGCACAACAAAACAAAACCAAAACCATTTGAATAGTTAGATTTGTTAGAAGAAATTAGTATTTTAATGCTAATTCCTTCTCAAGCCACCACTTTGTCTTCTTTAAGTATGTTTTGCTTCAAGTTTTGTTGTCATTTGAAAGTTGGCTATGGAGTTGGAGAGTTGTAAGTTTGAATGTGGAAAGTGAGTGTTAGTTTGAAGTGTGATCAACCAAGTTTTTAGAACAAAAAACAAAATTGGGTTGATGTGGCGAGCAACGGCCTAACCTTTTTAGTGTTTGATTTTTTTTGGTCAATGGTTTTTCTCAAATTTTGGTGTGATTTCTCCAAGGCAAGTCGGATTTTGGATCCCTAGACTCCTTGGACTTCCCTAGACTCCACCCAGCGACCTTTGCTTCCTAGCAACCTCCCCGACTCCCCTTCCTGCCTTCCCGATTCCCCTCACTACCTCCCTTGCTGCCACGTGTCGTTTCCTCGGGGTTTGTCATGACCCTCTAATAGATAAATGCATTGATAGATGAATGATGACTGGCAAGATGACTAGAGTGATGAGTAATGACTGGCAAGATGACCAGACACTACAAGAAAACACTGTCCGAATTGACACGTCCTAATTGACTAAAATGTCCGAATTGACATAATTCTGTCAAAAAAATGTCCGAATTGACAAAAAATTGACAAAATAATGTCCAATTTGACAAAAAAATGACAAAAAAATGTCCGAATTGACACTGCTCTCTTGTAGTAACAGATGATGAATGATGACTGGTCAAGATGACCAGAGATGGACAATGCATTGATGGATAACTAATTCACAATGTAATGTGAATTAGTGGATAAGTAGAATTTGATTGGAGATAGAGATCTCCTGATGATGGATTTATGCATTGGAGTTAGGCAACTCCAGTTGGACGACAAGTGCATTGAATAGACATCTCCGAATGATGGATTTGTGAAGTGGAGCTCGACAACTCGACGTGGATGACAAGTGTAATGGAACTTGGAGTTAGACAACTTCAAGTAGAAGATCAAGATTGGATGAGATAGGATTAGATACTCTAAGTATGACTAAGACTTTTATTTTAGTGGATGGTTCTAGATAGAACCAAGAATAGAAAGCTAAAGATAGAAAAAAAGACCTAGACTATCAGAAAGACTATTAGTCATTCTTAGATATATAAGTTAAAGCTCGAGGGTGAGGAGGCTCTCTTTTGGAGATGGATCTCTCTCTATGGTCGGGTGGTTTGAACTCTTGTGAAACATTTGTTAATAATTATATTTTAGGTCTTTGTTTTGCTTTCATAGTTATTTAGAGTTACGGATTGTAGGAGGTACGCATCAGGGTCGGTAATTGCATCAAGCAATTGCTGGCCCTTGCTGTTCTAGTTTCAGGCCCTATACTGGTTCTAGTTTCTGGTCCTTCGGTGGTTCTGATTTTTTGTTCACACTGGTTTTGGTTTTCACTGGTTTTGGTTTTTGGTCCTTCGCTGGTTCTGGTTTTTGGTCCCTAATTCTGGCCCTAACTAAACAATTATACTAATCCTACTAGATTAAAAATAAAGAAATTAAGGAAAAGAGAAAACTAAACTAATGGATTTTTATGGATTTTTGGGATGACTAGCAAAACTAAACTAAACTAAAAGCTAAACTAATAACTAAAGGTTTGGGAGACTTTCTAGATTAAGAAATTAAACTAAACAATAGGTTTTTTGGATTTCTAAGATAGAGTGGTAATCTAAACAAACAACTAAACTTTGTGACCTTAGCAATGAAAGCAAAACAACACAATGAGCAAATTCCGGCGGAAGAAAAGGAACCACTTGATGTGGTGTTTTGGCTTAAATAGCCAGCGACCAAGGATATTTCCCAAACTTTCTCCCTTCAAGGTAAATTGTCTTAAGGTCAAAGCTTCGCCATGCGAGAGCAACCCCAGGAAAAAATTGAACATAATAGTTCCAGTCTTTTCTCGAACATCTAATCTTTGAATGAGGTACACATGATAACGTTTAAACCGAAAATCAAAAATTATGGTGAATCACAATAGTTTAATTCCTAGATGAGGTACACATGATTGTGTTTAACCAAAAATTAGGAATTAGTCAAGTCAATGCTGCTATAATGGCAAGGTGGTTAGTATTTTAAACGATGTATCAAGCTTCTGGGGGACTAAATCTCCCAGTGTGAATTTTAGTGTGGTTTGTTGGTGTTAAAGGAACCCCACATCTTCTAACCAAGACCTCCACTAAGGAAATTGAAACCAAAAGATGGCCGTGTCTTGGCCTCAATAAATAATCCCGACAAGGTGTCGGTAAGCAAAATCAAAGTGTGGGTCTTCCACACTTTGGGCAAAGTTTCAATGAGCAGAATCAAAGTGTGAGTCTTCCACACTTTGGCAACAAACCTTAATTAGCAAGGAAATCTTGTCCAAATCAAATCTTAGATTTTTCCCAAAGATATTTAGGATTTTAACCTATTTTACCTTAGGATATTATGCGTTCTAATCTTAAGATACTTCCAAATATTCTTAGTTTAGTCAAGAACAGTTTTTTAGGAAAGATTTGAGATCTTAACTAAATCCAATCTTTGTTTTTAACCAAGATATTTTGTGAATTAACTTAGAATTACCGCTAATTACTTCTAAAAAGTCAAACCTACAGCTGGACCCTCTCTATCTTTTAGGGAACAACTTGAAATTGAAAACCATTTGCGCCATTGCGTTCAGAAGACCCAAATTAATCTTGAAGACCCTCAATCCCTTCTTCCAGGCTAATTTCGCCGTAAAAACCACTAACAGTAACTTCAAAGAAAAGGTCAAAACTCCAATTAATGGAATTTGCATTTTCCAAGGAATCTAATTAGCTAGGGTTTCTCAGAAGGTTTGTGGGAGCAAGAAAACATTCTTCATTCGCAACGTTTGGACATCGTGAACTCCGGATACGCCGGTCAACTCGCCGCCATGTTGTAAATTCTTGTTAAATTTGATGCCGTTGCTAATTCCGGTACTTCTGACTATTGGAAAGTCTACAACCTTGACAAGTCGCTTATTGGACACACAAAACTCTATCCTAATTTTTAGTGAGATTTTACCGCACTCTGGGTAATTTCTATGAATTTACCATCAGTTTCAAAGGCAGTTGACTTCTCATGGAGTCATTGTGGAGTTTTGTAAAATCCCAAAACTTTTGGGGCAGCCTTTTGAAAATTCCCACAAGCTAAGGGCAAAACCAAATCTCCTATAATACAATTTATAAGGAGTCTAAAATCAGACGCTCCTTAATAATTTCAATCCGGGGGGGAAATTGATCTGGTACTGGGGTTTGTTGTAGATGATCAGCTCCTAAGTTGACCTCTTGGCATGCTTTTACCCTAAAAGAATCTTTTTTTTTATTCCAATCACCTAACCCTTTGTCTACTTTGCATTCTGGCTTGATATTCATAAATTACCTGCAATGTAATCTAACTATTCCAAATCCTTTCGTGAATTGGATCTAGACTCTTATAAATCTATTAATAGACTCTCTTACTTAGCCAAGTCGTCACAAGCTGCTTGCAAGCTTAGTTTTGCATGGACGAAACACTAGGACTGGCTAACTTTCACATCCTCACTTCTCTCAGAAAGGCTAATCTATTCTCTTAAGTTTTAAATTAGGGCCTAAATCATGACAGATACAATATGTTGTACTTCCCACAATTTTAGGAAGACTCCTCACTGACTTGGTAGGGACTTCTACCAAATCCCTCTCAACTACTTATTCCATGCTATTTGCACAAAATAGGACTAAAAACTAACATAAATCGCAAAAAATAAACCCAGAGTTCAAAGTGCTAATTTGAGGGCTCACAGGGGACGACAAAACTCTGACTGTAGAATCTAAAAAAGTTTGGCATTTTTATGGTTAGCCTTGGGATGGCAAAGCTTTGATTATAGGGTTTAGAAAAGTTTGGCATTTTTTACAAAATCCCAATTACCTTTCTACCTTAGTGTCCAAATATCCACATGGGGATATTATCGTTAGTGTCCAAATATCCAAGAGTCTCGAAAATCGTTTGACTCCGTATTTCCATCCATCAGTGGGAATACTAGAACCTAGACACCCAGTATACCTCCTAAGCTAGCCATAAAGTTTGGGTGTTTTTTTTGTTTTTTTTAATCCAAAGGTACTTGGACATCCTACCCCAATTCAAGTTTTTTTTAGTCCCAAACAAAAAATCCAGATCTGAAGAGTAAGATGACCAGCCCATCGGAGTCCGGATCGGGAGAGCAAGACGACCGACCTAGTTGAGGTCCAGATCGGAAAACAAGATGACTAGCACCATTGGATCCAAATCGGAGAGAGAACAAGACAACCAGCCCATTTGGGGAGTCCAAGGCAATCCAAGGGCTTGTGGGTCAGGCAGTCCAGGGGCTTGGGGGTCCGGTTCACAAATTTTAGATTCTAAAACAAAAGGCTACTTGGAAGTCCAGAGTCCGGTGGGGAGTCGGGCTTGTTTTTAAACCGAAATTTGACAAGAGAACTATTGGCGGAAAAAAGGAGAAAAACTGGTGAGGAAAGGGAAAAGAAAAGAAAAGATGGGGTCTTGTCCTGGCTAAGCTCCATGTAGGATAATCGTCCGTCCAACACCTGCAAAACCACTCAAAGATAGAAGGAGAAGGAAAGGAAAGGATGGCTATATGGGCGACTTAGGGGAGAGACGATAAATAGTGTGCTAGCTAGATAGACTAGGAGGAACAGGGAAAAATCTAAAAAAAAGCCTTGGTAGCCATTAGAGGAGGATTGGGGGGTATGATGACGTAAGAACTTTGTAAGAGGCAAGTTGGCACATTTATGTCCATTAGTTGTCAAGATTGGTAGTGTAAGGCCTCCATCAAAACATTTGGTGGAATGGTTCCAAGGTAGAAGGAAAGAAAGAAAAGAAAAGGAGGCTAAAGGGGGAAAGAAGAAAATTAGATCAAACTAATTGTAAATCTCCAATCTCTATGCCGTGGGCATTATTGAAAAGAAACTAAAGGATTACGATGGAAAACGAGGATGCGTACGTAGACGTGGATGAAGTCGTCTCTAACACCGGCACTAATGAGATAAGCATTTAAACTCATCCCTTGTTATTTTTCTAATTCCCTCTTGATTTTCTTAATTAGCCGTAAAATCCAAATTAACAAGTAGAGATTAGTGACAATTAGCGATTTAGATTCAAAAGTAGAAATTCGGAGAAAAACGAGAGGTTAAAAGTCTGATTAGGGTTAATTTGAAGAAATTAATTTAGAAATTAAAATTTGGAATTAGAATCAGAGGGTTAAGTTAGAGGTGAAAATTAAGCATGAATTAGAACGTGGGAGTTTAGTTTAGAGATTAAAATTTAGAATTAGATTTAGGAAGTAAAAATCTAGAATTAAATTCAAGGTTGAAAAATTAAGAGTTAAAAAGCTTAGAATAAGTTTAGGGGTTAAACCCGAGAAGTAATTTAGAAGTCAAAACGTAGAGTAACACTTAGAAGTTAAAATATTAGAGTAATATTTAGAAGATCAAATTTAGGAGTTAAAAGTTAGAATTAAATATTAAAAATTAATTTAGAGGTTAGAAATTTGGAGTAATGCTTTGAACAATAAAAACTTAGAGTAACACTTAGAAGTTAAAAGATTAGAGTAATATTTAGAAGATAAGATTTAGGAGTTAAAGTTCAGAAGTAGTTTTTAGAAGTAAAAACTTAAAGTTAATTTAGAGGTTAGAAATTTGGAATAATATTTTGAAGTTAGAAGGTTAGAGTGAAACTTTAGAAGGAACTTTTTGAAGTAAAAATCAAAACCTAGACTCAAGGTAGAATATTAGAACAAGTCTAAGGTTAAAACATAGAAGTTCATGTAGAATGTTAAAATCACCAACCAATTGGGACAGTCAACAAGTGGGAAATCACAGGGAAAAGCACCATGGAAGGAACATAGGATAGATGAAGTGTTGAAGTAGGCTGTTTTCTTTTTGTTCTTTTATTACCCATGCTGACCTCTTGGGTTAGCAACTAGTTAGTAGATACTTGCATGCCAATCATAGCTACAACTATTGCCATCCACAAAACTATGAAACTTAACAAAGCTCCATTGCTCGGAAGGCACAGTGAACCGCGCTTGCAAAAACACCCGTACATCTGAACATAGTGGATAAAAGGCTAGAACCGGGACAGTGTCCACGTTATTACCAAGGGTGGGTAATAAAGCGGTCACACCATGTACTTCTAAAATGCAATCAACAACATAAGCAGGTTTTCAGAGTCAAAAGACATAACAGAACAGTATGGAAATTGCGAAAGCTAATTAATCCAACCAAAAAACTAGATATTACACACTAATGAATGCAGGTACATTCAACAACAATCCACAATCATGGCTCTTACCTTGCACTTGCAAAAGATAAAGATGTTATTGTAATGCTAGATTCAAAGTAGACATCCTCTATGTTAAAGGACTCCCCTACCAAAATAATCCACCAACTCACCTAAATAAGAATCTCACTATACAGTTTATAGAATTCAGATACACTAATGATAGATTCTTGCAAATACAATAGATAACAAAATCCAAAAGTACCAACTACTAATCAATAACATTGTAGCCCAAAGATGGAATGTTGACCCACTTATGGTCATTACAGCAGGAGCTAGAAGAACAACACATGCTCCATCAATGAAATTTCTTGAAAACAAACTCAACCTAACCAAAGCCGCTCTAAAATATACTTTTAAATCAATCAACATCATTGCCATACAATATGCTGGATCAATCATTCTATATAAAAAAAAATAGAAAACAACCAATCACTCCCAATCGAATAGGAAATTGTTTCAATATCCCTTTCCACTGCACCTACAATGCAGACCCTACTTTTTAATCTTGGTTATTTTAAATTTTGGTTACTTGTAACTAAAGTTTCTATTCTTGAAAGGGAAGAGTAGTTTTGCATCAATAGCCATTGATCCATTGGGCATTAGCTCATTGTCATTACAAACAGACACTTTATTCATGCCGGCCTTCTCTGAAGATTGGAATTTTTATCTATTTTATCTATCTATCCTAAAAAAATTCAAAGTTGAATTAATTCTAAAAAAAGAATGGTGGTGATTGAAGAGAGGCATTTTCTGATTATTTTTTTTGGAGCATTGCTGGCCACTCATTTTATAAACTCTTGTGCTGTGGGTTGCATCCTTTATTTGTCCCTCGTTTTGACTTGGCATTCTCGTGGCTCTTTGTAGACTATTTATCTAACTGCAACTAAAACCCAATCTTCCCACACCAAAAAACATTAATTTAACTTAAAAATGAATTGGAGCCAATCCAAATAGTGCCGGCTTCTGTTGATATCATAATGTGACATAACATTGTTAACCGGGCAATTTTTTTCCCTCTGACACGAGGGATAATTCCCCCCTAGATGCCTGGGGGGGGGATTTTTGTTATAATTGAGCAAATTCCATTGGTCACGGCATTATTGTAGATCTGACAGGACGAAGCTTGTGCACATCAGTGGCTAGGGGGATCCAGATATTGGGGGAGCAAAAAGGACCCCCCCACTGCACGTTAATAATGTTATGTGATGTCAGCCTTAGCAAGTAGGCCCTTGACAATTAAAAAGTCTACATTGTGCATTTGTCTATTCAAGTGAAAAAATAAGTTCTTTATGGGTAGAGGTGGGGTTTTATAGCCATTGTGGCACTATGAAAATATAGTTTCTTTGCAGTGTGTAGTAGTCTTCACATTCTTTCCACAGGAATTCTTCCATGCCATACAAAATGATCATTTTGAGACAAGATTTGAAGCCCAATAGGAAGATTGTTTTGGGACGGAGGGAGTATTATTCTTTGCATTGAAGCCTATATGCTCAATAGTATGTGTCTTTGATTGGCAAAAATGTGTTGTTGTTTGTGCCACATTTCCCCGCAACATACAAATGGAATGTCCGACGTATTACAACAATTAATTTCTAAATATAAATTGTTTTTTGGCCCATTGTCAAAGATTTCATGTAGATTCCAATGTTAATGGCTTATTCATGGGTAGATTATAGGCACCACTATCCTACCTTGCCTTGAAACACAATTTATTTTATTGGATCTTATTAGATCAAGCAAAAAAACATCCCAAAGCATTTTATTGCTTGGACACCATATATATATATTTTTTATTTTATTTTATTTATTTATTTAAAAGTTATGAAATTTCAAAATATTGTTTAGAAGTGTACCAAGAATTAAGATCATTTTTTGCAAAGTCTTGTATAAAGTACCTTGTTGGTAGGTCTTGTCCTTTCAGAACTAACATTGAAGTAGAACCCAAGTTATGCGGATTTGAAAAAGAAAATGACCGGGCTTTTTGCCTTATACATTATAGCTTTGTATAACAATATAATAGTTGTCCCCATGCTTTGAAGGTACTATGCTTTACTAAATACTTGGGAGAGACTTATCAGTTAATTGAAGGATTGAGGTCAGTGTTTTTCTTTTGCATAATTTTTTGCTAATTGGCTACAGCTAAAACACATTAGTCATTTTTTGAAAACAAGAATTTCTTTGGTTTTGGTCAAACCAATCACATTATTGTTATATTTTAAGACCAATAAACAAATATTATTTAGTTATCATTTTTTTTGCCACAAGCTTGTTGAACAACACGCTACGAGGGTTTTCCGATAGGTTGAAAGGTTGATTCCATGCTAGATGAACAACCTATCACCACTAGGTATCAAACCGCAACCATGCCATTTGATTTGGGTACCTTTCCACCCCCATTGAGTAGTTTTGGGTCATCTCAAATCAGTATCTTCTACACAAAATAGTGAAATTAGGTTGCCTTGTCAATTAGGTTGCTTTACATGAGATAACTTATCGCATGGATCAATGCTTGTCCACATGGAGGTGCATGCCACTCTTTGAACCAAACCTTGAACTGGTGCACAAATCTATGCCATACACATGGCTCTCAATTGAATGCATCATTTTACAAAAGCAGTGAACACTTCTATACTGTGGATTGTTGAGAAATTAGTGTGGGGCAACCTAATTTCACCATTTTGTGTAGTTTTTATATAAATGTCACCAAGTATCACCCAAGTATTGCATGGGTATTAAAAAAAATTCTTGCCGCTTCTCCAAATTGATTAAAAAAAATCCAGTTTTAAACTAAAACTAAAACAAAAAAACAAAAACAAAAACCAAGAAAAACTGATTGGGGTTAACTGAAGAGCCATACAAGACAATTTTATTTACCTTGGAATCTCCTTTTCAAGGATGCAAAAGGGACCCCTGCCTCATTGGGAAAACAACGTTGTGAGTGCTGTCTGCTGCCGTGCCACACGAGCACTTGACTACAGCACCAATGATACGCCGGGCTCATATGATCACGTTTCATTGAATGAGAAAGCCCACCATTGCTTACCCTTCTCTCGCAAGCTTCCGAAGTATCCTCGATGGTTTTTCAATGAAACGTGGAATCTAGATGAAACCTTCTAGTATAATTAATTTAAGCCCTAGAGTATCGCAATGTTTTTAAGCTTGAAATTGCTGCAAAATACTTGTTCCTGAAGCAAGTCTAAAATCTTCATTTATACTTATTCTCTAACAAGTTCAATCCTAGGATCCTTTAACTAACTTGTGCAAGTACATTTTGCCAAAAAATTTAGAGTAAAAGTCCCCACCAATTGCAAGTTCAATGTGTCAAACTTCAAAAAGTAGTTTTTTCCTAGCCCTTCCTGAAGATGAAGTTTTGTCTTTCAACATTATTAGAAAAAAAAACCGTATGTCTAGAACTTGTGCAATTTGGCCAAATAATGAATATGTTCATCTTTAAAAAATTATAAAGTGGAAGGTAGTGCACAATGAAAAAAACAACTAAACCGCTAATAACTTTTACAAAAAAATGAAAACTGCAAATCTCATTGCCAAGAATGTTCTAGTAAGCAACATGTATCATATGTTCTTTTGTTTGTTTGTAAATTAAAAAAATTGAGTTAATAAAATAATTCATATGTTTATTCTATATTTGTTACCTACAACGTAAACTCTTCATAACTCTCACCTCATTATTTGGAATTGAATGCTTAAAATGTTTTTGAGAAGGTATCAATCTATATAATACAATAAAATTAAGTAGTCATTTTTAAGAATATATCTTTAGCTTACTATTTTGACATTGAAATTGACAAAAAACAATTAACATTTGCAAAATTTATTTAAATGATGTCAGTGAAACAAAGCTTCCATGTAGATTGGGATGATTAGCATCCATTCTAAAATTTTCATGTGAAAATTTCAAATTATAAAGTCAATAGAGCTTGTCTAAGTTTCAATAAAACTAAAGTGGATTTCTTAGCTCTTTAGATTAACGAAATATTAGAGGTGTTCATGACAAAGAAATAAAGAAATATGGATACGGAAGGATTCTAGAAGTTGAAAATTGAATGTTAGTTAGCATAAAAAATAACATTGTCCCATACCATTGTAAATAGAACACTTTCACACCAAGAAGGAACATCTTAACCTTTGAAAGGGACAGTACAATCCTATTGAGAATGTGATTCAGTCCAAGGGTTCAGACTCATCTGCGGCGTCTTCTTCACGCGACCTCGCAGAGCGTGAAAATCATGACTTTAGTTGTGAGATTCAGTTGAGCAATTGTACAGAAACAACGACCTCATGTCTGCTGAGATCTACTTGCAACTACCCTTCCTCTGCATTACCTTCAAAACCAGTCTTCATAAAACCTGGGCACCGTCCAAGACATTTCAGTTCGTGCATAGAAAACCAGCCTGACGTCCTTCATGTCTAGGCACTCGGTACTGTGGATACAAGACCGTAGAAATTCACCGCCAAAGAACCTCTTCTCACTCAAAGATTTCTTGTTGGAGCTGACCTAAAAATTTTGAAAACAAATACAGTACTCCAAATTCTCAACTCTGTTTTGCAAACTGAGGTCGAAAACCCACAGAATTTGGACCTTTCTTGCAGATTCTATGCCTCAGCAAATGCGTGTACATGCTTCAAAATGAAATATTGCCGTACAATGTCCAATACACTGATTCTTTATGCATCCTTCACTAAGGCTTAAAATCTGGAAAAAATTACAGAGCATACTATGTACATCTCAATCCCACCTAATTTTTGGGCACCAGCAAACCAATTTTTTTACCCTAAATCTAGATTGTACAGAGCACGCTGTAACGTAACCACACCGTATCTTGCTGCCAACATCCTGAAGGGGCTAACACCGGTACACCATAGGTGGTCCTGAACCAATCTTTTTCGTATTAGGGTTCGTTTCTAGCAATTCTCTTTCAAACACCATCAGCAGATAGGAACCGAGCTTTCGATTGTCCCCATCTAGTAGTTCTCAGGTTTCAGGAGAAGGGAGCCGTGTGATGGGCGAGTATCGCTTGCGGTTCTTTGAGAGGGAGCCAGGTCCTTCAATGTGATTTGCATTGGTTATACGTCCCATTATCCAATCAGAGCCACAGCTGTAAAAACATCATTGACCTGCCGAGTTGCTTGGTCGTAGAAAATTGCAAATACTGCAATTTGTGATGACCATGCCTTTAATTGTCATTAATCACCTTGTCCAATTGTACCAAATGTGTCCAAATATCCAGAATCTCACCAAGCTTGAAATGGTCATCGGCGTCAGCAGTTTTGTACTACTAAACTTGATTCAAAACTTGGCGAATTCTGTATTTTATTACGTTCATTTTGCTAGTGTGAAAGTTAGGTAAGGGTTTGCAAAGATTCACCATACGCTAGAGAGCAGCACTGATACGCATACAATCAACCGAATTCAAAATGTCCAGTCGTAGAAGGTGAGCCCTTGCGTATGAATGTGTGGATTGGAGTATCCCCACTTAGAACTTCAGGTTTGCTATCCAGTCCTTCGCGTGTAGGAAATGAAAAGCTTCACTGACAAACGCCTGTTCCATTTGAGCCTCGTCAGCGCCATGTCTCAGCGAGCTTCGTTGAGTTCGCAGTTGCCGCTACTCGCAATTGAGCGATCTTTGATGCTCATTAGTTCCAATTTTGCACAGGCTCACATTTTGCACATTCGTTAGGTCGCATTAGGCTCGCAATGTACCTCTCACATTGTCCATGACTGAAGCTCCAACGTGCCATCACCCTCTCGGAATTAGGGTGTATAAGCCGAGTTCCAAATTCAGCTCCATTAGCCGCAATTCCAATGACCTCAAAATCTCAACTCTCGATTGACAGGTTGTGATGGCAGGGCAGACGATGATGAACATAACGTGGCAAGAAGAGGACCTTGGAGTGGGTTAACCTTAAACCCTAAAACTCCCGAGCTGCCCTAACGCTCGCAACCTCATCGCGTGTTTCGTGATCA
This sequence comes from Neckera pumila, assembly GCA_963969595.1. Lineage (NCBI taxonomy): Eukaryota > Viridiplantae > Streptophyta > Bryopsida > Hypnales > Neckeraceae > Neckera > Neckera pumila. The sequence goes on from OZ018409.1 coordinate 16,397,846, forward strand.
TCGATGATCCGTGAGTGAGGCAGATCTGAGGGCCAGGAGGCTGCGAGGCCTTCTTCAGGCTCGGGTGGTTTCGATGCCACTGATCGGCGAGGCACAACGGCCAGAAGGCGGGGTTGCTCTAATTGAGCTCCTGCTAAGGTAGAGGATACTATGTGCATAAGCATTTTAACATTTCTATCAGTTTGATTTTTAGAAGTTGTGGAGAGCTGTGGAGAGATCTTTGGGTACAAGAGCCAAATCTGTTTGACATCTATGTTTTTTCTTGTGTATAATTTTCTCAGACAATTTCAAGGTGGAAGGTTGTAGAACATTATACGTTACCCTATTTCCCCATTTTCTTTCGGAGATCAATGACTATAGACATTTAGTCCAGTCATGGTTACACCACTTGCTAGTAAATGTATCAATAGATGTCTTGGTGTTGGTTGTTGGTTATTGGCTCAGCAAGTCTCAGCGCAGGAGAAGGATGAGGTACTTAACGGGTTTTAGTGTCCTCTTCAACACGTGTGGGTTCTTTTGAAATAAGAACTAGTAGCATCACAAAGAATCTCGCTAGCAAATGCATTGAGAACATGGCTGTTGCATCAATTGGCCTTCGTGATGCACAGAAATTGTGGCAGAGATTTGTGTGATATGCATTGTAGTTGTTGGTGAGACTTTGTTGAATGCAGGGTGATAAAGGATAGACGAAGGAGGAATAACCATCTGCTATTGGGAATGTCTACAGTCGGCAGCTACGTCAAGTAAGTTACGTATTCTTGTTGTGAATACATGGCTTGAATAAAGGATTTTCACTACTCTGACCCTCTGCCGAGCCTCATGATTTACAGAAAATGTGCTAACACTGTAAAAAACTCAGGACATTGCGCCAATGGATTTCAAGTGATGGTTATCAATAGCGATTTCACTCGCAGAAACTTACGTGAGGGGCGTAATGTAGACTCGAGCATAAAACTGCCACAGGTAGTTGAAATTGGTGCAAGCCAAGCTTTGAGGGCAAAACTGTGCGATTTCCTGAGATCTTTGCAAGGGTAAGCTACTCTATCTCTATCTCCTGGCCTTATCAATTTGAGGCAATTGAGACTGGCTTACGCACTCATACACAGTTCCTCAACATTGGTGAAGCCAATCGATGTACTGGCTGGAGTGCCTTACTCTACACTTGAAATGAGTTGCTGCAGATTGCACTTCACCTGCTTCAGCAGCTGCAAACAAATCCGTGAATCCTGCATACAGGTTCGCTTCCTTGGGACTTGGGGGCGACAATTGTACTGTATTTGAAACAAATGGGCGGACGAAAGCCCTTTGCTCACAAATAATGATCTGCTCGGGGGGGCGGTCTCAAAAATTCACCTTTTCATGATACTATTTTTTTTCATGGTTCTGCAGGGAAGAACGCAATGCAATTCAATCTAGAATACATCCCCTTCTGAATATGCATGTTCATCTAGAATCATTTTATTTTTTATTCATGCTCGTACATATTACTCCTTTCCCATGTTCTCTTGTGTCAGGAATAGCCTTTGTCAACCTCATATTTCTCTCCCTTCTTCATTGAAATCTCCCCAAACATACTGCCATAAAGCATAGTTCTCAAACAACGTCCTGTCGGTACTCCAATCCATCTGACTTCTTGTTGATTTCCTTCTTCCCCTCTTCAAGTGCCTCCTGCAGCAATCCAACAATAAGAGCTAACGTCCTTTCCTCCTTAACCCTGGAAGAATAATATTTTAGATTGTCTCGGGTTTACAGTATTTTCTAGATAGGATGGTTACAAGAAGTGTTATTTGATGACTTCAATACTGGTAGCAAGTGAGACTTCTATTAGACCTTGTGAATTTAAGCAAGGAATCTGATGGGGACTGTATCTGCTGTTCTCTTAGAATTTACTCTTAGAATACATAGTATGTACTGAAATATGGTAAGATATACACCATTGGATTGAAAATTCAACAACAAACATCTTTCATTTGGAGGTCATCCCAATATTTAAATCTTAACCTGTTCAAATACAGCATTGCACATGTAAAATATATGGCCATTTTGCACTATCTCAGATAGATGGCATTGTACAGTACATGGCAAACATATGGTCATTTTGCATCATCTCAAATATGTAGGAGATGCAAGACATGTAGGAAGTGCACTAATGATCAAAATTGGAAGTGTGATGTTTCATTGGATTCAATTTAGTATGAGTACAATACTTTTGTATTTGATGTATACATCAATTCATGCACTTTGTATGTCAAAGACACAAACATATCTTTGACATACAAAATCAACTTTCTAACTAACTAAGTTTACACATATATTAAAGGCTTGTTTACAATAGCAAAAACAACCTTCACTATCCAAAATGATACAAAAGTGCAAATCATGTTAATGAAATAAGTCATCACTATCTAATATGCAGGTTATATTTGTATCTATATGCAATGAGCATTTGAATTAGCATCATCTTTGAAGATATTAGTAGAATATATTGTTCACTTTGGAGATTTTAAACATAATTTTGAGTAGCAACTTCAACTTGTATTTGTTACATCATAATCCAACATATTCAACTTGTGTTCGTTACATCATAATTTTTATCTACAAAGGATTGTTTCTACTTTTGAAGATGTAATCTTTTGTTGACAATTTAGATGCTCATGATACCATTCTTGTTGCAAAAACAATTTCTTAATCCTAACTTACTAGTCTCTTCACCAAGAGTAGAATGCATTGGTGATCCAAATAATAAACAAACAATTTCAACTCTGTCTCATACAATTGTAATGCATGTCCTGCATCTATGGAAATATGTCTTCTAATCCTACATTATTTTTAAAAATACAAAGCTTCTTTAGGACTTTGTTCAAGATATTGTATATGATTTTGTTGTAGATTTTGTTGGTTGACTTGAAAGTATTCTTGGAATACAAATACTCAAATGATATGCAACACTTGAAATTTCTTCATACTTGATACGTTGTAGGGGCCATTATTTTTATTAAAAGGGCTTTCACAATGTTTATAGTTTTGGGTAGCTCCAACCACTTGACAAATAATCCTTTGTTTATATTGTCCCTCTTATTATAGTGCTAAATCTATTTTCACTACCCATATTTATCATTAGTTAGTGCAAAGAAGGGAATCTCTTTGTTGACTTTTTGTGATACATGTAGTAGAAAGATATGTTGAATTCTAACATTGGATACTAGTGGTGGTGGACAACATTGTACCAAGGAATTAAATGGTATGCTACTACACATCTTTGTTGTTTTTCAAAGTGGTGAGGTCAAAGTAACTAATTCATATAATATGAAAAGGCAAAGATGCTTATGTATCAAGTTTCGCAACAATGTCAATTTTAATTTTTTTTAAATACAAAATCTTTACAAGAAAGTATATGAATTTAGGACTTCTTGGAAGAAAGTATCCATGAATTGAGAATAAATTTAAGCCACTACTAAACAACACTCTACCAAAATACATGAAGAGACCCAATGATAAATTGAATATGACAACTAATTGAGATTATAGAATTTACAACAACAAGCAAACAAAAGGACCAAATAGCTATTATGATAAATACTAGTCAAAGCACTTTGCTTTAGTTGGTTGGATTCCTTGATTTTTTTTTATTTTGAAAAATCAATTTTAAATTCTATTGAAAAAATTGTTGCAAGGATTATGTGGTAATTTTATACTAAATGAGGATAATACATAATTACTATGAATTTTTGGAACATCTTTAGAACAAAATAAAATGCAAAAAATAAGTAGAAAACTAAAAGTCACGTGTCTCCAAAATTTAGGTCTATAGTTAAGTTTTTAAACAACAAAATTCATAATTTATAAAATATACATACTTTCATTTTGCATAATTACTTTTTAAAAATTTATAAATTTATAAACCTTAATCAAAATTGTCTATTGTTTACAATTCTAGCATAATGGATATGGTATTAAAAAATAAATTAAGAAAAATTCATATCTGATATTGCATTTCCTAGAGGGTGATTGTCAATGTGTTTTTTTTTATTTTGAAAAAGTACCAGGATGGCAATCACTTAAAATTTGATAAAGCATTGTATTTCTTCATTTATCCATCTCTTATACCAAAAAATACTTTTGAATCATATTTATGAACTTTTTTGTCCAAATTTGGCAACTTCATCTATATTTTTAATAGAAATGATAAATTTATGGCAAAAAAAGATATGCTTTTAGAATACTAAATTTGTGCTTTCAAACATTCATTGAACAAGATTAGGGTGGCAAGTCACTGATCTTGAACCTATTTAACCCCTAAAGGACTATTGTCCCTTTGAGGGACAAATGCGTTTTCAGGTAGGTACCTATAGGCTGAAATTTTCTCCTGATTTTTTGAAACTCTTTTTGGAGGTAGAAAAACTGATTAGCTTTGTGGAAATTAATGTTTTTTACAATTGGTGCCTCGGAACAAAAGTTATGACCAAATAAGCTCAAAACAAGGGACGGGGGGCAGCTTGGGCAGCAAAAAAAAAGTTGCAATTTTTTTATTTTTTTTCTTAGTATTTTTTTCTCATAGATTATATTTTTTTCTATCTAAAAAGCTTTGATTCATTTCATTTGGATTTGTTATGAGAAAGTTATGGACATTCTTGTTTTGGGGGCAATTAGAGCATCTTTTTGAAAAAAACAACTTGTAGGATTCATTTTTGAATGCAATTTTTACAATTTTTCAAACTTTTTTTTTGCATTCTTTACTATATTTGCTATAACAATCACACCATGTAATTATATATAATAATAATTAATTTTTTTCACATAGGATATATCTACATGCATAAAAATTTGGATTCTTTCTAATTGAATTAGTGAAATAAAAGTTACAAAGAGTTTTATTTTGTAGGCAATGAAAGCATCTTTATGAATAAATAATCTATAAAATTTGTTTTAGAATCAAATTTTCATCCCCCCCACACCACATCACACCATGAATAAAAGGTCCAATGGATATAGATTATTTCCTACAATAATTTCACCATTAAGATTGGCATGTTCTTCTATTTCTACTTGTTAGTTTTCAATCAGTTAAAATAACTTAGTTTGGAGTGATTGTAAGAAACACTTGTCCTATTTTTTATCACACTATTAGTGTTGATTTGTTTATTGGCCATAACTCTTACATTCTACCTCCAAACAACTGAAGATTTATAGGTGAGGTATTCATGGCTATTGTGTACCTTCCCTAATTTTTTTTCAATTTTCAAAAAGTTTTTACTATCCAAATTTAGCCCCCAATTTTGTGTCACACTTATTAACTTGGGGGGTCATATTATATAGTATCCAAAAAACATATTTCAAGTTGGAATTTGGAGCAGATGGTCTTCTAATATATTTATAGTTGCTCTCCAAAGGAATTCTAAAAAGAATAATTTAATGTGGTATGGACGTCCACAAAATGATCTTTTTTCTACTTGCATTTTGAAACATACAAAATATTATTTTGGTGGTTCTTTTGGAAAATTATCATTTCCAAGGAATTGTTACAAATGGCCAATTTTTTTTTATTTTTCTAATTTTTTTTCTGATTTTTAACTAATTAAAACACCAAAATATCTATTTTATTGAGATTTGGCACTTTCTTGGTTCACCTATTTAGAGAGTTTTTCTAAGCTCTTTCTTTGGTGGTTACCTTCATCTTAAAAGTGTATGCATTAGCCATATATTTTTTTAATTTAATTTTTTTCTAATTATAGAATACTTGAAAAAAAATCATGAGTATTGTCAAAAACGCAACAAAATCAGCAAGTGTTTCTTGCAATCACCTTTTTGTATTAGGATTTTTTTCCTCAAAGATGTTTCAATTCAATTCTCCACTAAAAAAATTTTAACCTAAAAAATTGCAATGTTACAAATTTAAACTAAGAAGATTCAAAGCAAAAAAAACTTGTATGGCAAGGCTTGCAAATCCCTTGCTTCTTTCTACTTTGAATATTATTTAATATCTTATAATCTATAAGGACAAAGTTTTTAAAAAAATTCCACATATTCTCATACAAGTCTAATGCAAGATCCTATCACTATACATGATCTTATTGCACTTAAAATGACTATTTTAGATTGATTTTTGTAAATATAGCCACAAAATTTTAGAGGCTAAAACAATATTAAAATAGTATTAAAAAACAAGATTTAGGGGATAAAATAGTATTTATTAGGTACTTATAAAGTACTTTATGCAGCTTAGAACATGTTCCCATTTGATATTATCTATTGTTTTTAGACCATTAGAATATGACTTTGAATATGTTGCATTCACATATACGTTCTTTTCTTTTTGCCTAGCCTTAGTTCCCAAGTTGGCATTGTCATGATGGAAGACTAAAAGAAATGTTGCAAGACTTGTTTCTACACAAAATAGTGAAATTAGGTTGCCTTACCAATTAGATTGCCTTACCAATTACTTTGCCTTATCTCAAATAAATTAACTCATGACTCAATGTTTGTCCACATGGAGATTGGAGACGCATGCAACTCTCTGAACCGGGCCTTGAATTGGTGCACTAATCTAAGCCATATGCATAGCTTTGGATTGAATGCATCATTGTACAATAGCAGTGAATATAATTTATATAGTGTGGCTGTCAAGAAATTAGTGTGAGGCAATTTAATTTTACTGTTTTGTGTAGATAATTACAATACAAGAGATCCAATAAGAACTTTGAGGGATAAAATATTTAGAAATGTACATTTGGATGTTGTAATAGCACTTCTAGTTTTGCCAAACTAAACCAATTAATGAAATTCCATATTAATTGTGTGTTTCCATCGTTACCAGGGATAATATAAGAGTTAGCAAAGACACATGAGAACATGCCTTTAGAAAATACGGAAAAATGAATGTATCAATAATAGAAAATATAAATCTAAAAATATAATATTCTTGGGATCCATGTATTTTTAGGCAATCCATAGTTATGTAATTGTATGTCATATAATTTTAATTTCAATAAATATATATTGTTTTAGAATTTCATAGACTTTTAAATCTTTGAATATATGATGAAGAAAAATAGAATTGAAAATAGTATCAAAACCTTAAATGAGGCTGTTTTGTTTTGTTTTGTTTTGTTTTGTTTGTAGCGTGGACAACTTCTTGACCGTGCGTCCCCCAGCTGCATGCTGGGTACCGTCGGAAAGCTCTCGCCGAGGAGGGGTGCACTAGCTTGGTTTCGTGGCGTTTGGAGCGGTGGTGCAAAAGTTATTGAATTTCAAAGTATTTATTGATTAAAAAATTAGAAAATTACTTTTACTTTGATTTTGGTGGCGTTCTTGGTACTTGGAGTGGAACTGGGAGTAGAACTGGGAGTAGAATCGGAAATAGAACCAGGAGTAGAACTGGGAGTAGATGAAAATTGGGCCAACGGCACAGGGTCACACTAGTATTGATTATAAAGGCATAGTGGAAAATGGGTTTGTTTTACTTGACTACCTGTTGCAAATGTGATATTTTATCCTGTAAATTTTATTTTTAAATATTCGAAGGGGTATAGTTTGAGTAGTTTTCTTAACCCCGAAATGCCCAAGGCCTGTTTTGAGCTTCTTGGAATTTGCTTTAAATTGAACAAAAAGCCAACATTTTGATAATTTGAATCAATTTTTTTTTAATTATTACCATAAAAATTCAAACTAGACATGTTAGAGATCACATAGAAAAAAAAAAAAAATATATCATTTAAGGATTGAAAGATTATAATGTTTGATCATCAGGGTGTGGAAACTATGAAAATCTTTTAGCTCTCTTTTTGCATGTCAAATCTAAAAAGTTTTTTTTTTTTTTTTTTTTTTCTTTTTCAGACTTAAAATTCTAGGTGTTAAGCCTAAGTATTTCTTTCAAAAGTCTATTGTTGTTCTTATACATTTTCTTCTATACATATCTACAATATAGATATGAATTAGAATAAATGGAATTAAAATGGAGCCCTTTGAACAGTTAGTCACCTAATTGTTCATTCTTAATGTCATTTAGTGTCACAGTTGTGTTACACTCATTTGATACCCTGTTCTCACCTTAGGAAGACATTGCATTTAGGATTGACGAAGCAAGCCTGGCTCTGACTTGTCCTGAATTTCTCTGCATACCTTGAGTATTTCACCATTTAAATATTGACAGCTTTTTTGAGGATTGTGCCTTAATTCCATTACTGATACATGAATTGGAACTTAAGTTTGGTAAAATGCGGCTTCAATTACAAACTAGCCGCTCATTCGATGGCTCTCGCACCTCCTTTAGGGTTACTCATACACCTAGTTCAAATCATTTTGCTACTTGCTATCTGATCGCTACAACTAAGGAGGCTGTGGATTGTCCAATTCTCTATCAAATCTTTGCTTTGGTGTCCGAAATTGGGGAAATTATGGTGTTGGGCTCTCAAAACAGCGGCCAACAGGTGGTATTTAGTTTAAGTAACTCTATCGCATTTTGTTTAAGTAACTCTATCGCATTTTGTTTCTGAATACAGAGCTAACTTGCGGCAGTTTTGTGCTTGTAACTTTGTGCTTTTGTTCTTGTATGAATCAGTTTTCTCTGGCGTTTTTACGATCACAAGTAGTGGATTCCTTAACCCCAAAATGACCTCGAGGACAAAATGTGTCCTCGACCAATTTTTGAAGTTAAATAAAACCTTACCAATTTATTATTTTTAGTAATTTATATTTTTGACAAATTCTTTTTGAAGTCTAGTTTTAGCTTCAAAAATCCGATCTTGAAAATGATTGATTATGATTTTTCTATTATCAATTTTGTGCATTGGTGTCCATTGAAATCTTGACTTCTGTAGTGTTGAGTGCTCTTGGGAATGAGCCTTAAATACACTAGATCTTTGAGAAAAAATCACATTAGAAATTCATTTAAAAAAATTGTAGAGTAGATTTTGAGAAGCCACAATTTGATTGGGGTTATGCATGTTAGGCCCTTTAACCTCATATTTTTTTGGTGACCAACTTTTTAGATTTGAAATGTGAAAAGAGGATTGAAAGACTTCAAATCACTTTCACAATTTTAACATCCTCATGATCAAACATTATAATCTTTCAATCCATAAGAGATATTGTTATAATTTCTTTTCTAATGTGATCTCTAACATGTCTAGTTTGATTTTGTACGGTTACAATTCAAAAAGAATTGATACAACTTATCAAAATGTTGACTTTTAATTCAATTTAGAGCAAATTCCTAGAAGCTCAGGAATATGCAGGGTCATTTTGAGGTTAAGACACCTTGTGTACGACAATTTGCACACTAACTATTTGCATGTTGTTATGGGCACAGGTGAGGGACTCCACCTCCAGAGCACTCTTTGTTAATTTTTCGCAACTTTAAGCAATTGGAGTTTTTGGTGCTACCAGATCTCCACCACCAAACCTTCTCTGGTTCTTCAGAGCTAGAGCTTGGTGCAAAAGTTCTTCAAGCGCTTCTTTTCGTCTTTGATTATAAACATTCTGGTTGATCGTTTGCTTCACAGACAGACTCACATCTCTTGCAAATCTGGTTTGTTTAAAAAGTTGTATGGATTTGTAAGTTATAGCCTCACTCAGCAGACTTTTGCAAGCTCTTGTTTGTTAACTTGTACAAACATAGGCTGGGGAGTTTTTTTTCTGCATCTTACATACTTCTGGTTATTTCTTGTTTCACCGTATGGTGGCAAATTATTGCTCTTTGCTGAGTGGAAATTTTTTTTGTGTGGACTGGGCAGCACATGCTTCCACTGACCAATGGTTCTTTAACTATTAAAAAATTTCTTTTGGTTTCCAAACTTAATGGAAACATTAGATTAGTTGAAGTCATCACGCTCTTTGCTGAGTTAGGAATTTTTTTTTTTTTTTGTGTGGACTGGGCGGCTTCCATTGACCAGTGGTTGTTTAACTTTTATAAAATCTCTTTTGGTTTCCAAACTCAATGGAAACATCAGATTAGTTGAAGTAATCATGTCCTTGAAACATTGAGGGAGTATTCAAACTGATAAGGATAGAATCTCTTCTGCGGAATATGATCACTCCAGATTGTGGTCTGCTGCTAAACTAAGCAAATCCAGACGGATACAACCTTTAACAAAGCACATGTAGTTTTTTAATTAACATAGATTATTCTATGTTTATTATCTATGAAGGTTAATATTAGACGCTAGTTCTTTCACTCTAAGATACTTCTGGCTCTAATTAGCAAGATGTATTCTTTATGCCAAAATTCGAGCTTATATTTGGATTGGGACTTGGAATCTACTCTGATTTTTACAGGGAAGTTTCTAAAAAGACATTTTTTTTTTTTTTGATAACAAATGGAAACCATTGTATTAAGAGAAAAAAGTAACCGCCAAGCCAAAGGTTGGACAAATGAAGAGAATAAGAGCAAATGAAGAAAAGATGAGCAGCACAAGAAACTAAGTGAACAAACAAAGAGGGGGACCCTCTTTGTTCCACCTAATAGAGTAACCAACTCTAGTAGCAAGGACCGGGGATTGTAACCAAATACTAGAGAACTTGGTCCAAATCCTATCTGAATGCTGAGGACTACGTCTAGAAGCAAAGTCCATTTTAAGAACAGCAGCCCACTCTGAATCAAGAAGAGCACTCCATAAATTTGCGTGGAGAAGGATGGTAGGCCAGCAATCTTGGGCAAAAACCATATGATTGGGCATAACCCAACATAGCCATAAGGCAGCACCACAAACAATAGACCATAATGTGTGAACTATATGGAACAATATGGGAGTAGGAGTCCCAAAAATACATTGGATGGCATCCAATCTTTGATGGGGGTCCAAAGCTGGAGACGCACCACGAATATGATGCATCGTTGAAAGTGCATAATCCCAAATTTCTTGGGATCTCGAGCAATCAAAGAATCTATGCAGAGGCGTCTCTATGACAAGAGAACTGCAACAAACACAATTCGCATCAATCCCTGGATTAATTTTGGCTTGCCATGAGTTAACAGCAACTGCATTATGCTAGACTGACCACATAAAGGCCGCCTCTTTTTGTGGGCGGGCTTTGATCCATATATCTCTCCATTGAGGTGTATATGACCCCATAAGCAGAGTAGGTCATTTTGCTAAGATCAAATGTTTCAGCTGAGTAGAAGTTGTAAGTAGCTTATAACCAAGAGCAGCTATATATACCATAAGAGATTTGCCATTAGACCACTTCCATCGCCCTGGATCATACTGTAGGAGATGAATGGGTCCTAAGAACAAGAGCTTGGGTGGACGTCTTCTCCCTTTCTTGACTTGGTAACACGAATTCTTTGCACAATACCTCTATGGACCGAATCAGTTGTTACATGCGAAAGGAGAGATAATTGTCTAGAATGAATGCCTATGATGGCACGTGTAGAGTCACCCTTCAAAGAAATATCCTGAATTTGAGGACCAAATAACATAGGATTGGGTTCAAACACTTGCCATGTGATCTCTGGAAGTGTTTCATTGGGCATGGAGTAGAGGCCAGCCCAATCCCCTTCGGAAGCTACACAAGATTGGTCAATTAAAAATTGAAGCCAGGTATGTGGGATCTGAGAGATCAGAAAGAACCAGTGGTGGCGCTCCATAAGAATAAGTGGAAATTCCTCTGAGATGGTCTCCCATGTCTTGAATTAACTTGCATTGGCATCCTATAAGTCTCCAATGGTTGGAAGACCTGCCCTAGCTAAGACTCGTGCTCGATCAATCGAGAAATTAAAGTTAGAACCTATAAAGCTCGTTGACCACCAAATGCTAGTCGATAGAACCTCAGATGCATTAGTAGGTGGAACTAAGTCTATGTGTTTCACAAGCTTCTTCCATGCAGATGAGATGTGATTCCATACTCTTGACCCTTTAGATACCGAAGGTCTTTGTACCATAAGCCACGCAGCTGAGGAGAACCAAAACCCTGACTTTGGTTGTGGTTTCATACAATGGATTCGGTATCGAAGGAGGGTCTTAAATCTAAAAAGTTCAAGACCAAAAAAATATGAGGTTGAGGGGCCTAACAAATATAACCCTAATCAATTTATGACTTCTCAAATCTACTCTACAGTTTTCTTAAATGAATTTCTAGTGTGATTTTTTCTCCAAGATTTAGTATATTTCCAAGAGCCCTCAACACTACAAAAAGTCAAGATTGCAATGGGTATTCTTGCACAAAATCTTGAACAAAAAAACTATAATCATTCATTTTCAAAATCAGATTTTTAATGCTAAAACTAAACTTCAAAAGAATTCAAAAATATAAACTACTAAAAATAGAAATTTGATAAGGCTTTACTTAACTTCAAAGTTTCTTCAATACCACATTTGGGTGCTTTGGGGAATTTAGGGGTTAACTTGGACCATGAACTTTTTTAAATAATTAGTTTTGTTGTTTTTCAATGGTAAATTGTGGCATTTAGTTGGAAAAAATCACAAATGCAATTGGTTCATTGCAAAATAAAATCATTCAATAGAGCTATCTAGAAAGTCCAAAATTCAATTTCTATTTAGTCTAGCATTTGTTTTACTTTTAGATTGCATTTAAATTTTTATTCACCTTGTATTGTTTTTGAAATGACAATAAGGCATGATTGCACGCAATTTAATCACATTGGACAATCTTCTTCCTTGATTGAGTTTTGGTCCCAAACTTGCAAAATAGGGGATAAAACACAAATCAACACCTCAAGTAGTGCAAATAAATTGTATTTCTATATTTTCAAAGATTTAACAAGCATGCACCATATTAAGCCATTGGAAGTTTGAAACATCATTTGATTAGATTACAAGAAAATTGAAGATCATTAGATATAACCCAAAGTGCAAAAGAGTTGTCATTTTGGAGCACTGGCACTTTTGTTGAATGTCAGTGGTAAAAAGTGAAAGCATAATTGTAAAACATGTATTTAATGGTTAATAGTTATTTAATGTATATTTATTAATGGTGTTCTAATATGACATTTCCTTCAAAAGCATTGCAATTTTGATCCTACAACATCTAACATAGTTATGAATCTATAGATTATTTAGGATTCCCAAGAAGATCCTGTATTTTGTTTCAATTAAAAACCTTCAAATTCTATTCATAATAGTATCAAATGTATTTTTCAAGTTTTGAATAATTCCAAATGTATAGGGGTCAAATTTTAACAATTATTGGCTTATACAATGTACAAAGATGCCAATGTATATGGCTCATTTTATGGTATTGGAAATAATTATAGAATTCATTTAATAACTTTTAGAAAAGAAGTTCAAAACTAAGTTTATAAAAAGGTTGCAAACTTTTGAGATTCAATAACTTTTGAATTTTAATTGCATTTTACTTCAATCTTTTGTAGAAGTGTGCAATACCTTATATACGACAACCTTTGTTTTTATGCTTTGACGATTTCTTCATTACTCTTGTGCTATGGCTTGGATAGTTGGATGCTTGGAGAATACAACTGTTCCAAAACTTAGACTTAGTTTTGTGATTCAGTCTAGATTGTCTCTCTAATATTATGGCAACCTATCCTTATTGTGGTTAGCACCTGGTTATTGTCTCATACTAAAATTTTGTCAAAATTATACTTGACATTGATATTTGCAAATTGTACATTAGAAATATTGGAGAGGGTTTCCAAAATTAGAAGAAATCACTGGAAAACATCACAATTACAAGAAAATACATAAACTGCCAAGATTTGGATGAACTTCATAAATATTACGGAATAGGAAAGTAGATGGATGAATGTTCAAAATGAATGATTATTTTAGTTATTCTCAACCGCATGAATGCATTAGGGGTAGTCCCAGCTTGTTCGGCAGCACTGTGGAGGATGAATATTGAGATTTGACGAGGAAAAACAAGAGCCAACGGGGAGCCAACTTTGGTGAACAAACTGTGGACCACCTTCAAATGGTCGACTATTGAGAATGGACAATGGAGATGGACGGAGGTACTTGGAGGCCAACCCTACGCCGCCACAACTTCAATATCTATTGTTCACCCATTGCGCACTCCCAACCTTCATCTCTGAAGATGGATGTTGAGGGTGAAGAAACAATATCACGCTAAGAATATTTTGACGAAAGGAGGCCAACTCTACGCTGCCACGACTTCAATCTCCACTGTTCACCACGCGACAGTAAACAAGCCACGACTACCCCCCCTAATTGTGTGCATTAGTCAGCACGAAAATATCAAGCAAGATCCCTGGAGCAATTGCAGGATGTGAATTTGAACGCTTGGACGCTGGCAGGGGTCGTAACACTAGTAACAACAAGATCCTCTGAAGCACACCAACTTTAGAACCCGCCCCTGCTGACTTCCAAACTGGGTGAGTGCGTAGCGTGTGTTTTAAATGTTTTCCTTTCCATATTTCGCCTTCGAAATGAAACTGAATGTTTCTTTGTGTGCTATTGACCACAGAGAAAACTTGATTTAGAAATCGGAGACGTCGAGCCAAGCATACGGTATAGCAATCCCGTCGTCTAATACGCCGCCCACCTACGACGACTCCGTCGACCAGCCACAATGATCATGTGTTGCAACTGTATTACGTACTTACCCCCATTGATGGTCCCATCGACCACTCATCGTCATTTCAACCTGGGCGACTGGGCCCCAGCGGCTCCCAACAATGAAACGCCTCCCCAGATGGCCAGATGATGATAAACAACGACAAGTGCCGCTCGCACAATCATTCACGGTTGCGGCAGATGCCTAGCCTACGTGATGAAACATGCAGCACTTCATTACTGTAGCATTAGCATTCATGTCCTCCCGTATTCCCAGTTTCCCCCGCCAGCTCCATCGATGAAAATAGCCCAGGCAGTGATTAGTAAGGACCTGATTTGCCGCCACGCGAGGCATGCCTGCGGAGTGTGGTTGCAACACCTCCACCACAGACGGAATCCTCCAAGTCAAATGAATTGAATCGTCGAGCGCAAAGCTTCATAACTGTCGTCCCGACTCCCGGGGCCACTTTGGGCGACGGACGGCACGGTTGACCCGGGAAAGCAGGCGCATGCTCCGTCGGAAGGCGGAAGGAAGGGGTTTCGAATTTGCGATTTGCGAAGCCACAAATCGGGCCGCTGCTGGCGAAGTGGATAAAGCTACGCTAGGCCACAGATTGACATCTGTTAAGAATTGACAGCTGATAGGCCACCGAATTTGGTTATCGCTTTAAAAACACCCGAGTATTGTGCAGTTGGGCCTCGGTGGATGCCTGGACGGACATCTGGACGATGAACATTGTGCTGCTCCCTCGACGTGGAGCACAACCCGGGCGGACGTGAGGGACGGTGTGCGGCTAGCTAGAGGAGCGCAGCTACAGCGCTCAGGAGGAACGGGGAAGGTAAAACCGGCAAGTGGGCTCCCAATTTAGGTTGCAACAGGGAGACTTCCAGCGTAATCTTTCTGAATTTTCGCTCATGGGGCGATCAAGTGCAAGAGGAAGACGCGATTACCGTATTTTTAAAGTATATTGATTCATTTGGGTTGGATCACTTGGGTTATGTATTTTGCTATGATATGAAAGTTTTGGCATGGCCCAGGCCATGCAATAGGCAAAATGCTGCACACAAAAATTGACAATCTTTGTATTCTTGTCGCTCACATTCGCTCGTTCAGGCCAAGCCAGGTCACAGTTTGGCGATCAATCATCAAAGAAATCTACCCGACTTAACGTGGAGGAGACCTGTGGCATGGTCATGCGTCGTGATAATATTCCATGCAGTACAAGAAGACTCAAAATGGCATTTTTCAGGTTCATTACTGTGGCTTGGCTAGTGACTTGTCCAAATTTTTAACTGTGAAATGGAAATCCTTCACAAGGTGGCCACACGTTTAAAATGCCAGAAATGGAAGATCATGTCGCGGTTTCACTCACTACTGAAGCAAGTGTCAATGAGCCTCGAGTCAGTGATCTTTAAGAACTGATAAGACTGAGAGAATTATAACTCCAATCTCTTTTCGAGGTTGGCATGAATTAGAGGTTTAGTTATCTCCAGGATTCCACATCAAGCCTTGAGGAACGGATTTATATCTCCACCAACATTTATGAGCATCAGTTCATCACTGGTCACAAGTATATCACAACAAGTGCAGAATGTGATTGTGTTTCGTCAATCCAGCAAATCTACGCGTCCTTGTTGGCCACAATGCCTGATTGAGTTGCATTTCTTTTCTCACTGCACCAGAATGGTTATTTAGTACACATGAGTAATTGGTGAGTACAAAAATTAGTATGACCAATCTTACAATGTCACGCCACCCATATACCCCACAAATGCTACAACATCATCACTCCAAAAGATGTTGAATGGTATGCCCTTGTGATAAATAGTTTAAAGCATACTAAATAACCATTTCAGTGTAGTACAAACAAGTGAATACCAACTGCGCCTGAAGAATGGACACTGCGAATACTACATCCCGGCCAGCTTAGGAAAGAATGATCGAGGAGATCTCCTCGGATTCCTAGGCACCATTGATCAGAAGCGCTACAGTAGAAGGCTCAGCCCCAACTTGCTGATAGAAATGGAATATGGTAATCATCAAAATTAAGTTAGCAGGGGAAAATTCATTCGGAGTAATAAGCTAGTAATCTGATTCGATTACTTAGCGCAGACATGGGCCGTTGTTCGAAAGCCGAGGCTGCCTTGAACGTGGAAAATCCGGAGCATCGAATCCGAGAGACGGACTGAAAGAGAATCCTCTGAAAGGGTGGGGGAATCGCTACCATTGGGGACAGACGACAGGGAAAGCCTAGGAATTAGCGGAGTCGGTGGCCGTAGAGAAGCAAAGAGGCCGGAGCCCCGAGCGGAGAGTCCTGCTATAATAAGAGCCAGTTTTCATGGAGGCCGGAACTGGAGGGGGTCCAGGCTGACCACGGGCTACTGGAGGGAAAAATCTTGGAAATGTTCACCCGTAGTACAGTTCAGAAAAAATCCTCCGGTCAAAGCTCCGATTCCTCCACTGATGTTTTAGGCTTTTGTAGTGCTGGAGGCCTGGAGGTCCGGTTCTGGACCCCTCCAGGCCCCCATAGAAACAAGTCCTAAGGGCTTGTATCCATGGGGGTCTGGAGGGGGTCCAGAACTGGATCTCCAGACTCCAGCGCTGCAAAAGGCGCAAACATTGATGGTTGTTCGAAATGGGAAGATTTCTGCAATTTTTTCCTCCCTTGCCCGCGGGCACCCTGGATGGGCCTCCAGATCCAGCCTCCCATGGAAACTGGTCCTAACTATTTCACCGGTCTCAATCGATATTTCAAGAAAATGGCGGTATTCCACAAAGTTGGCACTTTTCACATTTAGACTTTGAATTCACTTTCACCTCTAGAAATGAAAGGAGAAGTTCAATGGCATTTGGAACATTGTTATTTACACGGAATTTCCCATTTTCCCTCCCTGGCTAGAAATTCTTGAAGGCAAGGAATGACGTCCTGCTAATGAGAGGACCTAGCTGGCAAGATTACTATATTATCATATGTTGTTGTCACAACCATTAGTATGTCATTTCGTAATTGCTACAAAGTGACTGCTAAGTGCTCCATAACTTTCTTTCATATCCATTTGTCAATCCTTTGAATACGGGAAATCATCTAGTACATCATGATATCGTATAATTTATCAATTGTGTTCTATCAATTCTTGTATTAATTTCTTTTTCTTTTTCAAATTAGTTTGGCACACAAAATAATAAGAACATTTGTAAAAAAAAAAAAGTAAAATAGAAGTAGAAGTAAAATATTGAAAAATAAATATTTTTGAAAGTCAAAGTGAAAATAGAAGTATTGGCTTGATGTCACCATGACTTCAGTATTCTATAGCCTAATGGCTTGATGGCTCTTTGCCACTACTTTTCTTATTTAGACTGTCCAATTTTTTTATTTCCAGTGAGATCACAACTTGAAAATTCAGTATATTTTGCCCTATTAGTCGGAAAGCTGTAAACTCTTGTTTGCAGACACACTTGCATGAGCGCTTTTCGACGCCACCAAGCGAGCCTGATATATAGTCGCTGAGATCCCCTGGTCGCTACAAACAAAACATCTGTTTTTTAGTAGTATCGATACTGAATCGGAAGCTTTCGGCTTGCACAACAGTTGTCTTCAGTCCAATCGAACTCTCCGTCACAGATTCCCAGTTGTTACCTTAACCTCTCCTCATCAAGTCTATGACAGTTTGCCACTCGTCTGGAGTTGCATTGATGGCACCACCGCACAGACAGAGCGAAATCCAAGTCCACCGTAACTTAGCGCAAATTTGGCAGCAGCATTGCCACACTTGTGCAACTGGTCCTGGTAATTCTCATACCCATACCGTAGAGACTGGCCGGACGAACTAGGGGAGGCCGAGAGGTGCTACATGCACGTATACTACTGTATTGGGACTGGGGAATAGGGAAAGGAAGACTGAGGCGAACTGCACTGGGTGCATTATGTAAGAGTCCCGGAAGTTAATACTCCGTAATAAGTTAGTTGTAAAGGAAGTGGTCCACGCTCTTCAACGCCGAATTTCATCACTATTTGTCGGATTTCTATCGTTACTAGAGTGCCCTGAGCCGTTGTCACAGACAAAATAAAATTAAAAGTAATTTTCTAATTTTTTAATTCCTAAAAAAATTCCAAAAGCTTTCCTTCTATAAGTCAGAACGTCACACACTAGATGATGTTTTTGGGGGGCTAGAAGGGCCGTTTCTGTCCTATTTCCATTGCTGTAATGAACAATGTTGTTGTTAGATTATTTAAATAATAAAATAATAATAATAATTTCTTAATTTCTTTTAAAAAAAATACATATTATTTAAATATTATTATCTGGCAATCTAGCATGGTAGAAGTTCTGCCACAAAAGACTGTGGCGAAGTTCCTACATTCCAGAAATGTGGGGGAACTTGGGGGGAATTCACAGCCTTTTATACCCCTAAAATGTCATCTAATAACAAAGTCCGTGCACCCCTCCTCATTTAGAGCTTTGTGACATAATCAAGAACGTGATTGGATACGTATGGTCTAGAAGATCTCACTGTAACAAACAAAACAAACAATCTAACTTAAGGTATTAAGCAATGGGTATTTTTGTTTTCTTCTTTGAATGAAATCACAAAAATGAAGTCATTATGAATATAGTTTGGAGTTGTTACCCGCCCTGCTGTAGATACTAAGTGTTTGATGAATGACTTTAATTGAGATTGGAGGATGGAAAAAAATATTTTCATCTAATTTATTTATTTGGAGGGTATTATCCATAGATCTTCCTTGTAGTGTATTTGAGCCACTTCTTGCATTTATTCTTGATGTGAATTTTAGCTATAAAAGTGGTATTTTTTAAATTTGAATTCAACTAATGAAATGAAGCTTATCCACTGCATGTTCCAGCACAAATTGGAATTGCCGTGCCAAATTTCATATACTAAGTTGCTTGCTTAGGACTTATTGCAACTATTTGGAAAATCTTGGAAAATTTTTTAATACAAAAGGCAAGTATTTGGGGAGATTTGCTTAATTGTAATTAATATGACTAACAATGCCCTTAATTAGTCACATTAGTCACAACTGAGTAAGTTTGCCACAACTTTGCATAGGCAAGTGAAATTTCTTTAGAATTTGTATACATATTTTATACTATGTAAAGCACTACATGCAAATTTCTAGGAGCTTTGAACACTTTTACAATGCTTCACAATTTTTTGATTGTTTTAACTCCCAATCCAAAACTAAATAAGAAAATGGCGTTAATATGTCCACTTTCATATATTAAAATTATTTTTTAAGACTTATTGCAATTATTGGAAAGTTCTTGGATACTTTTGAATACAAAAGGCTAATATTTTGGAAGATTTACTCAACTACAACTAACGTGACTAATGCCCCTTGTGAGTATTACTTACATTAGTGATTAGTCACAATATACTAAATATTTCACAACTCTTTAGTGTAGCAATGAAATAATCATAGACTGATTTGTTCATCTTTTATACTTTGTAATATATCTAGGTGAAAATTTGTATGATTATGCAATAATTATTCTTAGATTTTTCAGAATTTAGATAGAAAATTAGGATATGGGAGGAGACTGCCAGACGGCAGCTTACAAAGGATGTAGCTCTCTACGGCAATTTCTTCTTACTATGGTGCCTTTGAGTCACTTGCCAACTATTACTAAAGAAATCCTTTGCCGGTCTTCTTGCATTGGCCCGTAGGAGATTTTTTTGCCCCACCTCACCATCGGGTCCTTGTCTCCGCCACTCTCTTCTTGAAAATCCATATAGCGGACTCAAACCAAAACAATTGCAGGAGATGTTCTTATACATCAAAGGCAAGTGCAATGTTAAGGATCTTGACGTTATAATATTTCGAGGAGTTATATGAAGAGGCGAGATAGTTGGCAACAAAAACAAGCATAAACGTCATCCTTACTAGAGCCATTTATGCCCAAACACTTATGGGCTTGTGGTCATCTTTTGGCTCTACTTTTGCAGATGAGTACCAATAGCATATAACATTTGGTTCAACACCTTTAGAATTTATTTCTATATAAGTCATGTCTTTATATTTTTGCATGGACGTAGTCACTCGTATGTTACTTTTAAATCACGACCCATCATTTGATGACAAGTAATCCAAAAATATGTAGGCCCTTCAAAAATATACAGAAATGTCTTTTTCAACTTCATGGATCCCTTTTTTGTTTTTTTAAACCAAAATAGGAAGTTAATAACTATTGTCTCTTTCATTTTTAGCTTCTTCCCTGCAATGCTCTTGAAATTTGCCGAATCTCATGAGATAATCACCATTATCACTCACCAACATGATTGTGCTACGGTGGGGCTCAAAAAATCCCCCATCCAAGGCTCACCAGTACCTAAACACGGCTTTGGACTTCCCAAATTCCTCCTACAAAGCTCTATTAAAGTTTATTGTATTCACATCAAGTAATATTGTGGTTGGATTTGCCAATAAATAGTAACAAGTCTACTATTTGGCAAATTTGCAACCGAAGTCCAAAAAATTAGGAGTTCTTGTCATTTTAAAAATTTTGCATTAATTTTGGGCCTATAGTGAAACCAAGGCCTATACTCTACAGAGCCCCTTTAGCAAGTCCCTTGTCCGGATCACCATGTGGATTCATGAGAGCTTTTGATTTTATTTAGTTTTATTGGGTGATATATGAATGGCACACCCAATTTTCTATCAAAATTGTGTGGATGGATTGCGTAGAAGGCTACATTAGAGAAAATTTCAGGCCTTTCAAGGGCTGCTCCACAGCCCTCTGAGGTACCATGAAATTTACTTTTTTTTTGCTCAAAAATTTGTTTTCCCCCTATTTCTGCGCAGCAATTTCTGCTATGATAGTGGCGTAGGAACTGAAATTTGTAAATGGAAAATTAATTAAAAATAAAAGAAAACCTTTAAAAATCTTTAAAAAAAATTAAATTTTTTTAGAAAATATTAAAAATAAAAATAAATTTTGCAAACTCTGATTGCTCCGGCAAGCAGTCAGTCACTCTGACTGCTCATCGCAACAGTCAGCTGGAGTGACAGACCAAGCTTGGTTTGTCACTCCAGAGCCCTCCAAAGGGCTGATATTTCTTCTAATGACATGGAAAATGATGGGGACATATTTACATATTGTTACATTTTTAGGACTTAAGGCAAAATGCTTATCTTATGCTATTGTACCAAAAGAGTAAAGTTTACTTGTATTTAAATAATTGTTCCAAGATATTTGATTATTTATTATTTTTGAAATTGAAGATTGTATTGTATAAAAATGACCCACATAAAAATTGTATGATTAACCCTTAAATTTTCTAGCGACCCAAAATGGATCGATCCATTTTTAAAATGGCCTTTTGCAAATTTTGAACTATAAAGAGTCACTTAAACATGAACTCATTCTCAAGAGAATCAAATTAGCTATCTAGTAGTGTTTTTAGATTTAGAAGAAGAGTCACGATTGAATTTATAAACATTTCCAAAGCATGGGTGGTTTGAAGGCTGTTGCAAAGAAACATCACTTTAGGAAACTTTGGCCAATGAGGTGGAGGCATGTGTTTATGGGTGGGCAAGGTCGAAATTGTACTGCCCGGTATTAGCAAAGCCGGGCCCAACCTTTAGGATGGGAGAGACTTGGAAGAGTAATGAGGTTGGACAATGATGACGCTTGGAATTATAATAGGTTCCTAGCGTAAACCATTCATGATCCTTTTCAATGAGTTGCCCAATAGTAGATTAAACCTGGAGCGACATTACTCAACCTTTTTTTAACTCTGTCCAATTTGTGGGTACAAACAACTATTGAAATACACATTTTGCATTCACGTTTGAGCTGTTTTTCAATCTGTCTTTCCTATTGTGTGTCTTTTCCATTATATTCCTTCACTCTACTATATTCAATCTTGAACTTTGGCTCCAAATTTGTGACAAATCTTCAATGTCTTTCATAATTTTTTGAAATTTAACATGAAGTGGTCACTATTGCAAGACCAATTTCTCACTCATTTTTGGTCCTAAAAAGACAAGACTTGTTTCCATGCATGTAGAAATTGGTTACCTTGAGAATGAGCGTAGGATGCCAACATTTTAAAATGTTATGTGCCCAAAAGAGCACGTCAAAGCACAATTTTGCCTACTCCAAAACCTTAATTTCCTTATATTTTTGTTCACTTTTATGTTATAATCTTCCAATCTATGACTTGGATTGAAACCAAATTTGTAGAGACGATAAGGACTTAGCTTTCTACAAGATTCTCTGGTTAATTTTGTCTAAAAATGACTTTGCCTAAAAATCATCATACTTTCAGCTTCAATCCTTTGTAACTTACAAAATCGAGATCCAAAACATCTTCAAAATGGCCAAAAAATTTAAGGGTTAATTAAATCCTACACCTACACCTAACTTAAAAATTGCACATGGCAGTTGTAACTTAACTTCTAAATGCCTATTCAACCATTTTAGGTGGTCATTGTCCAATTTCAAGGGTTTACTGATTCAAAAAATAATACTTTTGAAATTTCATACTTTTCTTACATAGTTTGTCATATTATCTTTTTGTAGTTGAATGTTTTTATAGTTAAATTTTGATGTGAATAGAAAATTATGCTTTAGGTGATTTTTCAAAGTCAAACACTCCAAGAAATGCTTGCTGCAGATTATTTGGGGAGAAAAATTTAGCCAATCTAAAGATATCCAAGAAAAAAATTATATGGGTGTACAAAAGAACAAGGGGATAAGGATTCAGTTGGTTGGAGCATATTGTGGTCAAGTGAAATTCTAGCTTTCCTAATGTACTATACTTGATTGCAAGGCTCTAAAAACAATGTTCCATTGCTCCAATTGTTTTGAAATTAGTATGCGTATGTTTAACTACCCTAAGAATTACACTTATTCTTCAATAAATAATTATAGAACGTGATACTTGAAAATATGCAAGAGCTTGCAATCTTTAAAGGTGAAAGTTTTAGAAAATCAAAACTTTTGACCTTGGAACATTAGAACAACAAACTATATGTTTTTTTGTCATCATATTTTTAGCACTATTGCATGAAATTACTCATTTTGAAATTAGTTATACTAGTGAGTGATGAAATTTTTAGAAAATATAGTATTATCTTAACAAAAAAGTTTGTCTAAATAAATAAATATTTCATCTTTTTAACCCCTTAATTTTTTTAAATTTTTAAATAATTTTTTTATTACCTCATAGATTATATTATTTTCTACCAAGAAAGATTTTATTCATTCCATTTGGATTTGTTATGAGAAAGTTATAGACAATCTTGTTTTTGGGGCAATTAGAGCATCTTCTTGAAAAAATAACTTATAGGATTCATTTCTGAATGCAATTTCTACAATTTTTCAAAAAAATAAATTCCACATGGTTTAGTTTGCTTTCTTGAAAAATCTTGTCATTGCAATTTGTGCATTTTAATTCCATTTCAGAGATATTAATAATTTAGATTTTCCTTCTATTTTGTACGTACTTCTACTTAATAATTCTTTGAAGTCAGAAAATTAAGTTTTTTTGAATTTTTTTTCTTTCCTTAGATTTTCAACTCAATGCTTCAACATAAAGATTTAAAGCTCAAAACTCTATAGTGCACAAAATTAAAGTTAAGAAGCTTCAAAGTCAAATAATGTAGTCTCGGAATGTGCTCAAAAATTGTTTTTTTTCCACTTTAAACACAGATAACTTGAAATCTATGCTGCCAAAAATTCTAAGAAGATTTTCACCACCTTTTTATATAATTAAGGTGTAAGATCCTACAGTTAGTTGTGCAAAGAAAACAATTTCAATTTTTCTTACTCTTTGCTATAGAAATGGCAGTTTTGAGTGTTTTCTGGCAGAATAAAGGCCTTGGTCCTTTAGGGGTTAATGACACATGACAATCACTCTTATAGTATTCATAATTATATTTGGTCAAAAAATTCAAAGTCTTTTATTGTAAAAATTTGAGATATACACTGCCCTTGAAATGAATGGGCTCAGCCGCTCAAGGAAAAAAAACTACAATTTTTTCCCAGAAAACTGTAGTTGAAGATATTTCAAAATTTGTCTGTGAAAGTTGGAGGAAAAACTAATTTGATAGTGATGAATAAGACCTTGTGGTTAGATTCTTTGAAAGTGATCTGAAAAAATTACACTTTTATTTCATAATCACCAATTTGGAGGTGATTTTGGAGGGAGGCCCCCCTTGGACATTGTTTAAGAGTTGAAACCAAATTTTTGATACCAAGGTTAATTTCCAAGTTAGATTGTGAAATTAGCATGCTTCTTACAAGCATTTGAGGCAATGAGAGTTGAAGTATTAATTCCAAGGGTGCCTGTATCAAGGGTGCCTGTTTAAGTGAAGTTTAAATCCTAAATGCCCAGGCACCCAAATGTGGTGTTTGCAGAACTTGGAAGTTAAATAAAACCTAACCAAGTTGCTATTTTTAGTAGGTTGTATTTTTAAAAAGTTCTTCTTGAAGTCTAGTTTTAGCTACAAAAATCTGATCTTAAAAATAAATGATAGTGATTTTTCTATTCATGATTTTGTACAAGGGTACCCAGTGCAATCTTGACTTCACGTAGTGTTGAGAGCTCTTGGAAATGAGTCTCAAGTACACTAGATCTTGGAGAAAAAATCACATTCAAAATTCATTAAAAAAAATTGTGGAGTAGATTTTAAGAAGCCATAAATTGATCGGGGTTATACAAGTTAGGCCCTTTAACCTCATATTTTTTAGATTTGATTTGTGTAAAGAAGATTGAAAGATTTTAGCAATTTTAGCACCCTCCTGTTCAAACATTATAATCTTTGACTCCATAAGTAGTCATTAGATGAGAAATCAGCCCTGTGGAGGGCTGCGTGTTCTCAACCTGTGAGAACTTGTGAGAACTGCCGAATTCAGCGCCGTGGCAGCTCGCTGACATGGCCGAGCGACTGCCACGTTGGAAAAAAAAAAAAAAAAAATTCAAAAAAAAAAATGAAATTTTTTTTTTCTATTTTTTTTTTCATTTCAAGAATGAATTTTTTTTTTTTTTCCTTAAATTTTTTAAATTTTTTGGTCGGGAATAGCCGTTCCCTGAAACTGCGGGGGGGGACTAGCGTCGGGAACGGGCCCGAAACGGCCCTCCCGACCCCCCAAAACTCATCTAATGATTGTTGTGTTTTCTTTTCCTATGAGATCTTTAACATGTCTAGTTTGAAGTTGTACGGTTACAATTCAAAAATAATTGATATAACTTATCAAAATGTTGGCATTTTGTTCAATTTAGAGCAAATTCCAGGAAGCCCAAAACATGCCTTGGGCATTTAGGGGTTAATGACATCAATAGGTCTCCTTTGCTTTCAACTTTGAAAATTCATAGAAAATTGTATAAGCCTTAGAAATTTATGAGACAACTTGGGTTGATCTTCTCTTGAAGAGCCTAACTAACCTACCTAAGAAAATC
Source organism: Neckera pumila (assembly GCA_963969595.1). Classification (NCBI taxonomy): domain Eukaryota; kingdom Viridiplantae; phylum Streptophyta; class Bryopsida; order Hypnales; family Neckeraceae; genus Neckera; species Neckera pumila. Next base: position 16,423,763 of record OZ018409.1, read on the forward strand.
ATCGTTTGAACCACCCCACCCACCCAGTAGGGGCAGAACAAGTGGCGCCTTTGATATCAGTTTACGTCGGCATGAAGCCATGTAGCCGCATAAGCCTGATCCCGGGCTTGACTTTGCTTAATGCGGTAATTATAGTAACTCTTAACAAAGTCGGTCTATTTGTGTGTGAAGGCAAACTAAAGCCATTAAGCACGCTCACTAATTTTGGGCTCCCACCATCAGCAGCACCATCATCGTCAGCAGCGAATTTTCGGATCAGTTGGGGAGAAGTATTCGGTAGTCCGCCATTTCCTCTGTCAATACTCATGTGATGTACAGTGTACTTGGAGATATCTAAATCAAACAATTTTAGGTAATACCTAGGTAAAATGATCTATCTATATTGACCAAAAAAATGAAAATAGTCACCATCTTTTGGTTGTAGTCAATTGGTGAAAAATTGTGCGTAAAAAAATATTGATCATCGACAATTTGCAACTCAACTCAAAATAATTGAGTGCCACACCTTGTTGACGTTATGAAGTGACATTTAAAGGACTTGTGATTTTTCATGGAATAAGGGAGTTGGTCTATAAAACACCCATGGGAAATTATTTTAGGGAGATGGCATTTACTTTTGGAGAGATTAGACTTTTTGAATATTTTTCAGTAGATTTTCATTGAAAGACAAATGGAATTGGCATCTAATCCAAGTCATTTCATATTTTGGAAAGCTTTGTGAACTTAGAAAAGAATTTTTGAAGTTGAAACGCAGTGGCCACTAAAAGCACCCACTTCCTTGAAATGTACACTATTTGCATGAAAATATACAAGAAAATCTAAAATTGAATAGTGGATGATCAAATTACAACTACCTTACTATAAGCCATCACTAAAAAATGCTTTTGTGGGTAATAATCCATACGTATCCTTGTAAATAAAGTTGCCCTTCTGATAATGTAATGTTCAATAACTTTACATTCATCCAAGATAAGGCTTGAATCTTTACATCCAACCTTTTTTGGGACCAATGTAATTGGTTAAAGCAAACAAAATCTTCATTGAAAGAGATGAACAAAACTATGCAAAAAATCTAAAGAAAGCTTTGGGCTTTTAATAGGGCTAAAAAGCTAAAAGCTAGTTGTATATTTAATAATGATTATATAAACCAAGCGAGGTTTATAGAATCATCAACAAATAGTGCACTAGGGTTTTTGTGGCCACTAAATTCTTTAAAGATGACAATTTTTTTCATTAAATGTCTAAATCCACAATTCTTAATACGTATTTTATGTGATTTTATTATATGTCTTTAATATGCAAAGTACCTTTTTGGTTTGGTATGAATAAATTGTCAAATTACATCAACATCATCCTATAAAGTATCAAAGACATGCTCTTAGTTTAGAGCAAAGCAACAACACCTAAAAAGTTTGAACAACCTATATGATTTAGTTGTAAAATTATAGGGAAGTCAATAGGGTTTAGTTAGAATGAAAAATGTGATGGATAAAATTATGACATAGTTTGCGCTTTTTTTGCTCTCTCTTTTTCTGTATGAAAATTATAATTTCAAATTGCATATAAAATTCCAAGGTAAAAGATAATACTAAATCAAAATTTTGTTCATAAATACGTAAATCAAATTATAGTATGCAATCTATACAATTAAAGTTTCTAAATTTCTTCCACATTTTTCAAAATAGTCTAGTACAAGATCCTACTTTTAGATATGCACAAAATGATTAAAAATAAGTAAAGAAAAAGTAAAAATAATAATAAAGAATAAAAAATAAATAAAATGAACTTTTTTGCTCTTTACAGTAGAAATGACAATTTTTTTTACACAAATAAAAAAGAACATTTACTACAAAAATATAAGGACCCAACCACAAGTGGCCTTGGATAGCTAAGTGTATTAATGTTAAAGAGCGAGCCAATTACATAGAGTATAAGGTAGAAGCACCCAAAACCATCATTATAAACAATTCAACAGTTGGAGGCACCTTTTCCAAAAATAATATTTTTGTAGTATCAATGAGTAAAAATCATGAATATTAAAAAAAATTAGATTTTTTTGATTGTAGTATGTAATTTCTATGATTTTTCAAAGTAGCGGCTCCCTAGACCATTGAATTTGTAATATATGTGGATCCAAAACTCAAATCTGCAAAAATATGTAGTCAACAATTGAGAGTTAAGTATGTGTCCTTCAAATTATGGTTGTCATATTAGACAGAATATCACTGTTCACGGACAGAATTGGACCGATTAGGGCTGACTGGCTGCGAACTTCAAAGCCTTGTAACTGTAGATGCCGAAAAACGTCTCATTTGCTCGCTTTGAAGAATTTTTGCAAAAGTTACAAGGCTTTGAAGTTCGCAGCCAGTCAGCCCTAATCGGTCCAATTCTGTCCGTGAACAGTGATATTCCGTCTGATATGACAACCATGCTTCAAATGCATTGACGAATTAAAATTAAGCGCTTCAATAATACATTAATGGAAAGTCTAGGGACGGATTTAGTGATAGTCTAGGGTACAAGAATGGGAATAGGTATGCTATGGATGTTTCTACCTAAAGTAGGAGGAGCGCCGAGTGGGTGCAGCGCGTGCAGCTCATAGTTGTTGGAAGCAGAATTTGGTCGGGGGCCCATGGGGTTCCAATGGGGCTTACCATCGTGCATTTCCGCTATCACTCCATTACGACACCAATTCTTTTCAAATCAAGTCCCAACATACCCTCCCATAATCTACTAGCCCTAACCAATTCCTTTGCCTCTACTTAGTAGGATGCCAAAGAACCTTGCTAAAGGTTGTGTCATTCGAACTTCTAATCTATAATGTTAGAAATGGCAATTTTGAGTACTTTTTGATGGAAAAATGACCTTAGGGATTAATACATTAGAGGCACAATTGCTTCATTTTAAAGACAATTTGTTTTAGCACACATCACAAGTTATTCCAATGGCAAAAAAATGATGCCCATCTACAACCAAAGCCAAAGAAGAGACAAACACTTTTTGTTTTTATTTTGGAAAGGTGCACTGCTAAAATTCATAACTTCCTCTAAGGGTTAGCTTACATGTATCGGTGGCACTTTCATGTGGACCCAGTGGGTGGGGAGGGAAACAATAAATAAGTCACACGTATTATTAGATTCTCTAGTCGAGGTTGTCACTAGTATCTGTGAAACCTACACTCCTCCAATCCTCTTTTTTCGCTTGCCCACCCCGACAACACAATTGATGAAGCTACTTTTATCCTCTTGCTTGAATTAGTTGGAAACTTGCCCATCAGGCGAGCGTATAAGAGCTCATTTCTATGGGGCCTGGAGGGGGTCTAGAATTGGGTCTCTAGCATTGCAAAAGGCGCATACAGCGCTGGAGGTTCTGGACATCTGGCTAGACCTCATTTTTGGGGTACTCTTCATATGAACATTTTTAGGATTTTGTCCTCCCATGCCCGTGGGCACCCTAGATGGGGCCTCCAAATCCAGCTCCCACGGAAACTGGCCCTAAAGAGGCCCTAACTTACATTCCTTCCAGCAGGCCTTGTCGAGTGCATGTCTATTTGTTGAATTTGGTACCAATGATAAGGTTAAGCTTAAATTACAAATGAACATTTGTGGCTTAATCCCATTGAATCCAAAGACAAACTTCTAAACCCTCGGTGGACACTGCCCAACCCTAGGGCCTTTTTTTTTCTTCCAACCTCCTTAAGCACTATGCATTGCAGGGAGCTGCTCATGCCACTCCTCAGGGCGCGTGGTTCTTTCTTTTTTCTTTTTTCCTTTGCTTCTCTTTTTCTTTGTTCGTTGTGCCTAGATCGCTTCGGCTGGGTCTTTGTATTCTATTTCTTGTAGTAAAGGTTACCCTTTATTTGTGTAAAAAAGAAAGAAAAAAAGACGGACTTCTAAATGCAATGCAAATCTGACACATTCGTTGGCTGCTCTTATAGGCGGTGAGGCCTAGGCTCCTCCAAATAACACTCTCACTGGGTTTGGAATGCCCAACTTTAGCCATTGCATATGAGCTTTCTCCAACCGGTTTGGGAGTACACAGAATGGTAAACTAAGTTATTGGGAGATTGCTCAGTCCAGGTGGGGTCGGTTGTGCTGTAAGTTATCATTTTTCAAACAAAAGAACAATTAAACCGCATCAGCCTGCCACAGATGTGGGAGATTTTTTATTTTTTATTTTTCTTCTTCTTCTTGAAACACATGGACAATTTCCATTGGATTTGGGAGAATTTCAATAAACTTCAAACAACCAGGGGCGGGTACTTAGTGTTATTTTCAGTTACTCTCTTCATTTTCCTTCGTTGAAAAGTGAAGTTAAATTGAGAAAGCTGCCCTGTTTCCATGGCGGATCCCCTGCTTCGTAACCCCAACCAATTGGCGGATCCTCCGGCGGATCCTCACCAGTTCAAGTATAGCCCTGGTTAGTATGGTATATGATCGGATACAGTCGTATACGTCGGGTGTATGAGTTGGCTGACCCGGAAAAGCTGCCGTATGGAAACTGGAAAGCTGAGTTGCTGAACGGGTAGGTGGTCAGACTTTTGAGTTCATGTCATATCTTATATTCTTATACCATTGTCTTGTTCCAGCTCCGAACCTATTCTCCAACTGATCTCTGCACCTCCAACTGCCCTTAAAGTTGCTCTACTGCAGAAGAGTTCTCGAAGTTTGTGAGGACGGACAAGTCTGGTGAATCATTAGACTGCCAAAGTGCTCGCTTGCAGGTGCTAGGACCGTCTTTTGGGACTGTGTCTGTGTGGACTTTCAGTGGAAACACTGTGACTAAGTAAGTAGGTGAAGCGGAGCACTGACTTGAACCGTGACTAGAATCTGCCGGCACACCACTTTCGTCGGGCTTGTCCGAACATCGGATCGACACGGGAACTCATCTTTTCGAAATTCGGTCTCTTGTGATGTGGAACGATCAGTATGGTAGAAGGTGTGGAGGTGGTAGGCAAGCCAGGCTACTGCAACTGTGCACGTCGTAGTACTGTATTATAAGAATCTGATTCTCCAGACTCAATTGAAGAGGCAGACATCAGTAACTTAGTAAGAGCAGCTTCGAACGATACTCATCGAAACGACATTGGATCTTGTAAGAACCGTGTGACTGACATTAGTATGTGGCGCCTGCAGTACTGAAGTAGAAAGAACCGTGTCGTCGTAAGCGCCTGTTCTCCCCTCTGCTTCTCTAGACTTTTCGCAGAGCTCAGAATTTTCGCCATGGCTGTGGAAGGCGTCATTCTCGAAAAGGCTACTGAGGAGAAAGACATCGTCTTGAAACGTAGACAACGGTCTCCAAGTGTGGAATCTCCCGACCCCCAATCCAGCTTCGAAACGCCGCGCGCTTCTTCTGCGTCGACTCCGAGATCTAGCGTCCCGTCCAGTGTGAGGAGCACACCAAGGAGGGAGAAGCCATCGAAGTACGTGTCCAAGATGGCGGAGGCGCGCGAGGAGAAGAAGCGGAAAGAAGCAGCAGCAGCACCGAACAGCAACAACAGCGAGAAGTCCACGATGTCGTCCGAGTTGGAGACTTCCAGCAGCATCCCATCCACCGAGAGCGGCACCTTGTCGGGGAAGTCGCAGGCTAACGGGGACAAGCTCGGACTTCTGCCCAAGTTCGGAGAGTGGAACAAACACAGTGCGAATTCGGGGCCCTGTTACACGCTGCTGTTCCAGAATGCCGCGCAGGAGAAGAAGATCGGAGGGCCCATTCGAGTCCATGGAGCGAGGACGGCGGATGCTTCCGCACCGAATCAAGACTTGTATGGGTATAACCAGAATGCACCTGTGATAAAACCGAAGTCAGTGGGCCTTCTGTGCTGCTTCAAAACTTCCGAATCCTGATAACATGGGAGTGGCGTGATTTACAGCTTTGTACTGGAGTGGCTAGTGTTAACGCTTATGAACTGGAATGGCAAGTTTTACAACCTTCACACGTCCCACAAGCTTTACAGGTTTTGTACTGGATTGGCAAGTTTACGATCTTTACACTTCCAACTGGAGTGGCAAGCTTCCCACAACCCACTGGAGTGGCAAGTTTACAATCTATGTACTTCCAACTGGAGTGGCAAGTTTTCAGTTTTTGAACTGGAGTAGTAAGTTTTTACATCATTCGTCAGGTGGCCGGGCCGTCGACATCGTCAATGCAGGAGCTTTGATTTTTTCCTGACCAACTGGGTGCATTTACAAGAGTTCAATTTCGTCAAGACAATGCTGGGTTCTTTGATTTGTATTATCTTTTGAGGTTTGTCTTGTTAAGAGATTCTAAGGTTTTTGCCATGGTTTATGACAATGCTAGTTGTCCATGGTTAGTGGCTGCGAGCTTGTGCTGTGTGCGCGCACAGGCTAGCTGCCAACCTTGTGGTTCCGATAACAATTTGATGCTAGCCGTTGGTCAACATTTCGTTGGAGATTTAGGTGGTTCTAGTAGTGCAATCTTAGAATTGCGAATTTGCAGCGGGATTTGGTAGTGAACTGTTCAGCGTGATTTCGACTCTTTGGAATGTTTTGGGTAGCAAGGGGATGCATTTCTCCGGACAAGACGTGTACAGTATGAAGATTGAAGACAGGGAATGAATTACAATTACAAAGAACTGATCAGGCCATCAGGGGACTTTGGGTTGTGCATTGCTTGTGTGGGCAGTATTTGATTATTTGTTAATCTAGTTGTCGCATTCTTGCAAGTTTGGGGGTGCGTTGATTGATTTGAATGGCAGGGAATGAAGTACTTTTCTTTGCAAAGAATTGTTCAAATGAGTTCGTCTGCATTGCATGCGCAGATAATAATAATAATTACTCCGTATATTGTTATTCTTTATGTTCTTATTCTTTTTGTCAGTCGCTTGCTTGTTGAGTCAGTATTGCAAGCATTGGGTACCTTGTGCGTTGTTGGGGAGTCAAATGGCTTGTGAGATATAGTAGCCATAGGAGTGTGCTTTGAGCTACTGCTATCAAAATTGATTCATACAATTCCTGGTGGCAGCATCTCGATCAGTACCAGCACTTTTCTAAGATAGTTTGTCGCAACCAGTGAACAAAGATATTTCATTAGATTTCATGTTAAAATTGATGAGCGCAGATTGTCAAGGACTCGAGATAGAAAGAAGATGGGAGAAGTCCCTAGCAGCTTTGTAAAGAAAGAGTCTGATGGGATTCCAGGCCATTGGTTCCCTTAAAATCTCGCATCATTTTTCAATTCAATAACTTGAGAAACCTTTTAGAAAGCACGGATATAAACCACACTCCTATCTTGATATTTTTTCCCCTGTCACTGATTGGTTTCTGAGGACTTGACTGAGTTATGGAATCTAGACCCTTCGGAGAGGCATCGAAGGTCGCACCTGTACTACCTAGGACCACGTGACATGATTAGCAGAATTATCCCAAATTGTACTGCACCAATACTGTATAACCTAAACGGAAGACTTCGTCATTGCTCATACTCTAGTACAATTAGTAACCTAAAACATCAACTTCGATTAACTGGCGCAATTCCTTGAAAATGTCGCCGGAAACTACACAAGAAAAGAAGGAAATGAAATGAAATAGAGACGGTGTGTGGAAATTCTAGCTTAGTTGTGGACAATATTTTGAATGACAATTTTGAATGAGATTTGCATATTACTCTGTACTTTCTTCTTTTCATTTCATTGATGGATTCCATGACTGTTTTGTTTTTTTGTTATTTTGGCACAAATTGAAGAATCAATTGCAAAGATACCCCCCAAAAAAACCCACGTAGATCAATTATTATAGTTGCAGGCGAACGGAGACACTAGAGAATACGACTAACTAGACAATGATGCTTCAAATTCAGTACCAAGCCTTCACGTGAGCAAATGAATTCAAAGTTAATCCACGTCACATCAAACTCTGCCAAAGCATCTTCGCACTTTATCAAGAGGCTTAGTCCAGCCGCTACAAGCGTACTCACTAAGGTTAGTCCAAATGAAATTTTCAACATGTTGAGTGCACCATCTCTGGTGATTGAATGTCCAAGGCTCCAAGCATAACGAGCAAGCCAAACAAACTACACGGTAACTCAACACACGAATCCACACAAAAGGTTTCACTCGTGACCAACATTCTTGAATTTTCTCGGAGTTACATAACATTGTATAACCAGGCCATGGTCCTCCTGGAAGGGACTTATGAGCTAATTCAAAGATTGAGGTTGGTTGAAGAGCCTTATAAGACAATTTTTTTCACGGGAGGGGTTCCTTTTTCAAGGATGCAAAAGGACCCATGCCTCATTGGGAAACAATGTTATTATATGTAGCTAGCAAACAGGGGCCTGTTGCCAAGATGGCATGCCCAAGTGATGTATTCCACGCTTTCAGTTCCATTGAAGCAGCTTCCTAGATGAAGAATCTGAATTAGATGAACTAAGTGCCCATTTTCAAACCATTCAGGCATGAAGTGGATGGGTGAGGAATGATGAGGCTTCACAGGTTTGTTTCTATTTATCTATCTTAACTCTCAAAATAGCACGGACTACTTTTATTTCAATTTTCCTCCCAACTCAAGGGTGACCTGAAAACTGAACTCCGAGCTTGCAAGAAAGATCTCATGCAGTTTCAACACGTGCACGCGGAGGAAGTGCTCTCACTGCCTTCCCGCCGGGTCGGAACTGAAAGTTGGTTCTCAAGTTAAATGAGAGTGGCACTGTAGCACACGAGTTGTTTACGGCAGCAGCTTTTGCCAAAAGAGACTTTAAACCTGGACTTGAGCGGTTACGGAGCCTGCTCCAAATATATATTCTAATCATCAAGTTTGGTCCAAAAATAAAAAGGAAACCGACGATGTCAGCCAGCAGCAATGAAGGTATCGTCGCAGGCACAGACACACTGTTGTGCACTTGCAGTGGGTGAGCTTCAGTTTCGGGTTTCGGTGACGACGTCCACGGACCTTTAAGTTACAGACTGTGCAATTCTCTGCCACCTCCAAAGTCAGTGCAAGTACTGTGTCTCCGAATTAAAGTGACATGGAATACCGGTACTTCCGAAAAGGGCAAGATTTGTATCACGAATTAGTGGATTTCACTTGAGTAGGAAGTTCACAATCCCTTTGCCATAAGGTAGAAGCACCTAAATTGGAAACTTGTTTTGATCTACAGATCTTGAAGGTAGCTACAAAATAAAATGATACTCCCTTGTTAGGAAATGGTTCAGAAAACCAACAAAATTGGTTTCTTATTTTTCCAAGCTTGTATGAATATAATATGAATTTTTGAAAACAACTCTCTAGATACACCTACTATTGACACTACACCAACACCAAAGTGGGCACACAAACACCCAAAAGAGACACACTTTAATCTTGGATCATACATAGGTGTTTGGCCAACACAAGAACCTCCATCATGATAGTGACAATTTTTTGGAGCCGCACTTGTCTACTTTGGGTCCCTACATGTCTTCTTTAGGTTGTTTTTATAGGTGTCCATAAATGATTAGTGTCCAAATTGGGTACTTCTTCCTTAGCTGTGTGTAGATAATCGACTTTGATTTTTTGTTTGTCTACTTTGGATCCCCACATGTCTTCTTTAGGTTGTTTTTATAGGTGTCCGTAAATGATTAGTGTCCAAATTGGGTACTTCTTCCTTAGTTGTGTGTAGATAATCGACTTTGATTTTTTGTTTGTAAATTTTGAGTGAATTTTTGGTGTGTTTTGTTCTACTTGGGCAATTTGTTTGGTTATTGTGTTCCAATTTAGTAGTTTATAGGTACTTTACCAAGTTGGGAGTTTAGTTTTTGGGTTTAGATTTCATAAGAATTAAAGTAGTATTCCAATTAGGTATCTTGTTGACCATTTGTAGATTTTCAATTCGAATTTTGATGACCAAGTTCATCTGTAGGGATTTCTGTCCTAGTTGGAAATGATCTAAATATCAAAGCCGAGCTGGAAGTGGATGTGGGAGTTGTCATGGTTGGTTGTATGTAGGTTCTAATTTGGGTGGTTGGAAGTTGTTAGGCCGTCTTCTCTAATTTGGTAACTGTCCATTTGAGTTTCCTATTAAAGGATGTTTATTTTCATTTGTCTTCACCCACTGTTTTGAACGTTTTAGGCAATGTGCCCAACTAGTCAGGCTGTTTGTGTTTGTGTGTTTCTGGTTTGATTTCCTAATTGGTGCTTGGGTGGTGTTAGAGTGTTAGTCCTGCAGTATCACAAGGGGGATCCAAGAAGTGAAGTGAAGTTTGTGGTTATGTCCTAGGTAGGATGGAGTGGAACTGAATTGAATTTGCAGGTGCACAAAGATGTGCCCAACCAAAGTCAAATTGGATGTTTACAGTAATGTGTGAGGATGTGTAAATGGTGGAGAAGTTGCATAGCTAGAAATTCAAGTGTCAAGTGAGAAGATGATTGTAAACAAATTGTAGAAATTAATGTTCAAATTGTAATGGTGACTTGCTCACCAATTTGGATTAATATGATATATTTTTAGGCCAAGTGAATGTGATGTGACTGATGTGCATGTGCCTCATCTACTTGGTTGAAGTTTGGAAGTATTATCTGTGAGCCTAATTGGAAATTGTATTGTATATTGTGTTTACGATATAGGTTTAAATTGGAATGTGCCAATTGTAGGAATGTTCATTATATGGTAAAATTTGATGTGAAGTTTGAGTGGGAATAGCAGTGTCATTGCAGTAATGTTTTTGGTTATGGATTTCTAGGTTGAATTAATGAATTTGAGTCAAGATATTTTGATTTTAATTATAGTGACTATTAGCATAGATTCCCTACTTGACCGTCTCCTTTGGAATAAATTTGTTATATTAAAAGAGTAATTTCTAAATAGGTCATTATTCTCCTTCAACACTATGGCTCGACCATGCTAATAGTGGCTTTATTCATTGTTCATCGATTATACTAATCACTCATTTTTTGGTTTCTTTGAAGTTTGTTTTTTCCCATAAGTTAGGAGCACCAGTAGTCAACCACGCCCAATACCCAACATTTAGGGATGGAGTATTTCCAACCAAGGTTGAAACAGATTTCCAATAGAAGCTGGGAATGTGTTTATTTGGTCTTTTTCAAGGTTGGGATTAATAAGACTATGACACATGTCCCCAAGTGGTGAGCGAGAAAGTAGAAAGAAGTGAATGGAAAGTATTCCGTGAATGATTGGAATTAGAAAAGTCTAGATATTGACTATTGGTTATATGCACTTTTTGGCTCCCAAAATTCACTATAATTTCAATTTTTGGAATAAAACTCTAAAATTTCTGCAATCTCCATATTTGCAATCTTCCTATTTAGGAAAAATTTCCACCGCCTCTTACTGCACATGATCTGCTCCAAAATTGCTTAACCGCAAAAGCCCAAGGCCTTGTTTTTTGCCAAAAAACACTCAAAAGTGCTATTTCTATAGCAAAGAGTAAAAAAATTTGATATTACCCGTGTATTTTTTCACATTTAACCATAGGATATTACACCTAACTAGTACGAGATTGTGTGCAAAAAAATTCAGAAATTTTGACCACATAGATTGCAAGATATTTGCGTTTTAAGTGAAAAAAACATGATTTTCAGCACATTGCGGGACTACATTATTTGACTTTGAACCTTCTTAACTTTAATATTTTGCACTATAGAGTTTTGAGCTCTAAATCTTTATAGCAGAAAATTGAATTGAGAGTGTAGGAAAAAAAACAAATTCAAACAAATTTAATTTTCTTACTTTGAAAAATTACTAAGTAGAAATAGATAGAAGATAGAAGGAAAACCTAAATTATCAATATCTCTAGACGGGAATTAAAATACACTAATCCCAATAGTGAGATTGTTCTAGCCAACAAATTAAACTATGTAGAACTTCTTTTTTTGAAAAATTGTAACATTGCATTCAAAAATGAGTTCTACAAGTTATTCTTTCAAAAAGATGCTCTAATTGCTCATAAAATAAAATTGTCCATAATTTTTTCATAACAAATCCAAATGGAATGAATAAAAGCTCTCCATATAGCCAAAAATATAATCTACAAGAAAAGAAATTCAAAACAAATTTTTTGAAATTTCTTTTTTGCTACCCCCGCTCCTCTATTTTGAGTTTATTTGGACATCACCATTAGAAGAATTATGGGGCCTTTGGAGGGTTGCTTTAAAGTGACCATCCAGTCTATTAAATCGCAAGTAGGTTTCCTACAAAAATTGTCAGAAGTGCGTAGTCAAATGATATGAATTTTGCAAATTATGTCAGTACGAGCAGGCATGTCACCTAACTTGTAAGATAAAAAAAGGCCAATATAAGCTTTCCGTTGTTTGTTATTGGTTCACTATTGGAATAAATTTTAGGTTTCAAAGAAGAAAAAGGCCAATATTAAACAAGGTTTTTAACTGAATATTAAACAAGGTTTTTAATTGAATGTTAAAAATCAAATTATACAATCAGGTCTAATTAATCCCTAAAGGACCAAGGTGATTTTCCTACCAAAAAACATTCAAGATTGTCATTTCCAGGTCATTTCTATTGCAAAGAGAAAAGAGTTTTAAATTAGTTATCTTTTGCATATCTAACCATAAGATCTTATACTTAACTAGTATATGAATATGTGGAAGAAATTTCAGAAACTTTGACCACATAGATTGCAAGATATATGCATTTAAAGTGAAGAAAACAATTTTTTTCCACCTTGCTTGACTAGATTTTTTGGCTTTGAATCTTTTTAGTTCAAATTTTTTGCACTATTGGTTTTGATTTTCTACTTATTTATGTTAAGTGGTTGAGTTGAGAATCTACCCAAAAGAAATTTGGAAAAAAAGCGCTTAATTTTCATTCATTAGAAAATTGTTAAATAGAGGTGGATTCAAGATTGAAGGAAAAATTAAATTGTTAATAGCTTTTAGATGGAGTTGAATCACAGTAATTCCAATGACGAGATTGTTATAATAAGAAATTCTAATCCTATCTAACAGTCTTTTTTGAAAAATTCTAAAAATTGCATTCAAAAATTAATTCTATAAGCTATTTTTTCAAGAAGATGCTTAGATTGCCCCAAAAACTAAGATTGTCCATTACTTTCTCATTTTTAGTCCAAATTGAATGAAACAAAGCTTCACATGTAGACAAAAATATAATCTTTGAATCAAAAAAATCGATTTTTTTTTTTTGCTTTTTTTGCTTTTTTTTGTGTTGCCCACCAAATTCCATTTTTGCTTATTGTGCCATAACTTTTGCTACCAAGCATCAATAAAAATAAAAATTATATATTCACAAAGCTCTTGCAAAAATATACAATCTCAAAAAATTCCAAAAAACATTACTAAAAATTGAGACAGTGAGAACCTGCCCAAATCCAAATTGTCCCCCGAGGGGACAACCGGTCCTTTAGGGGTTAAATCAATTTAAGTGGCTTTTGAAGCTAGTTGCTTTGAAAGGCAACTAGCTACAATAGCCACATATACTTAAATTTAAATTTGTATGTTTAGAGATGAAAAAGGAACCTCTTTATATAAGTGGGGTAGTAGTAGGGAACAATGCATGTGGGATATGTAAATTAGGATGAATAGGAGCTCCACTGCTCATAGTTATGTGGAAAAAAAAATTCTATTAAAGGCAAAATTTTGGGACTCATTTAGGCATAGTAAAATAACTTTATTGGAAAAACTTTGGACTAAGAAAAGTTATAGAGTCAAGCTAAGTTTCATATCCAAAAAGTCCTTTTGAGATTTCAAATCTTCAATCAAATTTGGTCTGAATTTTGTCCATAACTTTTGCTTGAAGACTTGAAATCTCAAAAGGATTTTTGGATATGAAACTTATCTTGATTTTATAACTTTTCTTAGTCCAAAGTTTTTTCCAAAAAGTTATTTTACTATGCCTAAATGAGACCCAAACTTTTTCTTTTAATACAATTTCTTTTTTTTCACTTAACTTTGAGCAGTGGAGCTCCTACTCAATCCAATTTACATATCCCACATGCATTGTTCTACCTACCACTACCCCACTTCTGTAAAGAGCTTCTCTTCTCACTTTCAAATACTTCAAATGTTCACAAAATAAGTCTTTCACATTGTTATAAAAAAAATTCTTGATGGTAAGCCATTTGACTATTTTTGGGCATTTTTATTTTTTTCCTCAATTTATATGAATTGAAGGGAAGATGCATCCGAATAGAAAGTGTTTTAGAATCAGGGTTATGGTGCTTTAACACATCTTAGCCCTGATTATTAAACACTTTTTACTTGGATTTTCAACCACTGACAAGCATCCGACATCGGGATTGAAGGTGAACGGGAATAGCGGAAAAACAATTAGTTAAGCCAAAAGAAACACTATATATAGGGTCCTCGGAGGGCTGTGGAGCGACCCTCTGAAGGCCCCAGATTTTCTCTAATGTTTTATTTTTGGACACCAATTGTAAAAAGAATTATATTCCTACAAAGCTAATCAATTTTTCTATCTTCAAAATGTTTCAAAAAATCAAGACAAATTTCAGCCCTCTATATACCTGCCCAAAATCTCATTTGTCCTCCAAAGGGACAATAGAACTTTAAAGGTTAAATAATGGACTCATTACAGAAAATCGCAGGCCACTAGAGGGCCGCTCCAGAGTGACCCAACCAATCTATTACTTGGAAGTAGGCATGTAGCCACTTTGAATAGTCAAAGTGTGTGAAATTTGGGAAGGATGTCAAGATTCACTAATGTGATTGTAGTCCAGGCCTGATTAACTGGGTAACTAATCAAATTCAATCAAATTAACCAAAATGGAGTGGATTTTATGGTAATTGTCAAAAAAATTAGAAACACTAGTGATTTCAAACTAGCTTTGTAAGCCAAATAGTTTAGTGAATTTGAATTTGAGAAGGAAAGAAATTTATACAAGTAGGATAGTAGTAGGTACAACAATCCATGTGGGATATGTAAATTAAAACTAATAAGAGTGCAACCACTCATAGTTAAATAAAAAGCAGAAATTGTGTTAAAAGTTGAATTTTAGACCTCATTTAGAGCATAGTAGAATAATTTTTTCAGAAATTTTTTAACTAAATAAATGTGGAAAATAAATCTAATTTTCATCTCCAAAAAATCCGTTTGAGGTTTAGAACCTCCAATAAAAAGTTATGGACATAATTCTAAAAGGGTTTGGAAGCAAAATTTTCTTTGACATTTAAACACCCTTTTAGAATTTTGTCCATAACTTTTTGTTGAAAGCTCTAAACCTCAAACGGATTTTTGGATATGAATACTAGATTGATTTTCCACATTTTCTTGGTTCAAAGATTTTTGAAAAAAAATATTCTACTATGCCTAAATGAGGTCTGAAATTTGACTATTAACACAATTCTTGAATTTGAACAATGAGTGATCTCTCTTCAAAATATCCCATATTCTTTGAGATTTCACCATGGACAATTGATTTTTCTATATAAACAACCTCTTCACACTTCAATTTCACCAATTGTCAATGAATTATGACTATCACATTTCCAGTAAAAAAAGATATTGATAGTAGATGTCATTGGACTAATTTTGACATTTGATTTTTTTTCCAAAATTTGTTTAGAGTACAAGGTATGCAATAATCAGGGTTCAAGATAATTTTTTCCAAAACTTGTTTAGAGTACAAGGTATACAATTCCTGAACCCCGATTATTTAATGCCTTGTATTTGGATATTGAACGACTGACACATCCAATGTCGCGGTGCAAGGTGAACGACTATAGGGAAGAAAACAATTATTAATCCAATTTAAATGTTATTATGGGGTCCTTTCAGCTGCTCTGGAGCGGCCCACTTGAGGTCTGCAATTTTTTGTAATGTATTGGTGCTTCTATCCTTAACAAAAAAGAAAAGCAAATTTCATTGCAAAGGAAAGAGTACAACGGAAATCAATTAAAGGTAGATGACTCAGTCAAAATAAAGATCCATATTGTGTCTGAATCTAAAATGAGTTCCAAATTTTCTAGAATAGGAATTGTCTTCATCAAGTTTCATGATGTTCAATTGTTGATCACTTTTTTATGTGAGCAGGGAAAACTACCCTTTAAGATAAGCTCTTACCTTATTGTCAAACAAAATGCAACGGAAATTTCAAATCCCAACGTTGAAATAGTTTTTTTGAAGTTTTGAAATTGTCTCTCTGATTTTTCACAAGCCTTCTCTAAGAAATATGTCGGACAACAATTCTAATCTTCTTGTTGCAACTATTTCACATTTTTATGTAGAATTTTAATTTCTTTTGTCTTTTATAAAAGATTTGGCCAAATTGTTAGGGCAAAATCTATGCTATGTTTGAATTGAAAATTAATTTTCTTCTTTTTTGCAATTTACGAGTGCTCTTACATCTCATGTGACTAGCCAATGAGTAGGAAAAATGTACAATTTAGGGGGCAGCTTTGTCATATTGTCCAATTAAAAATAATCAAAATGTTCAAGTCGATCTTTCAAAAGATTGTTATGTTTAAAATTTCTAAGATTATTCTAGCAAGCAAGTTGTCCTTTTTCTTTTTTACATGTACGTGAAAATCAAGTTCGTAAACAAATCCTATTTATTATTTTGAAGAAAGAAAACTAAACAAATCTTTCTATATGGAAGAAAATAGTATCTATTAAAAAGCAATATTTAATTTTATTCAAATTTTTGTGTTTTTCTTTAGTTGCCCAACAAACTAAATAAATTCTTGTGGCATAAGTTGCATAACTTTTTTATAGGCACCAATTGAAATAAAAATTGTATTTCCAAAAAGTTAATATATTTTTCTATCTTCCAAGACAATTTCAAGAAATTAGGCAAAAATTGAAATTATAGGGCCCTATTCAAACTTCCATTTGTTCCATGAGGGTACAAATGGTCTTTTAGGGGTTCAACCCCTAAGGTCAACACACCTACGACTAGAAAAAACAAAGACTATAAAAAAAGTATCACTAAAATTTGGTTGACCTCTCAAAGAACAAGTGGACACAATGTGTCTACTCTAAATTTTCAATGTCTAATTCTTGGTAGAGTGAAACAAATGTCAATATTTTGTAAACTAAGGTTTTATAGTAACAAGTTGACATACTTGTTGACATACTTGTTGCATTTTCCGAATTTCCAAATTTCAATGTGAAGTAGTTAAAAAATTATTTAGGAAAATGTAATCTAGTAGAAATAATTAGATGGTTCCAAATTTTTGGAAGATGTTCCAAATAGTATGCTAATAATATAAATGATTAAATTTAAAAAATCAAAGCATATGTGAGTTTCTAAATTTTTTGTAGGATCCAATTTGGTCAGTTTTGGCTTTCTAGTCTTTCTGTTTGAAAATGTGTACAAAATTGGAAGAGTTTTTTATTTATCATTTTTTATGTTAAAAAATATGAAATCTGCCTTAGATTTCTATATAAAAAATTGGGGGGGTAAAAAACATTATTCATCTTTTAATAATCTTTTTCTCCAAAAATTGCGTTTTTAGGCTATAATTTGATCATCCAAAATTATTATAATCTAAAAATTCAATGGTTAATATTTTCCGAAATTAATTCCATGCATACTATACAAATTAGTCTTTATTTTTTGACAATTAGAATGAGAAATTTCAAGCACAATTATGAGCAAAAAAATATCAAAGTGGACCAATTTAGTAAATCCTCCATTGTCAAAAAGTTGTAGGGCCTTGAGGTGTTAACACATTGTCCATCTTCCATATATATGCCATTGTCAAAAGCACATGTAATAATCCAAACACTATTGAAGGCATAAGATGATTAGTTTGAAGTTAAAAATCAAATTTTTTTAACAAGAAAATTTTGTCATAGAATTATTACAATGAGTAATATCACGAAAAGTTGGAGGATTGTTTATATTCTCTTATTAATATATTGACACAATGAAAATGACATCTTTTAATTCTAAAAAATAGAAGGACTTCAATAGTCCTATTTTGCAGCTTAGAATAAATATCCTTAATAGATCCAACTTATTCTTTAACAAATTGTTTTTCATCAAATATTTGTCTTTCTTTAAATTCATAAAGTCTCAAGGC
This sequence comes from Neckera pumila, assembly GCA_963969595.1. Lineage (NCBI taxonomy): Eukaryota > Viridiplantae > Streptophyta > Bryopsida > Hypnales > Neckeraceae > Neckera > Neckera pumila. The sequence continues at coordinate 16,441,738 of OZ018409.1, forward strand.
CTTTTTTTTCATAAAAAGCACTCAAACTTGACATTTCTATTACAACGAATAAAACATTTGAAGTTTTTTTTCGTTTCTTTATAATATCTAATCATAGGTACTTGCACTAAACTGTTGTAAAAATGTGTGGAAGAAAGTTTAGAAAATTTAACCATATAGATTGCAAGACATTTGCATTTAAATGAAGGAAAAAATTCAAAAAAGAAAAACTTGATTTTCATCATTAGAAAAATAATTAAGTAGGAGTAGGTACGAACTTGAATAAAAAACTAATTCATTAATAATTCAAAGATGGAATTGAATTACAATAGTGGGATTGTTCTTGCAAGCAAATTTAATCCTAGTAACAAAAAAATTAGAAAAATTAGAAAAATTGCATTCAAAAATGAATTTTTAGAAATTATTTTCTTAAAAAGATGCTTAGATTGTCCAAAAAACAAGATTGTCCATACTTTCTCATCACTAATCTAAATAGAATGAATCCAAGATTCACATGTAGACAAAAATATAATCTTTGCAAAAAATTTAAAAAATTAAAAAATTCAATTTTTTTAATTTTTTTGTACTACCAAGAGAATTGTTTTTTATGTAGAGTGGTATACTTTTGCTCATGTGCAATAAATGAAATGAAAATTATATTCCTAAAGTATAGATGTGATTTTTAATCTTCAAAAACAATTTTAAGAAATCATGTAAAAAATCAAGGTCACATAAACCTACTTCAATTTCCAAGAGTTACCCGTAGGGACTTTTGGACTCTAGTGGTTTCAATTATATGAGACTATGTACAACAAGTGAACAACATGAAGGCATCAAAAAAGCAAATTGCTCATTTATTAGAAAAAATTCAAATTGCAATAAATCATTAAATTTTAGTATTTTTTTTCAAATTTTCAAATTGATGTAAAATCTAGAGTTTATAATATCCATTCCATTAGTTGGAATCAAAACTCAAGAATATTGTTCTTAAATACAAAATTCATATAAAAAAAGAGCTACAATTTCTCTTCAAAAACTAAAATCGCATTTTTGCTACCCATTTTCAAAGTGTTTTTTTATATTCAAAAGTCATAAATTCCTTAAAAGTTGATTTTCAACACCATTCAAAGAACACCAATGACAAGAATTTGAATGAAAAATGTTTTGTTATCATTACTTATTTTGTTCAATCATTTGAATACCAAAAAATGGAGTTTGTGCAAACTAATAACCATGTAATGAAGCATAAGAAAGTTATATATTAATAATAAAAATGATACATATTACAAAAAGGAGATAGTTAAATAGTCATTGAACATGTGTGACTATCCAAGTGCAACTATTTCTCTAATTAATCTAGGAGTGCACCTATCCATTACACTTCTAAGTAGTAACTACGTAATTGTACTAGACTAACACTTGTTTTTTAGCTGCATTGCCGGAAGGTGACATGTAAACTGCAAGACATGTCAAGTTGTTGAACTTGCTGTCAAATCTAGAGAAGAGAGGCTAGAAAGGTAAGCTTGATGTTTGGCTTTCATTTGAATTAGAAAGGAACTTGGAAAAACATTTGTCCACATTTGAGAGGTGGGGTGTATAGACATTTAAATTTTGAACAATTTGTCTTATTGCCTTTTTAATTCTTTTATATTAGTCATGTCTTTTTGTTTTTGTTTTGAAGAGTCAAGTTACTAAATAATTCATGTGAATGTAAGAAAGACTTAATGTAGATTTGAAAAAGGCAATTTTATAGGATTGCCCAAAGGGTGGGTATTTGGCTTAGTGTTTGTTTAGATCAAATAATGGACTAGTCATCATGCAACCTTTGAGGCTATACTAGCTAGGTCCACTGATCTTTTGTTTTTCGTTCATATCATAGTCAAATTTGTGTATATGATTCATTGGCAATTTTTTTGTATTAGTGCATTCTTTTAATTGATACACATACAAAATTAATCCATTGAAATGCAAACGGCAATGTCCGAGAAGGATTGTGGGAGTAGCCGCTAGGTTGACGGATGAATCGGGTGGCGTGAAGCAAATTAAGTGAAGTATTTCTGGAACAATTGAAGAAAATAAAAAAATTATAAATATTTATGGCTATTTTTTTTGCTTGTAATTGTTTGTATTAGTGCAAGTTATTAAATGATATGCAGATTGTATATGAACAATTAGCCTTGAGGTTTGTCTGCAGCAAATTGCAAGGTCCCTATTGTTACTTTAAATTCACAAATTGATCTACATGCATGAAGTTTAGTAAACGCTTGGCTAAGACTAGATATGTTGGATATATATTCCGTGTGCTGAAAAATGGATTTAGCCAAGTTTGTAGCAAATTGACAATGTGCAATTGATATGCATGTCAAATTGTTGCATAGCACTCTTTAATTAGCGGCAAGTTTGGAGTTGGTTTGGTCAATTTGATTGATAAATTTTGTGGCCTTGTTGCAATGATTGCAAGGCTTGGATTTGCCAGTCAAATTGTCTGAGTTACTTGATGAAGCTGGCTAAAATTTAGAATGGATTGAATGGCTAATGGATTAGGCTAGTTTATGGCTCCATAGTCTATAGATTGGTAGCAAGATGTGTTATTATTTATAAGTTAGTTGTCGAACTTGATTGGGAGTTTGTGATGATAAATTGATATAGGATCATGCTGCTCATTAATTTGAATAAATTATAAGCTTGCATATTTGTGTAGGAGAGCAAACAATTTGTATGTAATATTTAGATTGGAATAATAGCTTTTTTGTTGTGAGTGGTTACGGGAGATGAGATGGAGTAATTCACTAGATTAAAGTTTAATTTGATATTGCTTGGAATGGTATTAAGTGAGTTTCTTCTAATTGAAATGTGGTTGATCCATTTGTGTGTTTAGTCAAATGGCCGTTCTTTTTAATGTGTATGTGTGTATGTCAAAATAGCACTAGTTATTGAATGTTGAGCTTTATGACAAATTGGAAAACAAATACAATATCAATCCTATCATACTTTAAAGTGATCCTAGACACCTAGACGATAGACAAATTGACCTTTTCCCTAAAAAAATCCCTATACTAGTAATCTTGGGTTTCATCCTGGGATAGGAAAAATTCAACTTAATAGGATGTATTTGAGGTAGAGTCTCTTGTTGGCAACTTGGTCACATAAAATTGGTAGCAAATTTTGATGTATTTGGATTTGTCATGGAGTCTTGGGTTCTTTGTAAGAATAATACAAAATTCATTGTCATAGCATGATGCACAATGGAGTTGGAGCAAAAAGTGTAGTTTTTGAATGATTGTTTGGAGCCAAAGTAATTCCTTGGTGGCTGTAGCTAAAACAATATATTTGGTTTCAATAGAAGAAAGGGCAACAATAAGTTTTTTTCAGCTTTGCCAAAAGAATGTATAGGAGGAGTCGAATAGAAAGATGTATTTAAAGGTAGACCATCAAGTATCAATAATTCCAATTGAATCTGCATAAATGATGTTAATTGGAGGATTAGTTGAAAGTTGCCAACATAATATGTAAGGCTAGTATTCATTGTATTTATTAAAAATGGAAACTCTCATTTAACGCCGAGCCAATGAGGAGAGGCTGACTTAGCCATGAATTGCGCAAAGTAGTTGACCGAAAAGTTGAGACTTGGTATTGATTGGTGTAGTGGTGAAGCCTGGATAGAATCAAAGACGTCATAGTATCTATCAAAATCCAAATCCATTGGGAGATTGAATGATATACTTGGAGAGAGACTATTTTTGTTAGCAAATAATTGCTCTTTTGATAACACAAACTCACAACTAGAAAATACAAATTTAGTGTTAGTGTTTTACAATTGATTCCTATGGTCCAATAAAAATACATTTTATTGTTTTGGAGTCTAATTTTTTGCGGTTCTCCTAAAATTACATGAGAGTAGGTCAGGCAAACAAAAATGCAAAGATTAGCAAGATCGGGTTTAAAACCAATCTAAAGTTCACAGGGCATTATATCATTCAAAGTTGTAGTGTAGGAACAATTTTGTATTTAGTATGTAGTGGCCACATTTTTTGCCCAAAAGGTGTTGCAAAGATGAGCAACTTGAAGCATATTGCATGAAATTTCAACCAAAGTATGGTTCTTATGGTTGAAGACACCATTTTGAGCACAAGCATAGGGATTTATAAAGTGGTGTTAAATTCTATGGTCTAGACAAAATTTATTAAAGTTATTTGATGTAAATTTGCCTTCATTCTTAGAGTGGAGGATGAGGATTTTGTGGTTACTATGTTGATTTTCTACTAATGTTTTATAAGCTTGAAAGCGAGACAAAGTGGATCATATCTTTTGTAGAAAGTATACATGTGTAAACCGGGAGAAATTATCAATAAATAATAGAAAGTAGAGAGCACCACAAAAAGATGGTATACTCACAGATCCACATAAATCTGTGTGGATCATAGCTAAAAAAGCAATAACAATTGGATAAGGACATTGGAGTTGTTTTTTAAATAAACAGTTTGAATATGAGTGTGTTATACTAATGCCTAGGAAAAATACCCCCCCTTCTTTTTGGATGCAAAATTTCATTTTCTTGTTTGGAATTGGAGATTTGGTCTTAATTATGCATTGAATTTGGGTGAACATGATAACTGTATTTCTTATATTCTTTATCTGGGTTATTGAAAGCAAGTTTTTGGCGATCCAGAGATATATAATACATTTGGAATGATTAAACTTGGCCTAGTAGGTACATATAAGAGAACAAAGCCAAAACCAAGAGCATTGTCAAAGTTGTTATCTTCTAGAAGAATAACCCTTGGAGTATCAAGGACCTAGTAGTCTTGGAATAATAATTTGATTGGTGACATATGTTGATTGGCACCCGAGTTGAGGTAGCACGACAATGAAACAGCCGAGATATTAGATATGGCAGAAAATAGATGAATTGGTGCATCAATAGAAAAATTATCAACATAAGGTTGTCCGTTCTTTGCTTGGTCATACCATTTTTTATGAAAGTCAGGTGCTTTATGTCTTGGAATTTAACAATAATATTAGTGGGACAAATTGATAAGTTTTGTTGTGTAGTTGGATGGGATCATGGAATTTTGGAAGATTGAATTTGGTTCCATTAAAGTACAACTAAATCATTATTCGTTTTATAATGGCATTGTAAATTATGCAAAGAATTGCATGAATTAAATGTTATTGTGCATTTAACGTATTTAAAAAATTTACAACGTATTATTTGATTTTTTATATATATATAGCTACTAATTCTATGACTTTTATTCATTGGATTCTTTAAAGAACAACAAATGAGTAAATCTTTTTTTTATTCACATTGAAATTTATTGGAAAAAATCCCACAAGTTTAATATTATCATAAATCCTAAATATTTAAAATATTTACAACTTGTCCATTGATTTTGTTTCATACATATAATCAAATACCAATTCTATGGCTTTTGTAAATTGGATTCTATAAACTAAAGCAAATGATTAATTATCTTTTATTTAGTTGTGAATTATAGAAAAAATAACTTGAGTATAATGTTTTCATAAATCTAAGATACTTAATATATTTACAACTTGTTGGTTGCTATTTTTTCATATATGTAGATAACAATTCTATGACTTTTGTAAATTCGGTTCATTAAAGTATAGCAAATGGTTATTTTTTTTTGCATTATGAATAATAGAAAGGATAGCACAAATTCATTGTTCTCTTGAATCCTATATATTTAAAATATTGGCAACTTTTCTATTGATATTGTTCATATATTTAGATAAAAATTCTACAAGTTTTATAAATTCATTGAATTGAGTTCTTTAAAGTATAGCAAATAGTTAATTTTATTTTTTAATCACATTGTATATTATAGAAAAAAAATCCATGAGTTTAATATTGTCGAAAATCCTAAATATTAAAAAAAATTGCAACTTGTCCATTGATATTTTATATATATTTAAATAGACCTTCCACAATTTTTGTAAAATGGATTTTATAAACTATAATAAATGGTTAATTTTATTTTTATATACAATGTGAATTATAAAAAGAATAGCACAAATCTATTGTTCTAACAAATTTTATATATTTGCAATTTTTTGGTTATTTGTTTAATACATTTAGATATCAATTCAAAAAAAATTGTACATTCAATTCTCTAAAGTAAGGCAAAATGGCAAATGATTGTTTTTCTTTTATTTACATTATAAATTATAAAATGGATAGCACAAGTTTAATGTTATCATAAAACCTAAATACTGAAATTGTTTATAACTTGTCTATTGATTTTCTTAATACATTTAAGTGAAATTTCTATAACTTTTGTAAATTGGGTTCTTTAAAGGACAACAATTGGTTAATCTGATTTTTTGTTCACATTGTAAATTATGAAAAAATCCATAAATTTAATATTATCATTAATCTTTACCATTTAAAATATTTATTTTGTTGTATCAAGTTTGGATTGGTCGATAGACTTCTTTTGCAATATGCTCAATAATAAATTTGTAAAGATTAGATTACTGATGCCACCTTGTGTTGTGATAAAGCGCTTTAAGAGTCAAGTAAAGCCCTAAGAAGGAGAATCACTTTTGGGGAGTCAGTGATAATGCAACTAGAAGTGGTTGTTTCTTGAAGTATTGCGTGCCCTAAATTTAGAAAAGCAACGATATCATCTAATTTTGACAAGGTTAGGTGACATAGTTGTTTGTGCAAATGTACCTAAGAAGCTTTGTGAGACTTCTTATACAATTGTTTAATACGATCCCACACGTTCTTGGAACTTGCAAGAGATCAAAGAGAAATTCGTTGTTTTTCTCCACAATAGAAGGAATATCAAATTGAGATTTTGGATCTTTAAATATCTAAGCCTTAAGGCCTTCGGCATCACTAGATGCAGCACTAGATGCATTTCATTACCATCTACTACTTTCTATAAATCGGAGCATATGAGTAGCATTTCAATTATAATACTCCAGGTAGCATAGTTGCTAGCACTAAGAGGTGGAATACAATAAGCTCTAGGAACCGAGCTTGAGGAAGATGAGGTCATAATTGAATTGAAGAAAATCCAAGTGTACTTTCCAAGTTAGCTCTATTCTAGTTAAGGGTAAGAAGAAAGCTTTAAGGCAACTTAAAGCTTATTCAAGAGCTTGCTCGAATAGAAATGCTTCTTCAGCAAAAAATTCAGGATTAAATTCATCAAAGGTGGCTAAAGCAAATGATTTTTAGAGTTCTTGGTAAATGGACAAAGACATGATAAAAAATTCTTCATCAACAAAAAATTGACGATTGAGTTCATCAAAATGTGCTAATGCATCAATGAAACTTGCACGTGCATGTGGAATCCTATATGCAATATTTGCGAATTTAAGCTGCTTCTTATTTTGTACAAGTTTTGGAAATGTTGGTTTGACAGGTTCAAAAGGAAGTTGAAAAAGTTCATTAATAATGCATAATTGGTTTTCTACCTCAGTCTATCTTCTTCAACTATTAATAAATCGTACGTATCTTCATTCAAGCATTCTACTGTGAGAATTTGAAGGAAGCACATGGCTAGCCTAACAAATGCTCTAATACCATGTGCAAACTAATAACCTTGTGATGAAGATTAATGAAGTTATATATTAATAATAAAAATGATATATATTAGAAGAAAGAGACAGTTAAGTCACTGAACAAATGTGACTGTTGCGCTCATCTAAGGGTGTGTTTATCTATTACACTTATAACTAAATGATTGTACTAACAGAGTCAATAATCCTTCCAAGGTAAACTCTTCTTATATATTTTTAGTTGTCTAGCCACCACCATAGCCAAAATTTAAATTCTTCTCTTCATCTAGTATTTATTCTAAAGAAATCTTCATGGGAAGAGCTTAACTTCTTTAAACTATTTGGGTGCCAAACCAATAATTGTGATAAAATAATGTTATTTATGCTAAATGTTAATTAAACATTTTATTGAATGTTCATGATTCATAAATAATGTGGTCCATGAATGCTTAAAATTAGAATGGATAATTTTATCAAATATTTCATACTTAAAAAATAAGACTTAGAGTAAATAAGAAATCTTTCCTTACATTGGTTTATGGAAGATGTTTCTATTTTGACTTGTATCAATGAATCTTTATAGATCTATTGTTAATAATGGTGGTGAAAGGTGATTACTAAATTAAATTTTGTTCTTGTATATTAAAATTCCTTCTTTAGGAGGTGGATCAATAGGTTATAACTGGTTATACTATTAAGTCTTAATAATCCATTTTCTTATTTGCACCTAAAATCAAGAAGACGATTATTATAAATTCAATTCTCTCATACAATTTATTCAAATAGGAACAACCATAACTAGCACATATGCACTTGGCAATACAGTCAATCAATTGATTCACATTAAAAACTACAATGAAAAAAAAGTTATAATTTGATTCAAACAATACACACTTTATTCATATAATTTCAATCAACTATTGATACATCAACAAATTGTTTCACCATTAAATTCAAACAAATTTAGACCACAAAATTATTGTACTAGGTATCTAACACATAATACGAATAGCATTAACAACTAAATTTAAAAATTCAATTTTCTATAACATTCAATAAGATAGAAAATTCTGTACATAGCCAATTTGGAATGTAATATACTTTGTTTGTAGCAATGGCTATCAAATTGATAGCAACTTTCTTTTTCACACTCAAGCTAGTGAGAGTTATCAATTGTCTAAATGACCTTTTCTCTAATTGCTTTTTGTTTGTTTGCTGAAATCCTAAAATGTTCTATCCAATAATTGATATGAATAAACAATTTTTTGTATTTTTACTTGAATTTCTTTTTGAAGTACAAATCAATAGTTTTATTATTATTGTCGTTTTGAATTAGCTTCTTAAAAAGAATTGTCTCATATACACTTAAAACATATATTTGGTTAATTTTGCACTATTGTTAGAATGTTGTAATCAACCATCATTTCAAAATAAAAATAAAGCATTCAATTCTTAATAGCTACCCATAAAAGTATAATATCTTGAACCTCTTGAAATGCTATCTATTTCTAATTATCTAAAAAAAATCTTATTATAATTAAATTTTCAGATCTAAATAAAATGAAAAACCATAATGTAACTCTGGAGTTTAAAAAATCAAGTGCTTGGGCGATGTATTGTCATTTTCATATTCATTTAAAAAAAAAAATTAAATTGATTATTTCTTATATAAAATAAAAAATTCATTATAAATTATATAAATTTATTTCTCAAGTTTAAAAAAATTTATAATAAAAAGTATAATAAATTCAAGAATCTATATTTTTATAAATATATATGTAGTCTAAATTTTTACTCTATTCAACAAAACCCAAGATCACCTATATTATAGAGGTTTATAAATATCAAAGGTTAAATAGTCTATTGTTCTACAACTAAATTTATTTTCAAATAGAATTATAAGTATATGGAATTATACGTATATAGTTTTAAGTTTTATTACATTCTTACTTCCAAAGTTTATTTCCTTTTAGTCCTCTACCAATGGTATCTTTAAGATTTAATTTTCAACTTTTTCAAACATAATTATCTATCATCAATCTAAGAAGAAAACATATTTTGTAAGTGTTCTAATATGCTTTAGTAGGAAGAAAAATTAATAAAATTGCATCTTTTTAAATCAAATTTTCATTTGATGCATTTTTCAAATTATAATCTATTGCATGAACAGCTTTAAATTCAAAATGTTTTTTCTTATTATTTTTATAATTATTAAAATTAATTATTTGCAAATGTTGATCACTTAGCTATTGACTATTACAATCATAAATATTTTTGATTTTGTGCTAGTAGATTTGAATATGTTGAATGTTTATTGATTTTATATGATTAAAAAAAATCTGTATATTTTCTCAATTTTTATGGCATATACTATATTCATATTGTTTTTTATATGTAACAATAATTTCATAAATAAAAATGAATTACTTACCTTTTTGCTAACCCGTCAAGGTAATATCCTAAAAAACATAAATAGGGGAATATAAAATCAGTTTCCATTTATACAAATTTAGCAATAAATTTTTTATTGTAGTTGTTATTTGTGTAAATCTATAAGTCTTCACAATGATGATAAATGGAAGAAAATAATTGATAGTAATTGATGTTTTATTGCGAAATTATCTTAAAATAATACTAAATTTATAAATTTATCAAGAAAATTATATATTGTTTATGATGATTGTGTTGTTTCCATTGAGGTGTTTTGCTAGAGGTTCCTATTAAAGATTCTTGTAATGTAAAGTTATTTTATCAAAAGGCTTATGAAGCACATATGGCTCATTGAAGTATGGGGTCCTAAAATGTGCTTCAAGGACTTGTGAAAGTATCTAAAACTACTTGAAACTCGTTGATTGTTGCGTTGATTAAACTTACACAGTTTTTTAATTCAAAATAAAACTCAATTGTTGCCTTTAAGTCACTTAGGGACAAATATTTGGAAAGTACAAGAAGACTGGCATGCAAAGATGTGAACAATGAGGGTGATTTTTGGATTGCACCTCCATGTTTATTAGATTTTTTTTGAAAGTCAAAGTGGTGATTCTAAAGGAAATGAGATTTGAGTTATTTGGTCCTAGATTATAAAAATCATACAAAAAAAAATGTAGCAAAACAAGCCTTATTGTAGTTGGATTTTATATGTATATAAATATGTTTATAACCTTTTTTGCAAAAGGTGAAAGTTGTATTCCAACATTTTTTTGCATATCAATACAAACAATTTTGGATATTTAAAGTTATATTTAAATATAAATAATACAAATAACATGAAGAAATTTTTTATTGTAATTATATATTGATATCAAATTATTTTGATTATAATAACTGTTAAATTATATTTTGATTTTAAATAATTATTATATATATATATATATATATATATATATATATATATATATATATATATATATATATATATATATATATATATATATATATATATATATATATATATATATATATTGTACACAATCATTAAAGTTTAGAGTAAAAATTTTAAGTTTATTGAATAAATTTTTTTTGCAAATTAAACTTAAAAATATGGTAAAACTTTAGAAATTTGTGCCTTACAAAAGAAAACTTGTACAATCATTTGAATTTTGAAATTTTAATCTCACTTCTAAATCAAGGTATTTTATCATATTATTATTTTTATTTTATAAAAAATAAATAAAATAAATATGAAAATAAAAAAATAATAATTTTAAAATTAATAGATATAGATCACTTCATGCAAAAAAACATAACTTTTTTCTTTTCTTTTTTTTATTATTAAAATAAATAAAATTTTCAATAGAGATTATCATATAAAGCAATCCATCGATCCATACCCTTAAGATATGCTATTTGTTTTGTTTTGTTTGTTTTGTTTGTTATGATGAGATTTTTTTAGACCGTGCGTCCCTTGGAGGCGTTCTTGGTACCATCGGAAAGCTCTCAGCGAGGAGGGGTGCACAAGCTTTGTTTTGTGGTGTTTGAACCTACGGTGGGAAAATTATGGATTTTTGAGTTATTTTTGTTTTTATAAATTTTAAGATTACTTTTATTTTTAATTTGGCTGTAGCAATAGCATAAGGCACACTAGTCCATACTGTAAATTAGGTGTTTGTTGATTAAAAAAATTACTCCTTCCGTCCCAAAATGATTGTCCACAATTTTGTTGATATTTTTTGAGCCAATTTCATTGCCTATATTATGGAAAATATAATTAAGAAAGGTTCCAAATATTTTATCACTAAAATCAATGAAGAACATTGCATGTGTTCATTGCAACCTAAATAAAAATAGCCACAAGGAAGTATTCTTTTGACCTATTCAAAACAACCTTAAAAGAATATGACACTCAAAGTAGACAATCTTTTCGAGAATCGAGATGGAGGGAACAATAAATTATTTTTACTTTTATTTTGCCTGTAAGAATGGCATAGAGCACAGGAGTAATAGTGTACCAGTTTAAAGTTTTATACAACTTAGAGAATAGCAATGTCAAGAACCAATACAATTTGAGCCAAGTCTAATAAATAAATCTTATTTCTTCAATAAACTTCTCAACAACAACGTCACCACCGTGACAAGGCCAATTGCTATGTCCGGCGAACTTTTGAGCATGGTGTAGGTCAAAGGTGGCACAAAATTTGAATTTGCCACACAACACAAGTCATATAATTAATCTGATGAATTTCACAGGAGAAATTCTACAAGGGAGATTTAGTATGCAGATATGGAGAAATGTCCTATTGTGTATAAAGTCCATTCTAAGTGTATTCAAGTGTATCCTATTCTATTATCATTGGACATGGACTGGAATATTTGAAAAATTTCATATATGGACAAGATGGATCTTTCCTATGTTCCAGTGCTCTGGTGTCCTGTAAGTATTGACGTACAAAATCCAATGAACAAACTTGCTGTGTACACCAACTCTGCGGAAGAATTGAAGTCGATCACTTCACTTTGTGACATTTATGATGTGCTCAAGACTCTGGATAGTAGTGCTTTCAAATTCCTAGAGATTTCAAAACTAGGATTTTGAAATATTTGTGATATGAGTATTGTGGTGTCAACTGAAACCTTAACCTCTAAAATCTAGAAAAGAAATGATGGATGTAGTAACATCAAACTTAATGTAATTAGTCTTAGAAAGGTGTTACCTTTTATAGAAGACATAATCCTTCTCAAAGGATGTGTCTTTAGACATAGATTAGAAACCTTTCATGTACTATTTAAAGGGTCAAGTGTTGAGCATTATTATTAAGAAGTTATTCAAGAATGATTTAACACTTGTCTTCCTTGCCTCATTGTTTTTAGTTATAGTTTAACATGGTATCAGAGCTAGTTCAAGATTATATGAGGTTACAATCTTAAAGAAAAAATAAAAATAAAGTCATCATAATAGCCGAACCATCAAGTTCTCGTCTTTTCAAAAGATTTGATGGAAATAACTTTCATATATGGAAAGTTCGGATGGAGATGTATCTTACGTATAAAGATCTACGGAAGCTTATTGATGGTTATGAAAGCAGGCCATCAAATGATCCATCAGATTTGGACAAAAGGGATGGCAAGGCAAGAGCTTGCATCCTCTTACATTTGAAAGACTCACAATTATTGTTACTCAATAGCTTAAAAACATCTAAAGAGATGTGTGATGGTTTGTATGGTATGTACATGCTACAACCAAAGTCTTTCTTAGTCAAAAGTTGTATAGCATGAAAATGTCCGAAGAGGAATCAATAGCAGATCATCTTAGCTAATTGTATTATAGAACAATTAGCTACCGTTGGTGTAGCAATATCTGATGAAGACAGTGTTGTAGCTTTATTAACTCCTGAAGGCCCAAGGCCTTTTATCTGCCAAAAAACACCCCAAATTGCCATTTTTATAGCAAAGAGTTAAAAAAATTATATTTTTTTTGCACATCTAATTGTATAATCTTACGCCTAACTAGTATGAGAATGTGTGGAAAAAATTTCAGAATTTTTGACCGCACAGGTTGCAAGATATCTGCATTTAAAATAAAAAGAACAAATTTTTCAGCACATTGCGGGATTAGATTCTATGAATTTGAACATTTTTAACGTAAATGTTTTGCACTACAAAGTTTTGAGCTTTAAAGCTTTACAGTGGAGAATTAAGTTGAGAGTCCAGGAAAAAAAAAATCCAAAAATACTTAATTTTTATTATTAAAAAATTGTTAAGTAGAAGTAGATATGAAATAGAAGGAACATCTAAAATATTAATATCTTTTATATAGAATTAAAAAACACTAATTCCAATAAAATCCCAAAATATGTATTTTCTTGTATTTTTCATCACTCTTTGAATGTGCATAACTTTTAGAGATAATTTTTTTTAGTCCTGGATTTTCATATACATCCTATTTTGAATGCTTTACAAATTATCCATATTTTATTTATTTAAGAAAAATTTATTCCAAAAGTCACAATACTCTAGTACGAAGGCCGTTTTGAGCCAAAACCGACAGGTGTTTCTTGCAACTACCCTATTATTGTATTGATCATGGAATCCTTAGACAGCTTACTACTGCATATACTCCTCAACGGAATGGTGTTGCCGAGAGAATCGGACCCTTGTTGAGAGTGCAAAATCATTAGAGAAAAAGGTAGCCCTTGGCTGGACCATTGAAGAGTGACAATCCAATCTATTCTTTGAGGTCTAGAAAGCCTATGAATTTCTTCAGATGTGTGTAGTCAGAGTGTGTGATTTTTGCAAAAGACATCAGGACTCTAGTAATGAGGATGTAGTAGAAGTCTGTTTAGTAATCAACTGCATGAGCAAACAAGGTGATTAATTGGCAAATAATCAAATTTAGTGAAATTAAGCAAAATGAAGTGGATTTTCAAGCTAGTTGCCAAACTAATTAGATAATTCTTATATTTTTCAACTAGCTTCTAAAGTCACTTAGTTTAGGGTGTTTAAGATGAGAAGAGAAGCTATATATACAAGTGGGATTATAGTAGGTCAAGCAATCCATATGGAATATGTAAATTAGGATTATAGGAACTCAACCGCTCATAGTTAAGCCAAATGCAGGAATTATGTTAAAAGCCAAATTTCAAACCTCATTTAGGCATAGTAGAGTATTTTTTTTGAAAAAACTTTGAACCTCAAAAATTAAGCTAAATTTTATCTACAAAAATCCGTTTGAGATTTTGAGACTCCAACTAAAAGTTATAGACAAAATCCTAAGAGGGGTTGGATGGGACAGGTTTTTTGACGTTTTCAAACACCTTCTTTGAATTTTGATTGTAATTTTTAGTTGGAGTCTCTAAACCTTCAACCAATTTTTGGAAATGAAAAAAGTTAGCTTAATTACTAAATTGTTTTTAGTTCAAATTTTTTCAGAATAATTATTCTACTATGCCTAAATGAGGTTTGAAATTTAACTAACACAATTCCTGCATTTGACTTAACTATGAGTGGTTGAGCTTCTATTAAGCCTAATTTACATATCCCACATGGATTGTGTTCACTACTACTACTCAACTTGTATAAAGTGCTTCTTTTTTCATCTTCAATCTCACCAAATGTCCATGAGATAAGTATTTCACATTGCCATTAAAAATAAATTGGAGTTAGATGGTGTAGTCAGACAAATTATTTTTGGACTTAGTTCTTTGTTTAAGTGTAAATAGGAAATCAATATAGATCTTATAGCTTGTTGAATATAAAAAAGGAGTGAATGACAACTAGACTTTGAAAAAGAACCTTATTAGGATAGAAAATGGCCTAGATGTAAAGTACTACTAGTAACTTTTAGAGATTTTAGGAGGTGTGACAAATCATCCTAGAAAGATAAATAGGCTTCTTCCTTCATTTTACATTTAGCATATAATATGCACTTCAAGTTGAATAGGAAATTGTGTGACTCAACTTGTAATAATTATATCTTTCAATATAAAATCAATTGTAAAAAAAAGAAATTTAAAAGAAATTGTTTGTTTACATTTCTTTGTTGTTGTGCCACCGGGTAGGTGTGCACTTAGATGTGCTATGTTGGTGATCATTGTAATGTGAGTTGCTTAGATAGACACTTGATCTTGAAGTTGAAAGCAATTGATTATTAAATTGAAGATGAATGTTATTAATATGAAGAACTAGAAGTATCATCATATATGAATTTGGAAGATGTGAATTAGATAGTGAATCCAAAAGTTGATTTGTATTGCATTGTTGGATAGCAAATGCTTAGATTTTAGATACCATTTACAATTTCAATTATCTATTTAAGTATTTTTGTCCTTCATGTGACCTTAGTTGCTTCAACAAAAGTCTTACTTGACCTTCCTTCTAAAAAGAACCTCCACTAGGAGAGTTGCCATGGTCTTTTGGCCTTGGTAGCTTCTTCCCTTCTACAGATGGTCAGTGGAATATTATGGACATTTGCTTGTTTTTCCACAACTTATTAAGTGTGCAAGGTGCATCTGAGTTTATGTTATTTAAAAATCAAGGTTAAAGTGAATTAGAATACCTTAACTCTATTTATTAAACACTTGTATTTGGATTTTGAACCAATGATAGTAAAGCATTTGATCAAATTTGAAGTGAAAAATGTAAGAAATTTGATAACAAAAGTCAGGAGGGCATATTGGAAGGATATAGTGACACTCCTAAAGCCTATAGGTTATATGACTTTTAGACAAAGTCCATCATAATTAGTAGGGATGTCTTTTGTGATGAGGGTCTTATTACCAAAAAAGACACAAACCTTGATTCTCACATTCCAGTAAATTCTAGTACTACCTTTTCTTCTATGGAGCTCCTTGATGATAATCCAATTCAACCTCCTATGGATGTGGAAAAAAATCTGCAAAATCTATCACCAGAAATTCCAAACTATTATTTGGACTCTGACTCTGATTCCAAATCTTATGATTTAGGCATTGAATTTGAAGGACAAAATGAACCAAAGAAAGACCTACCTACCTCTCATGCAGACATCAATATTGCATCATCAAGTGCACCTCAACGATCTACACGTGAAAGGGTTCCTTCACAAAAATTCCTTGAAGCCTTAACTTTTACAATTAAACCTTTCAAATCCAATGCCAAACCTAATTCATATCAAGTGGCTGTGTTTAATGCAGATTTTGCTTGGTGAAAAGCTGCAGTGGATGACAAATATAAATCTTTGATGGATAATAAAACATGGACACTCATAGAATTGCCCAAAGGTTGTCAACCTATTGGTTGTAGATGGGTTTATAAAATCAAATTAAAATCAACATTTGGTACCATTGATAGGTTCAAAGCCCATCTTGTTGCAAAGGGTATTCACAAATTGAGGGCCTTGATTTTCATAACACCTTTTCCCAAGTTGTTAAAATTACATCAATTTGCATCTTTTTTGCATGGCTTGCTACCAGGGTTTCATTGTAGTATTGTACATCAGATGGATGTCAAAAGTGCATTTCTAAATGGATTACTAGAAGAATTGATTTACATGCAACAACCAGAAGGATATATTGGCTTACAATTTTCTCAGAAGGTTTGTCTCTTACATAAATCCCTATATGAACTTAAAGGCATGGTACCACAAAATCCTCAAGGGCATGGTGCCACAAAATCCACACATTTTTAGTGTCTATAGGTTTCATTAGTAGCACTGCCGGTTCTAATGTTTGAAATAAGAAGCAAGGGGGTGTCTTTGTAATTATAGCTCTTTATATAGATGATACAATTATCATCACTAATGATCCTTTAGATTTACTTTTAGCTACTAAAAGCCAATTGAAAAAAGAATATAGAATGATAAACCTTGTTTCTTTAGAGTACATTCTTGGGATGCAAAGAATAATTGATTACACCTCAAAAAAGGTGTATTTTACTCAACACCAATATATTAAAGACATATTAAAACGATTTAATATGGCCAATTGTAAATGTGTTTATACTTGGGTTAAAGCTTCATCTAGACATATTCTAAAGGATGATCCACTTTCTCATGAAGAACAATTAGAGATGAATAAAATTCTATACCGTGAAGCTACTGGTTGTTTGAACCATGTAAGTGTTTGTACTCGGCCCGATATTAGTTTTGCGGTTGGATAAGTCTCCACTCACTTATCTAATCTACGACCTCAAGATTGAACAAGTGTAAAATAAATTTCTTGATATTTATAAGGCACTTCCAATTATGGTCTCTCCTACAATTGTTTCTCTAAGACGTGTGACAAATTTGAATTAATTTTTTTTTACTGATGCTGATTGGGCTAGGGATCATCCACTTCTGGTTACATGTTTATTTTAGGAGGAGGAGCGGTGAGTTGGAAAAGCAAACAACAAAGTACTATTGCTTTGTCCTCAACAGAAGCCAAGTATGTTTCTGCTTCACATCTATCAAAGAAGTTATATGGCTTTGTAATTGCTTTAAGATTTGGGAGAAACAGAACACCAACCCACATTTAAATATTGTGATAATCAAGGAGCTATTGCTTTAAGTCATAATCCCAAATTCCATTCTCGCACAAAACATATTGATATACAACATCACTATATGCGCGAACAAGTAAAAAGGGGAGATTGGAGCTAAACACTACAAGAGAATGGTATGTTTCAAGTGAGTTTTTAAGTATAGTCCTAGACATAAGATTTTAAGTAATGACCTTTAAGGAAATTTTTAGCAAAATTTTACTAGAAATACATGTGTTTCTAGTCACATTTTGCTAAAAATTGCCTTAAAGGTCATTACTTAAAACCTTAAGTCTAGGACTATACTTAAGAACTCACTTAAAATACACCATTCTCTTGTAGTGAAAATATTGTCCGACTGAGAATATGGTTAGCAAATTTCCTTACAAAAGGATTAAGTCATTAGAAGAGATTTGAGGCCTCCAAGAGCCTGCAAGTTGTCTAGCGTTCCCAGACTACGGGAATGCTGGAAAGCTGCTGGCTGATGTGGTCGAGAGAGTGCCACATCATTTTCGAAAAATAAAATAAAAAATAAAAAATTGGTCTAAAATGATATTTGGAAGAGAATTTTTTTTTTTTTTTTTTTTTTGACAACCTGTACCGGCTGTTCACAGATTTGGCTAGATTGGGGAACGGGCCTGAAACGGCCCTCCAATGCCTTCAAATCTCCCCTAATGAAAATAATACATGAAAAATGTGTTCAATATATTGGATTAGGAAATGTTGGTAGTATTGTATTTTAAAAAGATATTAAGTTTTTGTTGAGGGGCTCTGATGGATGTAGTAACATCAAACTTAATATAATTAGTCTTAAAAAGGTGGTACATTTCATAGAAGACATAACCATTCTCAGAAGATGTGTCTTTAGACATAGATTTGAAACCTTTCATGTACTCCGTATTATTTAAAGACTCAAGTCTTGAGCATTATTATTAAGAATTTATTCAAGAATGATTTGACTCTTGTCTTCCTTGCCTCGTTGTTTTTGGTTATAGTTTAACAAGAAATAGACATAAAGCTCAGCTAAGCTCAATACTCCCGTTCCTTAAAATTCAACTGTAACCATGCCCGCCAATTTCAAGAAATTCCGAACAGTTAACAAACATGAAGGTACAAACAAAACCTCAGAAAAAAATAAAACTTTTGCAGAAGAATGAGGCAGTAATTATGCAACTATGCACAAGAAGAGAAGCTGAAGTGTTCGACTTACACAGCCCATTGACAGGCGGCAAGTTTGCAGGCTTTGCATTCTTGAAATCTCGCAACCATGGACACAATCCTGAGCTTGCTGCAGCGAGCCTTTGGAGTATTTGAATTTCCAAATATACAAAATTCCAGCATACAAAATTCCAAATGTACAAAATCTCCAGACATATAAATTCGACAGTAAGAAGTGCAAAAGCTTGGAGATTTCCTACCTGAGGCACTGCAAGGCTGGCGATGGTAAGCCCTGCCACGAGATCCAAGGCAAACATTTTGGGCTTGTAGGAGATCCAGCTGAGAATGGGGAAGATGTGCTGTACCCCCAATCAGCTTTTCTTCTGCTTGGACTGCCCTCGGAACTGGTCCACAGGCGCATCATAGAAGAACATTTCCCAGAGGCCATGGCCATACCCCCTGCAATGTCATCGCTCTTTATCTGCTCCAGGATCCAGGTTTCTACCAAGCATTCTACCAGGATGCGAGTGGTGAGTGGCAATGGCAACATCACATCAGAATTGTTTGGAATTTCCTACGGGTATTGCATTGAAAATTCCCTCCAAAGAAATACGAAAGTGTAACAAATTCATGTTCATAGGGAATATGGCCGTTACAAGGAAATGTGAGACAGGAAAATTTGTCCATTTTATTAAGGGGAAATCCGTGCATTTTTCAGTGTTATTAGAAGATGTTCCCACCTCCATATCAACTCAATTTGTGAAATTAAATATTGTAGAATGTAGATATATGCCTCTAAAATCTAACTTTAATGTAGATTTTAGTGAGCACAATCAATACATGTTGTACATTTTGGAGTCTCAAATCTAACTAACATGTAGATTTTGGATTTCAATCTCATTGATTTGTACATTTTAGAACTTTGGATCTAGACCTTTCCTAGATTTCAAGAGTTTACAATATTAGTTATACATAGATTCATTTGTTCTAACATTTTATAACTTCATATAATATAAAATTTCTTAGATTTCTAAATTAAACAAACTCAAAAAAGCTAGATTTCTGTGAATAGAATTCATTATCATGTAGATTGACAACCTACTAGTCTTATGTGTCCAACCTTATAGTACCCTTGACAATCGATATGAAACAATTGCATCTTGTAAAATCTACCAAATATTAGATGGAAACAGCATCAAAACTTAAGATGTATACAAAGTCTACCAATTTGAACTGTAAACGGGGGATTTGGAGAGAATTTATGAAAATCCTTGCAAAGAAAATCCATGATTTTCTCATGTATAACATGATGACTCCATGGTGACATTAAAACTTAGAGAAACATAAAAACTAAGAGAAACTTACAAGGAAAAATCACGGAATCTCCAAACTAGTCGCAAGGAAATCCAAAAGAGTCCACAATGCACAGCGGACTCTTTAGGAATTCTCTCTGACTGATTTAGAAATTATGCAGTTTTTCCCTACAAGTTTTCCCTAGTTTTCATGTTTCCATGTGTTCTAGACTTTACAAGATGCAATTGTCATATCAATTGTAAAGGGTACTGATAACGGGAGAATTTACGTAACAGGTAGTAATATGAGTTGTCATAGGAGGTTCTACAGATTTCAATACTTTACGGATATCATTGCTGTGAACAGATAAGATAGGATGGATGGACCGCTGTGAGGAGAACCGGGGATGCCCAGGTCTCAAAGGCGGGTACCGTTACCGCGAGGGCCAAGAAGAGGAACTGTTTTCTGAGCAATAAGAGGAATCAAGAGTGAGAAATTAAGTGGACCATGTATGACACAAAACCTGAGCAATAAAATTGGGGTTCCTTGAGGAATCCGAAAAGAAATCTATGGCGTGAATGTTGATTGATATAATCGCTGTTCAGAAACTAGCGTTTCAGTACTATAAGGTTGGACACATAAAACTTGTAGGTTGTCAGTCTACATGGTAACAAATTCTCTTCACAAAAATTTAGCTCTTCTTGAGTTTGGTTACTTTAGAAATCTAAGAAATTTTATATCATATGAAATTATAAAATGTTAGAACAAATGAAATCTACATACACCTAATTTTTGAACTCCTAAAATCTAGAAAAGGTCTAGATCCAATGTTCTGAAATGTATAAATCAATGAGATTGAAATCCAAAATCTACATCTTAGTTAGATTTGAGACTCCAAAATTTACAACTTGTATTGATTTTGCTCACTAAAATCTACATTAAAGTTAGATTTTAGAGGCATAAATCTACAGTCTAAAATATTTAATTTCAAAAATTGAGTTGATTTGGAGGTGGGGACATCTTCTAATAACAATGAAAAATGCACAAATAACCCCTAAATAAAATGCACAAATTTCCCTGTCTCACACTTCCCTATGACGACCATGTTTTCTGTGAACATGAATTTGTTAAGTTTCATGTTTCTTTGGGGGCGGGGGGGGGGGGGGGGGGGGGGGGTAGTGCATTACTTGCAAGGAATCATAAAAATGTTCCTTGTGATGCATTGCTCTAGGAACTCACATTAGAGAAAATTTGAAGCCTCCGGAGGGCTACTCCACAGCCCTCCGAAGGACCCTGAATAGTGTTTTTCGGGGTTGAAAAATTGTTTTTTGCCCTATTTTCGCGCAGCAGTTTTTGCTGTGACAGTGGCGTAGAAACCCAAATTTGCGAGTAAAAAATTATTAAAAAAATAAAAAGTTTTTTTTTTATTTTTAACCTTACAAAAATATTTAAAAAAAAATTTTAAATTTAAATTTTAAAAAAAAAAGTCCAAAAGCTGACTATTTTGGCGAGTAGTTAGATTGGCTGACTGCTCACCAGTAGCCATTTTGAGATTGCAGGCCAAGCTTGAAATAGCTTAGCCAGGTCAATCTGGAGCAGCCCTCCGGAGGGCTGCTTTTTTTTCTAATGCCATTGCCACTCACTAAGCCAGGATTTGCTTACGTACACAATGTGCAAATCGCATAGCCAATGGTTCATAATTCGCTTCCAAGGATCGTTCGAATGGATCAAGGTAGTCATTGAAGCAAAATTCGCACGCTCCAATGCGCTGCAGTTTAAATTTAATTGTTACTAATTCATTGACGAATGACAACCACAACTACCCAACTTTGCTTCGTACGGAGTATATTTTTAGGACTTGAGTGCCGTATTGAAAGATAGGTTGTTGGTACTGTATGGATATGTACTTTCAGGAAAGAATGATACTCTTCCATTAAATTGAAACCTGATACCACTCTTTAGGAAGGCCAGACTGATAACCAAGAAGATTCCACGAAAACGATATTACAGACAACACCCGACTGACGTACTCTGACCATTAAGTGCTTGAATTCCTAGCTGGAAACTCAAGGTCCACAAAAAATATATAAAATTTTCACGACGATTGAGATCATCTCAGAATGTCTTTTGATTGCTATGATGATTGCTGCGGTCAGATATGTAAGCTTACTGAGCTGTGCAGAAGACTGACCTCAAGACCCACATATGCGTGAAGAGAAGTCAAGACGTCAACACCTGGCTAACTCATAGAACCCACACTGCGAAAAAGCTAGTCTGCCTGAAGAGGATGATCTGAGCGACTTTGAAATGTTGCTGCAAGGCTATCGCCAATACCACTCCGAGGACTGCATCCTGAGAAATGTGATTCGAGAACGGCGTGTGCACTCTAAATTCATTTGCAGTACTCCAGACTATAAACGAGCCAAATAAGTAGAAATGGAAATACCCCGAAGAAGACCAGCGTGTATGAATTGAGGAGTCTGTATGGGAAGTTGAACTAACTACTCCACAAGGTCTTAGACAGAAAACGTGTGCTATTGTTGAATGATGCATTCTTTAGAAGGCAATCTCCCACATACAGAAACTTCCATCTACTCGCCTCTCGATCTGCTCTCGATCTCACCAGCTCTTTGGCTCCTTCTCGAGCATGTTCCTGGCAAGCTAGTGTGTAACATTGTGACTGAATTTAATACTCGGGTGAACGTTGGGGTGTGTTTGAGTCTCGTATTCCAAGAATGGAGGCGATTTGGGCAACGGCAATTTGAAATTCATAGTGTCAAGTACACACTCCAAGACAAGACTTTGGGGCTCCTAATCGCACAGACTGAGCTAGATTCGGAGACAAAACAACAGTCCCAGCACTCTCATGGCCGAATTCAAATCGTGAACTGTAGCACCAACAATTGTGAGCTTGCTGCATATCGATTAGTCTGTCCCATGCAGAGACCATTAGAGAAAAAATCAGCCCTCTGGAGGGCGGTTCCACGGACCCCTTTAGTACCCTGAAATTTTGTTTATTGGGTCTGAAAAATGAATTTTTTCCCTATTTCCGCGTAGCTGAAATTGCTGTGACAATGGCGCAAGAACCCAGATTTACGAATAAAAATTTAAAATGAAAATGAAAATGATAATAATAATCATTATTATCTTAAAAAAATATTTAAAATATTTAAAATAAAAAAATTTGCAAAATCTGACTGCTCCAACGAGTAGTCATACACATCGGGGGTACTTTTCCAGGTTGATAGGCCAAGCTTGAAATAGCTTGGCATGTCAACTTGAAGCGGCCCTCCGGAGGGCTGATTTTTGCTCTAATGGTTGAATTGAGCTGTAGCCAAGCTTCCAACTTTGCAACCCCACTATGAAGCCCTTAAAATGTTTCTTTTTTAACTCCATTTATAGAATATCCTATCAAATCTATCCTATTAAATCTATTGCTTTATAGGACCTTAAAATATGAAATATGGAACATTTTAAATTTT
Organism: Neckera pumila; assembly: GCA_963969595.1. Lineage (NCBI taxonomy): Eukaryota > Viridiplantae > Streptophyta > Bryopsida > Hypnales > Neckeraceae > Neckera > Neckera pumila. The sequence continues at coordinate 16,465,611 of OZ018409.1, forward strand.
AAATTTCAATGTACAAAAATAGGGACTCTATTTTTTATAACTATTTTAATTTGAAAATACACAATTCTACATAATAATTAATTGAAAAATATGTGAGGTGACTTTTTAAGACTTAATTGTACATGTATTTAGGAAACATTATTGCTCACATCAATCACATTACAAAGATTTATACTATGTAAGTAAATTTTTCTCTATGTGGCTTACAAATGTTGTCACATAGAGTATCATTAGAAGGCTATGGTATTGTAGAAGAGTTCTATAACATGAATTTTACATTCTGTCTTGCTCATTAGGAACTACTTTGCAAAAAAGTGGTATATCCACTACCACATAGTACTACCACCTTGAACTACTTTAGAGGAAATTTCAGGCCTCCGGAAGGTTGCTCCACAATCTTCCAAAGTACCCTGAAATTTGGTTTTTTGGGACTGAAAAAATTATTTTTTTTTCTATTTTCGCGCAGCTGAAATTGCAATGACAATGGCGCAGAAACTGAGCTTTAAGAGTTAAAAATTTATTAAATAAAAAAACAAAAAATAAGTAAATTTAATCCATTAGATGATATTTGGGGGTCTTGGAGGGCTGTTTCAGGCCCGTTCCCTGATCTGCCCAGATTCAGTGAAGATCAGTACGAGGGTGTCAGAATTATTTTTTTTCAAAAAATGATGTGGCAGTCGCTGTGCCACGTCAACCAGATGCTGCTGCTGCGTTTTCGCAGTCTGGGAATGCAGCAGACAGTAGGGAATTTCAGAGCCCTCCAAGACCCCCAAATCTCATCTAATGCTTTAAAAAATCTTAAAACAAAAATAAATAAAAAATAAAAAATAAATAAAATAATAAGAATTTTTTTTTTGCAAAATCTGACTATTTTACCGAGCAATCAGCTTATCTGACTGCTCACTATGGCACTTTTCCAAATTGACAGACTAAGCTTGGAAGTAGCTTGGTTTGTCAATTTGGAGCAACCCTCCAGAGGGTTGATATTTTTTCTAATGGCTGTCTCAATTTTTTATTTGGTTTTGGATTGCAAAAATTGACTTTTGGATACTTTCTTGAGGTATACCTTCCTATGCCAAGTTTAATAATGTCTACATTTGGTCTTTTTAATAGAATCTACATGTGTTTTGCACTCAATTGTGGACTTGCTTCTATACTTTTGCTATAGGATTGAGGATCAAAAGAATTTGGTGTCTATTCAATGAGATTTACATTATGCCATAGTGCAAAGTTAACTAATTCTATTTAGAATTTCACAAAGTTTGCTTATATCACATACACAATATCTCAAACAAACAATATTTTTTTCTTACAAAACTTCTAGGCTATGTCTACAAGCAACAACTGCTAGAACCATCCTTGCAGTATTGTTGATCATTTCAACTCCAAAGCTGGTTGAAATCCACTATCTGTGATTTCCTACAATGAAATTCTCAAGTGTAGTATTGTACCTTTAAACTCAGCTTAGTCACTTAGTGTTTCCAAAATCAACCACTTCTCACAAAGAGAGATATTTTTTTTAAATGGAATGAGTTACAACAAGGTACATGACTCACTTTGTCCAAGGCAAAAAATCTCAATCAAATATTTAAATTTACCTACCACAAGTATGTTTTGTAATCAAACTACTTGGCTGAGAACCACACATGGGGTTGTAAGACTTCTTGGAGGATACTGTACAATGGGCTACCCAAAAGATACGTAGTTGTAGTTTTGACCATTCAATTTTCTTTGTTTAATGTAAAACAAAGTTAACATTTTCTGTTTTTTACAATCAACATTAATATCTTATGCAATCCCAATCAAGTGCACCAAATTTTTTGTTTCAAAAAAACAAAATTCCATTTTTAGTGAATTTAAAAAAAATAATTCACAGTTTTACATGGAAATGCACAAGAAAACATTGGTGATGAGTTCTTAAAATTTGTTTACGGAAGCATGTAGGAAATATCTATGCGCACATCTTTTTTTCAACAAGCATCCCCCAAAAGTTTCACAATTCCCTCCAAAAAGATTTTAGTTGTGGCATGTCCATGTCCTAATTTTTGAAAATAGATATATCCTTACTGTAACTATATTTTTGCAAAGGAATTATACCACCATGCGCAGATGTACAAAATTAGTTGTAGTGTGAAGGGAGAATGCACAAATCTTATTACAATAGAGATATCTATTTTTGAAAAATTAGAACACTAGACATGCTCCCATTGAAATTTCTTTGGAGAGAATTGTGAAACTTTTTTGGAGATGCTTGTTGAAGGAAAGATGCATGCACGGATGTTTCCTATATATTCTTATAAATGAATTAAAAAATCCATCACCAATGTTATTTTGTAAATTTTCATGTAAATTGTGAATTCACCAAAAAAGGAGTTTTGGTTTTTTTGAAACTGAAAATTTGATATGCTTGAGTGGAATTGCATAAGATATCAATGTTGATTGTGCAAAACAAAAAAACAGCAACTTTGTTTTACATTATGCAAAGTTACGGAATGGCCAAACTGCCATCACATATCTTTTTGGTAGCCCTGTGTACAAGCGGGACTTGAAGGCAACACTCTTTGTTGTTTAGTGTGAACTTCATTATTTTGATCTATGCTCTTACTTAAGATAAACAAGAACAGTGTAATCGATGAGGCTCTATCTTTGGTAAACAACAATATTAATTTATTGATCAATTGGATCCTACATCCTCACTCCAACCAAACCCTAATTGCATTGTGCAATGTGCATGCAGTTGTAGATAGGATTTGAAATTGAGATTCAAAAATGAAAGTCAATACTATACTTGTTGTATATGTCCAAAATACAAAGCCAATGATCTTTTTTCATATCATTTTTGAATGTAAAGGAGTAACTGCAGTCTGTGCCTTTCGAGAAGCATTGTTCTTTTTCTATAGTAAAGTTAGGAAGTTGAGAAATCAAAAGTTTAATTCATGATATGGTCTTCTTTCAAGAAATACCAATTAAGTAGGTCACAAATAAAGATTTTTAAAGTTCAGAAGATGCTTAAAATCTAGCTTTAACCTCTCTAATAGTATTTAAAGGTTTCATTTATAATATAGTGGCTTTCATTTATAATATAGGTTTGGACCACAATGTAAAGATGGTTCTTCAGTTTTCTAAAAAACTCTTGTCATTTGGAAACACCTTTGTAATAACTTCTACTTGGCTAATATTGTATGGAAGTCAAGAAGTTTATCCGTATAAGTATAGGGGGGTAACTATTGGCAGAAGAGATTTGTCACCAATGCACTTTGCCAAAAATTATCCGATTGTCCGACCAATAGGTGCATTCTTCATTTCTACAATAATCTCAGGGAGGGCACTTGGTTCTACTACTACAAACCACGTGCAAACAAGTGGTTTCTAATAAACTATAATTTCAACCTAAAATTTTGAGCATTGTTTAGTAATGACTACAGGTTTCTATTGCCAAAATTTCCAACTCAAATGAAATATGGAATGATTTCTAGAAGAGGTTGATAATGAACCTAAAATGGCATATTTTTCAACTCAAATACTTATAGAGAACACATTTAGATGACCATTGCATCAATATTCAACTCAAAATGAGCTTTCAATAGAGAATTATTCTTAGAATTTTTTTGTTCATTTTTTTAGACAATTTTTTAGGATATAATATAGGGATGTGAAAGTTATTTTTCAATTTTTCAGTGTATCTATTTATGTCAAAAATTTGTAACTAATTATCATTAGCAAGTAAAAATATCAATAATTCAAAACACAAACTTTCAAATTAGGAAAATATATTCATATTTTTTTTGTTTTCATTTATTTAAATTTTAGGATATAATATAGGGGATACAAAGTTTTGGTCGCACGTAATTTGGATTAAATACACTAAGTGCAACCCCCATGTGACAATAATCTTGGAAGTAATCCATCATCCACTATTTGTCCTCAATGTCCTTCCAAATCTTAGACGATAAGTCAATGAAAATTTTAGATATGCATCAATAACAAAGTAGCTAAACCAATTGTAGATGGTCTTCTCCGCCATCATGTCTCTAAAATATGGTTATTTTTAAGTAAAGTAGCTACTCAAAACTACCTCAAGGTAGCTTCAAAGCCTCCTCTCCTTGATCTAGAACCAATAGATTATTGTTTTTGAGTATGAGCCCCAAAGACACCTTGTTACCATTTCTTACTAATATTGTGTGAAAAAAATTTCTATTACATTTTTGAAATGAATCCCTCCCCATTTTTCTTAAGTGCTTGGTTTAGCCAAGCACTTGCATGATCCCAACTCAATATATATTGGTCACACAAAACTCCATATAAAACATCCTTTATTTATTGTCTCACTAATCCCTAGGAAGATACATTAATATCAAATTATTTGATATTTTATCAAATAACTTGCCTTTATACTTCTTAGGGCAATTTTCAATTCTAAAATGAAATGGTACCAGTATACCGGATTAAACCCAACAGAAATGGTAGATGAACATGAACATATTTAGAATATATGAAATCTTTGTTTTCATCCATCTAAATATTTTTAGATCCTTGTATTTATTTTCTATATATTGTAGACTTTTACAAAGTTGTTTTGCAAGTCTTCTACAAATCAAGGATTATAAATATGTTTAATCTCAAAAGCTACATTTTCAATTCAAAAAAGGGCCTTAAAAAATAACTTTCATTAATATTAATTAAAAAGTCATCTTTAAAAATCATCATATTTAGACCTTAACATTTGACCTTAAAAGAAAAAAAACTAAATTCTAAAATCTAAATTCTTGATCTTATATCTCAAAATCTTAAATCACAAACATACAAGCTATACTCAATTTTCAAAGGAATATTCAATTTATATTTTCAAATCATTTATTGATAAATAGTAGGATACATCCACAACGATACTGTATCTTCCAATTTTTCAAAGTCTAAACTCCCCCTAGGCCTTTTAAAAAAATTCTCTTGTCATTTACAATATATAATATAAAATTAGGAAAGAAGTCCCTTGTCATCATTATAAGTATAAAAGTCATAATTTCATTTGCCTTTCAATTGATGAATGAACTTCAATACCGCACTCAATGCGACTTCTACATGTACATTATATTATTTAATAGGCATTTTTGTTTTTAAAAAAAAATTAAACCAAAAATTTCAATTTTTTTTCTAAAATTGAAATTTTATTGAATTTGTAATTGTACAAAAATTTACTAATATTTCGCTAACTAATAAGAAGTTCTTATAAAACTCAAGTCTAAAGTATGTACACCCATTATCAACACAACCAAAAATGTGGCACCTACATTTGAACCAAAAAGCATCACTTTTTTTAAACACTGATCATACAATTTTACACAATCAAAACACAAAACCCTATGAGAGCATAATGTTTTTGATATAAATAGAGACAAACTTTGAAAATTCACAATTCATTCATAAGGTATTCAACTAATCCGCATGCATAGGAATCCTCTTTCAGTTACCAAAATTGCCAATAAGGTCTACTAAAAATGATTTATATTTAATAATAATAACTATAATCAATTGTAATTATTGTCCATTACAAGTCTACATATTTTAGGTGCGATACAATATGTGTCACTCAAATTCATACACTAGATTGCACATGCATTTCATATGCCAAAGATTGTTTTCATTAATGAAAAGGTTGAAGAAGTCTATACATGAAGCTTTAATTAGTTATAATATTTATATTATAAAAGTGAATGTTCAAAGTAGATTCTAACCCACTTTCCATTACTTTCTATTATTTTAAGATGAAATCATCTAAAATCTCCTTTGTGTCCTTTGGTGCACCTAATATAAGCACTTTAATTTAACAATAGACTATCATTGATCGTGTCATTTGATGTTTGGATTATAATAAAGGGATATTTGAGGCTATGTACGGAACATAGTAGAAATATACAAAAATGATTATTGAGCAAATTTGTTGATGATTAAAATGATATTAGGGACAACTAAGTAGTTGCCACCACAAATTATCTCGAGTTGCTTAGGAACAAATTGTAATCAATTTTGGCACAATTTAAGGGCTCTAATACACTTCTTGTTGGCTTCTTATAAGTAATGAGTAGCGCTCAATAAGGTCAATAGTAGGCAAGTTTAAGGTAGGTTTTGGTGGTCTTTACATTTTTCACTTTAAAAAGTATGGACTTTACAAAGGTAGTCCAAAAAATATACATTTTTTAGTTGTAAATTCATGATTTCCATTGCTAACTTGTGAAAAATATTCTCTCATAACATTCAGTAGTAGTTTGTAGCACTACACTTCTCCAAATGGAATGATATAAAATACTCCACACCAAATCAATACTAGCTAGAGATACACACATCAAAAATTGTCAAAAAATGAAGTACATTCAACTCAATGCCTGGGTCAAAACAACATACTAGGATTAGTAATAAAACAAGTAGTTTTAAGTAAAATTTAAACAAAATCACATTCAATCATTCAGACCAAAGATTTCAATATGTGAACTACATCATTTTTGTTTCAAAAGCCGCTCATAATTCATGTTATTAATTGAGAAGAAAACCTTTTATATACATATGGGGTGGTACAAGGTAAAACAAACTATGTGGATTATGTAAATTATAATTAGCAAAAGTTCAATTATGTATAGTTAAGTCAAATTAAAGCAAGAATTATATTTGAAGAAGAATTTGAGACCTCATTTAGGCACAGCAGAATAACTTTTTCCAAAAGACTTTGAAATTAAAAAGTTGGTAAATCTAATTTTCATCTTCCAAAGTCCATTACTTTGAGATTTCAAGCCTCCAATCAAAAGTTATAGACAATATTCAGAAAGGGGTTTGAGGGAAATTTTTTTTGGACATTTTTAAATATTCTCTTTGAATATTGTCCATAACTTTTGATTGGAGGCTTGAAATCTCAAACAGATTTTGGAAGATGAAAATTAGCTTGATTTACCAACTTTTCTTCTTTCAAATGTTTTTGAGAAACTTATTTGAAGTTATATTCCAAATAATTTTTTTTGTTTTGACAATAAACGGTCAAGGTCTCATCTTCAAATTATCCCATACCCTTTGAGAACTCATGATGGACAATGAATTTCAATATAAAAATGACGTCCCCACCCTCAATTCCTACAAAATGATGCAATCCTTGGCTTCATTTCACCATCAAAATTTGTTTTTGATGGTAGATGGTTAAATTGCATTGGTATATTACTCAATGAATTCTTTGGGTTTTTGGCAAACCATCTTCCTCTACAATTATTTGTTGATTTATTGATTTAGTCTTAAAATTAGCAAAAAAATGGAGCACACAACACAATAAATGTATTGCCACTATCCTGGTACCGAAAGCTTACATTGATGAAGTGTGGGTGAATTTCCTGAATGAGGACTCCAGAGAGGAAAAGGCAGCCGCCTCTGACGGCTACTGAATGTCATGCCCACTAAAGAAGACAGCTTGTAACCATGCTCAATTCCTGATTCTGAGGGTTTTACGTGTTATCACCATGCAGCTCTAGTCCATGATTCGCATGGAGAACGTGACTGACTTCCTGTTTGAAGGCCAATACAGACTAATTAAGCATTGCGTGTTGACAGCTGGAAAAGCTTGCGTTCGGCACACAAATTGAAGACAAAAAAACTCTGATAGAAAAACGAGATCTGTTCCACACTAGCCTACCGTATTTGAAGTTTTCATTGGCACGCCCGAGTCTGTCCACTTTAAGCTAAGTAGTGTTCGTCTCTGAAATTCTTCTTGTTAGGAAACTTACTAGGACATGTCCGTCGGGTTCACTGGCGTTACACGATTTGGCACGACCCACATTGGAAAACCGACAAATCATCTAAAATCAATGGTGCAGAACCTTTAAAGTGTTGCTTCAGCTTCGTTATCGTCCTCCGCTGGACTGCTTGTGTAAAGTATCTCAAAGCCGCTTGAATAGATATATAGAGCTAAACCGCTTGTAATTCTCAGTTGAACGAATTCTAGTACTTGCAATCGTAATTTGATACCATTCGAAGTTTTCTTGTGGTCTGTGTCTGCCTGCAGCAATTTTAGTTGATTGCTGTACAGTACAGCTAGTGCAGTACTGCTGTGATCACCAGTCATTGTATTCACCGGTCCTTCGTTCAAATTAACTTCAGCTACCGGCCGTGGAGAAGCTGACAGTCTCGTACGCCGATAAGTTGTTCGTTGTAGGTCAACCACTATATAGTCCGTGGACATCATTCTGTTTCGAATTTGTTTTTAGTTTCTTCTGGCGAGGTTGAGCTAGGTCCTTGCGTGCAGCTTGAAGGAGTATTGGTGATATCTAGATCTTGATCAGATTAGCAGTCCCTGTTTGAGACAAGTTGACGAAAGTGCTTGCGGAGCTGCAGCAGCAAGCGAAGGAGTCACGGAGCAAACGGAAGCTACACGTAGTGGTGCTACCATACCCTGCCAAGGGGCACAGCATTCCGTTGCTTCACTTTGCCAAGCGGCTGCACTCCATGGACGTGGTGGTCACTTACGTCAACATGTTCAGTCATCTGTCGAAGGAGCATTTCAGGACACTGGATGGCCTGGATGGGAGTAGTATGAGCGGGGTGCCGCTCGGGGTGCCGCCAGCGGAGGGAGAGGGCCGTCTAGCGTTGCCGTATGTGGAGCACGCGAATGAGCTTGTCAGTGCTGCCGAGGATATGGTTGCGGAGCTTTTTGCAAAGAACGACGACGCTCCTCCCGCTTGCATTGTCAGTGATATGTTCTTAGGATGGACGCAGGTGAGTAGCTTCTCTTGTCATTTGGCAATGGTTGTGCTATGATAACAAGATGGCAGAATATTTAGATAGGTGATTAATCGTTGAATGTATGTTGCTGCTTACAACGTCAAAAAGTCCTTGTAACAGTGTTGAGTGTACCAGTTGTTTAAATTTGCTGACAAACGGTGGCATATATTTTTGTAACAAATTGCGTCAACCACAGCAAAGCTATGGAGATTCATGAGAATTATCTCCATGTTCAACTGAAAGCAGTATTGCAAATGGCGCTTCTATCTTCTGGCAGTGATTGTAGGCAGGGTTTAGAGAGCGTCTGGATAAGAGCGATGGCGTCTCTTGATTGTGTGTGCAGGTTGTTGCGAACAAGTTCAAGATTCCGAGGTATGTCCTGTTTGCGTCCCCAGCCTCTGGATTAGCATCAATGCTGCACATGCCGGAGCTTGTGAGGCAGGGGCGACTCCCGATTGATCCGTCGAAGAAGGAGGAACTCGTTTACGATATTCCCGGCGTTCCGCCCACGCATCTGGCCGATCTGCCATCGCCGATGCAGGATCCGAATGACTACATTTACCCTTTCTATGCCAAGAACTGCGAGGATATGCACGAAGCCAAGGGCGTTCTTTTCAACTCTTTCTACGAGTTGGAGCCAGCCTACATCGACGTTCTTCGCAAAACCATTTATGGAAATGTCCAAGGCCAGGTCTGTCTCGAATGCACTTTCTATTTGAATTGCAAACTTAAATGCGACACTCTAAAATCTTGCTGGAGGAGCACATATTGATTTTGAGAATGTATACCAACTTCGTTTCAGCACTTGTGTCGGTTTTAGGTCAGCTTTGACTATTGCATTTTCATACACATCCAAATGAGGCCTGCTTAGGTGCGCTGGAATTCCCTGAATTACTTACAAGTATAAATTTTGGCCAGTCTGATAAATAGTAAATGTACTTACTGTTGAAAGAATGGTTGCCTTATGCATGATCTGCGCAGGCAGGACATCTGTTGAGTATTCTTCCAGTTGGACCAATGTTGCCCAAGGCATACTTCAACACCGATGGAGCTGAGACAATGGCGAACATAGAAAGGCGCCATCCATGCTTGGAATGGTTAGACACCCAGCCGGAGTCTTCAGTTGTGTATGTCTCCTACGGCAGCATAGCAGTTCTTTCTGTTGGTCAAATACAAGAGTTGGTTCTAGGATTAGAAGAGAGCGGGGCAAGGTTTCTGCTGGCGCTCCGTCCTCCACACAATCCAGATAATTTGCCATTGCTTCCTGAACGCTTTGAAGAACGCATGGAAGGACGAGGTTATGTGCACATTGGTTGGTCACCGCAGCTTCATGTTGCTGGCTTCTTGACGCATTGTGGCTGGAATTCCACATTGGAGAGTATTTGTCGAGGCGTGCCAATGCTTGCATGGCCCATTCAAGCCGAGCAGGCTATGAATGCCAGGTGATGATCACGATGTTCTCCCTCATCCCTAGCTACTTTGACAAAGCATGCTTCTGAGCTTCTTGAAAGCATCGAGTTGCATCTTTTTCTCACTGTTCAGAGTTTAATTCTTCTTAGACATGTTAGACGTTCTTGATGTCATATTCGATTTCTGATACCTGATGTTTGATGTCTTACTCGATTGGTGTTCAATATGCAAGACAACCCCTTGAGGTAATTTGGGTATACTGTACCACTACTAGGATAAGGGGGGTTTAGCATGACCAAAAACGTTGCTCTATACACTAGGAAAGTAATCAAGGAGGGACCTTCAAACATTGTCATAAGCTTGGCCAAAAACGTTGCTCAGGTGAAGCAACGTTGTGGTACATGCTTGTAGCAATGTTTGCTCAAGGTATGGGAACAACTAAATTTTTTGTTCCCTTCTTTGAGAACATTTGTTTCCACTCATTTATTTAATTGTAGGAGGGTAGGTATTTAATATTTTAATAATTTGGACCAATAAAATATCATTGTACAAAATTGTTTTGTATAAAGTATATTATGCTATATTGTATAAAGTATACTATATCATATTATATACTCTATAGTATATCATATAATATCGTACAATATATTTGTACTATACCATAAAGTATAATAGGCAAATATGTGTTGTTGGAGTAGGTGAGAGAACTTGCCTATTATACTTCATGGGGATTTTAGCAAGGTCAATGCTTATGGAATAATGTCCTCAACAAAAAATGAAGACGGGAACAACATTGGGAACATTCAAGCAACATTTTGGTACCTCACCATTGCTTTTCACCTCCATCAATGCAAACGTTGCTCACTATTCCCTCAAACGTTGCTTACTGGAGAAACGTTGCTCAAACGTTGCTCAAAAACGTTGCATACCCCCCCACCCCCACCCCCACCCCCACCCCCACCCCTTATTCTAGTAGTGTTATACGCTATTGTTGGTTTTCAACACTCATGTGAAGAAATATTTATTTTTGAAATTGCCACATAGGATATAGTAACGCTCTCATCCACTGGCGACATACCATGTGGCACCTAAAAAATAATGAATTTATGTTTGAATTACTTCTGTGCAGAAAGTGACTGTAACGTAGGGTTTGTTAGACGTTGTGTGTCCAGCATAATTATTTGACTTTATGCTTTAGGGTCTGTTTGGGAAGACAAATGTGTTGCTTTCATTGGATTTAAGCAACATAGGATTGGCCTAACACCACTGAAATTGCAGGTTTCTTGTAGACGATGTGAAGGCGGCCATCGAACTGTGTAGAGTAACAGACAATTTTGTTACGAAGGAGCAGATTTCTACTGCGATAAGGCGTCTGATGACTGAACCTGAAGGGGTGATTGCCAAAAATAACGTCCGGAAACTCCAAGAGTTAGCACTGGCTGCGGTTCAGGAGGGAGGCTCAGTTCAGAAGAATTTGGAAACTTTCCTCGAGGAACTTAACTAGATCATGGAACGTTATTCCTGTCCAATATTTTTATGAATCTTGAGGCCATTGTGACTAGGGAATGCAATCATTTTAGTTTTCTTGCGGCTTGCTAAGCCATTTTAGAGAGTTGCGTGCAGACTTACCATACCCTTGTAATCTCGAGGATTTCGCATCTCGTATATTACTGATGCTTTTCTAGCTTGAACTCTACATTTTGAATGCAAGTGGGTGTCCCAGCTACTATTGGCTAATGGGGTTTGAATTTTAGTCGGTGCTTTCAAATCAATCTTCGTCGGTGTTCACATGATGCCGTTTAAGATTGTTACAGTAGAAGTGAGTGCGATCTCCATCATCCACCAAAATCCGTTCCACTGAAATTAACCCTTAAAAGGATGAAGGGGTTATCCTGGAAATCATCCCTTTCCATTACCGTGTGAATCATTGGCTTAAGAAATAGCAAAGCATTTGTTGGAAGTCAAACTCCTGTGGAAGACCTTCCAACAAAATTCCCAGCATGAATAGTTGCACTTTTGTCCTACACAGGAGATTCCCTATCATTCATCAACCACAAAATGGCCACCTTGACGTTTAAGGGTTAATTGAAAGAAACCAAAAACCTTATTATTCTAGTGCGGCAATTATGGTGTGCGAATAAAGCATTACAATTGGAATAGCAATCAAACAGGTCAGTTCAATAATCTTTCAATGACAATACGTAGAACATCACATTGTAGTTGTAGATAAGGTAGGGGTACCTATTCTAGATAACTTAAGCATTTCCGCCTGTAGTATATGCGGAATTTGTTGAGAAATTGAGCTCAATGTGTAGAATTAAGGATGAGGAAGGATGCCGAAATAAAAGAATTTTTCTTCCTCAAAAATGAATATTTTATTCAATATAAATGTGGATTTTTCATTCGGACCCATTCCGGTCTCATAGACTCACCTATTACAGTTAGCTTTGGCATTTCTCCCCAAGCAAGGAGGGAAAAGATATCAGTGGATGAGAAGGCACAAATAGAGAATCTTTTTCAATAAATAGTGCATCTAAGTATTGTCCACATAGATCACTTTATAAAGCCATGACAAGGGGGCTGTTTAGGAATAGGTACCTTTATCTTATACAGAGTTACTTTTAGCAATTCGGACAATAATTGGTATGTTTATTTTATATCTTGTCCAATAAATTGTGGCATTATAATCATCCAATAGAAAATGAGGAATAATTTTTGCTGCATTTAAAAGAAATAAGATGGAAGTGGTTACGCAATTTTAGGGAACTTGATAAAGTAGTTATTAACTTTCAAAGGCAAAGGTTGTAGGAAGCTACACAATGTGCATTATTGCCATTAGATGTACACTAAAAAAGATATTCATAGTATGACAAACCACCAATCCACAATCAACAGACAAACTTCATTGTCAATGTCTACACACTATATATCATACAACCACACTTCCAAAAAATCTATACTTACAACAAACCCATTAAGGTTCTACTTAAACTTTGACAAATGTAGCTTAAATTGTCCATGCAACTCCTCTTCCCATTCAATCTATAGATTCTAAGGGATGTTTATTTGAATTTATAAGTGTTTGACAAATGAATGCAATGCGATGCATCATCCATTGCACATCTAAGGTCTATATTCAATCTCCAAGCATTAATTTAATGTTAATGATGCACTCAAACACATATTTACTAACTTCCTATTGTCTACATCTAGCTACTACAATAATTTCATTCCATTTGGATTTATAAGATTTGGCAAAACAATGGCAAAACAATTGCACATTTTTAACTAAGGGGAATTAAGTATGACAATGATGAGGTTGTGCACAACATGCACATCATCCGACCAAGAAAGTGCTGCAATTTTCTCAATGTAAGAATCAACAACACGACTTGAGAAGTTAGCATCTACATGCAAGGTCACAAGCTCACAATCAATGAATATCAATGAATGTCTATGCTAACGCTTTAGTAACAAATGTGAGAATCAAAGGTTCAGCCATGACTTCATCATCTATAGGGCATCACTGTTTTGGGGGGTGATGTATTATAGGAGGAGCTAAAAGAAGTTAGCCTTTGTCATATTGCAAATTAATTAAAGTACTCTATAATACAATGTTAGTGTTTTTGTCCATTCAATATTTTTCTAAAAAATGATTATCCTTTCTTTTAGTCAATAGTTGACAAGTTAAGAATCCTTGAAAAGTGGATTAAATTGTGAAATTAATACCAAATCTTGAAATGGTGTGAATTAGCATTTTTATCTCCATCCTTGAGATAGAACTAACACAATTGATTCTTGAGTTAATTGTGGAAAATTTCCTATGATGCGTGTCTAGACTTGGTCCATTGTACCTTCCAAGAAATGGATCTATTTAACTTCCTAGGTGGTTTAGGGTGATTGCAAGAAAGACCAATACTATTTTTTATCACACTTGACGTGTCGGAGTTGTTATTGGCTATAACTTTTGAAGAATGAGTCCAATTAACTTGAAATTTTTATTGGAGATGGATAATTTCAAAAAAATTTAAAATTTGTTTTATATTTAAATTAAAATTTAGCTAATTTGTCACACTTTGCAGTTTAGGGATTTTTAGTATTGGGGAGTATCCAAACTTAACGATCTAGATCTGAAATTTTGTGGTCTATTCCCATAGTAGGAAGTCATGTTTCTACAAAAGAAAATTTAAAAATATTTTATTTTATGTCCTCCACATACGTGCGAACAAGGCTCCCTTGCGCGCGCAGTTCTGAACATTCAGAATTGTTTTCAAGATCATTTTTTTGGTGAAATCTCTTTCCTATAAGTTCTCCTAAATGGCCAATTTTTATTTTCATTAAAAAAAAAAATTCCTATTTTTTACAAATTAAAACGTGAAAGTACCTATTTTCATGAGATTTTGCACTTTTCTAGTTCTCCTACTTGAAGAATTTTTCTATGCTTTTCCTTTCTAGGGTACCTTCTTCTTGAAGGTGTATACATTGAACATATTTTTCAGATTTTCTTAAAATTGTTTTCTAATTATACAGTACTCCCAAAAAAAATATGAGTACTGTGGAGAACGCTACGCTTTTTGGTTAGTCTTTCTTGCATTCACCCTTTAAACTGCAAAAGGAAATAATTTAAACTTCAAGACAAAGCAACCTAAATCATACCGACCAAATTAAGCCAAGACTTTGTCTTTTTGATACGAAAATGGATATCTCCTAGGAAGAGGCAATTCATAATTCCAAGTCCTTGGAAGAGGCAATTCAAACTTCATCCATAGATATCTATTAACTCTTGAACTCAAATTGACTTTTGGTTTTTGAAATGAATTTAAGGTTAAAATCTACTTTCTATATTTTAAGTTTGATTTAGAATGGATGAAGACTCCCTACTTTCATCTAATCTTAACACTAAACTTCACCCTTGTTATCTTTTTGAGTTTAATTTATTTTCTAAGTATGATGTTCAAACTTTTGGAACACCTTAAGCTCCTTCTAGATGATGATAAGTCCTAATTATTACTTAGTTGTCTTCAAAAGATTCCAAATCTACTCAATTCTTAAGGCTCTAGACTTCTTCCACTATTTATTATTCTTAGATGTTTAGCAATTTTTCCTTGTAGGAACTAAAATTAACTATCTATATTGCTAAGATACTAAGAATTTGGACTTTCTTAGTGAAAATTATGGACATATGAAGTTTGACCACTAATCAATACTTTAAAACTTCATTTGCTAATTCCTATCAACCTACTTCAAATTATCTTTTCTTTGGACTTTGGACTTTGGATTTAATCTAAATTTAAATTTTTTCTTTCTACTCTTTTTGGATGAATTTTACAACTTTTCATCTATTCTTAATACTGAACTTCATCCATGTATATTTCCTTCCTTTTTAATCTATTTACTAAGTTTCATATGTTTCAAAAAGCTATAGAAATCTTCTACAAGTGTCTGGAATTAAATTTGGAATTGAAATTACTACTAAAGGTCTTAATTGAGCTTGCCATTCCGACTTTGTATTTGAGATTTAAAACAAAAGAAATTCTTTTCCCCCTCATTTGATTTCTTTTCTTTCTAACTCTTTTCTTTTCTTTTTCTCCTGGATACTTCACTAGCGGTTAGTTTGAAAACAACATGAGATCTACTATGGGATACATTTTAAATTGGTTAGAGCTAATAATTTAAAAAATATTCAAGTTTAACATAGCATCATTCTTTTGAAGCATACAATATTGAAACTACTATACAATACATAGAAATGATCCATAGTACATAATTTGTAAATCTAGTTCAAAGGTGGATATGCAAAACTCATGTCATAGATTGAAAGAATACAATTTTTTTTTTAAAACGCCATGTGAAGAGAACCTCATTTCAAATCCATTCCAACAAATTTTACTCCAAAAATGATAATATTTTGCTTATAATCAAATTTTGAAGGAATTTTGAAATTCCCCTTTTAAAATTTATAGAAAAATATTGGTGATAGCATTGGTGAATTGAATTGTACAATGGAATCTAAAACTCAAAATCTACAACTTTTATTTGTATATGAATTCCAAAATATTGTTTTAAATCATACTTTATGATGATTTATCCATAATCATCAATTTTGGAAAAGACTCTAGATGTTCGAGGGTTATTCTAACTCTAATTGAATGGCTAAATGAACTTTGGAAATCCAAAGTCCTATCCTTTGACAATTTCTTTCCTATCACAATTTGTTTCCTATCCCAAAAATCAAATGATAGAGAGCTTAGCTCTTGTTTTGCTCATCATTTTTGTTGTCCCAAGTTAGAGCTTGAACTGCCCCTAACTTCCAACAAGTTTGGCTTGTTGAGTTTGTTTCCCCTTTGAGATGGCCAAGACTTCCTTCCAGAATGACTAGAGGTTTGATTCTGATCAAGTGCAAGAAATAGGGGTGTTTTAAGGATAGTCCTAGTGATGTAGTTCTAGAAGTAATGACCTTTTAGGAGATTTTCAGTAAAAGTTTATTAGAAATACATATATTATCAGTAGTAAAAATTTTCTAGAAATTTCTTGAAAGGTCACTTAGAAGACTACACTACTAGAACTATACTTAAAACACCCCTTTTTTTTGTAGTGGGCCTCGTTTGATATAATTTGGTTTGATTTTGACATTTTTTAAATGATTCATCTTTTCCTGTTGGACTTCAAATCAAGAAAGGAATAGATATAAAATTAAAACCTAATTCTAATTGATTTTGACCTATATCTTTTTCTTTTCTCTTGGGATTTTTGAAGAATGGAAAAGGATCAGTATTAAATGGAACCTAGTTCAAAACTAAACTGCCCTTAGAAGATGGAAATAAATTGAAACTAAATTAGACTCATTCTAAACTAATTTAATCTTTGTTTTCCTTGTTCACTTAAGATTTTTGAAAACGGGAATGAACTAAACTAATTTCTACTTCCTTATTTATTCTCAAGCTTGAAAATAACTTGAACTAGCTCTAAACTGATGTGACTTTTAATTTTGATATTTTTTCCCTTGGACTTAGGAAATTGAGAATGGGCTAGACTAATTTCTAATTTCTAATTTTTCCCTTGTCTTCAAGCTAAATTGAACCTACTTCTTGTTGTAAATTGATTTGACTTTGGAAAATAAAATGGATTGAAACTGAGCTAGACCTATTCTAAACTAATTTGACCTCTATTTTACTTTGTCTTCTAGGATTTGGAAAGATGGACATGAATTGAGCCTAGTTTTAAACTCATTTGATCTCTAGTTTCTTTTTTCTCCAGTGTTTTTGGAAATTGGAACATAATGAATTGATTTATTTCTACTTTCTAATTTTCTTTCACACTTGAAAATAAGTAAATCTAGTTCTAAGCTGATTTTGACCCATGCTTGTATATCTTTTCTTTCATCCTGGAAGTAAATTGAACTAATAGTGTAAACTAATTTTGACCTCTATCTCTAATTCTTAAAGAGCTTCTAGCACCCTATGGACTTGGGACATGTACCTATTTCAATCTTTTGACTCAATTTGTAAATCTAATCTCTAAAGAATTTACTTAGCAACTGAAGGAGCTCCACCGAAAGAGCTCCACCGGTTGATTAACTTCTAAATCCAATTTGCGACTATTAGTAACCAAGAAATAAATTGAGTAGAGCTACAATGTATGGCATCTTGCCAAGAAATTTTTGGGAACATGGACAATGAATGACCACAAGAACACACCATTTTTAACCCCTAAAGGACCAAATGGCATTTTTTGGCAACATAGCAATTTTGGATAGCTCACTACGAATGGAAATTTTATTTTTTTTTCTTTGAAAATTTCACACAATGTGTACTTGAAGAGTAGCTTTAAGGCCCAACAATTTTCAAGACTTTTGACTACATGCTTAAAAGTTTATTGGATGATATGTCATTTTCAGCAGTCGGCGGGCAGCTCAAAATTTTTCTGAAAAATCACTTTTAAAAAAAAAAAAAATTGATGTCATATTTAACTACTTTTGGACTTTTGAAAGTCCAAAACTCATAATGATCATTGGGAGATCTCGTGTTTGGGCATCGGGGGATCTATCCAAAACATTGGAAGATCTAAGTTTTCATTGGGGGATCAATCCAAAACATCAAAAAATCTATACAAACATCGAGAGATCTCCCAATCCATACAAACAATAGGAGATCTCCCCATGATTTGGATAGAGATGCTTAGTCTAGAATTCATTGAATAGTCCATAAGTAGTTAAATATGGCATATTGGGAATTGCTTCTTCAAATTTATATATATGCATGAAGCGCTGAATTATTCCATTTTGATTTATGGGATAAAAATTATGAGTTGTTCTAGTTTGCGAGTAGTAATGGATTCCCTACTCTAAAATAAACTTAGAAGTCCTTTATTTAATTCAATTTTTAATATTTTTAGAAAAAATAAAAGCATAGGATGTATATTGTTTATTGCAACATTACAACCATTGGGATTGACATTTTTTTATTCCATAATTAAATTTCAATTTTGAATCATTCTCTACTTCTTTCTACAATCTATTTTTTTCCTATATGTTGTACAATTCCAAATGATTTGAATTTTTTCAAGCATGTAGCCAACTTGCTTTGAAGAGTGAATCCAAGGAGTAACCACCATTTTGGACATTTTTTCATTTAACTGTGACCTTGTGAAGTGCAGTTGCCCGGATCTCTGCAGGGCCAAAAAAAGTTTTTTTTGTCAATTCAAATGCTAATAGCTTGCAATCTACAAGGTGAAAAATTCTAAAAAAATTTTTAGATATTCTCAAACAAGTTACTACAAGATCCTACAGTTGCATGTGTCCAAAAATATTTTTTTCTTGAAATTTGATACTTGTACTAGAAATGGCAGTTGTGGAGTGCTTTTGGTGAAAACATAGTCTCTGACCTTTAGGGGTTAAGTCCACCCACAAGCTAGATTGATTAAATTTTGCTTCCAAAACCTGCTTAGCTTTTGTATGCAGATTTAAAGTTTTGTCTTGTTTTTGAAAACCAAGATAAATGCTAGAAGAAAATGGAAAGTGACAAATTAGAATGGGTTAGTACAAATATTCAAAATATAAATAAATAATCACAAATGTTAGATAAACACTCTACAACCTCTAGGAGATTTCACAACAAATGAAATACTCATCAAAATATAAATAAATAATCACAAGTGTTAGATAAACAATTTACAACCTCTAGGAGATTTCACAATAAATAAAATTCTCACAAAAAGATGGATTATGGAACAAGATAAAGACTAAAGTATCTCACAAACAGCCTCGCTCAATACAGGGGGATGGTCTCTAAGATTAATACCAAAATGCAAAGAAATTCAAGAAAATATTTATAAAAAGAAAAAGATCAACTTTTAAGGGACCCCAATGTCCTTCAAAGAAAATACAAACAAAGAAGCAAAAAATGCTCCAAAACACCCGGTTGGCAAAGTTTTGGCTCTATGGCCAAAAAATCCATTGTAATGGATCCAACGGAAAGAAAATATAAACAAGAGGTGGTTTAAGAAGGAGAAAGGTGCTCTTATATATTTTTCCCACAGGAATCCATGCTTCTCTTTTAACTCATGGTAATATTACACTATAAGATTTTCATCTATTTTTTAAATTTTTACTTATACATTGGTTGATTGGTTCAAACCTCTAACTTTTGAAGAAAAACTCCAAATCACAAAAAAAATTGCGTCATTGGCTTTAGAAAGTCATTTTTAGTTTGGGTCACTCCTCTCTCTTTTCCATCACAAAAAAGTCCCAAAAAGTTAACACCAAGTTTAAACAGAAATGGAGTAAAAATCCAACCATTGGAGATTATCTTTTTTGAAGAAATTGTCTAGCTTCGGTGGTTTAGAAGGTGTGAAGGAGTAATAGCAGACCGTGCTTTGGCCTTGTTCCAATTTTGTATGCTTTTAAAATACGAATCAAGTACTCAACTTGGCAAATAATTTTCAATTTTGCCAAAATTAGAGAATCTCGACGGTTTGGATAATTTTTGATGTAGGAGCACCTTGAAACTTATCAGGAAGAATTATTAGCATAAAACAAGCTATCTTAATTTTTAGTGAGATTTTACTGCAACTTGATTAGTTTTTTGAAATTTTCCACTGTAGAGGCTTTCTTTTGGTCTTTGCAAATCTGTGAAACCGGTTGGCTAACATAGGATCTCATTAGGTTTCCCTTGAACAAATTTATCCAAGATTTATTATATGCGGGGTAGATTTAGGGATCTCATGCAATATTCATGAATATTTCTAATTTTCACTACTTTTCTAGGTTATGAACTTATATACATGCGGGATTTTAGGTGGTTTCACGTTTTCTATTATAATTTAGACCAAATTCTATATCGGTATGTAACATACTTATTTTTATATAACACTCTTATTTGGGATTTTGTCATATAAAATTTAATTGAAACTATAAAAAAAAATACCAAGAGTTCCAAGTGATGAATTGGGAGCTCATAGAGTTACATATGGTGTTGCTCCATTTTGAAGAATATATATTATTTTTGGTGAA
Organism: Neckera pumila; assembly: GCA_963969595.1. Taxonomy (NCBI): domain Eukaryota; kingdom Viridiplantae; phylum Streptophyta; class Bryopsida; order Hypnales; family Neckeraceae; genus Neckera; species Neckera pumila. Next base: position 16,486,282 of record OZ018409.1, read on the forward strand.
AAAATGATTTTTCATCCACATGTTGAATACTTCATCCATGACTATGCTAAAATTAACTAGCTTCCGCCAATATTCATCTCATTCAAGCTAAATCATTGTATAAATCTACTCATGGCTATAGAATTGTGTGTGAAATTCATGCATATCTATTGGGCAGAAGTCATATTGTATACTTCATTGTATGGGCAAGCACAAAAGAATTAAGGCTATAGCCCGGGCTATAGTACTTCTCTCAAGTCACCTTCAATAGTGACAGCATCTGTTGATAGACTCCCACTAACTTGTCATCTTCAAAGGTTGAAGTAGGAGATAATCTTTGAATTTGATTTTCTTCAACATTAGGCAGGAGATAATTAGAGCATTTGATTTTCTTATACATCCTCATGGAAGCATGTAATTCTATGAACAAATTTAAACAAGCCATATCAGAGATTGTGCTTCCAAAGTTTGTGCATTAGTCTAATACTTTGATTATGTAGCAAGGTAAACCATTAAAGTCTTTTTGCTTGCTGCTTTAATTGATGCCACCTTACTTGAATTTTTGGTTTGTATTTTTTACTTGCATTCCATTTCTAATACTGATGTAGTTTGCGCTTTTTGATAGTATATCATCCCATCTCTAGCGGAATGTTTGCTTCGGAAAGTGCTGCTTGGGCCGCAAACAAACATTTGACAAACCTAGACTTAATATCTTCCTCAGATGAATCGGATGAAATAGAGGATTACCAAATAGCACTACCCATCAACACAACAAACTCAACTTTCCTCAGCATGTGACATGATTTATTTGATGCTTCCAAATTACCCCAAGAAATCAGCTTGGCCATGATTAAGAGCGCCTTTTATTTTTGAGGCAGCGATTACACTCAATATCCAACCAAAAAATTTAATCACAGATCACGAAGAAGAGGCAGAAGATAGTGTCAATATACTACTACTCATTTCCCTAAAAAACTAATGGCCTCTACGCTCGTGGCTTCAAATCCAAACGACTGTCCAATTAACAATGACAATTTGTTCCTAGTGGAGGACCTCACCAGTATCTATCTTGTGAGCAAGAAGAGGAATCAGTATCCCATGAAATTGATTGAAGATAGGTAGATTGCCCGGGACACATGGGTCAAATTACACTCAAATGGACCAAAAAAAGGGTGAGACCCACTAAAAGCTGCACTATAATTTCTTTCTATCTATTGTTTTCTAATAGTAATCTATTAATTATAAGTAACTTAGTCCTTTTTTATTAGAACTTCATGTCATCTTAATGCTAATATGTTTTAATTCATCCAAAAAACATAAATTCTTTATTGAACTTCCTACTGCAATTTTAATGTCAACTTGTAAGGTTTTTTAATGGGCAAAAAGGAGTCTTTAGTTCTAATGAATAATAATGTGATTGAATTCAAAAAAATCTTGTGCATATGTAATCATACAATAGAATAGAAAAGGACTTTTATGATACAACTTAAATATTTATTTATTTCCTATAATATTTAGAAGTAAAGTCACGTGAACGCCCTTTTCAATATAAAAATAATCCAAATGGTAATTGTGTCAAAAATTGTATATGTTATTCACATTATGTGCACTATGTAAGCTATTTTTAGAATTGAATGTTTTAAATGTGATTTTAGAACAAATCAGTAGTTTGTCAATAATCAATTAATTTATTAAAAAATTATACTATTTTAAAGTTAAGATTTAATGACATAAAGCTCTTATAAATAATTGTATTTTTAAACAGCTTAAAAAAATTTGGATAAAAATATCTATTTAAGGTACTTTATTGTTAAAAAGAAACTAAATTTAGCCCTAAAATTGATGATTTAGATCCCTTTTCGGATTTTTTCAAAAAAAATTTCCTCCAATTTATTAAAGGGATGCATTGCAATAATATTCATCTATAAATTTTTAAGAAAATTGACAACATCAAAGTAATTTATAGCTTTGAAATTTCAAAAAAGGACTCGAGTCTTGTCCTAGGAAAATAATCCCAATGGTCCTTTTGAGTGTGCTTTGACCCTTATTGCACATATATTAATGGGTATACATTGGAATGCAACCCAAATAAAGTGAATTTTGCACCTCTTCAATACGCGGTCTAGATTTGTTCTACCCAAAAAATAAGGATGTCAGTTGGGTAGAGGAGACAACAAGCTTGCAGTAGGTCATACAAAGTCCCCAAGCAAGAACCCAATGAAGTTGATGCCACCTTGCTTGCAAGAGCAAATCTAAGCAATGATAGACATATTTGCTCACTATTGGGTAGATGTGTACAAGCCTCTTCAGGCCACTAATAAAGCAAAAATGGGCAATACACCATGATTACCACTTGCACAATCACCAATAGCTGGTAGCACGCAGCAAAGGCCAAAAGTGAAATCTGGGTGACTAGGCTGCATGTTTGGAGGCTAATTTTCTCTTGCTAGCAAGCATGAAGCGGCACTGGTGGCCAGAATCATACTTGCATCAAAGCCCATCCCTATGCCAAGCCATTCTGTAAAGCAGCAGGAAGTTGAAGGAAGACTAAACTATTTGCTACAACAAAAAGAAAATTTGAAAATTGTGGAGGCCCAACACAAAGTATTACTAACGTAGCATGCTGTTGTAGAAGAAGACTATTTGGACCAATAGATCATGAATTGGCAAAAGCAATGGTGGCCAAAAATATGAAAGACTTGCTTAACTGATGCCATTAGAGCAAAGGGTCACAAAATAAATGCTGCTATTGCTATTGTTGAACTGACCAAACTCCTCCTTAGTAAGTCTATATTTGAATTGTCAAATTGTAAAGTCATGGTGGATAAGCTGAAGCTAGAAATTGAGGGAGTGCAAGTTGACATTGGCATACTCCTTGTTGAGAGTAGTATAATCCAACCTTACTCATACTTGTCCTTATTACTTGCTATTACAACAGATATGTCAAATACTAAGATGTTTAATCTATATGCTTCTTACCTAAAATATTTTTCCCTCCGGGAACTTGTTCTCTTCAGTTGCACATGCTTGTTCTACATAAATTGTATGCTCAAGACTATATTGTTGAAAATGTTGTTTGCCCTTGATTCCTAGTTGGCCTTAGATGGTACAATGGAGATTTGCCAATAACAATGAAACAACAATGGCAAGCATTGAGGCAACGAAGGCTACCAGTCAGGCTTGGGATGTGAGCCTCCACAATCCAAATTTCAGACACCGCTTAAAGAAAATGGAGGAGGTAAAGCAATTCTTTGAAGAACCACCTTTGATGATGAGGCAGGTGTCAAAAAGCTCTAATATTGATGTTGGTACTTTGAATTCCAACGATCAAGCAAAACATCAATGTACTTTTGGCCTTACTGTTCATCTAGTAGGAGAAACAGTTGTAGAGACAGATGTATCAAATGTTGGAACCGTAGTAGAAGTCATGCCAAATTCATGCAATATTAGGAGCTTGCATTAGCACATGTTTTCCCAAATTGAGCGCTCACGAACTACACTCTCCTTTTATAGTCTCTTTCTCTAAGATAGAATCTAAGATAATAATGTTGATTCATTTGTAAGTTTTGCAGCAAGTTGTAATTCTTAACGGCTCTATCCCTATACGCATTTAGTTGTTTGTCACTTGATTGCCTCTACTACGAGAGACAATGGTTGGTAAGCTTTAGCACATATATTTCTTTTTCATAGGCTTTGCCAATTTTTATGAAGATAAACTTCCATGCTTTTCATTTTGGAAGGACACGTCACGGAAGCCATCTTGCTTAGAAGTTGTGTCTCGTATTTGGTTCCTCCTGGCAAATTTTTTTTTCCATTTGAGGTAGTGAAGCAAGAATTTTGCCTAAATTCTTTATTCTTTTAGTCATATGTGCTTCAGCAAGGCTTCTCTTATTTGTAGATTTCATGTGTTGGCACCATCAAATAGGAATCTTTGTTTGGTTGTCATTTTTTTTAAAAGGAAGTGATGCTTATAAGAAAACAGGACCCAAATCAACAATTTTAAATTGATTTGAACATCTTGATTCAATAATTTTGAATATAGTTGTATTGATTTGGACATTTTGTGTTGGTTCGGACATCTTGATTTGGGCCCTATTTTCTTGTAGTGCAACTAGTTGTGCAATTTTATGCCTATTACATGCAAGCTGTAGGGCAGCAAGTGTATTGTTCTATTTGTTGAAGGATAACATTCAATGCAAAGAACATGCATGTACTTTTTTACTTTTTTTACTTTTTACTTTTTTTGTAGCATGATACATTCATAGTAATCTTTATGAAACAATTATTTCTTTTCATTCTTGTGCTCAATTTGGATATTTTGAATGTTTGTTTATTGGTTTTTAATCATCATAGACCTCTTCAATGTAGACTTTTGTTATCCATGAAGGTAAAGGATATACTAGTTGTCTCATTTAAAACATTTCAGCACACATATGCCAATATCAAATTAAAAGAGACCAGCATTATAAATACTCCGTAATAAAAAAAGGATTAATATTTGCATATACTTTCCTGAACAAAACTTGCTACTATGTCGTAGCATTGTTGTAGTCCTATATCTATATGAGTCTACAATTGACTTATATCCTAAAACAAACAATGTATATAACATGTAGAAGTACCTTCACATATTTCATTGCACTAATTCTACTATGCTGAAACCATTGTCATCCTCCCAACTGTTGGTAGCATTTGTTGTATTTTCATATTTACAAGTTCATTCTTTGCATTGATCTAGTGAAATATGAAGAATAATCATCTTTGGCCACTTCAAGGACAATACCAGCTAACTCATTCATATTCATAGTGCTAGGGCTCCACAACTTAATTACCTTGAAGGTTGGAAGCACCAAATCAGTCAATAAGAGATCTTACTCATTTAAAACTCACTTTGTGGGTGATTGCAAGAAAGACCAATACTGAAACATTGGCACAAACAGAGTGTTGAAGCTTCATTTTGCAATAACTTTTGAAGCATGACTTGCATGAACTTGAAATTTTTATTGGAGATTCTTCTTACGAGTTTAATCATATTTTATACTTTTTAGAAATTTTCAAAAATCATTTTACATTTAAAAATCATTTATACTAATATGTCACGTTTTGAGTTTTAGAGGTTTTTACTACGTAAGGAGTCCCCAAATTTAATGGTTTGGAGCTGAAATTTCTATGGTCTATCAAATGTGAGACACAAAAGACCAATTTAACAAATTTTGGACTTGCCAAAGTCTAGAAATAACATCAAATCTACATTTGAATGATGAAATCATAATGTATGTATAGTCCAAATGTCAATTTTTGAATTAGATCGAATAAAAATCATTGTTTTGGATTAAATAGAATTAAAGGAATTTAAAAATAGGCAAGTGTCGGCAGTCAGTTGACACATTTTCAGTTACAAAAATCTGTCCATAATTAGTTAAATTGGTCTTACTAGCTACGACTTACCAACCTTGAAAGAAGGTAAATCCATTTTGCCAAACTTGACAATCATCTTGATCATTTTTGGAACACTAATTTGGTCTATAGCAATCCAATTATTTCTTCCTGGACTAACCCTGAACCTTTCGTATTAGAAATTAGCATATAGAACCTGCCGTCGAAGATGGTATCAAAAGATGATGGAATTTGTATGTCTAAACCAATACAAACTTTTCTGTCCAACCAAGGTCCATGAGATCGCTTAATAGTTTAAGGCTAGGATCCTTAAATACATGCGTGGTTGTTTGATGCTAGTCATTTGCTAGTATTGCAAAGCAATTGACCATTACACACATAGGCATTGGGCAAGAACCAATGGATATGAGCTATCTTGCGACCAATGGATGGTTTCATTGTAGCTGCAAAGTTAGTATCTAGTCTATAACAAATCAAATGCCTCAAAGGTTTGCATGTTGGATTTTGGCCAACCAGGTTCATCAAAAGTTGGCAACAAAGAAACTCCAAATAAACAAATAGTTCTACTCGTGCTAGGCTAGATATACTACAATTAGATAGAAGGTGCCATTGTCCATCAAGTCACAATGGCATCTCTTGTTCCTAGTAGTCTCTCCTACTTTGTGATGGACCACAAGTATAATGTCTAGTATTGAAGAGGAATGATACGTACAAATAATTGGCACAATGCAGCTCGTTATGGAAAACATTAAGATCCAATTGGATTTGTCAACGAAGGTAAGCATGCCTAACCAAGACCGCCTCCAGCTTAAGTTCCCATGTAACTCTAGAATTTTGAACACTGTATTGAAATTCTTTAATCTAGGCCTTCCATGCTCCCATACCAAATTCTTCACCATGTGAATTCTTCACCATGTGCATGAGCGTTCCTTCTCCAATGGCCTCTAGTTGCAACTTATAGTGCCATCCATGAATCTATCTCCAAATTCATTGGTATCCATGCTCCATTGACATCTTGGTCATTGTAAACTACAATGCTATATGATTGCTTGACATTCTGCCAATTGTTCTACCAATATCACTAAAGTCTAAGAATACAGATATCAAAACATTAATTGTGAGTAGCATAAAATCACAAACGGAGACATGTAGGAAAGAAACTTCTCATGAAGTCATAATCAATCATCCAACAGCTAATTCATCATCGTGTGACTGCAACTACATATTCTTCCCCGAACATGGCCAGTTGTATAATTGAAGCATTCATTCATAGTTGTATGCTACAAACTTGGCCCACCATTTCAATTGTTATAGTGTCGCCCTCGTATATACATATCTTCCACCGTGACGACATTTATAATTTTTTTTAATCTCAAGGGTAGATTAAAATAAGTGCAGCTTGACTAAATGCAGTACAAGGTACCTCTAGTTGTGCCTATAGCAAAGACAACGCAAAAAAATATAATATTGACACCATTCCTTGTGTTCCTAAATTTCAACGTGAATACAAACTATACGCAGTAAAAAGCTATACAAAACTTCTAGTCTACATTAATACCAATAGTGCCAACAAAGCTATATTAGAATTTTCAATAGGGCAATGTCCTTCTCTCTAGAGATGGGAAATTCAATGGACCCTTCCTTAATCCCAAACTAGCTCAAGTGATTACATTAGAGAGGTTATTGTTTTGGAAAGGGGCTACAACACTCATGATGTTGCAATTTTGTGGCACTCCTATATTCAAGTCACATTCAACAAACAATGTCTAGATTCCAGATTCAATAAAAATTAAAATTGCTTTTCTTTTCTTTTACTTACTTTGTATATCTTTGATGCATCCAAGCCAAGACCTAAGGAATAATATCACTTTAGAGAGGTCATTGACTTACAAAAATTTACTTTATAGAAGTTCTATATTCTAGTGACAAGAAATCTCTCTATTGCTTGAAATCATACCTCAGATTCATTTGTATTGAAAGACTGTAACAAAAGATTGGAAACACAATCTGGTACAAACCTTCAATTATAACATTCTTGCAAGTCCAGAGAACTTGGGGAAATACTTTACACAGGAGATGGAAAAAAACAAGCGACCATCGATCTACACTGATCTTTCAGCTGCACCTTTATTTCTCAGGGCAGTGCAAACTTGAATAGCCTCGCTAACTGAAAAAAACACCCACTCTGCTCCAAGTTTCTCCAAGAAATGGGAAAAGTCAAACTTTTGGATGACTTGCGGTGATGGATTCGCAAACGCCAACTGCATACCCATTGCAACTCTATTGTCAAACAACTAACTTTCATGTACATTCTCCCGCCCAATCATCTGACATTCATATTAGTTTGTATGTGAGACAAGTGTGCTACAATCAGTGACAAGAGTACAATGGAGAGCAGAGAGGGTCAAATTTAAGAGGCTTGAATGTACCATAATAAGTTAACAATAAGAAGAGAGTAGAGAGTGGCACGATATGAACATGGAGATAACAGGGATAATGGGGTGTCACAATGCTGTAACAGTACAAAGTAATTGATTCCTAACTTCTACCAAGACAATGAACTTTGGATTCAATATTATAATTGTAACTTACTCAATTTAGAAAAGAAAGCAAATTACAAAGCATTATTTGAGTAGTCCATCACCTCGAAGGCCCTGACTCATGACATGAGGGATTACCTGAATATTTCGTCTCTTCATAGTCTTCTCCAGCTCCTCAAACGCAATGATCCCACTTGTATCAATATTAGTCACCGCTGCAGATGATAAATCCCCATCAACACAAATGGTATAATATAATGACACCGTAATTGTCACACATAAGCTTAAGTACACCTCTTTAATACTAACTACTCAAAACAAGATTGAAAAGAACCTGCACACTTGGTACACTGTTGATGATTGTAGCACTTGTCACATATTCAAAGTATGTTATTATCCTTCCTTGGGACCCTCGATAGATTAAAGATGTTTACCACCTAGTAAGCTCTTCATTCCAGGTAGCATTCCGTTAAACTTAATTTTCTCCTATTGCTCGTCTTGGTAATGACATCAATTGATTTTCAGTATATGATCGATAATTGTAGCACTCCTAATTATCACATATGCAAACTACATCGCAGTCAATCATTTCTTGAAGATCCATTTAGAATTCACATATTCAACTATGTCACAGACATGTCTTCAGTATGCCACGCATAGATCCAGACATTTTTTTGGGACCCAGTAGGATTATAGAGTCCAGGGAGTGAGAATGTTTGCACATGTATCTCGCTGTAATAACCTCCAGCAAAAATTTAGTAAGCAATGCTAATCGAAGCAAAAGTCAGGAAACAAACAAGACACAGAGAAGCATTCGGTACGTACCCCACACGGACACAAACATTCTTTGAACCTGGTTAGATTGAAGAGTCCAGGGAGTGTAATTATTTCCAGATGTTCTGATATTTCCACATGTTTTAATATCTGGTTGTAACAACATGCAACCAAACTCTAGTAACATCATGCATGCCCCAACAAGCCGAATTCAGTTCAGAAACAAGAGTCTGCAGAAAGCGGAGCACTCACGAGTCAAGTCCACAACAAGATACTCCACCGGTGGCCCCCCTGCGCTTGCCAATCTTGCCGTCTCCTCCTCCAGATACATCAGCACTTTGTCATGAATGTACTGCGAATTCGAAAAGTATATCGCCGCATCCACACGCACAGCCACAATAGCTGCCGGCAGAGTAGCCTCGGGGTACTGGTGCACATTGCGGTAGACGTTGGTCCCTGGAATGTTGCCCAGCCGCGCCGTGTGGGGTCTGGTGACGTTGAAGAGGATTTTGACGAAGGAGATGCAGACGGCGATGAGCAGGCCGATCTCCACGGACACGAAGAAGACGCCGAAGAAGGCGCCCAGCGTGGCCAAGAAGTCGAACTTGTCGATCTTCCAGATGAGATACGCGGCTTTCAAGTCGACGAGTGCAAGGACGGCGGAGATGATGATGGCCGACAAGATGGTGTTGGGCGTGTACCTGAACAAGGGCGTGAGTGCTATCAGTGTGATGAGCACCACCACCGCCATTATTACGTTCGCCATGGCTGATTTCACGCCGGCCTGGTAGTTCACGGCCGACCTTGAGAAGGAGCCTGCAGTCACCAAGCTCAAATTGTTAGTCATGCCAGTAACATCATATATAGCCGAATAATATCGAAATCTAAGCATTCTAGAGAGATGATAGAATCAAACACAAGATGTATGCGATATTCTCTAATGGAGATAAGAGGTTAAAATAAAGTAGGCAATCCTCAATCAGAGAACAAAGAAAGATCGGCAAACGATCTAAGAAGGCCCGTGCAGGTCCTCAAGCATATATTGTGACTGCCACTTCATCATCAACGTCAAGCTCAAAGGCGGAATAAGGGTTAGGTGTTCTACAACTGTTATTGCAACGGGATTTAGAACGTCATTTTCGTCACATTGGTGGAAATTCACGACATTCGCAATTGAATGCCGTATTCAGCCAGGGGTCTTCGAAGGTAAATCCACAGCAGCTCTACTTTTAAGAGCTCTAAGGACGGCTTTGGCGCAAATGTAACGAACTGACGTTTCAGGTTCTTTTTGCAAAGAAATTTCAGGTATTGTGCTGGTATTGTATTGCAAGGCGGATTAGAGGTCTGTTCGCTTCTATGGTTCTCCTTTCAGTTTAATGCAGAAATCAAGAGACTTGCTTTCTACATTTCTAACGCATGCTCACTGGAAATGGAAAAAATCCTCGTGGTGATCTCCCTTGCAAGAATGTATGACCTATCTACTTGTACATATTGACAAGGCTCCCCGCAAAATTGAAAGTTCTTTAGGTTTACCTAGATTATAACTCCATCAAGAGTCGAAGATGACGAAAACATTTTTTATTTGTTTTCAAGCTTAGTGAGATTCGTGGGAGAGCATTTACCAGTTGTTACGTAGCAGGAACAGACAGAGCCACACATATTCATGACCCCGAAGGCAATCATCTCCTTGTTTCCATCAATATGGTAATCTCGTAATGCCGCAAAGGTTCGTCCAATTGCAACACCCTCTGTGAGAGCTATAAGAGCTGCTACGAGACCAATAGAAACTGCTTTTCCCACCAAGTTTCCAGAGAATAGTAGTTGATCGGCTGACGATGGGTTTATTCCTTTCTTGATGTGCCCAACCTAAAAAGATGCAAACAAAGTAAACAAGGGTAACAGTACATCAGAGCAATTCCTCCATATATGATGATATATGTGAGTGAAAATATACATAATCGGTAATGGATATTTTCACAGCTCATAGTTATCAGTTCTCAAGCTTCACAAGAGAGGGACTGTTGAAACGTAACTCACCACTTTGACACCATGCTTGTCTACTCTGAAGATGAACGAGAACAATGTCGCAAGGATCACCGAAGTAAGAGGTGCAATTGCAGAGACCCAGAAAAGCTTGGGTTTCTTCTTGGCCTGCATATTCAGCCATCTCCTGAGTTATTCAAAAGTATGATTGTGCATCAAAATAATCACTGAAGTCATAAAAATTCCTGGAATTATACCCATCCCAGTGACAAATCACATGACAATAAAAGAACGATAGGCTCCTACCAAATCTGAAAAAGCTTGATGATAAACCTGCTCTCATCATCTTGATACGAACTGGTATACGAACACAATGTAGTGAAAGGGAAAGCAGAAATGAAAGGACTTAGGATGCGTACCAGAATCTTGGTGAATACGAGAAAGAATAAGAAGGCAAGCCCAATCACGATCGATCGCCAGTTCCACTGCACAGATGCACGTTCAAGCTTGCTGTCAGTTACTAGAGGCATTCTCAGCTGAGAACTACCAGATTGCGTAGCTGTCCAATTTCGAAAGATTATAGACTGTCGCATGAGAGTAGAGTCCTTTTATGAAAATAACATGCCAAGCAACGAAATCAAGGGTCTCAATTTAAGAAGGCCACTATAGCGTCAAAGAAGGACGAGCTGAGATTACGAGATCTAACCACGCTCCCCATTCTAAAGAATTGCTTTGCACCTCCACTTTTAAATGTTTGTGAAGACGTCATTACCTCATCAGTCTGCCCAAAAACAGATTTCATGACTGAAATGAAGTCGGTATCTGTGGTGAAGTTTGAAATATTGAGCAACCCTTTCAGTTGTTGCAAGCCGATGGTAACGGCGGCGCCCGCCATGAACCCCACAATGGCCGCATGCGACAGAAACTGAATCACAAAACCCAACCTACAGCAGCAACACGAGAGATCCAGTATATAAATTGGACGAATGTCCTTCTGAATCCGTATCCGTTCCTATTGAATCATAGTGAATCGTACTCTATCATCACTGGTCATGGACTATGGAATTCTTAAAAATTCTAGACACGGACATTTTCGATTTCTCCTACGCAACACTCGCAAATCAATTCCTTCAGCATTCCATTCTTTCAATTTTCGGTGAGCTATGAGTCTCAAAGAGTCCAAGACAAGCGTGGAAATGATGAAGGCGACGATCAGAATTCGTACCGAAAGACGCCGAGGGCAGTCTGGAAAAGGCCGGCGAAGAAAGTCGCGGTCAATGCCAGTTGCAAGTACAGCGCAGGCTCCTTCGTGGGACTCACCTCTTTCCTCAATAAAGTTCCCAGCAGCAGCGACACCACCGCGACGGGGCCAATCGCTATGTCCCGCGAGCTTCCGAGCACGGCGTAGATCAAGGGTGGCACAAAACTTGAATCTGACACACAACACAAGTCATACCATTAATATGACGAATTTCACAGGATAAATTATTCCACAAGTGAAATTCCGTATGGAGATATGGACAAATGTCCTCTTGTGTATAAAGTCCATTCCAAGTGCATCCTCCTGACATGGACTACGGAGTATTTGAAAAAGTTCATAGATCTATGGACATTTTGGATTTCTCCCGTGTTCCAGTGCTCTCACTGTCCTGTGGGCATTGTCGTGCGAAATTCAATGAACAGACTCGTGATGTACACCAACTCTGCGGAAGAATTGGAGTCGATCACTTCTCTTTGTGACATTCATGCTGTGCTCAAGACTCTGGATTGTAGTCTTTTCAAATTCTTGGAGTACTTTGAAGTACTCGTGACATGAGTATTGTGGTGCCAACTGAAACCTTGACCTCCAAAATCTAGGATAGAAACAGACATGAAGCTCAGCTGGGCTCAATACTCCAGTTCCTTAAAATTCAACCGTAACCACGACCGCCAATTTCGTGAAATTCCGGACGGCTAACGAACATGAGGTTACAAACGAAACCTCAGAAAAATCTAAAACTTCTGCAGAAGAATGAGAAAATAATTATGCAACAATGCACAAGAAGAGAAGCTGAAGAGTTCGACTTACAGAGCCCATTGACAATCGGCAAATTTGCAAGCCTCGCATACCCGAGATCCTGCAACCATGGACACAATCGTGAGCTCGCTGCAGCGCGCCTTTGAAATGATAGAATTTCCAAGCACTCGAAATTCCAAACATACGAAACTCGACACTAAGTAGGGCTCAATTGCAAAAGTTGCAGATTTCCTACCTGGGGCACTGCGAGACTGGCGATGGTGAACCCTGCCACGAGATCCGAGATGAACATTTTGGGCTTGTAAAAGGGGAGCCAGCTGAGAATGGGGAAGACATACTTCACCCCCAGCCAGCTTTTCTTCCGCTTGGACTGCCCTCGAAACTGGTCCACAGGCGCATCGTAGAGGAATATTTCCCAGAGGCCATTGCCCACGGTCTTCACCACACCACCGCTGGGCGGCACAGCCACTTTATGTACCAACGGAGTTTCGTCTATGAACGAGTCCTTCTCGCTCGAGGCTCTTCCCTCCGACGCCATCGCTCCTTAACTGCTTCACGAAGAACGTTTCTACCAAGCATTAGACCTCACGAACTCACCATCGCCGCTCACTGAGCTAGGATTTGCTTACGCACACACTGTGCAAATCTCATTGCCAATCGATTCACAATTCGCTTTGAAGGATCGTTCGAATGAATCAAGGTAGTCATTGAAGCAGAATTTCGCGCACTCCAGTGCGCCGCAGTTTCAATTTCATTGTCACTAATCCACTGACGAATGATAACCCCAACCACCCAGCTATGCTTCGTATGTTTTTAGGACTTGAGTGGCGTATTGAAAGATAGGCTGTTGGAAATGTACTCTCAGGAAATAATGGTATTCTTCCATTAAACTGAAACCTGGTAACACTCTTTATGAGGGTCAGTCTGAAAACCGAGAAGATTCCACGAAAAAGATATTACAGACAACACCCGACTGACATACTCTGACCATTAAGTGCTTGAATTCCTGGAAATTAAGGTCCACAAAAATTATATAAAATCTTCACCACGAGTTTCTGGATTGAGATCATCTCAGAATGTCTTTTGATTGCTATAATGATTGCTGCGGTCAGATATGTAAGCTTACTGAGCTGTGCAGAAGACTGACCTGAAGACCCACTTCTGTGTAAAGAGAAGTCAAGACGTCAACACCTGGCTAAGTCATGGAACCCACACTGCGAAAAAGCTAGTCTGCCTGAAGAGGATGATCTGAGCGACTTTGAAATGTTGCTGCAAGGCTATCGCCAATACCACTCCGAGGACTGCATCCTAAGAAATGTGATTCGAGAACGGCGTGAGTACTCTAAATTCATTTGCAGTACTCCAGACTAAAAACGAGCCGAATAAGTAGAAATGGAAATACCCCGAAGAAGACGAAAAACTCTGGCCAGAAGACCAGCGTGTATGAATTGAGGAGTCTGTATGGGAAGTTGAACCAACTACTCCACAAGGTCTTAGACAGAAAACGTGTGCTATTGTTGAATGATGCCTTCTTTAGAAGGCAATCGATCTCCCACATACAGAAACTTCTATCTACTCGCCTCTCTGCTAGTCTGCTCTCTCAGCAGCTCTTTGGCTCCTTCCCAGGCATGTTCCTGGCAAGCGGGTGTACGTTGGGGTAAGTTTGAGTCTCGTATTCCAAGAATGCGGCGACTTGGACAACGGCAATCTGAAATTCTTAGAGGGTCAAGTACACACTCCAAGACAAGACTTCGGGGCTCCTAATCGCACAGAGCTAGATTTGGAGACAAAACAACAGTCCCAGCACTCTCATGGCCGAATTCAAATCGTGAACTGTAGCACCAACAATTGAGAGCGAGCTGCATATCGATTAGTCTGTCCCATGCAGAGACGTTGAATCGAGCTCTAGAGCTTCCAGAGTTCGTCTTCAACGTGCTCCAGCTGCGTGGTAAACAAGAACCGGTCGGAACTGGACGTAGACTGACTATCCCCTTGAACCAAGAATTCCTTTGAGGTGCGAAATTGAACTTGTACCTCTTTCAGCAGCACCTCTCCACGGTGTACTTCGTGGAACTCTCGAGACAGAGAGAGGTCCGTGCAAGCTTCGCTTTCTCGAAATGACCACCAACTTATAATGTTGACAAATTTCCCCCTTTTATATATATTTTCCAGCGGTGGCTGACTTCAATCCAGTGAATTCACCTGCGCATGTAGATTCTAGGCAGTTTGCCGGTTCCATTTGGCAATCGCTGAGATCAAGCTCTCGCCCCTTTGCCCCGGGCTCCATTCCGGGCAGCCAGGCCAGCTCTCGCGTCAATCTCTGGCGTGCCCCTCGCAGACGTGGCTGGATCAACATGCAAAAAGTAACCCAAATCAAGGAAAGGATCTGGGTCACCATGAAATTTCCTATGGCAACTCCATGTGGAGACGGAGCTTTGTACCGGTTTGGGGATCTTCTGCTGTGGATTCCTGAACATCATGCTTTGAGAAAATTTCGGCGGTGGGTTCGTCAAAACTCGCATAACTTATACGAGTAATCGTTGGAGTGTCGTGTGGTGGTGTTAGTCCAACGTTTTGTGTGTCGTGGCGAAGTAGCCACTCGCAACTATCCGTAGCGCATCTTCACCGGGCACGTGGGACCGGGATATCTATCCTGTTGTGTAGCGGGACTTGAAGGCGACACTCTTCGCTGTTTAGAGCATCTCCACTCTTGCCCTGGAAGGGTCCCGGGACGGCATACGCTGAGCCCGGGCAGTTTTTTCGTCCCCCATTGCAATCATCATCAGAAAAATTGGTCCTGGCAGATATGGTGCTATGATGGTGCATGTGATAGTAAAGAAGAGATTATGGTGTCATTTTATCCTATCAAAGTTAGTACAGAGGCTAGCACCAAATTATCTTAATAGCATTTCAATGCACCATTATGGCACTAAACTTGCAAGCCCTGAAGTTTCTGATGATGCTCTCGGGCCCTAGCAGTCCGGCAATGGGAAAACAAGCTCCTTGACCACAATCGTCTAGAGCCCGCTCACTTCTCTTGCAATCCACTTTTTCGTAGGAAAATACTTGTTGTGAAGTGTTTACATGTTTGATTTGGGTTGGTGACAAGCAATGAACAATGCTGCACAGAGAATTGTGTCAAAAAAGTATTTAGAAATTGAGAACAAGTATAGACATTTTAAAATTTTCACGGCGCTTGAGAGCGAGTATGGCTAGGAAAGTATTGCAGCGCAAAGCTCTTAGTATGGCCTTCATATTTTGATCTATGTTCTTTAATTAAGATAAACACAAATATTATAATTGGGATGCTTTGTCCTAGGTGAACAACAATATTAGTTTATAGATCAATTGGACCTTACATCTCCACTCCAATCAAATCCTAACTGTGTTGTGAAATGAGCATTAGAGAAGATTTCAGGCCTCCGGTAGATTATTCCACAGCCCTCTGAAGTACCTTGAAATTTGATTTTGAGGTTGAAAATTCATTTTTTTTCTACTCCGACGAGTTGAAATTGCAATGACAATGGCACAAGAACCGAGTTTTACGAGTTAAAAATTTAAAAGAAAAATTCACTCATTCATTCATTTTAAAATTAATTAATTGATTAATTAATTAATGATTAATTTAAAAAAATCTTTAAATAAAATATGAAATAAAATAAAAGCACAAAATCTAACTATTTTGGCGAGCAGTCAGCTTATCTGACTGCTCACTGCGGGACTTTTTCAGATTGACAAACCAAGCTTGGAAATAGCTTGGTCTGCCAATCTGGAATAGCCCTCTAGAGGGCTCAAAATTTTTGTAATGTGGTTGTAGATAGGATTTGAAAACTAGGATTTATAAACTAGAGTCGATGTCATAGTCTCTCTCTAAACGACAAAGACAATAAGCTTTTTGATGATTATCATGTTTGAATTTGAAGAAGAAGTTATAGTCTTCTCCCTCGAAGAAGCATTATTCTTCTTCTATAGAAAAATTGGAGGTGTTTGAACTAGATGATGGTGGGAAGTTGAGAAATCAAAAGTTTCGTTGGCCTCGGCTTTTAAGAAGTGCCAAGAATGTCACAAAGAAAATATTTGCAAAGTTCAGAAGATGCTCAAACTATCAAGCCTCAATCCTCATAAAAGTTTTTGTTTATGATTCCGTACAAGTCTTTTTGGAAGTGTCTATGGTGCTAGTCCATTGTAATTTGGCACACAATGTAAAGATGGTTCTTTAGTTTCCAAAAAAATTCACATAATTTAAAAACACCTTTTTTGGCTAATATTGTATAGAAATCAATCCATTAATTCACATAGATACTAAGGGGTTTAACCGTTAAAGGAAGAAACCTATGATCAATGCACTTTGACCAAAACCTATGATCCAATTGTTGGACCAATAGGTGCATTCTTTAATTCATTTTTATAAACATCTGAAAGTCATCCATCATCCACTTTTTGATTTTAGCGTCTTTCTAGAGTGAAGAAGCAAGATAACTACAAGAAGATGAAGAAGAAAAGTTTTAATTCCTTTTTTAAAATTGGTGTACATTAAAAATCTATTTGTTTACAATTCCACTACAAACAAAAGTCCAAACACCTACGATGTATATAGTATACATAATTAATGACACTCAAATATCAAAGTGCAAGTATCATTGTCAAGCTATTTTCACATTTGAAGAGATTCATGGTATTCCTAGTTTCTTGGGGTGCATAACTCTCTTGTAATACTTACATACGACATATTACAATAGAACTTTCATAAGGTACTGGCCCTGAGACAAGAGGAGAATATTACACTAGAGAGGTTATTGCATTAGAGACGGCTACAATATTGATGGCATTTGAAGATTTTTTTTGTGGGTTGCAATTTTGTTGTGTTCCTAAATTGAAGTCACATCTACTAAAGCAACATTTGGATTCCAAATTCACTGAAAGTTACTTTTCTTTTTCTAATTATTTTGTACATCTTCAATACATCCAAGCTAGGACCAAAGGACGAATATCACTTTAGAGAGGTAATTGACTTCCAGAAGTTCACTCTAACCCCTAAAGTCCCAAGGCCATTTTTTTGTCAAAAATGACTCAAAATTGTTTGTTCTGCTGCATTCATCTTAGAAAAGTGAACTTTTTTTTAGAGTCTAACCATAGGATCTTGTACTTAACTTATCTTAGATTATGTGGTAAAAATATCATAAAGTTGGACCGTACAGATTAGAAGATATTAGCTTTCAAAGTTGGAAAAAGTTGTTTTTTTGAACATTGGCTTGCAATTTCAAATGACTTTGACCGCCATTTGATAAAAAAATTGCACTATAGACTTTGAATTTAATTTTTTTATGTTGAATAATTAAGTTGAAAATCTAGGAAAAAAATTTCAAAAAAATAACACTTGATCTTCATTCTTTAAAAAATTGTTAAGTAGAAGTAGATCCAAGATTGAAAGAAAAACTAAATCGCCAATTGCTCTAAGATGGGATTAAAACTCTATAATCCCAATGGTGAGATTGTTTTAGCAAGCAAACTTAGCCTTGTCAAATAATTTTTTTGAAAAATTGTAAAAAATTGCATTCAGAGTTGAACCTTTAAGTTATTTTTCTAAGAAGATGCTCTAATTGCCCAAAAAATAAGACTGTCCATAACTTTCACATAATTAATCCAAATGGAATGAATCAAAGCTTTCCGTATAGATAAATTACAATCTATGAGAAAAAAAATTGATTTTTTTCTTAGAATTCTTTTGTGTGAGAAGATTTTTGCCCGCCACACCGGAAAAAAAGGACCTTTTGTGCCATAACTTTTGTTCTTGGGCAACAATTAAAATAAAAATTATATTCTCATAAAGCTAATGTGTTCTATCTTCACAAAAAGTTTCAAAAAGAAATGATGAATATTGAGGCCATAGCAGCCTACCTAAAATCCATTTTGTCCCCCAAGGGGATAATGGAACTTTAGGGGTTAACCCTGTAAGGACAGACTGGTCTTTGCAGAAATCATCCTTTTTGATACAGTGTGCATCATCTACTTTAAGAAAACCAAAAACACTCATTTGAAGACAAGGTATTGTAGAAGGTCTACCCTTTTTTCACAAAATTCCAAGGATGAACAATTGCACTTCCGTCCTACTTTGATGCAAAGATTCTTTATCATTTATGGGCCACTTGGTGGCCACGGCAGTGTTAAAAGGTTAATACAAAAGTTCTACTATATACCATAGAGACAAAAGTTCTCTCTCCCTCTCTCTTACTTGAAATCATATCCTCAGAATGATTCATTATTCAAAAATCTAGACTATCTTTTGATTTTGGGGCAACACAAAATGGAGACCAATGTGAGATTGATAGTATTTGACATGTGGAACTTCATCAATCCATACCTTAAGTTTGGTTGTCTATTTGCCTTCTGGTTTATTTGTTTTGTTAATTACGTTGAAATCTCTCGGTCTGTGCGTCCTTTGGCCGCATGCTTGGTACCGTCGGAAAGGGCTCGGTGAGGAAGGGTGCACGGGCTTCGTTTCTTGACCTTCAGACCTACGGTGTGAAAATTATTGAATTTCGAAGTTTTTTTTGGTTTAAAAAAAATTTACAAAATTACTTTTACTTTTATTTTGGCTCTTGCAATGGCACATGGCACAGTACTACATTGGCGTTTCTTGTAGAACCAACGGCTCCCCAAGTACGGCTGATCGGCCAGCTTTCCATCAAAGCTTTTGACAGTGCGATTGCATGAGAAACCCAACTGAATGCCACTTGGGAACTCCACAAGCTTCAAGAATTTTTGGGAAAAGTCAAAACTAGGGAGTCAAACCAGGTCCAGGTTCATTGAACCTAACCAAAAGATCTTTCAGGTGTGCATTTTTCAGGAATCTGCAATCCTTTGGGAATCCAAAAAATTGCCAAGGAATTAAAATTACAATATCGGCTTTCGAAAGGAATTCCAAAGGCGATTTCTATTGTACTAAAATTGGTTACAAGTTCAGAAATGGTGAACTTTGGGGGACTCAAGAAGCCACATTGTTTTTTTCATTTTGTTTCGGGATTTTTTTAACAACAATATGAATTGTCAGGTTCTTTGAACATGGTCCTGATTGTGAAATACATGCAGAACAATTTGAGAGAGTTACACTTGTTTCTTAGGCCGTAAAGGACTAGAAAAGGACTACACAATTATTAACAAGTTGTAAGTTTTTTTTATGATTCATGTTTTTTTAAGGTTGTTTTGAATAAATCATATGGAGATTTCCTTATAGCTAACTTTATTTAGGTTGAAAAGAACACATGTAACATCCTTCATTGATACTAGTGATATAAAATTTTGACCTTTCTTTGTTGTATTTTTCGCAATATAATCAATGAAATTGGCATTAAAAAAATCTCAACTAAATTGTAGACAATCCTTTCAACATGGAAGGAATATAAGTTTGTATTGCAACCCCAAGGTTCTATTGGGGTAAAATATCTATAAAGAAGAAATTCATACATAAATTTTTTTAATAAAAAAATTCCATTTAGAATTGATTGAAAGACATAGTCGTCTATTTTCAAGAGTTGAATACGTACCAATTTTTTTTTACAAGGTACAGTTGGTGCAGTATTGTAGTGGTGTATAGTCATAATATACACATTTGGGACATGTCTCATGGCATTTTCTAATTGAAAAAGATTGCGATATTATAGATGTAATTTGTGTTCTATACACAATGAGCAAATTCACCAAAGGAACAAAATATATCAGATAATTTATGTATCTATATCTATACTTGTAACTATAATTATGTACACATGCATTTGTATACATATCCAGACACACATATATTGCTACAATTGTATATTATGTGAGATATTAGATAAGATACTAGACACCACTTAGTTGGCATTTTTGGATTCATGGTCTATCAGTACATTGGATTCACAAATTAAATCTACATATGAATTTGCTTTAATTATTTTAACTTTTCTTTAGAATGGAATTCAAATGAAACTTCATATTAGCCCTATAATAGACCAAGGTATATTATAGGTAATAATTTGACTGAAAATGCTATCTTTTAGTGCATGGAATAAAAATTAAGAAAATGGGTTCAAGCAAATAAAAAATTCAACCATACTATTAGTAGGAATGTAGAAAAAATATTCAGAATATTTGACAATGGAGATTATAAGATTGCAGCATTCGAAGTAAGCAAAATAAGTTTCTTTTGACATTGCTTGATATGGACACCAAATTTTGAGCTCTCTTGTAATAAGACTTTTGAACTACACAAAAATGTTTTTTTACACTTATACACTATATCATATATGTTGCGTACTTGTCAAATTTCAGAAGCTGAAAAGGACTTTGTATATGCTATCCAAAGCTGCCTACACTTCCCAAAAAAACTACGCAATATAGCTTTTGATCCAAGATCTTGGGCACAAAAAAAAATGAATTTGTATAAAAGGGAAACAATTGAGTAGCTTGTGGCAAAATTTCTAAAAGATTAATTCAAAATTGACTTTATAGAAACCTACCCAAGTTTATATTTGGTTACTAAAAAACCAATTGTATTTTAGAGATTACTCCTTTTATGTCAAATCCAAATTGAAGGGCATGGTTCTCAAGAAATCTTATAGATAGCATCTCTAGTACTCAACTACACTCCAACTTTGAGATATTATTATCTTTGTCTTTTTGAAATGTATCTATTAAACTACTATGAGACGCATTTATTAAATTAGGTACAATAAAAATGATATTTAGTGTAGTATGACATTTAGTGTTTTACCCCCCTACCAGCCATTTTATTTGTCTTCAATTTTACTTGTCTTCAATCTTTTCCTTTGCAAGTTCATTTTTTTAACGTGTTCTAACACTAAATGTAAACCTTTTCAGATTTCAGATTTACCATAGAGCATATTTAGTGTTAGAAATTAGATTTAGTGTTACTTACTTATGATATTTAGTGTCAAGGTTCGTAATTAGTGTTGCCAACACTAAATATCATTTTTAGTATAGTGGATCTGGTTTTAGGGTCTTCATATTGACATATTAAACAATACCTAATCCAATAAAAAAAAAAAATAATCTTACTTTGACTACCTTTATTTGTAACTTATCCTTTGATTAGGCTGATAAGTTGAAGCCCAAGGGAATTGATCCCTTCATTGTTCCTCCCCACAGATGAAAGGAAATAAATGGGGCACGATTGCTCCCCTGTATCTTTCCTTTGCTCATTCGTTTGTGTTGCGGACCACTTTTATCTATAACTTAGCCCCTTGATTATATTGATCACTTAAAGCCTTGGGGGAATTGCCCCCTTCGTTGCTCTCCCTATAGATGAAAGGGAATGAATAGGATATAGTTGTTCCCTTGCATCCTTTCCTCCACTCATTCCTTATGTTGTTCCCGTGCATCCGTTCTTTATATTTGTTCCTATAGTCTACTCCCAATGTTTAAATGGAATAGGTGGTTTTATTAGAAGAAAAGAGTAATGAAATGGGTTTTTTTGGACACATTTGTTTCTATATTATCTATAATGCCATATGGCATTCCATGAATGTAAACCTTTTTAATATAAGGCACAAATAATGCCACGTGACATTCCATAAATGTACACCTTTTTTAGTATTAGGTACAATTTTTCATTATTAGACTTCAAAAAGAAAAACAAATAGAATTTCATAGTTTTAAAAAATGTGGTGTACCCAAAATTGACCTCAGGCTCTCATGAATAGTGACTACTCCACATTTTTAGTAAGAATCTTGAGAGGTCGGTTAAAGAAACGGGTTGCAGTTACCACAGCTGGAAAATGTATGAATTGATATCACTGAGCCTATTTTGCAGAGACGATTTGATAGTGAAAGCGGAATTTCTAAGTTTTGACAGAAAGACTTCAATCCACAGTCTATGGCTAGCAATTTGCAACTGGAGGATGCACTTGAGCATCTCCTTCAGTTCGGACTCCACTCAGGACTGGCATGGAATCCAAAGAAAAAAGCTACAAAGAACAACGGCGGTATGCCAAAGTTTCTTCGGAAGGTGCAAATGAAAGCAAAAGGAAATTTCATTGGCAGGTGTGCCAGGAACCGAGATCTTCAACGTCATCCAAGTGTGTCATCTGGTCTGGAGTGACGATGAGCGGAAGTTTCCAAGCGGAGGGAGGCGAACCTCATTCCATTCAGGTGACTTTAAGAAAAAAATTTACCCACTGCGAAGCTGGCAATCCAAACTTCAAATGAACTTTTTTGCATTATTAAAAGAAGGAGAGGAAAAGATTCTACATTAAACAAAACATTCATGCAAAGTAGGGAAGGTTCAATTTATTGGAGCACATAGGAGCATCCCCACTCCAGCTCGCCAAGGGGGCTCAACTCGCCAGTTGGGCGGGCCATGGTTGTTATATTGCTCCACGGCAAGCACGCCACACAAGGAAAGTTGGCTGGCCACTTTAGAATTTGAAGAGCACACTGGGAAATGGTGGAGCTTGGGTATGGCTCGCCATCCGTTGACTCTTAATACCAATGAATTATTATCATTATTTTAGTTTCCCACTCCTAATTCAAAATGAACGTGTAAAAATACCAATTAGAGTTTAGGGTATAGAGCTCACATGTATGCAACTTCAACCTCCATTTCTTCATGTGCACAAGGGAGTACTGGAAAGATTCAGACTTTAGAAGAGGTATGTTTTTGGTTCTTTGATGTATTATATTGGTTTAGGATTTAGCTTGAGGAGGATTTTGCTACAGTGGTGGTTTTCATAGATGAATATTTCTTTGATTTGGCATGAAGGTGGTCTTAAAGCATAAGTATATTTCCAAGATATGCAATTGGTACTATTTAGCCATAGTGTCTTTCAACTTCTTTTCCAACTTCTCTTCCAACTTCCTGTGATGGTGAGCAATATAGGCTTTCAAGAAAAACCATAAGGTAGAAGCACCTAACTCGAACACAAATCGTTTTCGGACACCTATAATATGCTCTAAAGAAGACATGCAGGGACCCAAAGTAGCCATGTGGGGCCCCAAAGTGAACAAGTGCAGTTCCAAGAAGTTGTCACTATCATGATGGAGATTCTTGTGTTGGCCAATCACCTATATATGATCCAAGATTGAAGTGTATCTCTTTTGAGTGTTTGTGTGGCCACTTTGGTGTTAGTCTAGTGTCCACAGTAGGTGCATGTAGGGAGTTGTTTTCAAAAAATCATATTACATTCATACAAGCTCGGAAAAATACGAAACCAATTTTCTTGGTTTTCTAAACCATTTCCTAACAAACCTATATCATTTTATTTTGTAGCCACCTTCAAGATCTGTAGATCAAAACAAGTTTCCAAATTAGGTGCTTCTACCTTAGACTCTATGCTACTTAAAAAAAGTAACAACGTCCTCCGGAGTTTGTCCAGCCTTTGGGCTTGGCTGTCATGTTTCTTTGTTCTGCAATGGAATTTCCATTTGTTAAAAACAAGAAAAAAAGAAACAAACAACTGAACGGGAACGCACTTCTCCAGGGACAGAGACGTGCACCACCGCTCCTTCAACAAGAAACAAAACTGAACAGTAACTGGTAAAAATTTCCAATATCACCACCACAAAACTAGTCAACGTTCAGACGTCCGAATTTCCCACAAAAACAAACATCAAAGAATTTCTTGTTTAAATTTTTCTGCTTTTTTGTTAGCTCTGTTTTTTCTTAATGTTAGAGTCGTTGTTTGGAAGTGGAGGGTTTGTAATTTTCAAAGATGTATCTAGCACAGAATAATCCCGAATTAGACACAACAGCCTCCGGAAACAAATAAATTAAAACAGATCAGAAGCTGCTGAAAATATTAACCAGATCTTGGGCGGCATAACGCAGTTGCAATCAATTCTTGGAGAGCTTACATTGCACCAGATATTGATACGAACTGTTCGTGTTGTAC
Source organism: Neckera pumila (assembly GCA_963969595.1). Taxonomy (NCBI): domain Eukaryota; kingdom Viridiplantae; phylum Streptophyta; class Bryopsida; order Hypnales; family Neckeraceae; genus Neckera; species Neckera pumila. The sequence continues at coordinate 16,510,857 of OZ018409.1, forward strand.
TCTCTTTGCCCAAAGGGCCAGGATGTTTGGGACTACGTGCAGTCAATTCTCCAGCACATCCTCATCGCAGACTTAGCTCATTACAATGTATTTTTGGGACCAAACCACCCAGGAAATACTATCAGCTGAGGACCATATGGCACATTCTCCGAGGTATTGCTTTCTGGCTGATATGGATTTCTCGAAACGGTCAAGTTTTCTCGCAAGAAGAGTAATTTGGGAAGGCCTTCTGGACGCCGGACGGACGTGCTGCTTTCATCAAAGCTCAACAAAACGCGAGACGTAGACTGCACCAGATGGGTTCGGCTCCAATTTGACAACATTTGGACCCCTTCCTCTGTTATTGCTTCTAGGATTGGTAGTAATATTATTTGGAACATGCAAAGGCCTGTTTTCTGTATCTTTTATTAGGTTTCTTCTCCGGTTTGTTTTGTCCAGCCCTCGGGCTTGGCTGTCTTATATTTGTTGTTCTTGAAATGGAATCCATTTTATTTAGAAACAAAAATAAAAATATTAACCAGATCTACCAGGGGTCATTTGCCTCGCCCAAAAAACACGGAGTCAAGACGAGCAAAGTAAATTGTCAGTGGCCAGTTAGTGAACAATCTGCTCCCAAGAATATTCCATCCTTCAGTGAGGAATCATTGTTGTACGCCTAAAGGAGAAAACCTCTGAGGGTTAGAGACTGCTTACCGATACCACTTAAATGCAGTCCAAAGCTCTTCTAAAATCTGTTCAGAGAAGAAAATGAACAGGTCTCACTGGAAAACAGATAAAGACGATACTATCACCATAGATTCGTGACTAAATTTGTGACTGAATTTCTACCCAAAGGTAGTACAGACCAAATCTCGACATCTTCATAGAAGTTTCAAGGTAATGAGCGGTTATATAGAAGCGGACTGGCGAAGATGAATCATCCAGAAAGTCGTCAAAAAAATATATTGACCTTGGCCAACATACAGTGAACAGCTCTGGAACTCAAACAGAACCGTTGCTCACAGGAGTAGCTTTATTCGGGCCATTGACAATGCCATTTGCAAGAGCCCTCACACCCTCTTCCACAATGGGCAGTTTTCTATGAGTATATTTCACACCACGGTCTCCATTTACAAGCTGGCCATTTCCCCTGAGCAACCTGCAAGAAGCGAGATATTAGCAAATCGGGCAAATATTGCAATTAAAGCAACTAAGCTCAAATTGATTGTAAATTTGTCCAGAGTACACCTACTTGCCAACGAGGCGCAGAGTGGACTTCTCTACGAGTGCACTTTCTATGTGCTTTAGGGTAAATGGCTACACTGGGAGTGAGAGACCATACACAACCATAATACAGTAGAACTTCTATAAAGTGAACTTCTGTATGCCAATAACCTCTCTAAAGTGATATTATTCCTTCAGCCCCGGCCTACACGCATTGAAGATGTACAAAACAAGTGTAAAAAAAAAGCAACTTTCATTGAATTTGGAATACAAATGTCGCTCTGGTGAACGAGACTTCACCAAGAGCGCTACTAAATTGCAGCCCACTAAAAAATCTTCAAATGTCATTAATGTCACAGCTCCTCTCTAAAGCAATAACCTCTCTAATGTAATATTCTCCTTTGGTCACGGGGAACCTCTCTATTACCTTATGGAAGTTCTGTTGTATAGAGGAACACTATAGTGCCAATACACATGTAGGTACACACGCATTGAACATGATCTACCCAACTACAGTGACTCATAAAAGTAGTGGGCCACAATACAAATCACTCTCATAAATTGAGAAGTTGGAATTATGAAGTGAAATTTGGACATGCTGTGCAAAAGGGATTCTACTTTCATTTATAATTTTGATTAGAATAGACTATATTTAATCCTATTATTATTTGAATGAAATTTCTACGTAAAAGTAATTTTTGTAAAAAGGCAAAATGTCTCATTCCCTTTTATAGGAAGAATGTAAATCTTGTTGCAATTTTGAATTTTTATTGGTTAAAATCTTATTGATTGTAAATCTTTTAACATTGTCTCAACTTCTTGTAACATGTTGCAAAATGTCTCTTTTTTTTGTAGGAAGAATGTCAACATGGGATTCTAGTTACATTCTTCCTATAAGAAGAAAAGAGACATTTTGCAACATGTGACAAGAAGTTGAGACAATGTTATAAAATTTACAATCAATAAGATTTTAATCAATAAAAATTCCAAATTGCTACAAGATTTACATTCTAACTCTAAGAGGAAATGAGACATTTTGACTTCCTTTTGTACAACATTTTGCAATTTTTTTGTGAATGTCCAAATTTCACATCATAATTTCAATTTCCCAATTTTTGAGAGAGAATTATACGGTGGCCCACTACTTTTGAGAGTTACTCTATGGCTGCCGGTCTGGTTAACCATGTTGTATGGATATGCAAAAAGCCGTTGAAAGGAGGATATGTCGGTTCCCTCATAAGATAGTGTCAGCCTCCAAGAGGAGTCATACAAGATCAAACCTAAATAGTTGAGCTAGTGTATCACCAACAGATACATCATCACGCAGGTCTGTAAGCTGAAGTCCGGAGTGCTGCAACATCATGACCGACAAACTAATGAACGACTGCCAGGAAGTCATAACCATGTGCTCAGTTTTAGTAATAGCGTACCATCTGGTAGTGAGAAGACCTTCGACACCTACAGGACCACGAGCGTGGATCCTCCCAGTGCTGATTCCAACCTGCAACCCACAAAAAGCTACAGTTAGATCCCTCTCAGAAAATATACTACGAAAGGGTGAGATCGCTCTAAAAACATTATTGGTGGGTATGTGCCTACAGCATAGTACATGTACTATTTGAAAAGAAAATCTAAACTGGTAAAGTAAGAAATGAAAATGTCTAATGGAATCGAAGTGTGCTCAAGTCAGTAATGGAAAAAAAGATTCTAAAGAAAATTCTACAATCAAGCTAAAAGAGAAGTCCAGAAAAAAGCTGAATATTGCAAGTTCTCCATTAGAAATAACTGAAGGTACCTCAGCACCAAGTCCAAAGCGAGCACCATCAGAGAAGCGGGTGCTACAATTATGAAACACAGCAGCACTGCACACCAGAACGTGAGAAGGTCAGGCGTTTCGGAAATATGAAGTCACAATTTAGGACATTTGCGGTCAGTCAAGAATGACATCAGCCAATCGCAGTTCATGATGTTTGTGATGATTAAGAGGCATTACCTATCCACATGATGAAGAAAGATATCTGCAGTTGACTGATCTTCCGTCACTATGCAATCTGTGTGGGCGCTGCAGACAACCACATATTCACGTGAATTTAGAAGCAATAGATATTCTCCATAACCTAGATATCAGGGAACCCGATGGGAGATTATTGTTACAGATCCAGGGTTCCTAAAATCATACCTTCCATACTCATGGATGTGATCAATAGCTGCCTGGACATCCTTCACAACTTCAACAGTGCAAGACAATGCGCTGTATTCAATGTGGAAGCTGGTAGCTCTTGGGAGTTTCAACAATTCTGACGCTCTTGCTCCTCCGTACAAGGTCACACCTGCAATGCAACCAGGAAGGCAATATGAAAATAGAAGTGAAGCACTTACGTGAATGAACATCTAAACTAAAGTGAGTCATTGAGATCCACGAAGGTCGATAGGTATACAGGCAATTTAATACTGAAAAGGTTCTGAAATCCTGGACTGAAAACAGCTGCGACAGCTAACAAAGCTATTTGGTCATGATTATGAAAATAAAAAAGTTGTTACTAACCAGCACTTTGTAAAGCAAAAGTAAGCATTTCCAAACCACCAGTTCCAACCAAATCTTCGTGAACAAGTAACGTCTCCTGCAAAGACAAACAACACACAGCAGTATTACTTTAATCGCAAAATCTTTAAAACCAAAAATGGTAAGCCACCCAAAATAGTAATAATGTTAAGGAACCTCCACCACGCAGAGGTTGACAAGTCTAATAATAGCCAGTTCAAGCTTACAAGGGCGTTGCACGCCGCGGGGTAGTCTACTTTCGAGTCGAGCACAATCCTTTTAGCTTTGTCTAGATCAACAGCCTTGTCAACAAAGACATGGCACACTCCATCTGCACAGTAAGGATTGATTAGGGACCCTGGCAACTTAGACATAGAACTCTCCACCTGTACCAGCTTGGAGGACATGTCGGTCTGCAGGAGAGAAAACACGACACACACAAAACGGTACATAGGAATATAGAACCTAAATCTTGTCAATCACTAGAGTAAATAAACCGAAGGTATCAAACTGAAGAGAAGCACAGCTCTAAATGAACGAGAAAGGATTTCCAAAATCAGTGAAAAAGAAGTATTGATCCCTGCTCCTCATGCAACAAATAAGATAAAGGGCTGCTGACCTGCATGACCAAGCACAGGAATTTTGGTCGATGCCTGAATCTGTGCAACTAGCTTGTTGCTCCCACGGGGTATGACAAGGTCAATGACGTCATCCAACTGTTCTCAAATATGCAGCAGAAATCACTTTGAGTGAGCCAGCTGTGTAAACAACAAAAATTCTACAAATCTGGAAGGGCAGGACCAGAGTTTGGCCGAGGCGATCTATAATCAAAATGTTCAAAAGAAACGGATGTCCATAGACTTTGAGCAGGAAACCAACATTGACCTCAACTAAATGCCAAACATAAATGATCACAGCATCAAATCCTCACTTAGCCAGTGCAGCAAAGGGGTAGGCGTACCTTCAGAAGGTCTGGAATTTCGTCCCTGGAAGTGACCAAACCAATAAGATTTGGACCAACCGACTTTGGCAATGCTTCTGTGATCACCTGCAAAAGGTTGAAGGAGGTGAGTGATCTTCAAAAGAAAGCGTGCTGAAGAAGGGTTAAATCGATTAGGAACCCTACTCCCAACAGCAAATTACAGACCTTAGAAACTAACTTCAGAAAGCATAATACCTTGTGTAGGATGGCATTCGATCGTGCTGCTTCCTTTCCACCCTTCAACAACAGTCCGTTTCCACTGCGAATTGCTAGAGATGCTATCTGATCCACAAGCAGCACTTCAGTCATGTTCACTATAGCCGCGTGATTATTAGCTGACTTCTTTTCATGAAAACAGTCCAAGTGGAGCATACTACAGACATCAGGCTACTTGATAAGAACACAGATCTACACCAAATGTAATCTCAGATTAAAGAGAACAGCATGCAAGGTTCAGATATACCTGGACTAGAGCATCAGGGCGAGACTCGAACACAACCAAGACAACTCCCAAAGGACAAGAAGTCTTCTCTAGTATCAATCCTTCAGCGACCTGATTTTCAGGACATTTGAGATGAGGGATAAGTAGTGCAAACTTATAGCATCCTTGACATGCACGCAATTGTCATAGTCTGATATCCGCATCTCAATTCTCAATATTTTGGATTCTCAGAATTCTAGTTGCTTTTACATAAAAAAATTTAAATAATGATGAGATAACAATGATTATCCCTAAAAGAACAACCCACACTGGAAATGTACAACTTGAGTTCAACCCTGAGTTAAATCTGGCTGTTCTTGAGTAGCAAATGAATGCCAGGCCTCAGAAAATTGAGATGTTTTGCTTTACCCTGCTAAAGATGTTACCAAATAAATTATTCTTTGAGCACACTTACCTCAGTGCGCTTCAACACTTCCCCAACAGGCTCCTTCATGTCTGCCAGAGTCCTGAGAGAGCTGGCCAGTGCTGCAATCTGTGAAATAGGGGTAAACTCAGCAACGAGAAAACACAGATATTACATCGGCTACAATCCATTTTTTGACGTCAAAGCAAAAGTTGTGAAGTAGAGCATGTCTGGTTGCATTGGCGATAGAAAAAGCGTTCCGGTAATCCGATAGAAATAAGTAATAATAATCGATAACATCAAACGCGCGTATTCAACAGAATCTTACCTTCCCAGGCTTAATCGTGAGCCGATCAATCAAAGATCTAGAGATCCCACTCGTCTGTGCAAGCTCCACGTCTGCGCTGTTCTCAGCCTTAATCTTAGCTTCATTTGCGAGCAAGGCATCTGCTACCACGTGTAGTATTGAATACCGCTCCTCAGATGTGAGACTCTGTTCATTCCATCCGCCAAAGCAACAGATAAATTTCACACGATACTCGTACTGCAACCTTCCAATACTGTAATATCCTCTGATCTGTTTCAAAACGAACCTAATAAACTGCGTCCATAATGAGATGGATGATGAGTATGACACATGTGAACATCATCTAAGGGTTACTGAAAGGAGGGTTTCCATTACAAGTTGAGAAACAGAGGAGTTTGCAAACATGGCATGCTCTCTTTCATCGACAGGGGTCAATATCATAATATTTCTACGGAAGGAAGGTGTGTTATATTGGCAATCCTTAACTGAATTTGCCATAACATTGTTATGGCCTTACAGACAGGGAGGTAAAAGAGAGACCCAAACCTGCAAGCGGCGGCTTCCATCCCTAGCAGCAACAGCCATATCCCTAGCACCAGTTTCTTTCTGATCAACCCAACGATGAGCATCTTTATGGAAGAGAGTACCAATGTGGTCTCCTCGCATAACCCGCTGCAAGCCATCTGCGGCACACCCACTTCCCTCCAAAGGCGACCAATGATCAGCTGCGAATTGGCAAGATCTGTGAACCATAAGAATTGCTTACATCGTTACAAGTAAAAGGGGATGGAGAAAAGCAGACCTGGAGATAACAACAGGAATTCCGGCTGAAGCAGCTTGCCAGGCAGCATACACCTTGGCAGTCATGCCTCCTCTACCCACCCTGGATTTTGCACCAAACGTGACCATATCGTCGTGCTTTTCCTTCAAGTATGTGTGAATCAGTTGCGACTTGGGTTCACTTGGAGGACCCGTGTAGAGCCCTTCCACATCACTCAAAAGAATCAGGAGGTCTGCTTGAATCTCCAGCGCCAAGAGCGCAGCCAAGCTATCGTTGTCCCAGAAAATTCCAGTTGCATCCTGTTTGCAGGACAATGCGGGCATGAACACATAAAACACTTGTGAAAAAACACACTGCGTAGGCACTTAGCAAGGCTGATATCTCTTGCTTCAAACAAATTAGAAAAAGGAGAAGACACTTGAGGGAAGAGCTAACAAGCGAAGGAAGGAAATCAAAAACGATAAAAAAAAATACGAAAAATGACCACGTTCCGCCCAAGAGCAATGAAAACGATTGGCAACACTGGCAACTGAAACAACATGGCAATAAAGAATTGGGAATTGCCTGGTACGGACTCTTGCGAGTAGAGACAGCATCGTTCTCATTAAAGATTGGAACCACTCGCAATGCTAGCAAAGAATTCACGGTCTCGGACAGCTGTTGTCGAAACTCTGGGTCTCTGAAGTCATTGTCTGTTACAAGAAGTTGAGACGATGCTACATCCAGCTGCGTCAACTCAACCATAAAGTCAAATTCCGGGTAAGGCAATGGAGCTCCACATCTGATGATCTCTCTCTTAAGCACAAGGAATTGTCTTCAATTAACAAAACTGAAAAATTCCAGATGCCCCTACCAAAAGTTCTTTCTGCAACATTGGCAGCACAGAGAAGAAAACACAGGCAAATCGTACCTGGCTAAACAAGCTATCGTAAAGAGCCATGAGTCCACTCTGCCCGACTGCCGCACATGCTTTCCCATCCAAATCCCGCTCTGGCTTCTGCAAATCTAGTAAACTGCAACATTTTACAACGGTCAGAAGACTCGCCAAACTAGAACAACCTTCTTGTGCCCTCCATCCGCGTTCTGCACAAGCTCACCTGCTGTTCATCATGCGCTGATGCCGCAGCTTCTGTCTACCGACGCCTACCGCACCGGACGTGACAAAAATGACCTCCTTCCCGTCGGACATGAGCTCCTTCACCTGCTCGCAGATGGCGCCCAAGCGACCCAACGCCAACCGGCCATCGTTGCGCGTTACGACCGCCGTGCCCACCTGCCCCAATTCCCTCCAATTCAGTCCCCAAATTGCAAACAACAAAGCTTCGAGGATTCCAATTGAATCTACAAATACGCAGTCGACACTATGCAAAAACTCTCCCAAATGTTGGACAGTGCCGATAAGACTGGATTGGAAGCAATGTACCTTGATAACCACCCTTTTGGCGTCCTTAATGAAGGCGCGAGAGGGATCCATGACGAGCCCCTCAGCCTATGAACATCAAACTGCAGATACAGTAAAACAGACATGTTGTCAATGAAAGATTCTAAAATGTTTTGTTTTATAATGTTTCGTTATACTTCATTCTCAGCAATAAAATGAACGTTGAAGGATAAGAAACTTAGGAGGACAACTTGACAAGGACAATGATCTACTCGTACAGAGCATACCAGCTTGGGACTCGGGAGGAATCTCAACAGTTAGTTGTGACGCTAAAGCTTCTGGAGCTGCAATATCCACATCTTTCTGTTATTCTAGTACAAGTTTGATACAGTATATTAAAAAGAAATTACAAAAGAGGATACTAAAACCACTAACCTATTCTTGGATTCTCTCGGTTCTGTTCCAGGTTTTGTTCAGATCGAGGTACAAAATGTGTATTTCTTATACATGATACCCACAGCTAGGTGGCTCAAGACTTTTCACTTTGACAATGAAAGAAACATTCTACAAATGTGGACATTTTTTGAGGAGTCCTTAATTTTGAACTGCAAACCTTCCTCTCCCGCCACCCTCAAATTTCAGTAGAAGCTAGTACATAAATCAAACTTGCATCAGCTGCATGGATGAGCAATTGCATGACGGGAATTCCGGACGGGTATAGTATCCTCCAACTCACACTGAACGAGGCCTGCGGTCTTATACAACGTCCGTTAAAATCACATTTTCCCTGCTACCCGCTTCAAAGTGAAAGGAAGTACATGTCAACTGAAGAAGTAGAACATGTCGAAATCTGAGGGCTTACAAAAGATTTTTCAGCAATATCGAACGGAAAAATCTAGTACTGGAACGACAATGTCGTAAATTTGGCAACATTCCAATACTATGACACGGTTCGGGACGCTCGACCTGCACCCAAAATGTATATCTGTCCTAGTTTGTGGCCTGACATTAAATCTTTGTGATAAGATATATGTCACAATTCTTGACTGCGTGTGCATGTCGCCAATTTAACGAACTTGATGTTTGGCGCCTTCAATTCCCTTTAGGATTCATGCCCCTTCAGGATCGATGCCCCTTCCAAGATCTGCAAATTCTACTCTCGAATCTCATTTTCTAACTACGTCAAAATTGGGCTTTCACTTTTTTAACAACGGTTCATTTCAATGCTAGGTGTTCTGTAGCTAGGAAAGCATGGAATGTGTGAAGAAACGAACCTAGAGGCACTTTAAACTCTCGGATCTGTTCCAGGTTTTCAAGACGTTGTATCTAGGATCCAGCTCTTCCGTCTCGACTACGTCTGTCAAGCCCTGCAGAGGCAAACCACTCACCACGGACTTTAGGTAATACGTTTATTATATTTGCATTGTGTAATGGGTTAGAACTGAACACCCTACTGCTCAAATAGAGCCCTCCGATCAATTGCGACTTTTGACTGTTTTCTAATTTAGTCAGCATCGCAACTACAATAATTTAAGTTAGTCAATAAACTAAGAGATCACCATATACCCCCGCCCCCTCCGCCCCCTCCGGCCCGGACATTTTCAGGAACCACAGCAGGTAGCTTGCAGGCATGAGTCAGAGGAACTAGGTGTAAAATACTGTGAGGCTAGCCAGCTGATTAGCCATATTTCCATCAGTGTCTTACTGGTGAAGTGTGGAGCGGCTGCAGACCATTAAATCAGTACTAGCTATCGTTGGACATTTGGTCTACCACACCTGGAGACGCCACTGCATCCTTCTGTCGGAAAACCGACTTTAATAGATGATAGAAGTTTGTGCAGTTTGCAAATTGTGAAATGAGAATTTTAGCACCAAATGTTGAGCCCCTGCCTGTAATATCGCGGCTGTGTTTGTTGAATTTCCACATAAAATGCAGACGAAGTGATTTCTGGAGTTTTATTCAAGTTTACCGGTTAAATGAGAAGTGTTCAACTTCCTCTAACCTGAGGGATGCTGCTTGTGTTGCAGAAGTATAACAATAGCAGGGGTGATATGGACATCAAATTGGCATTGAGTCTACCACACCTAGAGACACCAATGTATTCTTCTGTCGCAAACCGACTCTAGTAGACGATAGAAGTTTGTGCTTGCAAATTGTGAAATGAAGAGTCCAGCACCAAGTGTTGGGCCGCTGACTGTGTTGTTTTGTCTCCTCGCAGAACGCAGACTAACATACACAAGTTCGAGCCCATTTGAAGCATTAGGGGTTGTCACACCTTCTCCGCGAATGAAACTTCTATGAAAATGAGAAGTTGCGGAGAGAAAAGAGGAGCCAATTAGGAGCTTTTCTCCATGAAGAAGGTGTGACACCCCTTCTGTGTTGTGTGGAGAATGAGAATGGAGAACGAGATTTACCTACGCAAATTACAAAGCTCTCGAACGCGAATCCACTTGTGTCAGTAGCTGCGCCTCTTTCAATGAATCCTGCATGCTCGATCGCTACAAAACTCCAAACCCTAAGTAAGCCCCAAGTCTGTTGGAATTTATAGAATGCGCAGGAATTCCAATGCTTTTCGATGAAGGAACTAAAGAAAAGACTCTACAGAGAAATGACACCAGCAACAAGAGCAAAACAGCCAACAAGAATCCATTTGAGTCAATAGCTCCACCTCATTCAATCAATCCTGCGTGCTCGATCGCTACAAAAAACTCTGAACCCTAAGCCCCGACTCTTCTGGATTTTGCAAAATGAGCAGGAATCTCGATGAAGGAACTAAAACAAACAAGAGATCCTATAGAGGAATGACAACGGCAACAAGAGTAATGCGCGACGAGGATCACCTGAGAGAAGAGAAGGAACAGAAAGGACGTGAAATGGACTCTCGCGATCGATGCAGAGAAACCGAAAAGCGGCAGATTGAGAATGTGCGACAAAGAATGTGCGGCAAAGAATGTGCGACAACCTCCAAGTGCGAGAAGAGGCGCGGGGACAGCGCTAAGTTACCTCTCATCTGCTGCCAACCTCCGCCTGCCTTCGACTCCAAGGCAGAGAAGAATTGGAATCGGGGTTCCGCCTGGGTGCCCGCGCCTCCCCTGCCCGCCCTCCAGCCTCCATTCCGCCTGGCGGGGGCGAAAATTTGCCCCAAAGGGCTGCCAACGGGCTGCCCGGCGGAACCCCTGATTCCGACTGGCACATAAGTTAAGCTAGTGCTGAGGGTTGCAGGGTTTTAGCCTTTGGGGGCTTTGCCTTGGAGGCGAAGGTGAAGAGCGCCGCAGATCCCCCATCTGAAAACTTACCCAGTTAAGGCCTGTTGTCATTGCCGGGCTGGATGGCCAGGTCCTGGCCATCCAGAGGCTTGCCATTGCCCCTGGATGGTCAATCTGGACCTCCAACCGGACCTCCAGGCTTCAGTCCGTGAAATGCAGATTCACAGAGCTGGAGGCCCTAGAGGGGGAGCCGGACCCTCTCAATTGTGGTTAAAGACAAAGCTAATCATCAGGAGTTGGCGTGCTTTTAGGTCGGAGTAGCTTCGTGCTCACTTCCCGTGGTTGCCGCTACAGGCTCGCCACATAGTGTTCAACTCCTGGAGGTCCAGCCGGCAATGGAGGCCACCTCTTCTCCGACTTTGGGTTTGGGCCCCCTCCAGAAATCGGAGGTCCAGCCGCAATGGCAACAAGCTGTTACCCTTTGAGGCTCCATTCGAAGTAGGACCATCAAGATGAATTTACGTCAGAGAAAACGTGAGAAATTTTTATTTGCCTCACATGATAAAATGTGTAAATAATGAATTCATCTTTGCAATCAAAGATCCTAAATTAGCTATGAGGTGTCAAAGATAAAATGTGTAAATAATGAATTCATCTTTACAATCAAAGATCCTAAATTAGCTATGAGGTGTCAAAGATAAAATGTGTAAATAATGAATTCATCTTTGCAATCAAAGATCCTAAATTAGCTATGAGATGTCAAAATAGCCAATCTTGAATTTGAATTCAACTCAAGTCAAAGCAAAAGGAGGAATCTTTATAAAGTTATACCATCAGACTGGGAAACCTCTGGAGTCAGTAAACAATGTTATGTTAGACTCTTTATATATATATATATATATATATGTTTTTAATTATTATTTTTTACAAATAAAACAGAATTTCATTGCAGAGTTTTGACTCTTGTTTTGACACATCAGTTGTCGACACTGTCAGGAAAAAAAATTTTACCTCCTTTGCGACACATTGATAAGGTAGGAGGTTCTAAAAGCGGGCTCTAAAATAGACCACCTCCTTAAATGTACAATATCTGTACATGTTGCTTTTTCATAGCCTTCAGCAATGTACCGATATTGTACATTTTAGGAGGTGGTCCATTTTTGAGCCCTATGCCATTTCAACTTCAAAATTTTATAACTAATTTCACAAAGCTCTAAAAAATATGAAACAACTTGGGTTAGATGTCAATTCGACTTGTCTTTCAAGGAAAATTTACTGAAAAACATTTCAAGATGTTTCACCTCCCCAAAATTTAGTTCCTGTCTTTAGATGGTCCATTTATGGACCTCCTATCTTATATCCTATTACAGTACATTCCAAGAAGTCTTGCACCCCATTATGAAACCCTTCAAATTTTTCCTCTTAAACGCCATTTTAAGAATATTCTATTAATCCGTCCTATTAAATCTATTGCTTTATGGAATCTTAACCAATATATAAAATTCCTATGTTCAAAAATAGGAACTCCATTTTTGATGAATAATTTTATTTGTTTTTCACAGTTTTTATAATAATTGATTGAAAATATATGAGATGTTTTTTTTGTAAAATTTGATTGCACATGTATTTAGGAGACATCATTGTTCACATCTTTCACATTACAAAGACTCATACTATGTAGGTTAAAATTTTCTCTGTATGGCTTTAATATATCTTGCAATTTTCTTTCATATATACGCATTCAAGGCAAAGGAAAACAAGGTCATGCATTAAAAAAAAATTTGAACAAACATTGTCAAATAGAGTATCATTAGAAAGCTATAGTACTGTAGAAGCCTATTGTAACATGAATTTACATTATGTCTTGCTCACTAGCAACTACTTTGCAACAAAGTGGGACATCCACTACCATCGAATACTACCACCTCGAGCTACTATAATTACAGCTTCCATTCGGTTTGGCATTGTAGAGTTTAACTTTTGGATACTTTCTTGAGGTGTATCCTCTTATGCCAAATTCACTAAAGTGTCCACATTTGTTTTTTGCTATGGGATCTACGTCCTTTTTGCACTTGATCTTTGACTTGCTTCCATATGTTCTCTATGAAATTGAGGTCAAGAGAATTTGGCAACCATTCAATGAGATTTACAATATTTCATAGTGCAAAGTTAACAAACACTATTTAGAACTTTACAAAGTTTGTTTGCAGAATTCCTAGCAACATCACATATACAATATCCTGGACAAACATTAATTTATTTTCACAAAAGTTTTAGGCTATGTTTGCAAGCAACAATCACTAGAAGCATACATGCTATTAAGTAATTTTGATCTTCTCAATTCCAATCCACTACTTGTGATATTCTAGAACGAAATTTTCAAATGTAGCATTGTATCTTTAAAACTCAGCTTAGTGTTTCTAAAATCAACCACTTGTCACAAAGAGAAATATTTCTAAGAAGTAAAATAAGTCACAATAAAGTATATGATTTACCTTGTCCAAGGCAAAAATCTCTACAAAATATCTAAATTTATCTTCCACATATTATAAAAAACCTGCTTTTTAGGTGACGTTAGCGTAACCTAAGCAGACGCATTTTTGTGGACGCAAAATAAAACAACTTGTGTTTCTATGTCAATAATAACATCCAATGTAATATCTAGAAGTTACATTAAACGTTATTACTGACATAAAACACAAGTTGTTTTATTTTGCGTCCACAAAAATGCGTCTGCTTAGGTTATGCTAACGTCATCTAAAATATAGGTTTTTTATAGTGACAAGTATGTTTTGTAATCAAAATACTTAGTTGAGAACCACACATGGGGTTGCAAGACTTTTTGGAGACCATCTTGATATTGTACAATGGTTCTAAAATATGTATACCAAGTTTTAGTTTCAATAAATCAAAACTCTATTTTGGGTGAATTTTTTCATTTAATTTTCATGGTTTTATACAATAATTCTTTGGAAAACATTGGTAACGACATTTTTAAATTTGTTTGCAGAGATTAATAGAAAACATCTATACAGACATCTCTCCTTCAATAAGCATCTCCAAAAAAGTTTCACAATTACAAGATGTGCATTTTATGTTCCCTACATATCTTTACAATTAAACTAAAAAAAATTCAACACCAATAATTTTCAAAAAAATATTATATTAAACCATGAAAATTGAATTCAAAAATTCACCAATAATGAAATTTTGCTTTTTTGAAACTAAAATTTAGTATGCTTGATTGGGGTTGCGTAAGAATTGAATATTAATTATATTAGACAAAAAATTCCAATTCTTTTCTATACTATGCAAAAAAAATTGAATGGCACAATAGGCAATTTGTAGGTATTAGACTCCATTGTACATACACCAATATGTTACCCTATGTTGAGGTTGGTTTTGACAAATACAGCTTAAAAATAAGAATGTTGATTATATTGAAGAATTACATGTTTTGGTAGTTTGAAAGTACAAAAAGGATCAAATTATTAAAATGGATTAAAAAAAAGTTTAAGTACATAAAAACCTACTCAAATGAATGAAAATATGTTTAAATGGATGAAACAATGCATTATTGTTGCACAAACTAAGTGTCTGATGGATGACTTCAACTGAGAGTGGAGGATGGAAAAATTACTTCTTCATCCAATGTATTTATTTGGAAGGTATTCGAGTTCATTTTCAATGAATAGTATTGCAAAATCCCTCATTATGATCTTATTGACTTTTCTAAAGAAGAAGATGCTTAACCCCTAAAATACCAAGGCATTTTTTGGCTCCAAAACCACTCAAAATTGTCGTGTCTGCTGCAATCATCCAAGAAACCAAAAAATATTTTTTTAGAATCTAACTATAGGATCTTGTACTTCATTTGTCTTGAATCATGTAGTAAAAATTTCATAAAGTTTGACCATACAAATTGGAAGATATCAACATTTGAAGTTGGAAAAATAAGTTTTTTTGAATGCTGGCTTGCAATTTCAAATGACTTTGACTGCCATTTGCGGAATTTTTTGCACTACTGACCATATATTTAAATTTTGAAAATTTGAGTTGAAAGTGGTAATTAAAATTTTAGAATATCGAAATTAAGATGGAATTGAAAAATCATAATTCCAATGGTGACTCTTTTTGCAATCACACTTCACCCTATCACAAAAAAAAACTGAAAAAAATTGAAAAAAATTGAAAATTACGTTAAAAAATGAACTCTATAAGTTGTTTTTTGAAGAAGATGTGTAGATTGCCCGAAAAAAAAAGATTGTCCATAACTTTCTCATTATTAGTCCAAATAGAATGAATCAAAGCTTCAAATGTAAACAAAAGTATAATCTTTCAATTAAAAATTAGAAAACTAAAAAAAATCATCTTTTTTTTGTTTTGTTTTGTTTTGCCCGGCAAAATGCCTTTAAGACTTTAGATGGCATAACTTTTGCTCCTGGGCATTGATTGAAAAAAGAATTATATTTTTAGAAAGTGAATGTGATTCCTATCTTCAAGAAAAGTTTAAGAAAATCCGGTCAAAATTTAAGGTCACAGAAGCCTGCACGAAATCCCAAGTGTCCTCTGAGGGGACTTTGATACTTTAGGGGTTAACCCCTAAAGCCCCAAGGGTGTTTTCTGTCAAAAAACACTGAAAACTGCCATTTCTGTTGCGTTCACTTAGGAAACCCTTAAAAAAACATTTAAAAAAAAAATATAACTGTAGGATCTTATAGTTCACTTGTCTAAGATCATGTGGTAAAAATTTCATCGAATTTGACCGTACGGATTGAAAGATATGACCATTCAAAGTTTAGAAAAAAGTTTTTTTGAACTCTGCCCGACAGCTCCAGCTGCCTTTGACCGCCATTTGTGGAAAAATTTTGCACTAAGGACTTTGAATAAAAAATCTAATGTATTGAGGATGATGTTATACATATGTTTACCAAAAATCACTTCAAGAAAATGTGTGGAACATATCTAAAAAAAATTTGAAATGACACAATGCCTAGAAAACTGACAATACACTATCTTTTCTTGCTAGCAAGTTTTCTACCTCATAAATTCAATATATGAAAAATCCCAACGGTGGATTGAAAGATTTATTTTCCTTTAACAAACTCCCAAAAAAAAAACAAAAAAAAAACTCTAATTTCTATTGAAATTAGAATGCTTTGGTGAGCCAAAGTCTTGTGGGCAATGACAAAAAAAGGGTCCCGGTTTGTTCCCTTGTGTTCCCGATATGTTCCCTACAGCATTCCATTGCATGGGAACTCCAACTCACTACATCATCCATCTACAATGTACTCCATCCATCAAATGTTTCTATCCAACTACTTCTCTATAAACTTCAAAAATTCATAATTAATTCCACAAATGTCCAAAAAATATGAAACAACTTGGGTTAGATGTCACTTTCATGTTTCTTCCTCTGAAAATCACTGAAAATTATTTCAAGCACTCCATCTTCCCCTAAAAGGCAATCAGCCCTTGAAAACATCATACTCCGCTCTCTATGAACTTCAAAAATTCATAACTAATTCCACAAAGGTCCAAAAAATATGAAACGACTTGGATTAGCCCCTAAAGGACCATTGTCCCTTCGGGGGACAAATGCATTTTTGGGCATGTACCTACGGGCTGACATTTTCTCCTGATTTTTTGAAACTTTTTGTGGACGTGAAAACAATAAAAAAACTGTGAAAATTTCAAAAAGTGTCCAATGCTTCTACAATTTGACATGGAGGTGCCTAATGTAGTAAGCCACATGTACACAAGTTTTTAGAACGTTCCACCCACCAAAGACAAAGTTGTGGCTATGTTTACTCAACTGTGATTATAATTGTGTACATAGAGTGATGTAATTTCTCAAATGTGAGTGAAATTAATTGCACACGCTTCAATTTAGGTGCCACAAAGTCGATTCATGGCTTCTTGGTGCTCATGAAGTCGATTTTGAATGCAAATTATGGACTTTGGAGATTCTTCTCATTACCAAATTTGACCTACTTTTGTTTCAAATTTCACCCAAAGCCCTGATTCAACGATGTAGAATTGACAAATTGAACACCCACAAATCCAAATTGAAGAATTGTTGTGAAATTGAAGCAGGGGCGCGGAGGCACGGCTTGCAGTGGAGCCCCGCAGGCGCGGCCTCGCAGAGGCCCAGCCCCCCTCTCCAACCAGAGGTCGGCGCTCACCTACCCCCCCCACCTCCGCCGTCCAATGGGCGCTGACCAGGCATGGGGCAGGGTCTTCACCTGCTGCCCCCCCCCGGCCTGGTTCTGGCAGCCCAAAGTTTTGCCCGCCTTGAAGTCAACCAAAATGTGACAACCTGGTCTGCCCTTAAATTGAAAAAGACTCATAACTTTTTTTTCTAGAATCCGATTGAAATAAAAATTACATATCCACGAAGCTCTCGCAAAAATACACAACTTCTAAAAATCCCAAAAAATTTGACTTCATATTGAGACCATAGGTACCTGTCCGGACCCATTTTGTCCCCCGAGGGGACAACCGGTCCTTTAGGGGTTAATCCACGGATCACCCTTGTAGTGTATTTGGGATGTTTCTTGCTATTTACTCTTGATGTGAATTTTAGCCATAAAAGTGGTATTTTATGAATTTGAATCCACATAATGAAATGAAGCTTATCCACTATACCTTCAACTCCAATTGAAAATTTAAGGAAAATTATTTTAATGCTTTTTAGCAATTTGAATTTAGGACCTATAACCATTTTGTTGATTTTCTTATTGTTGGATGGTATGGTAACTTTGGTTTATACCACAATGTTACACACTATATTGTACATCTATGGTGAAAATTTCAGATTTTTTGAATATACTTTGTATTTGATATAAATTTTCTTCATTTAAAAAAAAAAATTCACAGTAGTTTCAGTTTTTTCCAGAAAAGATTGAAAATTTTACAACTTGTAACAAGTGATTTCATCTCTAAAAAATAAATGTAAAATTTTTCATTCATATCTAGTTGGAAATGGCAACAAATAGGAAATAGAAATTCTTCACTATATTAAATTAAAGTAGGAACACCATAAGCGGTTAAAATAAGCATTTTAGCTTGTAGAAATTCAGCTCAATGTGTGCAAAAATAAGGATGAAGAAGAATGCAAAATAGAAAAAAAATCAAAAATCTTCAAGAATGAATATTTTATTCAATGCAAATGTGGATTCTTCATTTAGCCTTTTTCTTGTTTCATATAGCTTCACCTAAAAACAACTACTTTTTGGGACTTATTCCTAATGAAGTGTGAGCCAATAAAGTGTGAATAAATCAGATCTTTTTCAGAGCCAACTATTGTTGATTTCAAGACATCCTACTCTGCCCTTAAAAGGGGGAGTACTATTATTGGTATAATAATATGCTCTAAAAGCACTTGGCTTCTTTAAACCGCTCTTATAATTAAGTGTTGAATGGATGTAAGGTGAAGTGATCCCAAAGTTGCTTTACTGAATTTAGTGCAACATGCTACCTAAGTTATTAGGATTTAGTGCAATATGCTACCTCCAAGACAAATGGGCACCAATTTTGGTTACCTTAACCCCTAAAGGACCGGACTGTGTTTTTTGGACTTATAACTTTTTTGGGCAAGTGCATGTGAGCAGAGATTTGCACATTTTGGGCTGAAATTTTAATAGAATGTGGGGACGAGGAATATCTTTAATATGCTCAAATTTCATGACATTTGGAAATACGAGTAAAAAGTTATTGCACAATATGTTGTTTGTTTCTCAACTCGGGCAGTCCGGGCAGATCTGGAAAAAACACTTTTTTAAGAAATAAAAATTTGAAATTTGTTCTTCAGATTTATATGTACTCAAAAAGCTTTGAATCATTGCATTTCAATAGTTGAGTCAAAAGTTATGAGGCTTTTTAGTTTGTGGGCAGTTATGGAATTCCTACACCAAAAAAACCTTTGAAGTCCTTTATTTTCCTGAAATTTCAATATTTTTGAAAAAAAATAATGCTATTGGATGTAGATTGTTTATAACAACAATTCAACCATTTGGATTGGAATTTTTTAATTTTGTAAACGATTTATTAACAATTTAGTATTTTGAATCATTCTCTACTTCTTCCTACTTACTATTTTTTTCCTATATGTTGCACAACTCCAAATGATCTGAAAATTTTCATGTATGTAGCCAACTTGCCCTGAAGAATGAATCCAAAGAAGCACAACCATTTTGGACATTTTTTCATAATGATTTGACCTTGTGAAGTGCAGCTGCCCGGTTTTTTGCAGTGGTCAAAAAAGGATTTTTGCCACTTCAAATGCTAATATCTTGCAATCTACATGGTGGAAATTTCTGAAATTTTTTCCACATGTTCTCAAACTAGAGTACGACAAGATCCTATGGTTACATGGGTCAAAAAATGATATTTTTCAAAAATTTGGTACTTGGACTAGAAATGGCATTTTTGGAGCATTTTTGGTGAGAACATAGTCAAGGAACTTTAGGGGTTAAGAGTGAATAGTATTAAAAAAAAATAGAAAATATAGGATTTTGCAAGTTTTTAAAGGATTATGGGAGTATTATAATACGAAACTAACGAAATAGATGCTAATTCCAATGTAGAGGAAGTTGCACAAAATTGTATTGTTTATTGCAATCTTGACTAAAACCTATTTTTTTCAAGGATTTTTACCAATACACTTTTAGCTCCTGAAATTTTTTAGTAGCAACGGAGCAAAATTTAGCCACTTCTGTGAACGTTGGTAAGGTGGTCCTTAAATGAACCTCTTCAATCATTGATTTAATCAAGAAAAATCTATTAATTATTGTAGGAGCCAATCATTTACTTTGGTTTCCTCCCATCTCTTATAAGCAGTAAGTAGGTGGATTTTGACAGACCTCCAATCATAAATAGGTGCATATGCCCCAAATGTTTAAAAGATCATAACTAATTCAAAAATGCTTGAAAAAATACAAAATCGCTTCTGTTAAGTTCCACACCTATTTTTATTTCTCTGTAAAATGAGCTAAAATTAATTCTGTGCATGGAAACCTATGACAAACGTGGACCAGTCCTTAAATGGTTGCTTTTAATTAGAGCAGACGATTTTATTCCGCCTTCCATGCCATATGTGACTTGCCACACAAGCCATCCTGATTTTGAGTGAGCTACCAACAGGGTCTCAAGTGGACGGACAGGAAGCAAGTCCATGAATCTCGGACTGGTGGTGCTCACGGCCTCCGTACTTCTGCTGCCAAAGTGCTCATTGAAATTGTGCAGCTGCAGTGAATGTGTCATTCCTGTTTGCATTGATACAGTTGGTAGAAAAGATACCACAATGTTAATTAGAACTGAACATATATATGCAGGGCTGTCAGTGTAGTACCTTGAGCTCATATATGTGCTGCAGTGGGCCAAATATCCCGCCTCCCAGGGCCCATGTTTTTTAGATGTACAACTTTGATTTCAAGACGGCATCTCCCCCCGCCTTCAGAATTCAATTGACACCACAATTTCCACAGGCCATTCATCATCATCATCATAATAACAACAACAACAGCGTTGGCTTGAGGACCATCATCAATGGAGAGTCTGGGTCTCTGGCATGGGAGGTAGTTTGACTGGCTATGCCTTGGACAGGGCGGGGCATTCAAATCTACGATCGAACAGGTTGTGGGATTGATAACGAAACTCATGCACAAGGACTTTGAGTCTTCCAGTAGTGAATATAGAAAACAAATTACTGCATAAACTGTCCAATATAAGCATCATAGTCCCCAAACACATCTTCTTACCAAGTTGTCATAAGTTAATTTCTGTTGAGTTTTTCTGGCAATTGAGAGGAGATTCCTACCAGTAAACACCTTGAGATGTTTTGTTTTTTGAGATCTTACAAATAGATTATCAATTTCCAAAGTGCTGATTATAGGTGTACCAAAATCAACTCTGGACTCTCATGATCAATAGCATTAATTTTGTTCGATTTTGTCATTTTGCTCACCTGTGATCAACAATAAATTGAAGTCAACTATTTTTACTCTTTTAATCTGAATCATGGGGGGGCGTTGTCGACACAGGTTTATCAAACGATGGATAATTGCAAGCAAAGAGCTGGACAACATTGTAGACTTGCACATTGGCACTCCCTGGCCTCTTACTGGAAGTGACAGCAACGTTGGCTCACACTTTCGAGGTGACGAGTAGCAACAGCATCCGAATTGGAATCCCCAGTTTTGTATCTACCATGGTGAGATGGAATCAAGAGCTTCGGCTTCTCGTGCAGGTGAGGTAGCATTATTTTTTCTTGTATCAACATTTGTTCTCGGATTTGCATGTGCTTTGGTACAGAATTGTGGGCAACCAGACAGTGAGCTGGTGCAGTTGCCCGTGAACCCCAGTTTTCGGTGTTCTAGCTTAACAATCTGGATTTCAGTTGATAATTTCATGGTGCTGGCAGCAATAATCTGAAGAATTGATATAAACTAAATTAGTGCAGCATTGGGTGACTCATGCGATAGCAGTGTTTTTTTTAGGCCTCGTGAGGCCCAAATGCCTCCAAAAAAACTGGGCTGCATCAAGCCTATAGGAAATATTGAAGAAAATTTGGATGGTAATGCCAAATTGCTCCAATTTTTTTTTTAAATTGGATGAAATTGCCAAATTTAAATGAAACTCATCCAACTATGTGGATGTAAAGATAATTCTATCCAAAATATAGATGAATACTAAAATATTTGACCACATCATTTTCTTGTATGTTACCACTTCAGCACTTCTCCAAAAACCAAAAAAAAACCCTGGTGCGAGAGCTCTCCTCCCTTGAGTTCAAAGTTGCAAATCCTGCAATTTGGTAATCTTTACGTCCTGATACTCTGAAAGTGTCTTCAATTTTCTTCACTATCTATAGTAGACGTTTGGCAACTTTTTTTGCAAAATTGCCAAGTGTCATCACTGAATTGGTGGGAAGCCTGTAGCATCCCACGTTCCCACAGAGAGATAATACTGACCTCTTAAATATTACTTCTCTAATATCACATTCTGTGTTTCCCTCACCAAGGATTAGGGAATGGAATTATGGTAGGACCACCCATACCCAATTACTTAAATCCCTAAAAGACCAAGGCACATTTTGAGCAGAAATTGTCAAACACTGTCACTTTTTAGAGCAACAAGAAAAAATTGGAAAAAAATAGTTTTTTTTCAAAGTTTAACCGTACAAATTTTTACTATACTTCTCTAGGAATGTGTGGAAAAAATTTCAAAAACTTTGACCCAAGGATTGAAAGATTATAATGTTTGAAGTTAGAAGGAAAAGTCAATTTGCTCAACAGGGCCAACAGGCTTTAACTCCTCCTAAAGTGAATTTTTTACACTAAACATGTTTTTTTTTACATTTGCATTTGTACCATGTAAGTTACATACCTGCCAAATTTCAGAATTATTGGAGGAGTTTTGCACATGCTGCCCAAAAAATTTAAGGCAACATATCTATTGATCCGGACACCTAATAAAAAAAAATGGATATTCCCACTAAGGAGGTAAATGTTCACACCTTGTATCAAAATTTAAAGAACATTGGTTAAAAATGACTTTGTACACATCTACCATTAGAAAAAATTGAGACCCTCAAAGGGGTTGCTTCCCTCTGAGGGGAACATCCCTATTCACAAACAAAGGTTATTCATTTAAAAAATTTAAAAAAATAAAATTAATATAATAATATTATTATATTAATAAATGATAAATAAATAATAAAATAAATAATATTAAAGTAATAATAAAATAATTCTCAAATTAGCAAGCTGATGTGGTTGTCATGGTGCCACATCAGATTGTGAAATTTTATGATTTGATTTTTTTTTAAATTAACTATTTTATATTTTTTTAAGTATTAAATTTTTTTTAATGCACTGTACAATGCTATCTAGGCCCTCCAATTTGCTAGCGGCAAATTTTTTTTTAATTTAATTTTAAAAAAAATTAAAAAACTATAAAACTAAAAAATTAAAATCAAAAAAATTCGGCCGTTGTCATAACATTCAGTAGCTTGTGTTGATGTTGCCTTGGTTCTACAATGATGGTGTGCCTCTATATCCTCCACCTGTCTAATTCATTAGTAACTACTGATGAAACACTGTTGGGGGGTGGAATATACTAGACCATCACTGTAGAGCTATTGAATGTTGTGGTTCCCTTGTTCCCCTCACTCACAGCCTTTTGAAGGCTCCAATTCTTTCAAATGTTGAGATCACTTGTGTACGTTCAACGGTCATTCAATCCTTCAACAATTTGGGACCAATCGTGAGTAGTTATGAGGCAATGTAAATTTTTCCCATGTAGAAAGATCTCGAGAAAGATAGGAAAAAGGGGGGATTGCAATTTTTTTTTGTATTTTAATTTCCAAAATTGAATTAGGGAGTTAATTTTGGGAGTCTAAAAGTGCTCCAAACATATAAGCAATGTCTAAACTCTCTTCAGCTCCTATCATTCAAGAACTACTTTCCCGCTCACTAATACCTATTTTTTTGCTCGCTACTTCGGGCCATGAGTCATGACCTTATTTGTCTTAATCTTGAAAAAGAGAAAATTAAGTGCTTTTTTTCCTAACTTTTTTTGGGAGATTCTTGACTCAACTAATTAACATAAATAAGTAAAAAATCAAAGTCCATAGTGCAAAAGATTTGAACTAAAAAGACTCAAAGCCAAAAAATCTAGTCAAGTAAGGTGCCAAAAAACTTCTTTTTTTCACTTTAAAAGCATATATCTTGCAATCTACATGGTCAAAGTTTTTGGAATTCTTCCACATATTCATATACTATTCAAGTATAAGATCTTAAGGTTGGATATGCAAGAAAAAACAATTTTTAAAACTCTTTTCTCTTTGCAATAGAAATGACAATTTTGAGTGTTTTTTGATAGGAAAATCACCTTGGTCCTTTAGAGGTTAAGATAGAAAAACTTCTAAGCTTTGGTGGGAATACAATTTTTTCCCAATCTGTGCCAAGGAGCAAAAGTTATGCCATCTTAAATATAATTTTTACATCACTGGCTAGTAGAAAAAAATCTACAAAAATTGAAATTAAATTATTTTTTTTTCCTTATAGATCTATTTTTACCTACATATAAAACTTTGGTTCATTCCATTTGGATTAGTGATGCAAAAGTTATGAATAATCTTATTTTTTGGACAATCTGAGCATCTTATTTTCTTCAAACAATAACTTATAGGATTCATTACTGAATGCAATTTTCACAATTTTTCAATTTTTTTGATAAGGTTAAGTTTACTTGCTAGAAGAATCTCACCATTGAGTTTATTGTATTTCAATCCCATCTTAGAGCTATTAACGGTTTTGTTTTCTTTCAATCTTGGAGCTACTTCTACTTAATAATTTTTTAAAGAATGATAATCAAGTGTATTTTTTGAATTTTTTTTCCTAGACTTTCTATTCAAGTTCAACTCAATTTTTTTTTTATTCAAAGTCAACTATGCAAATTTTTTCCACAAACGGTGGTCAAAGCCTTTTGAAATTGCAAACCAACGTTCATAAAAACTTTCCTTTTCAACTTTGAATGCCAATATCTTCTAATCTAAATGGCCAAAATTCATAAGAATTTTACCACATAATCTCAGACAAGTAATTTTGGGTGTACACAACAAAAATGGCAATTTTGAGTGGTTTTCAATAGAAATGTGGCCTTGGTCACTAGGGACTAAGACAACTTGATTTCACTATTATATGTGCTTCAAATTCACTCTACTTTTTAACTCTTGCTTGTTTGTATATCTAAGCACTCTAATGTCTAATTTCTAGATGCCAAACAGATTAAAACTCAAGTTTCATCCTCATTACTATTTGGATGAAGTCATCCTTAATTTGTGGAGATACTTTATCAAGTTGTTGTTCTATCTAATGGTTGGCTTTGGTGTTAGTAGAGTACATATTTTTCTAAAATTGCAAATGTGGAAGTATGTCAAGTGGTTGACCAAGCCAAAATTGCATTGATTCTACTTCAAAACTGGATTTGCAAAAATGAGGTCATAGATTTAAAGGACACAAAAATCTCAAAAAATGACCATGTCCAGAGAACCTTTGTTCAAGTACATTCCAACAAATTTTACTTAAAAAAAAGATAATATTTTCCTTGTAATTGAATTTAGAAAGGATTGTGAAATTTTCGTTTCAAAATTTTATACAAAACATTGGTGATAGCATTGCTGAAGCTAACCATACGGATGGAACCAAAAACTCAAAGTCTACAACTTTTATTTGTATATCACTTCCAAAATATTCTTCCAAATAGCACTTTATAATGATTTTTTCAAATTGTGAATTTTGGGGAAGGCTCTATACATTGAGGGGATAAATGTGATGACAACGCTTGTAATATGTCAAAAAAGGGATTTACCATGACCTCTATAACTTTTATAATCCCTAGTACTTTTAATCACATTTACATGTAACGATGAAAAATTCTTTACCAACATATTCATTTTGAATACCAGACTTTGATGAAATAATAAAAGAGCAAGTTACTTGTACGAAACAGTTGCTATAATTAGATTTATATATTTTTATGAGCCTATAATTTCATTTTAATAATGTTTATAAATCTACAGTTTGCCAAACACATGAACTCCACACAGTAAATCCAAAATGGATTTTATGCTGTAATTGTAACAAGTGATTCTGGTATGAAACCTCTTTCAACAATTTTTTTATCTTGTTGCTAAATTTGAGTAAGAAGTAACGAAGTGACTAAATTTCAGCAAGAAGTTATCTATATTGATCCATTTGGGTTCCATAATATACTATAACAAGCTAGATTTGGCGAATTCTAGGTCCAGGCTCGGATGGAATTGGTGAAAACCTGCACCCAAAAACCACAAATTCTCTATACCCTCAAATTAGGTATAGTTACCTCATGCAAGACAAAAGGTATACCGAAAGCTAAGAGGTAAACCATTAAGACTTCAACCAATTCAGGAGAGAGTAGTAACTTACTTCGAATCATACTGGAACTACATGTTATGTTCGAGCTCACTGCAATTCTAACCCCTAAATCTCCACCACTAAACCCTGAGCTGGAACCGTTGAGTTTGTTGGGGTGTCCAGGACGCCTTCTAAATTCTCATGATTTGTGCCCAGGTCCTGATGTACTGACCTACACTGAGCATTCCGGATCAGTGGCATTTTGTCTCCGGCAAGGTGAGTGAAATACCAAGCAACCAAACCCTGAAATCTAATTACCTTCTCACCGGGTGCTTCCCCCTTGACGCTCCAGAGCTTCTCATCTAAGTTAGTTCTATCAAAAGTTGGTAACCCTTGGAATCGATGTATCCTACTATGACTGCTTGGGCACATATGAGATATCAGCCTGCTCCATGAGCCAGTCTAGTACCTTTGAGCCTTCTAGAAGCTCCTGTGCCTGTCCAACATCACCAACAAAGTCAACACAGATGTTTAGAATAAAACATAAATGGTAAACGCTACCAAAACAATTGGGAAAATTCACCACTTCTAAGCTCTAGAACCGTCTCAGACAGTACCTTGCCTTGCGAGCGTTACCACATTATAGCTCATGATGGTCACAATCTAAACCTTCATTCAAAAATTTAAATGTCTCCGAGGAATCTCAACATTTTAAAAAAGTTCGATAAATTTACCTGTTCCTTTACACGAGCCTCATCGTACTCCTGATCATACCGCTTGAATTCCTCTATCGCGTTGTTCACCTCGACCTCAAGTTCCTCCTCTGAAACCTGTTCATTAAGCATATCTTCCTAGTTCAGCGTCCTTGCTGGGCACTACAGCTTAAAAAACAATCAAGCTCACAAAACATATGAAAAATGTCGAGCAAGCAGAGGCTACTTGCATGAAGATGCCAATGAAGATGTCAAGAATCATATGAAAGATTCTCATGTCATGAAAACGACTTGGAGACATCCCACGTCGTGAGAACCTGAAGATGATCAGTTGTCCCGTCATGTACGAGCACAACATGGGCCCAAAAGAATTGCACTCTAAGCCACACCTACCTCCAAATTCTCTAACTTGAAAATCTCTGTCACAGCAAGACTCTGCTTTACAGAATCTGAGATTCTGGGCTTCTGCGCAACCAGGTAGTTTTGAACCATCTCGGCGCTTGACAATGCCACTACCTGCTCCTTGGCTAGTTTCATACTTGCCTGCATGATACCAAGGTCTTCAAAACCAGATAAAGCTACACTCTAATTAAAATGAGTTATATGAACGGCAGATATATGAACGGCAACAACGAGGGTCTAGAGTTGCATTTTGCTTCAACATCACAAGGTCAGATGATTTGTAGAGTCACTAAAACTTCCAACACTTATAAAAGCGCATGAATGCAAGTGAACTGCGTACCTGTAATTCAATCAGCTTGGCGGCATACATTTGGCGACCTTGTTCCTCCAACAATGAGTTTGGTATGTCCAGATCCACAACCTGTTCAACATAGGAGGTTCAGATTTACATGTTGACTGCATCATCTACTATTCATCATTAAGCTCAAACTTCGCCTCTGGTCAAACAAATATGCTAATCTCTCAACAAAGAGGGCTGCGAGAGAAAAATATCAATTAGTAAATACCTTAGAAAGTTCACTGGTTATGGCATACTGCGTTGCTTGCTTCTTTATTCTGTCAATCTGCTCGGTATGCTTCTTCAGCAGTGCTTCCTTGACCTGCGTAACCACAGAAAGTGCCTTCAAAAAATGCAACTCCACTGTATGAATTACAACAGGATTTCAGCACAATAACAGAAACGATGGTGTCAATTTTGAAAAATAGTTAAAGAATACAAACCTCAGTGACGGTTGTGCAGTTCTCTATGAGCTGTGGTGCAAGTTCGTCGTTGAGCTCTGGAATTTGCCGGATAAAAAGTTCCTTGCCTTCGACCTACAACATATGACATGCATCCAAGTAGGTCAAGAATGCCGGCTTAACCAGAGTCTCCAAGAACAAATATCCACCAGGTGACA
Organism: Neckera pumila; assembly: GCA_963969595.1. Classification (NCBI taxonomy): domain Eukaryota; kingdom Viridiplantae; phylum Streptophyta; class Bryopsida; order Hypnales; family Neckeraceae; genus Neckera; species Neckera pumila. The sequence continues at coordinate 16,539,076 of OZ018409.1, forward strand.
CACCACACTAATTAGCATTCATTTCTCACTCTACGTTGAAAGTGCTACACATGGTGGCAAATCATCTAATCTGGTCTCTTCAATATATGTCGTGAAAAAGGACGACAGAGATATGGCACTAACTGTAAAGCGAGCCTGCAACCCACGAAGAGATTCCTGTTCCCACGTTTCAGGAAATGTGAGGTCAAAGCTCCTAGTCTCCTCGTTCTGAATGCCAATCAAGGCTTGTACAAATCCCGGTAAAAAGCTCCCTCCCTCGTCTGTATCAAGCTGGAAACCTACATTCGCCAAACACAACGATCAATCGAACATTCGTCTTCAAACACCGTCTTCACATTCGACGTAAACGATAAAAAAAAGTAACAAAACGAAAGGTTCGGCAACAATAGCGCAATCCAACTTAGAGCATCATGACAAGAGTGCAGAAGTGATTTAGCAGTGGCCATCGAAGAGCACAAAAAGGGGGACATTTAAGATCTGGCATCATCCTTACTATTTGATAAGAGTCTTAAAAATTTACCTTTCTGCTTGCATGATAGAATCTCGTCACCGGTAGTGCCGTCTTCATTCAGTCGAACTGCAGAAACATCAACGATGCCGACATCACCCGCCTAAAACCACAACCCACACTATTAGTGCCTAAAGAACTGGTATGATAAAAGTCACGTATGGATGGAACGAATTTCTCCAAGCCAACGAATGAAGGACGAATGTAGCCGAGTACAATCAGCTTACCTCCAAACCTCTGCCTGTGACTACTCGGAGAGAGCCCAAATCTTTCAATCTTGACTGGAGCTCAGCATCGGCTGCTTTCTGTGCAGCCGCTGCATCGTCCATCTCGCATTCCACCGTCACTTTGAGGTTCTTGTATCCATTTTCTGGGTTCCATTTCACTTCCGGCGCCACATCCACTGCCACATCATAACTTTACTTCCAAGATTTTAGACCTACTGCAACCAATATGGTCCAGCACGGTAAACTCCAATGAGCGTTCTAGTGGTGACTCCAACGTGAGGAACCATTCTATTTCTTTACTTGCAGATATTTCTCACTAAGAATAACATAGATAATATGTAAAATTTTATCTGAATCTATTGCGTGAATCTACTGCGTAAAAAAGAGAGTGAAAAAAGACTGATAATTTTTATATGATCCTCATATCGTACAAAGTACACCAGGAATGAAGCCTAGGAATCCTTGTTAGATTCTCTTTTTATTGCATACCTCAGGGGTTTCTCTGGGGTGAAATCAGCTGCCAAATCGGCAAACTTTGATGAAATGTGCTCTGAATCCTTCAATGATCTCCCAGCGACCTGAAGTCAAACAACCTCAATCCCATTTCAAAATTACCACTTCAAACAATGACAGCATCTACACTCACCACAAATTCAAACCCAAGTGGCCAAACTAAGAATAGAGAGACCAATTTGGAAGCTAATATTGTAGAGTGACCCACTATTTGAGAAAGGTGAGTGACGAAATGACGAATTTCCACACAGGATAGCACGGGTCTCAACAAATGTGGTGACTCTGCGTGTCCCACATCTTACAGAAAAATATAATTTCATGGCAAATACTGTATCCCCATGCGGTAGGGAAATATAGTAACTTCCGAGCCATATTTATGGTTCCAAAATGTAGAAAATGATATCTTCTCTCCACTGATTTAGTTATCTTACTTCAATCTTCCTAAATGATTCATTTCAATTCCAATAGATACGGAAGCGGCCAAATTGCACTTCAAATTCAAGCATATAGTTTTAATAACAGAAACCAATCTGCGAGTGCACAAATCAAGAATACGATCCAAAAACTGACAGAATGCTCTCAGATTTGAATATCCATAAACTGAACTTGGTAATAGTGGGTTAAACCGAGGTAATCAGTACTCCATAACGCGAGAGAGGAAAAGCATTAAGAATTAGAAACATCTACATGACCTAGGAGAGGTTTAAATTTACGAGTAGGACAAGGCAACTTACAGATGACATTGCTTCTGGAAGGGTCCGCTTCAGTACAGCCTCAACCGCAGAGGAACGGATCTGATCACGGCCGATAAAATTGATAAGCACTGATTCGGGTACACTCGTGCCAGGCCTGAAGCCCGGAATCTGCGCGTTATTCCAAGTCACTCGTGTTAAAATCAAAAATCGTAATTCAAGTTGTCTTCCTTTAGTTGCTTATGTTCGTTTAGGAATCCTAGTCTAATTTGAGAGAGCATTAAAGATCAAAGTGGAAAAAAACTCCAAGGGCTCGAGAAGTAAGTTTTGATGTTCATTAAACAATGAACTTAACTTCAGAATCAAACGCAAGAAAATTGAAGCCAAGTACAGTGTCCAAGTGAGAGCATCCTGCAAACCCTATTTAAATGAATCCGTCAAAAAGTTAACCTAATCTAACTTTTTCAGCCAATTGAAGTTAATGCAGCAGCCGCAGTTATCAGTTGTAAACAAGCAACCCCCACCTTAGCTTGCTTGCTGAATTCCTTCAAAACTTGCTCGTAGCAGTCTTTGCACACACTTGCTGGAACACGGACATTTAACTGAACCTGTAAGCATTGCCAAAAGTACCGTCAGCCAGCTGAAAGAAATAAAATGACACGCATTGCTACACAGCAAGATATCTGGTAAGCAGCATGTCACCAGATCCGCAGAATAGAGTACATCATCGCAATGTCCTAAGTGAAGAACAAATACTGTTGGTAGATGGAAGATTGAAGCCCCTAAAAGCCCACTAAAATTTTGAAATGACCATTTTTTCCTATCGTGTCTAGAAAAGTAAGTACCCTGGAATTGGGTTCAAGAGTCTCGACAATTTCCAAGCCCAGCGATGGGGTCCCAGACTCCTCCTTAACAGCGACCTCACTCGCTCGTACAACCACAGCCTCCCCTCGCCTCCTGCTTTGCTCCTGTAGTTGTGGATGGCAAAACAAATCTGCAAGGTTGGATCCATTGCCAGCTCTTGACTGGAGTCTTCTCGACTTCTACAGAAAAATATCGGTTCAGATATCTCACTTGGCCATAATGGGTGTAAGCTTACCTTACATGCTCTTTAGCTATAATGCAACCGATACCAACTGCTTGGAAAGAGTTTAACACGTGAGTGAATATTTTCCTAGAACTAATGGTCCATGCGGAATTGGTATTAGGAGTGGCGTTAACAAATTTCTTCAGGTCCAAAGGTGTATCTAAATTCATGCCTAATACAGTAATACTCAAACTAAGGAACGGGCCTTGAGGTAGTGAACCCTTTCTTGTGGGAGGCCTGAATCTCATGAGTAGTGTAAATGCTGACACATATATTTTCAGAATCTAGTGCTTGTGATATTGAAAAAACCTAGAACCCATAGACCGTAGCTTCGAAAATTCATAACTTATTCAGAAAGTATCCAAAATATTACATAATTTCGTGCCCTGGAATCCTCTCAAAAAACGGGAACAGGACCCAAATTTCAAAAAATCCCATTCGAATGAGAGAAGCCACCCAAACACGGGAATGCGTTCTCTATCAGTCATTTATTACATTAACGTCCTCCTTCGCACAATGCACTTCAAAAGCCATGATATTTTATCATACTTCCCAAATGACGCCGAACTCGCATATTCCGAACCAAAACCTAAACCCAAAGGAACGAGCGCTCACACAGATTCACGAACTTATCCCAACAATTATTGTAAAATCTCCATTCACCCCACAGGTGAACCTTGAACCTTTCCCTACAACAATCTAGAGATTCGCACCATCCAAAGTTTTGCACACTTAATTTATGTTAAGCTCAAAACCAATTGCAAGAAACTAAATGTCCATAGCTTCAGTATTTTCGCACATGGCACATATCAAATCTCACGTGTAACTATGATCAATGGAGCCTCTGATGCACTGTAAGGTGAATGGCGTCTCTACCTTAGTTGCAAACTGCAATCCCACGGAGAACCCCCAAATTCGGAACCCCAGATTGTCCCCAAGTAGCGTGCATCCCAAAGTGCAAATTGTGCAAGAGGGGTTCGTGACTGACCTTCGAAAGCTGAAGATTGCATGAGAAGGAAGCCACGAAGCGCAGTCGGTGAGTGGTGGGAGGCAGGAGAGGTGAGGAAGGTTGTTGTGGGTAGAGAGAAGAGAGCTGGGAAGCGGTGGGCGCAACCGCCATAGCCATCGCCATGGCTGCTGCTGCTGCTAAAGCTGCAAATCAGAAAATTTGAGGATTGTTTGTGAAGGAAAGATTGAGAATGGTGTGATGGTGGGTTCGGATATTTTCGTGGGGGATCATGGAGGGGATGCCGGAGGGTTTTGCACTTGTTGTTGCCGGTGAGGTGGGGTAGGAGGAACTGAAGGTGGGGTCTTGGCGTGAGTGGATAGGGGGAGCCACGTGGTGGTCGTTGGACCCTGCGCCAGCGGACCTTAATGCCATGTCATCCTATTCCAGGTCGGAGAACTTGGAAAGGAAAAATGCATAACTTAGAATGAGCCTTCGTTCATCCATAGAAGGAACTATTGTTAGCCACTTTCATTTACTCCGTAAATATTGGTGATTTCGTGTGCAATTTTCTTTCACTCTACTTTTTTAAAACATTGCCATTGTTTCGCATGAAACATGGCTTAGTAGAGGAGTTATGTAGTATTGACTTTTTTTATATAGGCTCAGTGCTATCTTGTTCCCCCACTCTCCCACAGCATGGTGCTACATTATTTGCCATTTTTTACTACTGTTGATGCAAAATAAGATGGTGGCAGGCCATATTGTTTGGCCATGTTGGCAAACCACATTGGTAAAGACAAATAAACTAACAATTGTTTCTAAAGGATATCCAGAATTGTAGCTTAGTATATAAAAAAATGACACGAGAAGATGGCGTGCCAAACAATGTTTTCAAGTGGGCTAGCTTAGTAACCACCATCCCTGACCTCGCAGTGTGTAGGGGGGGTGATCCTTCTTCTAGGCTGTAGGAGGGTGATCTTTCTTCCGGGCTCAGTAACCACCGTACCAGGCCTTTGTTTTGTGAAACCATGGCAATGTATTGAAGCAGCTAGGGCCAAAATGAGGTAAAATTTTGGTGAAAATTCACCTTCCCAAAAATTAGGTGGATTGAAGCTGGATTTTTGAGATTTATGTAGGTTGTTGCATTCACTACTACTTTAAAATGGAATAAGTTATTTGCACCTAATATTGATCCAAATAGACATTTGAATTGGTTCCTATAAATTGTCAAAATTATTGTTGGATCCTTTTTGGAAGGAGAAAAGAAATTTCAAATGCTCTTTACAATTATTTTTTGGATGTTGTATGAATGACTGACTATGAATTCTCAAAGTGCTGAATACAAGATTGTCTGAATTTGATCCCAAGCTTCCATATTCATTTGACTTACATTTTAAACAAGTATCTAGATAGGATGGTTTTGCAAACATATCACAATTAGGTGCGGTAACCTAAATATTAAGAGAATTCAACTATTCAAAATTAGTTGTATACTTTATTGTTTTTTCTAGTGAAAAAAAGAATATCGCAAAAGGTTCAAACAAAATACTATTCATTATTATAAGGTGTCCTGATTCATTTGAAAAGAAGGCTCTTTAGAATCTAGGAAAAATATTTTTCTAAAAGATGAGGTGGCCTAATTTCTTTGGATCACACAAAGAATGATTCTTTAGCTTGATTCTACTTTCTTGGGACTTCTATAGGTGTTTCTAGGATCTTCATATCCTATTACATTATATTATGACAATATATATTTTGGATTATAACAAGTATTTGGTGATCTACACAACACACTCATAACAATTTATCACACCCAGGCAAGCATTTATTGAAAGAGTTCTAAATTATCCTTGGCTCTTGCAATTTAAGTTTAGGGTTAGTTTTTCGAATCAACAATCACCACATAGTTATGTGGAGTTAGGTAGGGTAGTCAAGTTTGGGCCAAAAAAATTCAACTAATGAATGAAATATTCAAGATGAATTTTTGATCTAGTGTTTTGTAATTTTCATTAAAGTGATAAAAAAAATAAGATGATTGAAAGTTAGGTGAGTGGAACAAAATAGAAGACAATAAAGACATGATCACAATTCTCAATGAACGGCAACATGCTTAGTTAATGGAATTTAATAAAATTCAAAATTACTACATGCTATTGATGGTTTAGATTGAAATTCTTCATATACGTTAAGGAGAGACTTCAAAGATGTTGGTATTACAACTTATTCATTTGATAATTGGATACAAAGAAAATTATTCAAGATTTTTTTTTGGGTGATTTGAGATCATATTTGGGATGCTCCCAGCCCTATCCAGAGATAAACCACTTTGAAAATTCGTAGAAATGACAATCTTTTTTGGAAAAATAGAGATCCACCTAAGCTTGGTTAGAGTGAAATTTGTCAACCTATGAAAAATTAATTTTTTTTTTTTTTCATTGACTCTTCGCCAAAGTTCACCTCTTAATCCCTAAATGCCCAAGGCCTGTTTTGAGCCTCTTGGAATTTGCTCTAAATTGAACTAAAAGCCAACATTTTGATAGGTTAAATCAATTTTTTTGAATTGTAACTGTGTAAATTCAAACCATGCATGTTAGAAATCACATAGGAAAAGAAAACACAACAATGTCATTTAAGGATTGAAAGATTATAATATTTGACCATTAGGGTGTTAAAACTATGAAAATCTTTGAGCTCTCTTTTTGCATGTTAAATCTAAAAAATTCAAGACCAAAAAATATGAGGTTGAAGGGCCTAACATAAAAAACCCCAATCAATTTATGACTTCTCAAAATCTACTCTACAATTTTTTTAAATGAATTTCTAATGTGATTTTTTCTCCAAGATCTAGTGTATTTGAGGCTATTTCCAAGAGTCCTCAACACTACAAAAAGTCAAGACTGCAATGGGTACCTTTGTACAAAATCTTGAATAGAAAAATCATAATTGTTCATTTTCAAAATTGGATTTTTATGTTAAAACTAGACTTTAAAAGGAATCTTTCAAAATATAAACTACTAAAAATAACAATTTGGTAAGGTTTTATTTAACTTCAAAGTTTCTTCGACACCACATTTGGGTGCCCTGGGCATTTAGGGGTTAAAAATCATATAGTATACAAAATTTTAATTTGCACTCTAACATTAGAGAAATTCTCAACCCTTTGGAGGGTTGCTCCAGAGTAGTTGAAAGCACCTCACAATGATTTGTTTTTCCCCTATAGTTGATCACCTAAAGTCACGATGTCCGATGTGGTTCGAAATCCAAGTTCCAGCAGTTAAAGAGTCAGGGTTCAAGTCTTGTAATGCACCTTAATCTTGATTATTGCATACCTTGTTTTCTAATCAAGTTATAAATAAAAAAGCAAATGTCAAAAATAGTCCAAGGACATCTACCATCAAGGTGTTTTTTTTTTTTTTTTTTTGAAACAAACAGACAATTCCCATTGCAAGGGAAAACAATACTTCAAGGGTTTTTTTAGTGGCATCATAATAGACTTAATTCATTGACAATTGGTGAGAAGGAAGGATGAAGAGGTTATTTTTATAGAGAAATCAATTGTCCATGGTGAATCTTCAAAGGGTATGGGTTAGTTAGAAGAGAGATCACTCATTGTCAAATGCAAGAATTGTGTTAAAACTAGAATTTCAGACCTCATTTAGGTGTAGTAGAATGAATCTTTTCAAAAAACTTTGAACTAAACAAAGTTGGAAAATCAAGCTAATTTCCAACTTCAAAAATCCGTTTGAGGTTTCAAGCATCCGGTAAAAAGTTATAAACAAAACTCTAAAAGGGGTTGAAAAGGAGATTTCTTTGACTTTTTAAAATACCATCTCCTAATTTTATCCAGAACTTTTATTGGAGGCTCTAAACCTCAAATGGATTTTTGGAGATGAAAGCTAGCTTGATAATCCAACTTTCTTTGGTTCAAAGTTTTTTGAAAAAATTAATTCTACTATACCTAAATGAGGTCTAAAAATTCTAATTTTAACACACTTATTACTTTAAATTTAACTATGAGCGGTTGTGAAACCATAAATTCTAAATTACATATCGCATATGGATTGTTCTACTTCGTACCACCCCATGTGTACATAAGGAGCTTCTCTTCTAATCTTCAAACTCCTTAAATTAAGTGGCTTTAGAAGCTAGTGGAAAGATAAGAGTTCTCTAATTTTTTTGCAACTAGCTTGAAAATCCACTTCATATTTCTTAATTTCATTGAATTTGATTAAATTCACTTCAGGAATTACGCACATCTACAGGGTGGATTTCTTTAGGGGGTAAATTTTTCTGGATGCAAAAAATAGAGTTCTAAAGGTTTCCATAATTTTTCAGATTTTTATTTCTCAAAACGTATTTACTATGAATTTTTTGGTTGAAGATTCTGATTGACTATTCTAGTCATAGAGACTTTCCTATTTCCAACCAAAGGATTGGTTGCAGTATTGAAAGTCTTGAAGGCAATCCCAATGTGCGACAACTATCTCGAAAACCATACCATAATTAATTATTGTACATCTCCTCCTTCACGGAAAGAGAATAGCATACATGGCCACAATGGGGCGTCGATTAGGAATGGGTTGCCTCCCCTAATAGACTAGTTTGGTCACTGTGGAGCGGCCCTCCGGAGGGCTGAGAATTTTTCTAATGAGTAGATTTAATTGTGATTTGTTCTATTTAAGAATTTTTTATGGGTGATTTTAAGTTATCTTTTGGATGCTCTGGTCCTACCTGTGCATATTAAAAACTCATTAAAACAGTTAAATCTTATTCCCAAAGAGCACCTCACCCCACAGTGGTTGCCTTGAACGAGAAGTAATTGCACGTCATTAACCCTTGAACGTCGAGGCGGACATTCTGCGTCCGATGAATGACAAGAGAATCTCCTGTGTAGGACAGAAATGCAACTATTCATCCTCCAAATTTTGTTGTGAAAAGGAAGGTCCTTTACAGTAGTTTGACTTCCAATGAGTACTTTTTCATTATTTTAAGCCAATTGTTCCCACGGTTTTGCAAAAGGGTGATTTCCACGGCCACCAGCCCGGCGTTTAAGGGTTAAACTCTGTTCATCCAGATCCAAGGCCACTGAACCGACTGAACCCTGAACCCGCCAAGTGGGCGCGGTTGCCAGCACTCAAATACAATCCCGAATGCGCTTCTGCGCTCCTGATTTCACCAAATGCACTGCCAATCCGACGAGCTACAAGCTTCACAATGCAGTTTCCACAGAAATTGAGGTCAGAAATTGGGCTTTGGCGACGGTGGAGCCCATGAGTTGGAGCGTCTTTTCTAAAGTTGGAGGAGAATTGAGGAACCTCGTTGTAGATTGTGGGTTGCTTGAGTTGGAGGAGAATCGATGGCAAGGGTGGTGCGCTTGTTGTGTCTGGGGTTTGCAGTTTGCGCTGCTCTCTACCTCCTGCTCTGCTTGAGCTTGATTCCTCTTTTGATGCGGCCGCCTCGACCGATTTTCCCACCTGCAGAAGACCAAGACGTGGTGGCTGATTTTAATAGGGAGCCTTCTTGCTCGGCACAAGTCGACTCAGGTGAGACGCTCGGTGCCATCTGAATAATGATTGGTGAATTTTGGTGTGCGAATGGTTAAATTCTTTTCGATTGAGTGTATTGTGAGTGGTATCGGAAATCACAATTTTTATGTCGTGCCACTAGAAAGACACTAATTGGTTTGAAAATGGCCGGGTTCTTTCCAATTTCTTGCATAGTGAGTGGTTTTGGAAATCGCGATTTTTGAATTTCAAGTGTTACCACTTGTAAGGACACTGGTATCTATTAGGAAGGACATTTTACAATTGTGTGGAACGCAATCTTTCTAGTTATGCCCCTTGAGTTTGTGGTTACTTTCAGCTTGCAGAGATGAGAATTCGAATTTCTTCTTTGGATTGGCGACCGCCCCTGCGCATGTCGAAGACAACTTGAATGACACGTGGCTCGAATTTGCACAGAGTTCGGCAAGTGACTTCGCATTGTGGGGTTTTTGTTCTTGGCTTCTTTTTACTATTTCTTGGGTTTGGGGAGTTCAATCATATCATTCTTGAAAGGAGATCCTAACACCTTTGACCCATTTGCTAATTCAAGGATGAGTCAAGATGCTCTGATCCTATGACATCTTCTTCTTTGGCGCACATCCTCTTACATCTTGAGTTCTAGAATTTTGGGGATTTTGGAGAAGGAAGCCGCTGACATCAGTCACTTCAAAAGCTTTTGCATTGACATTTGTGAGAAAGATGAAGTAGCATGCTGTTGCATTCCTATTCTTAGTCATGTTCATTGAATTCAAACCATATCCTGTTGTTTTACATGATGACAAATGTGGCTGCACTCATTTGTTAAACTTAATAATGCTATTAAGCGACGGACATTATGGACCGGAATTGAACTTATGGACCTAAATGGGAGTGCAGAAAACGCGGGTGAGAGCATGGCACAACATTCCTCTTCCAGCCGAGCGTTTGCGCTTCTGGTCGTCTCCGAACGTCGAGATCGAGTTGGCGAAGGAAGCGGGTTCGTCAGTGTTTCGGCTGGGCATCGACTGGGGTCGGATTATACCCCAAGAGCCGGTGAATGGAATCCAAGCAGTGGTACACCTTTTAATCCGCTGTTCACCTTAGCCATTCCTGAATGCTGACGTTTCTTATTGCAGATTGGAAGGGACTGAATTGGTTTTGAAGGAAGTAGCACAAATTTGACCTCACTTTTGTTTATCAGTTTTAAGTAGGTCACGTGGGGACTTTCTTATGTCTAATTTTCTTGACCCAGACCTGCAATGTTCCTCACGGATTCTTGAGATGTAAAAGCTGGCCCTGTTTGAGTTATATATTTTGTAATATGATCGATTGAATTGGTCATATGAATTATTGGTCTTTTAGGGGATAAAGGTTTTGGATATGGTGATTGTATGGCAAGGTTGACAGGGAAGCTGTGGAGCATTACAAGTGGATTCTTCAGACGGTGAAGGCGAATAACATGCGAATCATGCTGACTCTTTTTCACCATTCATTGCCGAAGTGGGCCCTGACTTATGGAGGGTGGATTGACACTCGTACTATTAAATACTTTGAAGACTTTGCCAGGTTACGTGTGTGTGTCCACTGATAATTCTCACTGGTCTTTTTTTGGATTCGAGAAATCATTGAATATGCCGTTCTTGATGATGAGTGAAGGTTATGAATTGAACTGCTCACGTGAATTTGAATGGTTCAGGTTTTCAAAAGAACAATTTGGGGAGTATGTGGATTACTGGGTCACGTTTAACGAGCCACATATCTTCGTCATTCTTTCGCATTGCTCTGGGACCTGGCCTCCTGGTAACACGCCATCCATCGTGGATTCAATCTTCTGCTTTACGCCCTGGGGTCAGTATGGCCGGGCCATGGTCTCAATCACCGAAGCTCACATAGCTGCATACAAGGCTCTCCATGAAGGGTGGGTTCGTGCTGTAACTTTCTGTCTCTTTGAATCGTGGAAGGGCATCTGCTAACCAGAAAATGCCATTTAATCTCTACAACACTATAGGAGTATGGTAGTTGACTTCAATTACGCTGACTTAACCCCTAAGCTTCTCGAATGCCCAATATGAGCGTCATGTTTTTCTTAGGACTTTTGAATGACTCATTCGGGGATTTTCTTTTCTTTCACCAACACATGCAATGCTCTTCATCGATTTTGGTGGTATATGCTTTAGCTCCTTCTCTATTTTACTTTTCTCTCTATGATCAATCAAGTTGGTCATTTTAAAACCCATGAAAATCTCAGACGATCAACGATCTGACTTCCATTTTATTTGCAGGGCGCAGAAGGCAGTTGTTGGGGTGGCACATCACGTGGGAGTGATACAACCTTATGGCCTTCTTGACCTTCCCATTGTTTACATAACAAAACTTCTGACAGAATTCCACTGGATAGATGCTATTCAAGGGTACCTGGATTACTGTGGAATCAATTACTATGGCCAGGTCAGGCTTCATGACCTCATGTATTTGTCGTCTATTTCGCGGTCTCTATTCTCTTGATTCCTTATCACTGAGTTAATCCCAGCTTCAGAACATTGATCTTTGAGTTTCGGATGCAGGAAATATTATCAGGAGCAGGGCTTATGTTAGTTCCAGAAGAAGAGTACAGTGAGGCCGGCCGGGGTGTATACCCTGACGGCCTCTTTCAGGTCCTCGTCCAATTCCATAACCGCTACAAGGCAAAGCAACCGAAGCTTCGTTACATTGTCACCGAGAACGGGTTTGCAGATGCCCGTGACATCATTCGTCGGCCATACCTTGTTGAACACTTGCTTGCCATCCATGCCGCTATTCAGCAGGTTTCCTTCAATTACATCTTTCAACCAAGATTGGACTAAAGTCTGTCTTCTTCGTTTTGGCATTGAATCATGCTATTCGACTCATGAATTGGACTTGTAGTTGCTCGTTGAAGATGAATTTTAAATACATTATATTCACTTAAGAAAGACAAATCCCTCTGCTAGTGGCTATTTTAATTATGGTTACCACCGCACTTACAATGAGGGATGGATTGTATGCAGGGTGTCCCAGTAGATGGTTACCTGCAATGGACCATTTCAGACAACTGGGAATGGGCAGACGGTTATTGCCCTAAGTTCGGCCTTGTTGACGTTGATAGATCAAATAATCTGACTCGAGTTCCTCGACCTTCGTACTATTTGTATCAACAGGTAATATTCTGAAATATTTGAACGTTTTCAAAATTAAGGTTATGTTCCACTTCATATAATTTGAAATGAACCACCTTTAGCTGTTGGATCCGATCAGACACTCTTTCTCATGGCTGCATGCAAATATCCTTAGAATTCTTGTTCTCTAGCTTTAATCAGCATTTGAATATATTAGAGGTGATGTCTACAGGTCTCAAAGTCAGGTATTATAACCAGAGAGCAACGAGAAGGGGAATGGCAAACATTACAGGAAGAGATAAAGAGGGGTGGGGTTCGCCCTTTCTGTCGTGCTGCTGCTCAAGATAAGCGTATGTGGGCTGGTAAGTTCCACAAATGGCTTGATGCACCAGATGTATTTACCAAGATATTCAGTTCTAAGTGGAAGGATCAAGAGGCCCAAATTGGGCCTCATGTCTTTATTGCAGTTTTGAGTTCGTTTTGTTTTGTTTATTTTTTCATCAACACAGGCAATGTTGTTCACTTATTCTGGGGATGTAAAATTTTGCTCTATTTGATTTCATCATGAATACTTGCTCCTTTAGGGGTTAGTGAGGTTTAGTCTCAGCATTGAGCTTGTACATTTCTTTTACCCTCCCTGCAATGTCTAACTGTCGTTGTGAACAGAGTCGCTTGACACGCCACTTCCGAGGGCCATTGCCAACAAAGACTGGCGTTTTACGAAGTACACACAACCTAGCCTTCTGGAGTATGTGAAGCGCTCATATGAAGTGGCAGGGATCCTCTTGAAGGACCTTTTGCGTTTACTCTTGGGTGGAAGGCTAATGGATGTTAGCCTTCCGCCAGAGATCGTCTCCGGGGAGCTTTAATTTCCTTGGTACACCCTGATCTCTTTAATCTTGTTGCCTGGGGTCCCAAGAAAATGATTTTGTTTGAATGTGTGGCAAGTTTGCTACAGTCAATGATTGTGTGAAAGAGTGCAGGATATTCCAGAATCAAATGTCGTATTTGAGGTCATATAAAGAGTTCCGAGTGTACTGGTTGCGGAGATTTAGGGAGAACTCGTCTCTCTTGGCATGCCCTCACACTTGCCTTCCAACAGGTTTTCAGTTAATTTCTGATATTTTAAGGCACAGGCCTAGCCACCACTAGGTTCGAGAAATGTATAGTCAGTTGAAAAGGCTTTTTGTTTTTTTCTCATTTGTGAGAGCTTGTAGAGTTGATTGGAGTTTGTGTCCCAGCTTATTTTTCTCTTATTAGTTTCAGACATATTAGTTTCAGACTTCGGTCTCACTGGGAGAAGTTCTTTCTAGAAGCAGCGATGATGCGGAGCTTACTTTGGAGTTTGGAGGCTTACGTGTGTGCTGGAAATTGTGAGATCACTCTGTCGTTCACGTGGTTGTGACTAATCCCTTCGCGTCAGAATACTATTGAACGTGTACACAAAGTGTCTCTCAAGCTCAATCTATAGCATGATAACTTAAATAAATTTGTTTTGATTCATTCTTTGCAGATTGGGCAAGGGTGGGATAAGGTAGAACAACCCAATGGTGTCAGTCACCCAATTCTGACATTTTTGGACTCTCCCTTTGCTTCAAACACTCACCCATTGCCACAATCTTAGCAACCCTTTACCATCCTAACAATGCATTTGGGGACGAAACATGTCAGTGTGTGATTTAGCATAGGTCTATCCATGCTTTAATGTGTGGTTTAACATAAGTCTACCCACGCTTTAATGGTTAAGTTAGTGGCCACAATCAATGTCTTAGATTATGGTAATGGAACAATTAGAGACTGTTATAAAAACTTTTACCTCTAAAGTGTAAAATCACTACATAAAAATGACTCTTATAGTGCTTCATGATGTTGTCATGTTAAAGAATCATTATAGAAAATCTAGACCTTCTAAAGGGCCATTAGGTTTTTTGCAAATGTGTAGTTATCGTGAAAAAATAAATAAATATATAGACAAATATATATATATATATATATATATATATATATATGAAAGAATAATAATAAACAATTTTCTAATTAGAACTCTGACAATGCACTTTGGTTGATTGCTCACCTTACAAATTGCTTGACAACCTTTTTGATATTTTTTCTAAATGTACATTTTCATGCATCAATTTTGGCCTATAAGAGGGTTGAAATCTTCTCTAATGACTGTGATTTTAGAAGTGAATAAGATGGTCATTATGGATTTTTTTTGATGATTTTTGGGGTAGTTGGAAGAATGTTTTGGGCCAATTAGGCAACATTCTTTAACCCTTAAAGGATTTTGACTATATTTTCATCAAAAACGCTCTAAAACTACCATTTCTAGTACAAGTATCAAATTCTAATAAATAAATATTTTTGGACACATGTATCCACATGGTCTTGTAGTACATTGGTTTGAGAAGATGTGGAATAAATTTCATAACTTTTCATTGTGTAAATTGCATGCTATTAGTGTTTGAATTAACAAAATTCTTTTTTTTTGTCTTTGCAAGAAATCGGGCAGCTATACTTCACATGGTCACATGTATATGAGAAGATGTCCAAAATAATGGTAATTCTTTAGATTTATTCTTCAAGGTAAGTTGGATATATACTTGAAAATTTTCAAATCATTTGGAATTGTACAACATATAGAATAAAATAGTAATAGAAAGAAAAAGAGAATGATTCAAAATACTAAATTGTCAAGAGTTTAGTTATGGAATTAAAAAAATGCCAATCCCAATGGTTGTAATGTTATAATAAACAATATCTACTCAATGTTTTTTTTGTTTTTTTCAAGAATATTGAAAATTGAGTTAAAGAAAGGACTTCAAAATTTATTTTAATGTAGAGATTCCATAGCTATCTGCAAACTAAAACTCCTCATTACTTTCATCTCATTAACCTCTAATGATTCAAGGGGGGTGTACTTTCTAAATATGCCAAAATTTGAGCAATTTTCTAGATCATTTTTTCTTGAGATCAAATAGAATGTAACCATAGGATCTAAAAATCACACTGAGAGTGAGCACCTCAAAAGAATTTAGACTATTTGACCACACGATTTAGGAGATGTTTAAGTTTGATTTTATTTGGGTCAATGGAAATATAGGGCATCACACTTTGAAGGATCGTATCTTTGCAAGAATATTTCAAAATGATACCTTTTTTGTCTTCAGTGAAAGATAAGACAGTTGAAAATGTACATGTAAAATTTCACAACTTTCCAAGGTAGAGCTTGCAATGCACAGTGGGCACTAAAATGAGAGTAATATTTGTAAGATAAAAAGGACGGGACACTTGTCTTCTCCTTAAACTCTTTGGATCTACCCTTTTCGAGATGGATTTGACCATTTTTAAGTGGGCAACAATCACATTGGTTGGCTAACTTTTAGTCCATGCCTAAACCAAACCCAAAATAGTGAGCTATAAACTACACTACAACACTTAACTTTGAAAAATTCCACAAGGTAGAGTTTAACTTGTTATTTGATGAAACTACTACCATTGGATTCATATTATAGTCTATTTTCTATGATTAATTTCTATTTTCAAAATAACTCAAAATTTGAACATAAGGAGCTCAAAAAGAGGGTCAACAACTAGAAAGTGGTCACTTGGGTCACTAGTGGTTAATCAAAATGGAATGATTCAAAGCTTTCCATGTATGTAAATCTATGTATTTAAATCTAGAGAACCAATTTATAATTTTTATTTTTTTACACCGATTTAAAAAAATAAAAATTTAGCTTCCCAAGCTACCTAAAGATCAATGAAAATTACATATCATGCAATAACTTATTAACCATATAGTTTCAAAAATTTCGAAAATTGTTGAAAATTGTTGGCCTTTAAAGCTACTCCTCAGGTTCATCTTAACCCCTAAAGTCCCAGGGCCATTTTCTATCAAAAATCACTCAAAACTGCTACTTTTGTTGCGTTCATCCAAAAACTTTGAAAAATAATTTTTTTAGAATCTAACCGCAGGATCTTGTACTACACTTTTCTCAGATCATGTGGTAAAAATTTTGTGATGTTTGACCATACGGATTGAAAGATATTAGCATTCTGAGTGAAAGAATAAGTTTTCTTCAAGAAGATGCTCTGTCTGCCCACAAAACAAGAAACTCTATAATTTTCACATCACTAATCCAATTGGAATGAGTCAAAGCTTCCTATTCAAACAAAAACATAATCTATTAGAAGAAAATAATTAAGAAAATTATTTCAACTTTTTATGGATTTTTATTGCTGCCCGGTCTCCCCCATTTTGAGGTTATTGTAACATAACATTTTGCTCCCGGGCACCGATTGAAATAAAAATTACATTCCCAAAAAGCTAATAAGCTTTTCTATCTTATGGAAAAGTTTCAGAAAGTTTCACCAAAAATTGAGTTTGTAGGAACCTGCCCGAAATCCATTTTGTCCCCCGTAGGGACAATGGGACTTTAGGAGTTAAATATGTAAAAATTTAAAAGAAAAAAGAAAAAAATTCCGTTCGTAGTGAGTTGCCCAAAAGCCGCTGTGTTGCCAAAAACTATTTTTTTATTCCTTTAGAGGTTAAATTTTATTCACAACAAATTCATACTTTTTCAAAATAATAAAATTTCAATTGCTCTCCTCATTTCTGACATTTATCTTTATGTGGGAAAAAATCTTAAAATTTCCAATAATGCCAAGAGGCACTGGCTGCCCTAGGCTGCTTTACCTAACCTTTACCCAACGGACGCCCCAAGTCGTTCCTGCAGTCCGTAAGATTCCAAGGCCAACTCTGCAATCCTGCATCTTTATGGACGAAACAGCCTTTCTGGTGATACAAGTCTTTCCAGTGTACTGTACAGTACAGTCCTTTGCGGCTTGAAGTCCGACTAACCGAGTCCAGCCACCTAAGCTTATTAGACATTTCATACCAATGGCGGTTTTCAATACACCAGGAAAAACACGTGTGAACTGAAGGTGCCCCTCATCCTCACATAATGGTAACGTAGTGGCAAAGTGGAACTGAACTGAAGTCAGTCTCCCTTGGCAACGTACGAGGATTCCATCCGCGAGCTATTCCGTCCGTTATCTTACTCAGCGGCACTCAGAGAGCAACCCCATTCCAACACGCTGAAGCCACTCTCTAAAGGTTCTGCACCATTGATCTTAGAAGATTTTAGAAGATCAATGGTGCAAAACATTTAAAGAGTGGTTTCAGCGTGTTGGAGTGGGGCTGCTCAGGCAGCTTCGTCAGAAACCTCTTCATCGGAAACCTTCATCGACTGTAGTCGACACGTGTGACTCCCAAATACCGACACTGTCTGGGAGCTTGCTTCGGCCAGATCGTGCATCTGCTGCAAGTTAAAATACAGTTAAGCTGTGGTCTGTTGCGGCGCTGCAGCATGTTGATGTTTGAATACATTATCAGACTTGAAGATGAATCATCGTGCATGAGATTTCTTATTTTAATCTTGGTTTGGCACTCCTGTGACTGGGTGCAGTAAGTAACTGGATCGAAGTTTGTGCGAGATTTGAACAGTCCCGGTACACGAGATTTGAGTCGGTATATTGACTCTGAAGCTGCTGGGGTTTTGCTACTGGTGTTAATCATGGAGTTGAAAAAGTTGAATCTCCGTCTTCTATGGACATGGGCAATTTCATTAAAATGGTGGTATTCCAAGTGCCACAATGACAGTGTGCCATTTTCACCATCTAGGACAGGTATAGATTTAGAACGGTTGTTCTTAACTCTTTTCATGCCATTCTAAAAAAATATCTCCATTTTAATGAAATTGCCTATGGACTTGGATGGAAGGATGGGCCAATGATCACTTTTTCAAACTTTAAAGCTCTTCTGGTGGCATGCTTCCATTTTGCAACTATTTGTGAATGAAACTTTTTGTACAATTTAGAACTCGTGTTAGTTGATCATCTCTTAGTGGATAATTGTTAAGAGAGTCAGTTGGTGCGCCCAATTTCAAACACATTTCTTAAAAGTACACAAAATAGTGAAATTAGGTTGCCCCACACTAATTTCTTGACAGTCTCCACTATAGAAATATTCATTGCTTTTTATAATGAAGCATTCAATTCAGAGCCATATGTTTGGTGTAGATTTGTGCACCAATTCAAGGCATGGTTCAGAGAGTGGCATGTAGAAGAAGCATTGATGCATGAGGTAATGTATCTCAGGTAAGGCAATCTAATTGACAAGGCAACCTAATTTCACTATTTTGTGTAGTATAGTTTGAGATGATATTAGTTAGGTGAACATTATTACACCTCTCTAAATGCATTATTCTCTTTTAGTGCATATCTAACTGTTAGTCCTGGCAACATACATTGAGATGAGTTCTACTATATTTATTATTCAAAGATGTGATTACATGCATTTTGTAAGTTGTAAAAAACTCAAGTTTCTTTGAGAGAATTTGGAATTAATGATTGATCAAGAGAATGTTGACCTCTAATTGGTCCCATTGTTCCTACAAGGGACAAAGTGGATTTTGGGCTTGCTTCTGTAGTGTCAATATTTGCCGTAAACTTTTGAAACCTTTTATGAAGATAGAAATACACACTAACTTTCTAGGAATATAATTTTTATTTCAATTAGTGCTCGGGAACAAAAGCTATGGCATAAAAAGCCCAAATTTAGTTCAGTGGGCAAAACAAAATCCACAAAACCTTTAAATTTATTTTAAATAAATTTTCAGAGATTATATTTTTATCTACATGGAGAGCTTTATTTATTCTATGTGAATTTGTTATTTGAACATTATAGACAGTGAGTCTTGTTTTGGGGGCTATTGGAGCATCTTCTTTGAAAAATAACTTGCAATTGTATGATTCATTTATTAACGGTTTAGTTTTCCCTTCAATCTTGAACCTACATCTACTTAATAATTTTTAATGTGTGAAAATTAAGTGTTTATTTTTTGAATATTTTTTACCTAAATTCTCAAATCAATTCTTCAACATAAAAATTCAAAAATTCAAATTTAGTAGCAGAAACATTTCTAATTAAGAAGATTCAAAGCCAAAAAATATAGTTGAGTAAGGTGCAAAAAACTTATTTTTGTCACTTAAAATGTAAATATCTTGTAATCTATGTGGTCAAAGTTTTTGAAATTTCTTCAATACATTTCCACATGATTCTAGTGCAAGATCTATTAGAGAAGATTTGGAACCTCTGAAAGACTATTTCAAGATTGTTCCCCTTACTGGTTCACTGGGAACCAATGCCTTGCTGTCATAATTTAAAAAAATTCAAAAAATTCCTAGGGAAAAACAAAAAATTCTAATTTAAAGATGATTCTTCTCAACCATTTTCATCATTAGGAAAAAAATTGTATTCTCTGCATGCGCGCAATGGTAGTGCACTTTGAGCACATGTGAAAGGTGGACATTTTACTATTTTGCAAAATCTCTTTGTAGACTTGTGTAACTTTGTAGAACTCCTTGTCTCCTAATTTTCACCTTCAAATTTGCATTTTTGGATTGGAAATAGTACTACCCCCACCCCCCACCCCAAATGGCCAAGGTAGACATCCAATTGGGGGCAATTTAAAACTAGTGAAATAACTTGAAAAAATTTGAAAAAATTAAGCAATATACGAAACTTTCTTATGTACCTCCACTTCAAATTTCATAAAAAATAGACATAAGACACAAAAGTTATGAGCAAAAATACCTGTCCAAAGCCAAAAGGACAAAAAGAAGGTTAAGTGTTTCTTGCAACACCCTAGATGCACAAACTGTATTCATCTAAACAATTAGATACATGAAACATTGAGTTCATCCATTAGAGAAATCATACAAAAATCACATAATAAATGACTAATCTTCTAGGATAGAGTTTAGAATGTACAAAACCTTGCCAAAGCAACTAATTAGAAACATTTTTCATTTCATTTATTTTAGATAGTACATATAAATCAATTTTTATTGCACGGTTGTCATATCAGACAGAATTTTACTATTCACGGACAAATCGGACAAATCTGCGGTGACTGGTTGCAAACGTTGGAGGCCAATAATTTTTGGAAAAATTGTCCAAATTGGGCATGTGATATGTTTTTTGGCATCTACAGTTTTTTGGCATCTACAGATGCCAAAAAACATATTACATGCCCAATTTGGACAATTTTTCCAAAAATTATTGGCCTCCAACGTTTGCAGCCAGTCACCGCAGATTCGTCCGATTCGTCCGTGAACAGTAAAATTCTGTCCGATATGACAACCGTACTTTATTGGAGTGATGAAGCTTTCACAATCAACATTTTGTAGCATTGTAAGGATTTCATCTACTTCAGAATGGGCATTTCTCAATAGAAGCCTTGGAACTAAAGAAAACCATCCTATAATTATATTCAATCATTCTTTGGAATCCATCCATGGAAAAATGTAAAAAAACATCCCCTATTTTACTGTTGGTTGACTTTGTATTTCTTGACCTGTCCACTCTTATCTAATTTGAGATCTCTATGAATTCAATGGTTCCAAAATTTGATCAATCATGCGGCAAATATCAACATCCAGTGGTTTTCCTAAAATAAACAATTCTGCCAAGCGTGTAGAGTTGGTTCTCTTTGATCCTCCATAATGTTGCATACATAACTTCCTTGAACTCCCTTCTCTAGATTTGTAAAAAGAAAATGTTGCCTGTTGTAGAAAGCCTGTCACCTTTGGAGAACGCCGGCCCCCATGACCAAAGTAGTCACAAAAATGCCCCAATCACAGTGGGCTTTTTTGAGTTTCTTTGTCTCACTTTCCCCTATGAGAATGACAATCTTTTGACTTTACCTTGTGTCACAAGATTGTAACACAGGATAAAGTCAAAAGATTGTCGTTCTCGCAGGGGAAAGTGAAACAGGGAAATTCAAAAAAGCCCATTTGAATTAATGGACCAATAGGTACATTCTCCGTTTCTATAGTGAACTATTTAATGAAGTCATCCATGGAACACTTGTGATCCTTAGCGTCATTCAAGGATCAAGTTCTAAGCCGAGTTTCAAGAACATGGCAAGCTCTCTCACGTACGTAAAGCCAAATGTATTTTAATCGGATTTCACTCTACGGGTCCTCAGTTTTCAACGACGCCCAAGCAAGCACTGATCAGTAAACAATGCTACGCTCACGTACTGAGTAGCCTGATCCCAACTGAAAAGATAGAACAGGACCTGGCCAGTTCCAACTGCAAGGGAAAGGACTTGACCCGCATCGATCGCCACTCCTGTTCACGCCGTATCTACGCGATCATCCCCAGTACCGCACCCAATACCCATTCAGGTACTGGACAATCCGTATTACAACGCATACTAGGCGGACTCATTTCGCTAGCTTGCATTATTGCTGATACTGAAAGTACTGGGAAGTCGGCCAGCCCTCTGCATGTGGATTTCTAAAATGCAGCAGTGCGTGCGCAGTAAGTTATTTCAGTTTTAAAAGGGCTCAATCATGGGGAATTCTTTCAATGACCAGTTGCAGTCATTTTGACTGTTATTCATTCACTTAACCACCCTTCATCCAGTTTCAGACACTTATTCTAACCTCTAAACTAGCTTACCACGGATCTCCAATTCCAAATACCGGTATGAAATCAAAAATTTCAAAAATTTCATCCTTGGCAAGCAACAAATTCTAGCATATTTCACAGGTGATCGAGCTGAGGGTAGGTTCTCCCATCCCTGATTCCAGCCAGGAATATGCATGTGATAATCTAATTAAATCAGTACGAATCTCGTTACAGACCCCTTGACTGCATGTCGATCGTATTCCGCTGAGGTTTGTTGCATTTTACTCTTGCAATGCACTCTCTAACTTTCCTTGGTGTCCAAATGAACAAAATAAAATCTTGTGGATCGAATCGCAACTGAGCATGCACACCGGCCACATCGATTCTTGCGTCCTCTAATACCAACGTCATCCGTACATGCAGGCGTCACCCCAACGTTCTGCTGATGCAACGCCTGCGTCATGGCACGGGATGATTTCACGCATGTGCAGGCTCCTAGCTAGGATCAATGATCCGCGATTCCACGCTGCAGGCATCACGGCGACGTAGACTGACTCAGGACAGCACGCACTGGGCTTGCTCTTTCGCTTTGACATCTCCCTCCCAGGCCTGTCCACTCGGTGGCGACTTAACCTTCCGATCCTAGCTGCACATTTGGGATTCTTAGCTTGGTTGCTAGCTGAACTTAATTGCTTGTGCATGTTCAACCGGACCGAGCGCCCCTACCCAGCTCTTTCGTGAAGGGAGTGGCAGAGAGCTCGTACTTGAAAGGACCAAGTTACCGTCAAATACCAGGGAGGACCTTCCGTCTTTACTGTATATATTGTGCCAGCCGCTCACTTGATAGTTGGAGAGTGTGTAGTCACACTAATTCATTGAAGCTTTCGGAAACCGCAAGGTTTCAGTTTAGCCGCGCCCTTCTGTGCATGTAGAAAGAGCTTGATGCAATTGGGAAGCTTCAGCTTTGTTTGCATTTCAACCCATCCTAGCTATTATATTCCGATCCTGAGCTCTTTCGTGAAGTACGTATTGCTGACTTGCTACTATTCGAGAGGACAATGTTGCGTCAAATAGAAGGATGATCAATCTCTAGGCAGTTTGCAGATGCAGGCTAGCTGGTGGGTGAACATTGATCACTTCGTGACAATTGGGGTGCCCTTGAAGAGTTTAAGAACTCAAGATTGCAGTCATAGTTAGCTAGCTGGGGTTCAGTAGAACGGGATTCCATTCCATATAAATTAAGCCTGGTTCAGGTTCGCATTTCAAGCTCAAGATGGGAAGGGCTCCAATTTCAAGTAGGGTATCCGAAGGAGGTCTCAACAAAGGGCCGTGGACTGAAGAGGAGGACGCCATTCTGACTGCCTTCATCAAAGCGAACGGAGAAGGGAATTGGCGCACTCTCCCCAAACTAGCAGGTATTGTAATGAAGATAATTATCCGAGTTTTAATTCCACAAATGCACAGTCCGCTTAATTACGTTTGAATGTATCTTCCAATAATTGGTCAATCGTAGTGTAGGCAGGGGTTGCGTGCAGTAGTATCTAATGGAGGTTGAATGCGTGGTTGAATTGCAGGGTTGCAAAGATGTAGGAAGAGCTGCAGGCTACGGTGGATGAATTACCTGCGACCTGATCTCAAACGGGGCAATTTCTCGCCTGAAGAGGATGAGCTGATCGCCAAATTACACTCTCTCCTGGGAAACAGGTACTGCATTTTCCAGATTCGACCACACCCCTGGTTAGCAAACCATGGCCATTTTCGGAAGCTTAAATCATGGTTGGTTCTTAATTGCCAAGATAGAATCCATAACCAGATAACGGTCTATATGAGGGTGATAACAAGAAACACTTGTACTATGCTGATCTCATAGGTTGTGTGTTAATCCAGTTTTCAAGAATTTTGCAGTAGTGACCCTATATATCCATTGTAGAATTTAGTGAAAGATTGAAGTGCACATCACATCTCCAGTTATACTTCATAAATTTCATTAGTTGAAAAATAATCTTGTGTACAAAAAAAATTGTGCTAAATTTCCACGTTTTTGAGTTCCATGATTTGGAGTACTTTGTATACTCAAGTTATGAAATTCGGAGACTTGAAATTCTGAGAGTAACTTCTTCTATGGCGAATTTCATTAAAATGGCGGCATTCCAAAATTTTGGCACTGTTAGAGTTCTGAACGGCAGTTCTGAAATCTATATTTGTCCTAGATGGTTCAAGAAGGCTGTTCTAAAATCTATATCCATTCTAAAATCTATACCCATTCTAAAATCTATACCCATTCTAGATCATCAAAATGGCACATCGTCAAACTGGCACACGGAATACCGCCATTTTAATAAAATTCCCCATTTCTACTAAGCTTCAATAGCTGTAAGAAGCATCTAAAATAGATTTCCGTGCGCATGCATTTTTAGAATACAATTGAAAAACAAAATTTTGAATCACTATCTAATTCTTAAATGTACATTCATCTCAGTATGCTACAGATTTATAAAATACTCGATCTTCCTAGTGTTGAATCTTCTAATCGCTGATTTGATCTTTTATATCTTATAATAAAATCATTAACTAATTTTAAAATACTCTTAACCGTGGTTTAAAATATCGCAGTATCAATGTTTCGGAGGTGCAAATGCTTGCAAGATGTTGCAACCAAGTCAAAAGGATTGGTATTGGCACAAGAAGAATAGGTAGGCGTTACCCTCCCCGGTAATGTTTCCTAGGGTGTTTCTTCACCCCCTTGACTTTCTGTTTTAGGAAAGTCAAGGGGGGGTGAAGAAACACCCTAGGAAACATTACCGGGGAGGGTAACGCCTACCCGTTCTCCCTGTGTGGGGCAGGGTCGCGGTTGAGCTGCGCTGATCGTTCACTAATGACCTAAAGCGATATACTAATGAACAGTATTAACATACAATCATCCACAAGGGATGAGAAGTGAAAACTGCGGGTTCTATTTCTAGCAATGAAAACTTACGCAAGGAATAGTACAAGCAGTACAAATGCTTTCTTGCAATCGTATCGATACTAGTATCTCTAAATGACCTAGTCTAACAAAGTCCGGGTGTGTAACGTGCAGGTGGGCATTGATCGCAGGTCGCATTCCAGGCCGCACAGACAACGAGATCAAAAACTACTGGAACTCTCGTTTGCGGCGAAAGCTCAACACCAAGGCAGGCGATCAAGTCACAGCCACACCCCTGTCCTTCTCAGCTCAGGATTCAGTCTTGAATTCAGCCTTGGAACCGAGCTCCAGTAATACCACAAGATTCGCCTCTGAAGCAATTGATAACACAAACCCGGGCGCCTCTTCATTTCCCCAATACGCTGAAGACCTAGCGGCGTCCTCATCACTAGAAGTCCCCATGTTCTCCGAATACGCCAGATTCCAACTCCCCGGCGAAGCCACTCCATCGGAGCCTTGCAGCAGCGAAGGGACAGCTTGTCTAGACGATTGTTCCGACCACCAGTCACTGGAAGCAGGGTACTACTCTACCTGGTCGACATCTGTTGCGAAAGAGACTAGTATTGCAGACGACTCCGTGAAGCATGAATCGTCGTATGCTTACTCACCCGAGAGTGTCTTGCCACAAGGACTAGATTCAGAAGATGATTTCTTGTGCAGTGACTTCACCAGCTTCACCAATGGCTTGGCGGATCTAGGGGACACCAGTTTCCAGATGTTGCTGCAGTTGATGTCGATGCCGATGTCTCCGTTGCACAAAAATCTGGTGGCTATGCCGTGGCCGGCCGATGCCCTCTGGTCATAGTTGCTGATTAATTACTTAATTTTGTCGATTAAACTGTTCGACAGCGTTTTGTAATTATTGCACGGTTGCTGAGTTCAGTGAGTTGTAGTTACTGGCGTGGACGAGAAAGTCTTTTTTTTTTAAAACCACTTTTTGATGCCTAAATTGCAGCAAGAAAAAGCTGTTTAATTTTGTTTGCATCAGCTCCCCTGCTTTAGATCAGTGGGATGCAAGTTGCATTGGCCCATTTTACTGAAGGGCGCAATGGAACATGTACACTGTACTACTGTAGTACACATTATTCTTTGAGAAATAAAAAAAGTATCTCAAACTGGCGTTGGTGTGGGGTGATGCCAGATTGTACATTCCAAAGGGGGGGTTCTCAGACAGTTCTGGACTGTGGTGGGGCGGCCCTGCTTGAATCATATCTGTTTGCAGCTGTTGTTTTGAGTGCCGTACCACAGACCGTCAGAGCAATGGGCAAACCAGTTTTTAATGGACAAGTGACCTTCCCAAGGCAGTTTCGCAACTGGAATCTGTCAGCAGTGATTTTTATTTTTATTTTATTTTATTATCAATTTATTTATATTACTCCGTAATAATTTTTGTGAAACAAATGAGTTAGTAGTGATTTTTATTTCAACAACTTTCAATGCAGCACAAGCTGCTCTCTCAGTGGGGTGATGAATCTACTGACATTCATGCATCTAGGTGAAAAATGTACAGGAGAACATGGAGGATACATTACAGTCTATCCAATAGGCTATCACTATCATTCATCCAAGGACTGTCCGTCCGTTAGGAGCGGCCTACTCCAGAGCCAGTGCAGGAGGGCTTCTCTTGGCTAGAAGCACCAGTTGTCCGACCACGCCCAGTATCCAACCTGTAGGGTGTGCTATTTCCAACCTTAGGTTGGAAATCAAGCTTGGAGTATTATTTTTTTGTCTTTTTCAAGATTGGGACTAATATTGTCATGACACATGTCCCAAAGTAGTGAGCATCCTTGAGCAGTAGGAATTGGAAGACTAGATAGTGCCTACTAGTGAAATGCACTTTTTGGCTCTCAAAATTCACTACCCACAATCTGCTCCAAAACTTCTTAAATGATCAACTACTGGTGCTTCTACGTTACACTATGGCTCGGGAAAATCTCACTTAGGCCAGTAAGGTAGCTACACCTAAAATCACATGGTTCCCAAAAGCGCACATTGGATATTGTCAACCTTCAATTTTTGTTTTTATTTAGTCCATTTGACGTTGTCGTGTAAAAAGAACTATTAAGTTGACTCATTTACATTTCCAGGTCAATTAGCTTTGTAATATTCATTGTAGACCGAAAGGGTGAGATCAAAAGATTTAGAAAGGGTCAATTTGCATAGATTTGTAAAGAGTCAAATGGACGTGGTGACTCTTCTCATGAAGAGTTGTCTTCAATTTTGGGACTATATGTTCAAATGTCTATTCTCTCTTTTCTCAATTCTTACCAGTGTACATTGTTTTTTGAGTGGATAGTCACATACATGTTCCGGCAGCCTCAAGTATTGAATCTTTTGAATGGATAGTTAGGGAATAATTATTGTACTTGTCGCATGTAGCCATCAGACAAAAATCATTTCCAACTCCCTACATTGAAACACTCAATCTCCAAATTTATTTCCTTTCCTCCTCAATTCCTCAATTCTGCAGCAAACCCTAAATTCATTAAAATTTCAATTCTACAGAAAACAAAATAAAAATGATCTAATGAAAGACTACAATTTCTTCTTCATAGTTTTGCCATTACTGCTTTGGACACCCTGCTTTATTACTTCAATCAAAGCACAATAAACATGTAGCCAACGCTTCCATCTTCAAAGTGCGAGTGTTGTTTTTGTAATTGCAAGCTATCAACTATACTTCTTTGTGTTTTCAAATACTCAATGTCTTCTTTGAGGTTTGTATGTCTGTCAAAAATCAAATTTTGTCCACGGAGGATTCCTTAAAGAGGAAGGTTGATGTTTAGTTTTAAAATTGCAATGACTTCCGTTGTGCATTTAGACAAACATTGCACTTGTTGACTGTTTTCAAATTATTTGCACTACTAAGAATTCTGCATAGTCAAAAACAGTGTTTGATGCAATATACAAGACGAGTTTATAAATGAAAGGAGGTCCTGGAAATGTAACTGCCTACAAATCCAAAGTTGAAGTTGAAAAGTTGAAAAATCCGAAGAAGTCAAAATGGTCGTCAAAGGTTGCACTCTTGCAAATCTTTATCGACAAGCTACTTCAAATTCCACTTCTTAAAAACTTAGGTTGCTTTCAAAGGTTACTCTCTTGAAAAACTTAGGCACCTTCTCCAACTCCATGCCCGAACGCTTGAACTATCAACGGCGGTGGATAGCCCACCATCAGCACATCGACGGCCCTTGGTTTCTTAAGTGAAGCAGATCAATGGTAAGGAAGGAGGTATGGCCAGATCAATGGCAGGGAAGGGGGGCATTTTAACAGAGGTGACAGCATCTTTTCATGAGATAGTAAGACTCATTGTATTCAAGCGCTCATTTGTAATTCAAGCTTACAGCGTTTCTATTTGCAAAACTGTCTATTCGTGTTTCTTGTACTTGTGTGTGTGGTGTTGGAGTCTTAGAAGTCTGGATAGGTGGTCCAGTTGCAGGAAGGATAGCCAGTCAAGTGGACTGTGGCGTGTTTGCGCAGAAGTGGTGCGGTCTAATTGCCTGATTTTGTGTTTCATTGGAATTAGCTGTGTGAAGTTTTTAGCCAAATCGACAGTGGAATCTGGCTTGTGTTAAAAGTGGATTTTGTCCAATTGCTTATGGTGCTAAGTAAGATTGTGTAAGACTGTGGCTAATTGACTATGTGTGGTTGCTGGGTTTTTGACTGAACTGGAATTAGTCAAATTGCCTGTGAATGTGTATGGCTTGTATGGCTGATGTGGTCTAATTGCCTTTCCTACAAGCGTCATGCTGTATGTGTCTAGTTGACGAGCTTGTTGTGAAAAACGGAAGTATTTTTGTGATTGAAGTGAGAGATGTGTGTATGACTGACTTGAATAAAATATCGAAGTTAGTCTATTTGACGGTGAGGAAGTCAATGAGTCTCTCAGTCTTGTGAAAAGTTCAAGTAATTGATAGAATTTTGAGTTTAGTCAATTCAACTGTGGAAGAAAAGTTGTGATCTTGATTTGCTGAGTCAAGTTCAAAGGAGTGCAAACCAAGTGTGGATGCTGCAGATGGTTAATTCGATAGAGGAAGCAGCCTAAATTCGGACTGAAGAGAGTCCAATTGACTTGTGAATTTATTGGATGAATTGATTTAGGTGTAAGTTGTTTTGGCATTTGTTTAAGTCCAAATTGCTATTCTAGTGAGATGTTGTGAATACAAACTGGCTAATGGTTAAGTCCAATTGACTATTATGTTTTTATTGAAATGTGTGAATGTTGAGTTGTAGCAGTTAGAAAAGATGTTATGGTCCATTTACTAGTCCGTAATTGCTAGACCATGCTGGATGCATTTATCAAATTGCAAGTAAAAGCTAATTAAGGAACTGAGATTGAAAACCGAATTAAGGAGTCAATTTGACCTAGTTTGTGTGAATAATTTCAAGTATTGGTGATTAAGTGGATACCTGTGAAGTGTCAAAGAGAGAAATTTGGATCTAGTCGACTGTGAGGGTAAGAGAAGCCTTTTTGTATTTAGTCCAATAATACGATTAGAATTAGATATTACAAGATTGATATTAGTTGTGCAATAGTGTGTTTACAGCCTAATTGACCAAATCTATATGTGACTATGTGTAATGTGCAATGGGAATAATTGACCAAGTCGAGTTGTTGTATAGAGATGATAGAATAAATTGACAAACTTAATCTTGACATTAGAATTATTTTCATATGCGTAAATACTTCCCAGGACAAATCACATGTTAGAAATTTGGTAAAATAAGTCAAGTCAACTGTGTATCTGTGGTTGGTGGCAATTCGACTACTTTGTTATGAGTCGACTTGCCGTTTAGTCTTAGGTCTTGTTAGTTGGTACCAAGGCAAATTGACCCAACTATCGAGGCTGTCAAAGCATAAAGGAAACTTGACCAATATACCAGATAGAGCATAATGGCTGACGTCAAGACTCAACTAAAATTCAAGAAAGTTTTTTATTAAAATAAATTAAATTAAATTGGATAAGAGATAAAGAATTAATTCACCTAAAGAAAATTGACCAACAAAACAATAAACAAAGCAAGGTGAATAAGAGAGAAAGAAAAAAGGAATATATTAATTAAAAAATTGTATTTCAAAGTTTACTTGTATTTTAAAATATGCATACTAAGTGGCTAGAGCATGCATAACAAATTGATCACCCCAGCAAATTGACCAAGATATTTGATATGAGCCAAATACTAGACAGGATTGGGATGCATACATTGAGTCTATAATAAACATTATATTTTGGACTGAAAAAATTGACCTTAGAGATTATCCTTGGGGTTTTCTTTTATTGAAAATGAATTACCAAATATAGAAATAAGTATCCAAAACTTGAAATAAAGTGACCTTAGTCACGCATATGCTAGACTATTTGACCTTTCCTTGGAAATAAACCCCCCTATACTAGTTTTCCCTGGGTTTTGTGAATAGACAAAATCTACATTACAGATATTCTTGCCTAAAATGTACTCCCACTATTCATATGATTCTATGATCGCTTTTGGGTACACCTATTCTCAACACTTTGGAAATTTGTAGTTTATTCACACGATGTTCAAAAAATGCATTCTAAGAGAATCTAGAATCCCCTTTTGACTACCAATGGAACCCCACAGAAAAAAAATCAATATAATAGTAAAAACCATGCTGAATCAGGTTCAATTGATTAACTGTGCGATTTAAGGTGCAGTTACCTTATATCAAATTATTGCAGGGTAGGTGTCAATTTGCCTGGAAGTCCCACCCGATACAGTTAGACACTTGTTTGGTTGGGGCCTCGCTCGAAGTAGTGCCAAATGTTGTACTCAACAAGTTGACCACCTAGAAATGCCTATCTTGTTTGATTTTGCCATTGATAAGCTCACCATTCAAATGCCCTGTCATAGCAACTAGCTACTTAGAATATTATTATACAAGTTAGTAGCAAAGCTTTTGGTCCCCAAATCTTAAGGTTAGTTAAAAAAACATATTTGTGTAGACCATTTGTCAAAAACTTCTAAAGGACAAGTTTGGTGAGCCTAATTCACTAGATGTGACATCCCTAGTTTCCTATTGAATTCATGACGTTAGAACATCTCGGTAGTTCTCACTCCTCTGTGACAAGCCAGTGCAATGAATTTATGGAGTTCAATGTTCTACTCCGCTAACCTCAACCGGTAGGCCTTCCAGTCATAGGATGAAGTAATGAAGTTCCTATTGCAATCAGTAATCACTCATTCGAGACATTGATTGTAGCCACTAACTCAATCTATTATAGCCCAAATCTCATTTATTGAATTTTTTTGTCATGGGTTGATGTAAGTATTAAACCCTAAAGGACCAAGGTCTTTTTTCTATCCCAAAATACTCAAAACTGCCATTTCTATAGCAAAGAGTAAAAAAAATTAAATCTTTTTTTTTAAACATCTAACTATAGGATCTTGCACCTCACTAGTATGAGAATGTGTAGAAAAAATTTCGGAATTTTTTACTGCACAGATTGCAAGATATTTGCGTTTAAAGTAAAAAGAAAAAAAAGATTTTCAACACATTGCGGGACAAAAGTTTTTGACTTTGAACATTTTTAACTTAAATTTTTTGCACTACAAAGTTTTGAGCTTTAAATTTTTATATTGGACAAGTGAGTTGAGAGTCAAGGATAGAAACAAAAAATTCAAAAAAACTTAACTTTCATTCTTAAAAAAATTTGTTAAGTTGAAGTAGGTACAAGATAGAAGGAAAATCTAAAATATTAATATCTTTTAGATGGAATTAAAATTCACTAAATCCAATGGTGAATTATTCTAGAAATCAAATTATACCACGTGGAACTTGTTTTTTTGTAAAATTGCAAAAATTGCATTCATAAATGAATCTTACAAATTATTTTTCCAAGAAGATGCTCTAATTGCCTAACAAACAAGATTGTCCAAAATTTTCTCACAACAAATCCAAATGAAATGAATCAAAGAAAAAAATATATAATCTATGAGAAAAAAAAAAATTTAATTTAAATTTTTGCAAATTTTTTTTTGTTGCCCACTCTCCCTTGTTTTGAGCTTATTTGGGCATAACTTTTGTTTGCGGGCACCAATTGAAAAAAATTGTATTCTCACAAAGCTTATCATATTTTCTATCTTGAAAAAAAAATCCCAAAAATCAAGACAAAAATTCAGCCCATAGGTACTTGCCCAAAATTGCATTTGTCCTCCAAAGAGACAACGATCCTTTAGGAATTAAATGGGTCATTCACTAGGTGCCTATATTGAGGCTTTTGCCTATAATGGGTTGATGTACCTTAAACAAGGCCGTACATATCATTTAAGCTCACATTGTGTGTAAATGATTAATATAATATGCAAAATACGTACCTTCTCTGTTCTAGCTTGTACATTTCAAGCAAGAAGTTCTATGGGATGTTTTTACAAATGAGTCGCAATAAGGTATTGTTGCATTAATTGAAGAAATGGTTCAAGAGGGATTCACCTACTATTACATTCAATTACTTTAAATTATCATAATTTCCACTATACAATCACATGTAACCTTCTCAAGCCGGTACAAGCAAGTTATTACAAGATAAACCAGTACTGTTTATTTGTCACAAGGGAAGTGCTAAAGTTTTTCTTCATAATAACTTTTGAATCATGACTCATATGAGCTTGAAGTTTTTATCGGATGTAG
Source organism: Neckera pumila (assembly GCA_963969595.1). Taxonomy (NCBI): domain Eukaryota; kingdom Viridiplantae; phylum Streptophyta; class Bryopsida; order Hypnales; family Neckeraceae; genus Neckera; species Neckera pumila. The sequence goes on from OZ018409.1 coordinate 16,571,808, forward strand.
TTGTCTTGAATGTAATTATATCCTATTTTTTTTTAAATTTTAAATTTTTTTTTTAATATTTCTAAATCAATTTTGCTAATTTATTTGAGTTATGTTGTTTATTTGAGTTATTTGAGTTATTATGTTTTGAGTTTTAAGGAGGGTGAGTACTATGGAGTACCCAAAATTAATAATGTAGACTTTAAATTTTGGTGATCTATTTCTACAATAGGTGGGCGTGTCTCTACCAAGGGGCGCCTAAAAATATATTATTTTATATTCTCCACATTCATGCAAATTTAGAATATACACTCCTTTGCATATACACTTCTAGAAATTGAAGATGGTTTTAAAACCATTCTCTTGGTGAAATTTCTTCACCATGAGGTCTTTCCAAATGGCCAATTTTGATTTTCTTTGTAAATTATTTTCCTATTTTTTACAAATTAAAACGTAGAAGTAGAGTATCCATTTTCTTGCGATTTTGCACTTTTCTAGTTTTCTTACTTAGACAATTTTTCTATGCTTTTTGCCTTTTCTTTCTTTTTTATATGTATATACATTATCTATATTTTTAATATTTTAAAAAAATGTTTTTTCTATTTTTATAGTACTCTCGGAAAAGGATTGAAAATTGTCAAAATGGAACAAAATTGAGGCAAGAGGCATTCTTGCATTCAACTGGGGTTGTTTAATTAGCACTTAATTTAACATGTAAAAATGTATTACAAATTATATTTTAACTAAGTTGGACGCTAAAGACTAAAAGAGTCCAATGAATGATTCTACAGAAAAAGTCAAAATTAAGATTGCACATGTTTATATTGAAATTTGTAATTATTAGTTGACTACCTTGGCAATAAGGTAATAAAGTCACTTCCTTTCATGGTTTCTTGGTTCCACTATCTTAAAGGCTGAATGACCAAAAAATTTCATGAGACTATTAGAAAATTGAAGAGAGTTAAAACTCAAGTGGTTTTGTAATTTTTTGACACTCTAGTAATATTTTACAAATTTTCAAAGTAGAGAAAATAGGCTAGGATAATTTGATAAGTAAAGCTCTGACCTGAAGACTGGCATGAATAGAAAACCTATTTGGGGTGAATTCTTAGACAAATCATCAACCCCACTTATTCTTTTACAAAAGATTTACCAAATGATAGCCTAAAATTCCTTTGCACCATAATTACATAATACAATGAAGCTACCAGAACCTGCTTCAGGAGATTATATTTGGAGAGGATTGCAAGCTTCAATAGCGAGAAACAAAACATAAGAACGTCCAATCATGAATTCAATTATACAATTAGATCAGATCAAATGATCCCAAATAGCTTGGGAAAGGTGAAAGTGCTCTCACATCTGAACTTCTCAATGTACAAGAAATGGTGAGCACTCAAAACACATGAGCCATGGCCAAAGTAAGGCATATCAGGCTCATCGTTGAGTGCAATTCAACGCACTGAACTCCATAAGCTAGAATTGTCTCCCAACCTTATCGTTTCTACATCTATTCACGCAGAATCTTACGTACCAGATTCTCCATTCAAGAAAATTCTTGTGAAGTGATTGCAATGAGCATTGAGAGTTCGATCTCCAATACCGACCATTCGCAAAGTAAATCTTCTTCACTGAATTTCAACATTCCGACTGCTCTGTTGCATCCCACAACGTACATTCAATATGATCTTCTGCCTTCTTAAAATCAGAGACTCGCTACCAATTTTTTAAGGCTCCCCGCAATTTCTAGGAATGAGTTTCGATGCACAATCATGAACCCGTAGAGCATTTTTAAGTCCTACTCAGTCAGTGATGGATACGAACTTGGTTGCTCGGAAGATTGGTACTTGCCTTTCTTGGAGGCTTCGCAGTAAACACTGTCCCCACCGTCCGTGAAGTCGACCGACCTGCAACACTTTGGCCATGCCAAGAGCAGTTTGCTCCATGTTTATCGCCAACAACGCAGTGCCTGTACCTTGCGTGCTCCAGCATCTGCATCCAGTAGTAAAACGTTGTGCAGGTAATTGAAGCAGAGAGGAAAACCAAAACGCAGGCATAATTTTGGAGCTCGCAGATTGAAAGCTCAGCTACCTGCTTGCACTAGCCAGAATTGCCCATCCCCGGAAAGGAGGCAACTCTAAAAGTTTGAACTAATGGCCTGTGAGGCTGAACTGGTCTCCCTGGTGGATCTGAGCGCTGTAGTGACTAGGACAACAAACTGTCACTTTAATCCCCAACAAAACGAACGCTTCATTCTACTTCAGTCGCCGTAGGACCGGATCGAGTTATATTCAACTTTTTCATAGCCCAGCGCAAATCTGCTGCAATGCTCCTCTCGTCACACAGAATCTTGTCCACTTCCTTGAAAATTGTACCAATGTAAACTTTATCCTGGTCGCGATCAAGTGAGGGGTATCGAATACCTACTTGATTGCAAAGCCATGAGACTGCATCTCTACACTCCTGCAACTGGAGCGGATGATTCCCCGCAGAAAATTTAACCCAGTGCTGCCGTTCCCAAGTCCCTTGATCTAGACGAAGCTTAAGTTCATCAGGTGTGAGGTCATAGAACAATGGCAATACGCGAATTCTTTCCTCACGATCTTTCCTCTGAACTTCCACAAATTTTATCAACTCTGTCATTGGCCAGTGCTTTTCAAAAAAGTCCGGAGTCACGACCACGACCCCAACATCAAATCTTGCCAACTCCTTTAAGATTTTCCTTGCAAATGATAATCCCTTTGGGCAATTCTCAACATCAAGAAAGGGTTTGACATGGAACTTCCAGGATCTGGACCAGCGCTGGCGCGACATTGCTTCATGTAACCATGTTGGGAAGTTTTTCCCAGCTCCATTTTCACCACCTGTATGGGATATGAAAATACGCAAAGGACGTCTCCATATTGTACACCAACAAAGTGAAAACAGGCAAATTAAGACAACCAAACCAGCGAGAGAGCCCCCCACTGCTGCCGGCACGATTGTTGGAGGTGGAGTTGCACTTCCATTAGGTGATGGAGAGATTGGAGAAGGTGAAGGCAATGGTGGAACTTGTGGGGAACCTGCATTTAGTGGCGTACATAACTGACACCATGTTATGTATTTGAACAATTGGTAGCTATGAAAACTGTTCAAGCAATATGCTGATTAATTATCTTCAATGTAAACATACTTACAGTATTGCAATTATACAAAATCATACGTAGAAACATTGCAATCTTATAGATCATCATTCCCAAAACAATTGGCCATGCAATACAGGTACGTTACTTGTTGTGCTGAGTGGAGGTGGAGGTGCACCTGGAGTTCCATCCTGGGCAATAACAATTTATGGCGCTTGAATGCCATCGTTGCTGAAGCTCCATGCGCAAACATACGGAACATCGCTACTTCCTATCTTATTCGCAGAGGAAAATCCAGCAAACATGCTCTCCTTCAAAAGCGATAGATCTAGTCCACTTTGTGATCCTTGTGGCTTCACGGGCTTGCCTTCATTATAGTTTGCATAATAGATGTCCATACGAGAGTCGGCTTCATCATAATCAATCCAGATTTGCTGGTATAGAATGGCACTGCTTGAAGCCCAGCTGTAGACAGGCTCAATCCAATAAGTAGAGTTCATACTGGCCAAGTTAATACCAATATGATTCTCGTTGGGATCTTTGAACTCCGGGTTGAAGTAGGCGTCCAATTCCACACCAAGTGTATGGTTATCAGATTCATAATTCTTTGCGGTTTCGGAGGTTTCCTCGGTCATAAATCCCATGAAGTCTAAGGGAGCTCCTATGGTAATGTCGTCAGGAACTATAATGAAGGCCATACCTGGCCCTGTACCAAAGGCAGCAGATGTACGCTGTAGTTGATAGATGAATGAGGTACTGAAAGATTTTACAGTTGTGGAACCAGGATCTACCGTTTGCACGGCAAATGGATAGAGAAGTCGACCAGAGGCGGCGCCGTAATACAAATCAAATTCTGTAGGATCGAATTTGAAACAGCCAGTAGTGCTGTTGAAAATCCAGCTGCTATTAGACACTACGTTAAGAGAATTCCCCTGGAAGCCACTGAAAGTGAAAGTGACAGCCCCGACACTGGAACCACATGGTAAGGTCAGAAGGGCCAGCACAACTAAACAAAATAAGCGAGCTCCAGCCAGAACGATGGCCATTCCTGGGGATTCGCCCATGATGGAGGTCTGGAGTAGTCACAACTCAAACTTGATCTCCTAGCTTGTCACTGTGAAAACTTGCTGGCAGTCTTCTCAGCCTGCATCACATACACCAAATCTTCTCATTCGTGCGGTTTCGTTAGATTGGCGTCATTCTGGCACAGAAAACTGTCGATTCAAAGCTCTAAAACCTAGCGCGCCTGTAGATAATTTATGTTTCAGGACTGAAAGTGCCGAGGCAGTGAAACATCGACAAACTAACAAACTTGACATTTCTACCACAAAATTCTGAACTAGACAAGCGAGAATAGCTAGCTAGCGACCATCCTTTTGCAAACAGACCACATGCGTAAGTATACTTTGCACAGATTTTCAACCAAGACTAGACATACCGAACCACAATTTTGCACGGAGAAGAGAGACAAAGAATTCACACCAGTTCCCTTTGTCAGAGATAACAGGGGAATTTGGAAAATCTTATGTGCGATTACAGGGAAATATGAACGATTCACTTGTAGTCTCACGTCCCCCCTGGAGGATCGAGCCAGGATATCCTGATTTCTAACACTAAATTCAAGAAGTGAATTAGCCAAGTGCGACCGTATGAGCAAAAGCAGATTGAATCTAGGTTAAACATTTAAACTTGCAGCCAAGCTTGTAGATTCAACGACTTTACATATACACCTCTGTGAATGGAAGATGTAAGGCAAAACTGGACTGTCGGCGGAACTGTCGGTACCATTTTTAACATATCGACAGAGCTCGATTCGCTTCAAGATTTCCAAAACTTGACCAACAGTCAGAGCAAAGTCCTGAAGCAAGTGAAACAGCGTGCATACACAAATCGATAAGAAAAGAGATTGAACGTGCCTGGAGAGGATCCAACGGTAGGCCGGCACGACCCTTCTCCTTGCAGTCTATTCCAAGAGTGCAGGACAGCTGGTGCTCAGATTTGGTACATAATCCTTTAATTGCGTCCCTTTGAGGACTAGAGCTAGAAGCTAGATACACAATGCAGCGGTTTGATGAGGGCGATGCAGCGGTTTGATTACATGTGAGGCGGGTGGGCAGAAAACGTGACTAGAAGACGAGAACAGTTCCACCGATGAGAACAGTTCCAAAAATCGGTGGTAAGCGTATAGGAGAGTGAGTTCCCCCGATATTAGTGTAAGTTATTCCACACTGTAGAAGGAACATAAAAATGTTTTCTATATTTTGATGTTGTTGAACGCACCCACCCACCGATACCGATACATGTAAAGAGGCCCTGATGAGAGAAGAGCTCTGTGCCCTAAAACCGAACCGACGCGGAGGACTATCAGTGTCCGAATGGCGACTTTTCTCTCTGTTACTGTAGAATCAAAGAATGCACGTGTTGGTTCAAGAATTGAATGGTTCTTTTAAGTTGCCGTGAGTTCGTGCATATAATTCTTGAACTCCGTCCACGCAGGAGGAGGACTGACCCTTTCCGCCTTTCCCTCCCGCGTCCGTCTCCCGCACAGTGAATTTTTTAGTGGCGAATTGTCGCCAAAAACTACCTGCTTTGGGCGTGTGGCTACTTTTATGTTATAAAAAATGGACAAAAATGTGGATGAAATCGCCAGAGTACTCTTAAAAAAATACTAGTGATAGCCAATATTTGGATTAAAGTACCTTATAATAGATAAATTTTGGATGAGAAAAATTAATTTGGATGATTCTATCCATTTTTTCCTTACTTGACTACATCCTAGGGTGCCAGTCGCACTACCAAGGGAAAAACTTAAAAAATACACTGCTCCCGCAGCCTTTTCCCATTCTGTTTTTTCAATGTTATTTGCGTTTACACTTGCCGACGGAACTCAACAGTGTTGTGGCCCCTTGTCGGTCACGGCACTGTCAGCAATTCCCTTGGGGCTGATCGGCTAGGAATTTAGGAAAGGAGGGAGGATGGGCTTTAGGTAGAAGCACCTAAATGTGACATTCATTCAAGATTTGCAGATCTTGAAGGTAGCTATACAATAAAATGATCTGCACTTTTTAGGAAATGGTTTACCAAACCAACCAAATTGGTTTTTGTAATTTCTTTAATGAATATATGAATATAGTACAAATTTGTGGAACCAAGTGTGTAGATGCACCTACTATGGATCATAGACTAACACAAAAGTGGACACGGAAACACCAAAAGCAACAGACCATAAGCTTGTATCATGCTTGTTTTATTGGCCAACGCAAAACCTGCCCCCATCACTATTACACATTCATGTAAATTCACTTGTTAGTATTGGTCCACTTGCATGTTACTTTATTCTAATAACATTTGGATGTTCCTAGCTTATTTGGGTTGGGAATTGATTTGTCCTATTATTAGTGAGGAAAAAATACTATCTCTACAAAATTCTATTTTTTGTGAAATTTTTAGCTTTTAAAATTTAAATATATTTCACAAATAGGAAGACTTAGATAAAATATTATTACAAGCTGTAATAGGACAAATCAATATAGCTCTTTCAATTATTGCCTTTGGTGGATTGCAAAGCCGTGGCAACACCGTATTCTACACTTCAAAACTGAAATGAGTTCCTAATTGTTGCAAAGATTAGGTGAAAATGTGTCAAGATTTTGACAAGTATTCAAAATCAAGGTAGTGAAGAATTTTCACATGTACTCAATACAAAAATAATTAAGCCTTATGCATCAATAGAATTAACCATAACCTCGCTATAATCCTCATTTGTCTTAAATTAATTATAAAATAGAAAATTTAGAGATAAATAAATTTTCTCATTTTCTAAGAAAAAATTCAAAAATTCAAACTCTAACCTTTTTTTTGGCAATTTATTAAGTGCATTGTCATTACATTTCCACTATATACAAATAAAATAAAATTTAATCCAATTTTGATTTGTTGATGAATTTCTTTGAAATTATCATATAAGCTTCATAGATATCATTCATTCAAGTATCTAAATTATTTGTTAGTAAAGTGACTAAAGTGATAAACCAAATTCATTTCTACAAAAATTTATGCAATCTTTTGGTTATTTTTCATTTCTACAAAAATAATCACAATTGCATAAATTTTTTGTAGAATCTTTTACATTTTATCAAAAATAAAATCATTACTTATACATTGCTTCCAAAATTAAACTTTGAGAATCAATCTAAAGTCGAACATAGGTAAAAGATCCAAACAAGGAATAATAAAAGTTTTAAATCATTTTTACTAAGAATACATGGATGCGCCCACAACAAAATTGAAACGTTTTTCGTATTAAGAAAAATTAATTATTGATATCTCAAGATTAACGATCGCTATTATTTTTAAATAAATTCTTAGATTAGTATATATTTTCAAATTCAATTGCTAAAATTAATAATAAACTATTTGTAACTTTGAAACTTCTACATGTAAATTTGACTTTTAAAAATTATAATTTCTAATTTGGCTTTTATTGAATAAAAATTATCTCCTCTCTAAGTAAAACTTAATACTTTAATAAAAATGATCAGAGATTTAAGATTCCACTCTATAAGAATGCAAGTGCTAGGCATTAGCAACTACAATTATTTGTCTTTCTTATTTATTGGTGCACTTTGATCCAACCTACTATTTATGCACTTTAAGAAGTTTAAAAATGTTGTTGTTAACCTTTTCTACATGTATTGGTACTTGAAGCACATCAAGAGTTGTTGATTTCTCTTGGTTTATGGTGCACTTTGATCCAACCTACTAATTGAGCTTGAAATGCCCCCAATACTACTTAGAGGCATTTGGATAACATTGGAGCAATGTTTGGCGTGGACAATAACCATTTTTCATCCAATTCTTACTTGGAGAGCTATTAGAATCATGGGAGTAGTTTTAGACAATATAAGACATTGTTTCATCAAGGTATTCTGGTGACTTTCCTATTTAAAAAATTATTGTAGAAGCGGATCTTAAAATATGCTATTCTAATATATTTTGGAAACTTATTACTCTTTGCTCTGTCTAAGTCTAAAGTTTTTTCTTAATCCCTAAAGTCCCAAAATCCCTACGAGGGACTCTTGGGATTTGGGGTAGGCTTGTGTAATCTCAATTTTTGATCTAATTTTTTGAAACTTTTTTGGAAGATAGGAAATTAGATTTACTTTTTGGGAATATAATTTTTATTCCAATCAATGCCTGAGAGCAAAATTATGCTACTTTCAGTCCAAAAAACAACTCGAGGGACAACCCCCAAAAAATTACAAAAAAAGGAATTTTTTTAATTTTTAGTTTTTTTCTCAAAGATTGTATTTTTATCTACATTTGAAGCTTTGATTCATTCAATTTGGACTAGTGATCAAACAGTTATGGACAATCTTGTTTTTTGGACAATCTAAGCATCTTCTTTAAAAAACTACTTATAGAATTCATTTTTGAATGCAATTTTTACATTTTTTCAAAAACATTTATTATGTAGGATTAAGCTTGCTTACAAGAACAATCTCACCATTGGGATTCTTGTGTTTTAATTCCACCTTAGAGCTATTATTGGTTTAGTTTTCCTTTCAATCTTGAATCTACTTCTACTTAACACTTTTTCAATGAGTGAAAATGAAGTGTTTTTTTGTTGAATATTTTTTCTTAGATTCTCAACTTAGTTCTTCAACATAAAAAATTATAGTATCAAAATCCATAGTGCAAAACTTTTAAGTTAAGAAGATTTAAAGCTAGAAAATCTAGTCAAGCAAGGTGCAAAAAAACTTGTTTTCTTTTCTTCAAATGTAGATATCTTGCAATCTATATGGTCAAAGTTTTTGAAATTTTTTCCACACATTCTTATACTAGTCTAGTATAAGATACTACAATTAGATAAGCAAAAAAAATAGTTTTTAAAGTTTCTTGCTCTGTGCAATAGAAATGGCAGTTTTGAGTGACTTTTGATGGAAAAAAGGCCTTCGGACTTTACACTATAAGTATAAATGACTGCAAAGAATGACTCTAAAATAGTCATTCTGGACCAAAATGACTCGCAAACGACTTTGGGCCTTGCAGTCATAGTGGACAAGTCATTTTTTAAATGACTGCAGGTTTATTATTACCAACGAATTTGGACTTGGATGAAGAAAGGATGAAATGGTCTACCTGGCATTTAGATTTAGGGACAATTTTTTTTGGAAAGGTCGGACAGTTGCGTTTTCAAAAAAAAGTTTAGTCAATTGCCGCTAATGTGGACCTTTACATGAGTCATTCTATAATCATTCTGCAGTCGTGAGGGAATTGTGTCGACCAATGTGAGGCTAACACGTATCCAATCATTTTTTAGTTATTATTGCAGTTTTATCTTCAACGGGCGAGTGATGCTCTGACACAAGTCCAATTATTTTGTAGTCATTTGTAGGGGATATTTTCAAGATTGCCTAGTATTTGTTGAATGATGCACGTAGTTGTTTAGAAGTGATATGGATTTAAGGTTTAGGATACTCTTTGAAGACACGGAAAGTCATTTTTTATTTGCAGCGATGCATTGTTTACAAAAAAGAATATAATGACAAATAGACAAGGTGTAGTCATACATTCAAAGTTCAACATCAATACACCATACACAATATCCAAATACAATATGTAATACGCCATATACATTATACATTACAACATACACTGGCTATACATCATACTTGACTTATGTCTCGCATGGCTTCCAAATCCATTTAGTGTGTGAGTACAAAGAAATGAAATGACAAGCCTTTTATAGAAGTGGGATAATAGTAGGCAAGACAAACCATGTGGGATATGTAAAAATGCAAGAATTATGTTACAAGTAAAATTTAAGACCTCATTGAGGCATATTAGATTAATTTTTTTCAGAAACTTGGAACTAATAAAAGTTAGGAGTTCAATCTCACTTTCATCTCAAAAAATCCATTTTACATTTTGAGCCTCAAATCAAAAGTTTTAGACAAATTTGCTAAATGGGCTAGACATGATTGGCACATGAAGAATACTAGGGTCACCTATTTGACTTCTTCAAAACAAAGACGTATGTAGTTGTTCTAGGTCTCTTGACTTCATGCAAAGAAAGTATGATGAATTGATGATGACTGCACATAATGTCCACAGTCTTCTAAAATTGTCAAATATGCAGTTTGTGGAAATGCTAAGTTGAGTATCCGGTTGCCAGTAGTGCAGAAGTCATTCGTCAATCATTTTTGAGTTGTTTTCACAATACAGTCCTTCATCGTGCACTACAACAAGATGGGGGTACTTTAACCCCTAAAGGCCCAAGTGTATGTTCAACAGACAAGTGGGATTTTGGGCAGGTACCTATGGGCTGAAATTTTGTCCTGATTTTTTGAAACTTTTTTAGAAAATAGAAAAAATGATAAGCTTTGTGGGGGTATAATTTTTTTTCAATCGGTGCCCGGGAAAAAAAGTTATGCCCAAATAAGCTCAAAACAGGGGAGAGCGGGCAGCAAAAAAGATTTTGCAAAAAATAATTTTTTTTTTTTCAAATTTTTTTTTCCATAGATTATATTTTTGTCTATCTGGAAAGCTTTGAGTCATATCATTTGGATATGTTATGAGAAAGTTATGGACATTCTTGTTTTTCGGGCAGTTATAGCATCTTTTTGAAAAAAATAACTTGTAGGACTCATTTTTTAATGAAATTTTTCAAATTTTTCAAAATTTTTTTGGCATGGTTCAATTTACATGCTAGAAAAATCTCACCGTTGGGATTAGTGCATTTTAATTTCATCTAAAATATATGAATATTTTAGATTTTCCTTCTATCTTGTACCTAATTCTACTTAACAATTTTTTTAATAATGAAAATTAAGATTTTTTGAATTTTTTTCTTTTTTGGTAGATTGTCAACTCAATTCTCCACTATAAACATCTAAAGCTCAAAACTCTGTAGTGCAAAAATTTTAAGCTAAAAATGTTCAAAGTCAAAAAATCCAATCCCACAATGTACTGAAAACCTTATTTTTTTCACTTGTAGATATCTTGCAATCTATGCGGTCAAAAATTCTGAAATTTTTTCCACACATTTTTATACTAGTTAGGTGTAAGATCCTATGGTTAGATGTGCAAAAAAAACATTTTTAAATTTTTCTTCACTCTTTGCTAAAAAATGGCAGTTTTGGGTGTTTTTTGGCAGAAAAAAGGCCTTGGGCCTTTAGGGGTTAAACGCAACTTCAAGGTAGAAAATGCATATTGGAAGCGTTTGTATCTTCAGTAACTAGATGCTGAAAAACTAGTATCTAGGACCCGCATTAAAACACTTTCCTGAAGGGCAACAACTTGTCTTTTTAGAAGAGAAGTGATTCACTTTTAAAATCACAAGTTTCCACAAACTATTCATGATCTCACCTTTGTCTAACTTCGACGTTTTTTTTATTTTTTTGCTGCAAGTGACATTTGGCAATTTTCCAACAACTCTTATGGACCAATGTTTTGCATCAACATGTGCCAATGTTCTGTGCATGAGGCACGCAACTGTTGATTTATATGATTGTTAAGATCAAAATTTCAAGGCTTGCCCATGCAGGCAGGGACATTCACATTTATACTGCAAAAAAGACTCAGTAACATAGCGCAATTGACTTGTAAGTCATTCTCCAGTCATTTCCTAGTGACTGCACCACTTTCTCGTAAAGGCATAGTCCTCGCATATGACTTCATTGCAACTCTAGCAGTGGAAACAGTCACTACCCACTAGGTTGCCAATCACTACCCTCTATGTCAGTATAGTGCTAATTCTTGGAACGTGTGTTTCCAGCACCGGAAGTCATTTTTTAGTCTCCATGTAGTGAAACACAGTCACAATGTATGATTGAGCCTTACTCGTCAATAACTTGAGGTCGGCATGTTGGCTTCTCGACTTTCACCGCTAACAGTAGGACGGCCCCTTTAACGGAAAATCGCAAAGTCATCCCTGACTTTGTCTTGTCTTCATCCTCTAGTCGTAGTTGCCACTGCCAAATAACTTTCCCATTTTTTACAATGCCGGACTAGTGCAACTACATAAGTTCCAGTCATTCTCTAGTCATCCCGGACAACCAGCCATTCTTTTGCAATCATTTATACCCCCATTTTTTTGTAGTGTTAGGGGTTAAATAAAGATATTTTGAATGTGAGACCAACTAAAGAAAAAAAGTTTATTTCTTCTAATTTCTATTGCAATCTGAAACTTTGAAAAAAATTTAGAATTAAAAAATTTATTCCAAATTGAACTTTGGGCATGTTTCCAAGGTCTATAGACTTTTATTTACAGAATTTAAAAAAAAAGATCTAAAGAAGACGTATAGTTTCATGCATGAAAAATTGAATCAAATAATTTTATTCACACTTCGTCACTAAATGAAAGCATATTAAATGAAAGAAATGCAACTAAAAGTATGTATTTGCAGGCCTAACTTTTTAGGCTTGAGTAATGAGAGGTCTAAAAAGATTATTGCTGTTAATCTCTTCTCTATGTATTGGTACTTGGAGCACTTCAAGAATTGTTAATTATTCTTAGGATGTGGCGTACTTTACTCCAACCTACTAATTGTGTAGTAAGAGGTTTACAAAATTTGTTGTTAATTTCTTCTACATATTATTAAAACTAACAAATTAATATTAAAGTTAGAAATGAAAATTAAATGCTAATTAGAAATCTCTTTTTTTCATTTGTTAACCCTCCTTTGAGTAATGAGCTTGTTCCTAGCATTCATTTAAAATAAATATAATAATAAAAATTGAAAACAAGTGCAAGGGCCCAAGCTCTCTCATTGACCATGTATTGTATCTTTCTCTATAGTTATTGAATAGAAAGAATCAATAGTACTTAGATAGTATGAAGAGAAGCTTGATTTAGACAGTGACAATTAATTAGTCAGTATTGACCAATTTATGAGATATGGAGCGGCTTTGTCATCACTTTAAGCTTTCTCACAATAAAGTTCTTCAATGCAAATTTTTACCAAATTAAGTGATGATAGCATTGTAAAAATGCAAATGTACAAAAGGTACCGGACTCTTCATATTCAAGAATGTTAAAACAATACCACGAGGCGTCATCCTTCTTGGATTAAAAATTCCAAATTTTAAATCCTAAATCCTAAACGAGTATACCTTTCCTTAGAGTAATGACAAATATTCTTCATTGTCCTTTATCTAATTAATGCCTTTTCAAAACAAGGGTTTCAAAAATATTAGAAATTTTGTGTTTTTGAACATATGAATTTGCAATGGAAATTTATGGAAACAATCCCTTATATCCAAATTTCTTTCATGTTTAGAGGCCCAAAATTACTTTAAAATACTCATTTCCAAAGCAATGCTAAACTCTTTGTCTTTTTTTATTTATTGACAAATCCAACCTTACAATTCTTTAGTTAAATAAAGTGTTTTAGTACATCCTTTTTAAGTTTTTAGAGTAAAAATCACCATGGATTGCAAATTCAATGTGCCTAAACTTCAAAACCTTTCTAGTCCTTCCAAGAAGGTAAAGTTTGTCTTTTAATATTTTCAGAAAAAAAACATGCATGTCTCATGCTATGTGGTTTAGTCAATATATTGGAAAAATTAATGGATTGAGAATACCTATATATAGCTTGATTAAAATACTTTTACAATCATTTGTAACAAAATTATGGGGGGAAAGGTCGTTTGAATGAAACTAAAACTGAACCCGCTAATAACTTTTACAAGAAATCAAGAAGTGCTAATTCCAATGGTGAGAATGTTCTAAGACACACCTGGTATCCATTATTATTATTTTTTATTTGAAAGTTTTCAAAATTGATTTCAAAAAATGACTTTCTGTGTTTTTTTACCTTCATTGCCTACAAAAAAAAACTTTCTTGTAACTTTCACCTTACTATTTCAATTAAATGGTTCAAATGTTTTCAGCTCATTATTGCAACTTAAACTGATTTAAAATAAGTGACATAACAAACTTGATGTCACATGCACTAATATGATAAATCAGTATTAGAAATAGAAACAGACTCTGGAAGATCTAACAACTACAAATTTCAATTATTTATATTTGTAAAGATTCAAAATGTCAAAATTGTAGCAATCAACTCTACAAATACTTTTGAAGTTAGGATTATGGGTAGTACATATTTAGGCCTAGAAGCACTCACCTTCAAAAATGCCAATGTCAATAGTATTCACCAACATAACAAAATTAATGATTATAGTGTTGTAATTATTAGTTATTTGATAGAAATGTCCAAATTATCTATTCAAAGCTTCCAACTTAACGTTGTAGAAAAAAATGATCAAATTTGAGATTTATGTATTTTATAACTACAAATTGATGGAATAGCCAATGAAAATCAATAGGTGATTAATTTCCATAGATAAAATAGATCACACATTTTTGTCAAATGTTTCCTAGAAATTAAGAGAGAACAACATCACCCTTGCTATCTCACTTTGTATCCATATACACTAAGGGGGTAAGTAACTTAATCTTGTAAGGGATGAAGTAATCCCAACTACAAAGGAGGGTTGAGACTGGAAATATGATGGAGGGTCTTTTGAAAATCTAAAAGGTTAACCCCTAAAGGACCAACATGCGTTTTTTGGCCGTATAGAAATTTTGGGCAGGTACGTGTGACTAGAGATATCCATATTTGAGGCTGAAATTTTAATAGAAGGTGGGGGCGAGGAATATCTTCATGTGTACCAAGTTTCATGACATTTCGAAATATGAGTCAAAAGTTGTGACCTGATATGTTACTTTTTTTTGTAACCGGGCAGATGGGGAAGATCAGAAAAAATCGTTTTTTCCGGATTTTTTTTTTTGAAATTGGTTCTTCACATTTATATATACTTAAAAAGCTTTGAGTCACTCCATTTCAATCAATGAGTCAAAAGTTATGAGGGTTTTTGATTTGCGGGCAGTTTTGGATTCTCTACTCTAAAAAAAACTTTTAAGTTGTTTATTTAACTCAATTTTCAATATTTTTGGAAAAAAATAAAATCTTAGGATGTAGATTGATTATTACAACATTACAACCGTTGGGATTGGCATTTTTAAATTCCATGAGTAAATTTTTAACAATTTAGTATTTTGAGTCATTTTCTACTTCTTTCTACTTGCTATTTTTTTCCTATATGTTGTACAATTCCAAATGATGTGAAAATTTTCATGCATATAGACAACTTGTTTAGGAAACTGAATTTAAAGAAGCACCACCTTTATCGGCATTTTTTCATTGAAAAGTGAGCTTGCAAAGTGCAGCTGCCCGGTTTTTCGCAGGATTGAAAAAATGGTTTTCAAGACTTTGAATGCTTATATCTTATGATCCACACGGTGGAATTTTCTGAAATTTTTACCACATATTTTCAAAATATCATACTACAAGATCCTACGGTTACATGTGTCAAAAATTGTTTTTTTCCAAAAATTTGGTAGTTGTTTTAGAAATGGCAGTTTTGGAGCGTTTTTGGTGATTACATAGTCGTGAAACTTTAGGGGTTAAGATATTTCAACTTGGTGTAAATTTACCTACAACGTAGCTAAGACAATTAATTGGAGGGAAATGACTTTCCAAATCAATTCTGGCACTTCTTATGATTAAGAATGTTAATCCTTAAATGCCTTATTTATAGACCAAAATTTGATCATTTGCATTTTGTAATTGTCTACTACTTTATCCAGCTATTAGTCTCAGCATTTCATGCCAAATATTTAATTAAATTTGGAAAATCAAATCCAACATATGCTAAAAAATAAAACACTCCTTCAAAATCTATGTTTTACGCATACCCGAAAAAATTTAAAGAAAATTTTCTTAAGTTTAAGACATCTTTTTTTAAAATTAAATTTTTATCGACCCTAATAGCTAGGTAGGGCAGGTACGGTGCTCATCCAATTGTCGAATCTTTATCCAATTTGTTTTCTTCACTACAATATTAAGGTAAAAGCACTAGTTGTCAACCACGCCCAGTACCCAACCTGTAAGATGTGCTATCTCCAACCTTAACAAACCTCGGTCACCTAGCTAGCAGGATTGAATTTTGATCGATTAGCACATAATTATGTCTAGAGCATTATTTTATTTCAGTTGTGAATGCTGTGGACTTCCAATTTATGATGCAGATTTGATAGCAAGCCACGAAGTTACTTCATTTACCATTTGCGAGTGAGACGAGTTCCCAACGAGAGATCAATCACACCTTGTCATTCATTGAGCTGCTTGAGTTGATCAACAAATTTCAGAAGTGCAAAGTTCAGCCCCTAAGCTTATAGGCTTTGGGCTACCTGTCACTGCTTTTTGTCTAATTTGTCCGCAGGAAACGAAAATTTAAAGAAAAAAACAAAAAAAGTCTGTACCTTTTGACTGAGCAACTGAAGTGTTCAATTGGAGGTCTGAAACATTTTCCAGCTGTAGGCGTCGGAGGAGATGATTAAAATGCAGTAAATTAACAGTCGAAGCTTCATGTGAAGTTGACGTTGATCACTACACTAAATAGTGCAATTGGGTTGTCTTGACAATTAGGTTGTCTTAGACAATATGCAATGCAACAACGGCAAAATGGCCTTGCAACAATACATTGCGGGCCATTCCATGAGGCCTCTAAAGTATCGATTCGTTCTTTGGAAAATTTGACCTAATGCAAAGCCGACATCCAAATGTCAAATGGACTTTACAGTATTATAAAAAGAAAAGAAAAAAAGAATCTATATTAAAGAAAGGAATTTTCATGGAAACAAGGAAGGTTGAATTGATTAGCGCACATACCATTAAACTTTTCTTGACATCCATTGGCTACTACCGCTTTTTGTCATGATGACTCCCATCAATCAACTTGCCGAGGGTTTTGTCGGGGTTGGCAAAATCACAAAATATGCCAATCCCGGGAAGTCCCATACCAAGACCGTGAAAGTGAAGGTCTCTATACCGGTTGCATTGGAGCACAATTTTAAATAAAAACTCTTGTCCACCTTGCACGGTGCCGATACTGTGCAAGGCGCCGGTTGCATTGCAGATGGTCTTATCCCAGAGAAGTTAAAGTAGGAGGTCCTTAACCCCTAAAGGACCAAACAATGTTTTTTGGCAACATAGTGATTTTGGACAGCTCACTACGAATGGAAACTTTATTTTTTTTCTTTGAAAATTTCACACACCGTGTGCCCAAGGAGTAGCTTTAAGGCCCAACAATTTTCAAAACTTTTGACTAAATGGTGAAAAAGTTATTGGATGATATGTCAATTTCAACGGTCGGCGGGCAGTTCAAAAAAATTCTGAAAAATCACTTTTTAAAAAAATAAAAATTTGAAATTGGTTCTTTAGATTTATATATATGCGTAAAGCTTTGAATTATTCCATTTTGATATATGAGATAAAAATTATGAGGTGTTCTAGTTTGCGAGTAGTTATGGATTCCCTACTCTAAAATAAACCTAGAAGTCCTTTATTTAATTCATTTCTTAATGTTTTTTGAAAAAATTAAAAGCATAGGATGTATATTGTTTACTACAACATTGCAACTATTGGGATCAAGATTTTTTTATTCCACAATTAAATTCTTAATAATTTAGTGTTTTGAATCATTCTCTACTTCTTTCTACAACCTATTTTTTCCTATATGTTGTATAATTCCAAATGATCTGAAATTTTTCAAGCATGTACCCAACTTGCTTTGAAGAATGAATCCAAAGAATAACCACCATTTTGGACATTTTTTCATTTAAATGTGACCTTGTGAAGTGCAGTTGCCCGGGTTTTTGTCAATTTAAATGCTAATATCTTGCAATCTACATTCCGAAAAATTTTGAAATTTTTTCTACATATTCTCAAACAAGTTTACTACAAGATCCTATTGTTACGTGTGTCCAAAAATGTTTTTTTCCTAAAATTTGATATTTGTACTAGAAATGACAGTTTTGGAGTGCTTTTGGTGAAAACATAGTCTCCGACCTTTAGGGTTTAAATGGAGCGGGTTCTAAATGAGTCCCCTATCTAAGAATGCGTGACATATTCTCTGAAAAATCTATTACAGTCATTGATGAGGTATGTGGGCTTAAATGGTCAATTTATAGACCTCCTATCTTAGAGCATCTCCTGCACCCTTCCAAAGAACCTCTCCCCTCTAATTTTTGGATGATAAGCAATCAATTTTAGTTTATTTACAATATATTTTCACTATCTCCTTCAAATAAGGCCATATTTGAAGGGTCACTAACCCCTCTATATGCTATATACTCTCTTGGGATTAACAAGTCATCATAATAAATGATAGCTTACTTATTGCTTTTGTAAGTTCTATGACTTGTGATTGGTTGGAAGTAAATTTTAGGGAGTTTCACTATTGGAGATACAAGTGGCCATCCCCTCTACATTAGATGGATCTAGATTGAAGGAGCTTGGCTATTTGGAGGGCTGTAGGAGATGCTCTTACCTCATGTTACTTCATGACTTGTGGCTTGTCCAGATGGAGGCACAAGCCATTCTCTGATCCCAAGCTATGAATCAGTGTACCAACCCATGTTAGCACACATGTTTCTCTACATCTAGCTACATCCTTCTACAATAACTCGGATATTGATATAGTACATAATGTTGAGATATTAGTCTTGGGCAACCTAATGCACTATTTTGTGTACCTTATATCCTGGCATTGACTCTTTGGAGTGAGAAATGAAGCGGCGAAGCAACTAGTGTTATAAATTTAGGATACACACTGACAGGTTCAAAGCAATGGTTTTTATTTTATTTTTGAACAAATGCTTATGTGGCCTTTCTTCTAAGAAGGTTTTGAGTATTTTGTCTCCTTCATTCTGGGGGTCTGAATTGAAAGAGGCAAATTATGAGTATGTAATTTTGAATATATAATTTTTGTATATGCTGGCTCTGCATGATGGATGAAATGAGATTTTGGAAGCATTGTGGCAATAGTGTGCATGGCCATCATTACAATCTGGCATTTTTTAACACATTTACCTCCTTTTTTTCTATAGGCTTGAAGTTGCACATTTTCTTTTGAAGAAATTGGGCATTTAATTGCCTAAAAAAAACCCTGGTTCAGAGCATCCCCACGCCTGAGACGGCTAGATGGACATGCTCTCACGACTGTTTCAAATCTTGTTGCGGATCTTAGTGGTACCATACATAGAGGTCAATTCCATAAATAACTCAAAAAAATGTAGAAAATGCGAAAAATTTAAAAATTGTACAACTATTTCTGAAAATCTGAAATTTTTTGTTATTGCTAATTTTGAATATCTGAAAGTTATTCTTCAAAAAATTTGGAGAAAAGAACACATTTAATCATGAATAGAAAAAATCAATCCAAAATTAGGAGTGTCCAAAAATTAACTCCTAAGGGTCAAAGACTATGTTTTCACCAAAAACTCTCCCAAATTGCCATTTCTAGTACAAGTACCAAAGTTTTGAAGAAAATTTTTTTTGGACACATGTAACCATAGGATCTTGTAGTAAACTCGTTTGAGAGTATGTAGAAAAAATTTCAGAATTTTCCACCTTGGAGATTGCAAGATATTAGCCTTTGAACTGACAAAACCCCTTTTGGGGGCCCTGCGAAAACCCGGGCAGCTGCACTTTACAAGGTCACATTTAAATGAAAAAATGTCCAAAATGGTGGTTACTCCTTGGATTCATTCTTCAAATCAAGTTGGCTACAATCTTGAAAATTTTCAAATCATTTGGAATTGGACAATATATAGGGAAAAAATAGGTTGTAGAAAGAAGTAGAAAATGATTCAAAACACAAAATTGTTAAGAATTTAATTATGGAATTGAAAAATGTCAATCCCAGCAGTTAGTAATGTTGCAATAAACAATATACATTGCAGTTATTTTCAACCAAGGCTGCACCAGGATTTTTGAAGCTTAGAATGTTATTTTTTTCCTTTCAAGGTTGGAACTAATAAATTTATGACACATGTCCCAAGTTGTGAGAAGGAAAGAAGGAAATAATGAGTAGGAAAAAAGTTCTTGAATGATTGGAATTGGAAGAGTTTAGACATTGGCCATGAGTTCGAAGTACTTTTTGCCTCCCAAAAATTCTTACTTATTTCAATTTAAGTGATAAAATTACAAAAAACTGTGCAATCTTCGTCATTTCTATTGATGCACCTTTGAAAATATTTGTTTTGCCTAGCACTGCTCCAAATCATGTCGGAATTGCTTATTTGGTTGATTATGGGTGGATCTACCTTAGCTCACAGTATACATCCAACAACCGACACCAAGTTCATGAGTTCACTTTGTTCCAACTAGTGATAGCTTGACATAATGTATAATCAAGTCTAGCTGAATTATAAATTTTTGGATCCTTATGACACAAGGAGAACTTTAGGAAGCTTGTGTGCGCTAAAAAATGAACAGAATTTTGAATTTCGAATTGCATTGGAATCACACTAAAGTCTACTTTATCATTATAACAAACACACATATGTAATTGAAAATCATACAAAGAGTTTGATGTTTTCTATACACTATATACTATCTAGTACTGCCAACATTTGTGAAAATTACAACTTGTATTCAATGGTACATATAAGAAATGAACCTTCACAATTGCTTTAGAGATACTTAATCCCATAATACTTGGATTGCTTATATGATTTCCTGCTTGTTCTTCATCCAAATGCAAAAAATATTTGACTATCTTCCAAAGAATCTCTATGAAATGGAGATAGTGTATAAAAGGAATCCAAATTGTTGTATGATTTTAAATTATTCAATTTTCTTTCATTATGAAATTGAAGTGCACTTCATTGCAATTCCAACGCAATTTGTGGTTTGACAAATAGTTCATTTTTGAGAACGCTAGAGCTTCCTAAAGTTGTTGAACTTTCTAGTGAAAATTGATTGAAAATTTTGTAAATGAATTGAACCTAACCATACAATTAGGTCTAGTTCATTTACAAATTGCTGATTTGAGGCATTCAAATTTTTTGGTACAATGTGTAGTATAATTGGCATATTTTTGGTATGTTTTTAATGCAATCCTAGTCAAGCACACCAAATTTCAATTTAAAAAAAGCAAAAGTCTATTTTTGCTTAATTTTTGAAGTCAATTTTCATGGGTTTACATAATATTTTCTTGAAAACAATTGATGATGAGTTTTTTCAAACTTGCATAGATATTTAGGAAATATCCATATGCACATCTTTTATATTAAAAAAACACCCCATTAAGTAACAATAATATGAGCTTTAAATATGATACGTCATATGACCATTTTGTTTAGTGAAATAGATATCTTTATATTTTAACGAGAATTTTCTATTTGATCCTCACACAATAAATAATTTTGTACATTTTAAGAGCATAATGTTACAATTACTTTGCCAAAATCTTGTTAAAGTATATAGATATCTATTTCACAAATTTTGGTCATATGATGCTCCATATTTAATTCTTCCTAGCTCATATTTTGTTACTTAATAGGGTGTTTTTTAATATGAAAGATGTGCACATGGAAGATATTTCATGCAATCAGTTTTAAAAAACTCATTACCAAATGTTTTCAATAAAATGTTATGTAAAACCATGAAAATTGACTTCAAAGATTCACCAAAAATAGATTTTTGCTTTTTTGAAACTGAAATTTGGTATGCTTAATTGGGATTGTGTAGAAATTGGGTGTTAATTATGCAAGACCAAAAAATTCAATTTTTTCCTATATTTTGCAATTAAAATTAGAAAAGCTCAAATTGGCAACTTGTAAATGAACTAGACCTAACTATACAATGGGATATAATTCATTTAAAAATCTTTGCTCCTTGGCAGTTTTCACTAGCAAGTTCCTAAACTTCCGTAAGATGTATCATGCTAAAAAATGAATCAATTTCCAAACCGTAAGTTGCGTTAGAATTGTAGAAAAGAGTACTTTATCATCATAACAAATATGTGCATGTGAAATTCAAAATCATACAACATTTTTGGATGTTTTTTGTACACTATCCATCATCTAATAGTACCGCCCTTCAAAAAGTTTGCTTGCATTTGATTGGGCATGTTTGAAATGATTGTTTGCAGTTGTTATAGAGACACTTCACACCGTATCACATGAATTGCTTGTATGATTTCTTGCTTATTCTTCATCCCATTGCAAATTTTTTTTGACTATATTCCAAAGGATGGTAGATAGTGTATAAGAAAATCCAAATTGTTGTATGATTTTGAAATTCACATTTTTCACTTATGAAGTTGACCTTGAAATTCCAACACAATTTGCGGTTTCAAAATTGGTTTGTTTTTGAGCATGCTAGAGCTTCCTAAAGTTACTCAATTCTATAATGAAAACTGACTGAAAAATTTGTAAATGAATTGTATCCCACTGTATAGTTGGTTACTAAAATTGTACAGCCGGACAATTTAAGCCGTTCACATTTTTTTTATACAATGTGCAATATAATTGGTATATTTTGGTTAGCTTAATTAATACTCAATCTTTACGCAATTCCAATCAAGCATACACAATTTCAGTTTCAAAAAAGCAAAATTCTATTTTTGGTGAATTTCTAAAGTTAATGTTTATGGTTTTACAGAATATTTTATTGAAAACATTTGGTAATGAGTTTTTTAATCCAATTGCATAAATATGTAGGAAACATCCATATGCACATCTTTCATAATGAAAACACTCTATTAAGTAGCAAAACTAGAGCTAGAAAGAGTTAAATGTGAGGCGTCATATGACCAAAATTTGTGATGTAGATATCTATATATTTTAACAAGATTTTGGCAAAGTGATTGTAACATCATGCTGAAATGTACAAAATTAGTTACAATGCACTGTGAGGATCAAATAGCAAAGTCTCATTAAAATACAAAAATATCTATTTCACAAATTTTGGCCATATGACACCTCACACTTAATTCTTTCTAGCTCATGTGTTTGTTACTTAAGGGGAAGTTTTTTAATATAAAAGATGTGCGTATGGATGTTTCCTACATATCTACGCAACCGAATTAAAAACATTCATCACCAATTGTTCTCAATAAAATATTATGTAAAACCATTAAAATTAACTTTAGAAATTCAACAAACATGGAATTTTGCTTTTTTGAAACTGAAATTGTGTATGCTTGATTGGAATTGCCTGAGGATTGCATGATAATTATGCAAGATGAAAAATTCCAATTTTTTTTCTATGCTAGGCAAAAGTCTTTGAATGGTTCAAATTGGCCAGTTGTAAGATTAGTGTACCCAACTATACAGTCAGGTCCAACTCATGTACCGGAATTTTTCATTCAAAGTTCACTAAAAAGTTCAACAACTTTAGGAAGCTCTAGTATGCTAAAATGAACCAATTTTAAAACCGCAAATTGAGTTGGAATTGCAATGAATTGCACTTCAACTTCATAACAAATGAAAAATGAATAGTTGAAAATTGAATTCTTTTTATACACTATCTATTATTTCATAGAGATTCTTTGAAAGATAGTCACAATGTTTTTGCATTTGGGTGAGAAAAAGAAAGAAATTATACAAGAAATTCAAGTGGTATGAAACTAAGTATTTCTAAAGCAATTGTAAAGGTTCATTTCTTATATGTATCATTGAATATTGTAGGTTGTAATTTTCATAAATGTTGGCAACAATAAATAGTACATTATAATGGTGTATAGAAAACATCAAGCTCTTTGTATGATTTTCCATTAATACATGTGTTTGTAACAATGATAAAATAGACTTCACTGCAATTGCAATGCAATTCAAAATTCAAAATTCCATTCACTTTTGAATGCGCAAGGGCCTCCCAAAGTTCTTCTAATCACAAGAAGATCCAAAAATTTGTAATCCAGCTAGACCTGACTGTACAATCAGGTACCGCTGATTTACAAATTGCTTATTTGAGCCATTCAAATTTTTTTGTATAATGTGAATTTAAACTTATTTATTTGGTCTGTATAATTATTGTTGCATTCTTATACAATCGGCGTCAAGCACACCAAATTTCACTTTCTAAAAACCAAAATTCCATTTTTTGTGAACTTTTTTATTTAATTTTCATGGAAATATAAGTTAGTTCATTGACAAACATTGGTGATGAATTTTTTTAATTTGATTTCATAATATGTAGAAAACATCCATATGCATATCTTCCCTTCAAATAAGTATTGCCAAAAAAGTTCTATAATTCTTTCTATAGAGATTTCAATGATGAGGTCATAGTGCCCAAATTTTATACAAAAGATATCTCATATTGTATTTCGATTTTTCTGTTTGCCTTTCATTTGGTGACTAATTTTGTGACATTTGAGCATGATGGTATAATTACTTTGCCAAAATCTAGTTAAAATATAGAGATATCCATTTCTTCAAAGTTTGGTCAAATGACACTTTTTTTATTGAACTCTTCATTGCTCATTTGTTTGTTACTAAAAAGAGTGATTTTTAATATGAAAGATGTATATATGTATGTCTCTTACATATCTATGCAAATATGCAATTGAATAAAAAAAATCATCATCAATTGTTTTCAATAAAATTTTATGTAAAATTATAAAAATTAACTTTAATATTTTGCCAAAAATGCAATTTTGCATTTTTGAAATTGAAATTTGGTAAACTTGATTAAGAGTGGGTAAAAATTCAATATTAATCATGCAGAACAAAAATTGCCAATTTGTTTATAAGTTATGTACAAATCTTTGAACTTCTCAAATAGGCAATTTGTAAATTAGCGGTACCTAACTGTATAGTTGAGTACAGTAATCTTACAATTTTTTGCAGCCTACTGAAATTGGTGCTTTGGAAGGCCAGTGTATACTAAAAAATGAATGGAATTTCAAATTGTAAATTGTGTTGGAATCATATTCAAGTTTGCTTTATCATCAGTGCAAATACACATATGTAATTGAAAATCATAAAAAAAGTTTGATGTTTTCTATACACTATCTACCATCGAGTATTGCCAACATTAGTGACAATTACAACTAGTCTTTCATGGTCCATATTCAAAATGAGCCTTCACAATTGCTTTAGAGATATTTGATCTCATACCCCTTGAATTGCTTGTATGGTTTCTTTCTTTTTCTTCACTTAAATGCAAAAAAATTGTGACTATCTTTCAAAGAATCTCTATGAAAGTGTAGAGGGTGTATAAGAGGAATCCAAATTGTTGTATGGTTTACAATTTTTTATATTTTGCCTGTTATAAAGTTAAAGCGCACTTCATTGCAGTTCCAATGCAATTTGTGGTTTCAAAAATCGGATCATTTTTGAGCATGCTAGAGCTTCTTGAAGTTGATGAAGTTTCTAATGAAAAGTGACTTGAAAAATTTGTAAGATTGCTGTACCCGTCTGTAAAGTACAATGACATCATTGAAGAATCATCGAGGAATTGGAGCGTGGAGCTGCAGAGAGTTGAAGTAAGCTTAACCCTGGAATGAAGTGCCCTTATCACCATGCTAGGCTAGTCAATCAGATTTCAAGAAGGATAACTTAGGTGCATTCTTTGTTTTTGCAAGTTCTTGAAAGTCATTCATTGACATATTTTAGTTACATCAATGTCTTTACTAGATTAAGCATAATTTGTGATACATTTTCTTACATGATAGATTGAAATGAACCCTTTCAACTAAAGCTAAACACTCTCTAGTCTCTATTAGGTAACTTGAATCATATCAAGAGCTTGATTATGACCAATATCTAGCTATATCATTATTTGTATCTTGGTTGATTTATTGTGAACAAAGTGAGAGTTGGGTTTGAAATAGAGAACCAAAAACAAAATAGAAAGTTGAACAAAAAGATTAGTAATCAAATGATGCCCTTATCCCTCTTCAAAATGAATTTAAACTCATTGAGACCCTCATCATACTGCATGTGAGTGTTTGTAAAGAGCAAGTTTGTAGCAAATGAGAGCATAAAATTTTTGAAAATTAAGAAATGTGAAGAGTTACATTTGAAATTTCCAATTTAAAGGAAAGGCTCATGTGGACAATTCTTTTGCCCATTGCGAGTTTCATTTCATTCGTTAATTGGTAAAACTTATCGACGAACAAATAGTAGTTGCATATTCCTCTTAGGATTCAGCCTTTGTAGTCCTCTCGTATTTTGCTCAATGCGCCAACGAAACGAATCGTATAAGTCTCCTATCTCTTTTTCAACAGGTTTACCAAAATGAAATGGTCGATGTTGCCGTAGTATTTTGTTCTACGCCCTTTCAGAGCTCAGTGGTGCTTTTGCGGTCCGGTTCCGATGACACCGTGGGCTAAATAAATGCAAGGGTCGAAGACCTTGATAGGGGCACCGGTTTGTAAATAACTGCTATATACTATTCCAGAATGATCTTTTCTTTAGAGGGCCACTGTAGGCTGCGGCGGGCGTTCGCCCCCCTCGAAGCAATAAAAGTATATAGCTTTTGATTATTCCAAAATTGCATCAAGCCCACCTATTGATGTGAACTTGAAGCAAATTATGGAAACCCTTGTTCTAAATGTGTCATAGTCTATTGTTTAAGAAGAATTCACTTAATGAATTGATTTCGTTTAGAAAATACACTCAAACAAAGGAGGGGACACTGTAGGAGGAGGCACTAGGCATTTGATAGGATCAACATGAGTACGTACAAATCATAGGTTCCCATTTATTAAATTAAATAAGAATTCAAATCGAATTAATATTAAAAAAAAAGGTACAAAATATAGGATTGGAGATATTCTATTTAACATGGGATGTTGACTGAAGAGAATGTTAGGAAATAACTATATCTTATATAGGATTTAGGTGACTTAGGCTTTTGTCCTGCTTTTTTTTTTTTAATAAAACTAGAGGACCATACAGTGTTAACTCTTAGAATTTCTTACTACGTAATTGTGAGAGGTGGCTATAAATGCCTAGAATTATGTGTGTATGTTATTTGGACGTACATATATAGTATTTTTTGACACTTGAATGATACTCATATGCAATTCATCCTTTGGTATAAAATATAATTGCTCTTGCACAATTTGGACAATGGCATCGTTGGTTTTCTATCGATCTTTGGAGTTGTCTATGTTTTTGGTGATGACAATGTAGCCATGTTGCAATGCCAAGTATATCTGGATGTACAAAATCTTTAGAATTATAAGCTTCCATTTGCCTAAATTTGCATGTCTATGCAAGCTTTAAAAACTAAAACAAGCATTGGCCTACATATATGATTCAAGGCAATTTGTACACTATGGTACTTGGGTGGCAAGTTCAATTTAAATTAATTTTAAAAATATGTATCTATTTTTTTATCAAATCTACAAATAATATAAAGATGGTTTGCTGATAATCCAAAAAATCCAATAACAATGCATTGAATCAAATATTAATCTACCATTTGGTACTATCTACCACTAAGAATTTTTTTGATCACAAAGTGGAATTACTTCATTGACATTTAGTGTGATTGAAGAGTGGAGATGTTGTTTTCATAATGAAATGCATTATCTGTCATGAATCCTCAAAGGATATGGGACAATTTAAAGATGTGAGCTTGACCACTCATTGTCAAAAATGCAAGAATTGTGTTTAAAGGAGAACTTTAGATCTCATTTTGGCATTATGCCACATTTAACTACTTTTGGACAATATGTTCAAAAATCTCTAGATAATAACATTTGGAGATCTCCAGATGTTTGTATAGATCTTTGAATGCTTTGTATAGATATCTAGATGTTTTACTTGATTTTCCAATGATTATTTCTTACTGATGCATTTTCTCTAGATGTTAATTCTAGACTCTTTGAAAGTCTAAAAGTAGTTAAATGTGGCATCATTGTAGAGTAACTTTTTCAAAAATACTTTGAACTAAGAATAGTTGGAAAACCAAGCTTTAGAAATCCATTTGTAATTTTAGAGCCTCTGGAAAAAAATCCATGGATAAAATTCAGACGTGATGTTTGAAAATGTCAAAGAAATGTTCTTTCCAATTCCTCTCTAAATTTTGTTCTTAACTTTTGATTGGAGGCTTAAAATCTCAACCCAAGTTTTTGAAGATGAAATTTAGATTGATTTTTCACATTACCCTAATTCAAAATGTTTTGAATTAAATTATTCTACTATGCCTACATGAAGTTTAAAATTCTACTTAAACACAATTCCTACTTTGAGTTAACTATAAGCAATTGAGTTCTTACTAATCGTGAATTATATATCCCACAAGGGTTGTTTTACCTCCTACCACCCCACTTGTATAAAGAGCTTGTATTCTCTCTTGAAGACACTCTCAATAAATGGCTTTTGAAGCTATGTGAGATAGTTGCTAAGTATTTTTAATTTATTTGAATTTAACGTCAAATTGTGAGAATGAAAATTAGTTCTAACCGGCTATATCTTCAGGCTACTTAGCTAGTAATTGGCGGAAGTGTATGTGGGTCAACTAAAATCCGCTTATTCTTTAAGGAGAAAGGATGAATATCATTGTTACTTTTCCACAAGCTATTCTTTTCAAACGCTCCTAATTTTCCGTTCAATTATACAACCTAAAATACTAAAATTAAGACGATAATTTATTGATTTCACTCAATTGATTTTACACTAGCTGCTGGAGAGGAGGATCTCCCCATTCATTGCTCACAAGTGTAATTTCATCGGATATCAGAAATGCCATCTCATGAAGGTACAAGAGAAGGGTAAAGTATGGCACTTTCAATTGACATTGCAAGCCCAAATGTCCCAAAGAAACTTGCACCAACTTTGAGCTGATCCGCAAGCTCAACCAAATTATATAACTTCCACATCTCTACCACATAAAGCAATCATTCTCTTCCCATAGAATCTTCCATCCACTTTCCAAAATCATTTAATATATTCATAGTCATGACTGGGTTTACTTGCATGGGGGTGTTCAAAATCATTTGATTTGCAAGGTTTGCTCACTGCATTTCTGCAGCTTTCCACCAGAATACAATCGGATGATTTCCCTTGGTAGAGATCTGAGTTCATGCCTCTTCCCAAATTCCTGACCCTCTGACCATGGTCAAGTTCTCAAACTCGTCAAATTCAAGTATTTGAGAGCTCCAAAACTGTAGCATTCGAGTGCACAAAGCTCTAAAAACTCACACTGATATAAATCTGAGGTTCCAGTTGGCATCAGGAAATAAAACTTGTGCCCATTTCTCTAAATTTGACATTTAGAGAAACTTGATGAGTAAAGCTCTGACCTTAACACTGGCATGAATAAAGACCTTTTGAAGGGAATAATCTTAGACAACTCATCAACTTCGATTATTCTTTTAGAGAACTACCAATAGACAAAAATTCCTCATGCTGTAAGTAAATGGTACAATTAAAGAATATCAGTACCCGCATCAGGAGATTGTATTTGGAAAGGAGTGCAAGCTTCAAATTAATGCCAAGAAACAAAACATAAGAATGTCCAATCATGAATTCACTTAAGCAATTAGATCAGATCAAATGATCTGCATTAGCTTGGGAAAGGTGACAGCGCTCACATCTGAATTTCTCAATGTAGAAGACATGCTGAGCACTCAATACACATCAGCCATGGCCAATATCACAGTTTATCTTTTTTAAGTTACATAACAAGCAATGAGCTCCATGATCCATCTTGAATTAAGTAGCAACCTCCTCTTTTCCACATCTCTTCTAAACAGAATCCAAGAAAAATCAACTAAATGGACCACCCTGAGCAGCTTATGCCCGGAAATTCTGAAATCTGGAATCAATGGTTACATCATGAGGCTGGAAAACTCAATCACATACGTCAAAATGGAGGATTTCAAAGAGATTGGCACTGTTTCAGTCGCTCAACTGAAAAATCATATTTGTTAGAATTGCGAGAGAAGAAGTGATTGAGGTCAAGTGAAAGAATATTTAATAAAAAAAAATTTACATACTTATCGTGTATGGCAATTGAATCTAATGTGTGTCTTTCCTAGAGTCGCAACTCTTCTTGCTAAGAGTCATAGCAATCCTATTAACTAGTATACTACTCAACATACTATATATGTAAATGTACGGTATGACTAACAAGACCCACATTAGTTGTCCTTTCCAGATCTGTGGGTGTCACAATTTTTGGCTGTCTAGAACCCACTATTCACAGAGAGGTTATCCTTGTTTCCTTATGGGAACATGAGAAGTTTCCTAGAGTATTTTGTACGAGGAATGAGGGGAATAAGGGAAAAGAAGCAGCTGGGAAAATTCAGTGTTAAAAATCAGGGGACCTAGAGTATCACGCCATGAAGTTATGGTGGTCAAAATCACAGGGGGGGCGTCTCAGTTTCGTGGGTTGTCATTCCCGGTTTCGAGCAAACAGGAATACAATAGGTCTTCACAGCCCCGATAAGGTACGATGCAAAGCTCCTCTCTTTGCATAGAATTTCATCTACTTCCCTACAGATTGTCTCTATGTAGACGTTGTCTTCATGGCGTTTCTCATAACCGTATGGAATACCTCTTTGTTGGCAAAGCCAAGTCACAACTTCTCTACACTTTTCCACCTGGAGAGGGTGATTGCCCTTGCTCATTTCCTCCCAGGTATCTTCCCAAGTTTTTTCGTCCAGATGAGCCCTCACTTATTTTGGTGAGAGCTCGTAGAACAGAGGTAATACTCGAATTCTATCCGTAGAGTCGTTCATCTGAGCTTCCACAAAAGCAATCAACCCTGTCATAGGCCACTTTGCTACAAAAAAAGCATTGGTCACCACCACGACCCCCACATCAAATCTTGCTGATTCTTGAGTGTTCCACCTTATTCGCAGAGGAGAACCCCGCGAACCCGCTTTCCTTCAAAAGAGATAAATCTAGTCCACTTTGTGATCCTTGTGGCTTAGCAGGCTTGCCTTCATTATAGTTTGCATAATAGATATCCATACAAGAGTCCGCTTCATCATAATCAATCCAGATTTGCTGGTATAGAATGGCACTGCTTGAAGCCAAGCTGTAGAAAGGCTCAATCCAATAAATAGATGTCATACTGGCCAAGTTAATACCAATGTGATTACCATTGGTATCTTTGAACTCCGGGTTCATGTAGGTGTCCAATTCCACACCAAGGGTATGGTTGTCAGAAACATAATTCTTTGCGGCTTTGAGGGTTTTGGAGGTTATAAGTCCCATCAAGTCTCCGGGAGCTCCTAAGGTAATGTTGTCAGGAACTATTACGAAGGCCATACCTGGCCCTATTTGACTGAGATTAGACCCAATCTGCAACTTGTAGATGAATGAGGTGAACTGAAAGATTTTACTGTTGTGGAACCAGGATCTATCATTTGCACGGCGCCTGGATATTGAAATCGACCAGAGCTGATGGAATCAAAATCATACTCTGCATGATCGATTTGGAAACAACCAGTACTGGTGTTGAAAATCCAGTTGCTATTAGATACTAAGGAAATAGACTTCTCCTCAAAGCCACTAAAAGCGAAGGTGACAGCCCCGACACTGGAATCAAATGGTAAGCTCAGAAGAAGGGCCAGCACACCCAAGCAAAATAGGCGAGCCCCAGCCAGAACGATGGCCAATCCTGAGTACTTGCCCATGAGTACTGACGACACAAACTTGATCTCCTTGTCACTGTGTGAACTTAACTTGCTGGCAGTCTTCTCAGCCTGCATCACATACACCAAGTTTTCTCATTCGTGCGATTTCGTTAAATTGGCGTCATTCTGGCGCAGATAATTGTGACATGTATTGATGCAAAGCTCAAAAACCTAGTGCATGTAGATTTATGTTTCAAGCCTGAAAGTTCCAAGGCAATGGAATACAGTAGAACCTCTCTTAGTGCATAGTCTTGGGACTATGCACTAAGAGAGGTTTATCCAATTGGAGAGGTTCTGTACTGAACTTTGGTTAACATGGTCTCTCACTATAGGGCCTCCAACTACTGTTCACAAATAAATGCTTCAAAGTATTATCTCTCTTACTAAGAGAGTATGCACTAAAAGAGGTTCTACTGTATTGACAAAGTAACAAATTTGACATTTCTACCACAAAATTCTGAACTTGACAAGTGAGAATAGCTAGCTAGCGACCATCCTTTTGCAATTAGACCACAATGTTAACTATCTTTGCACAGATACCAACGTACGGAACCACAAATTTGCATGGAGAAGGGAGACAGGGAATTCACCCCAATTCCCTTTGTCAGAGATAACAGGGGAATTTAGAAAATCTCATGTGTGATTACAGGGAAATATGAGCGATTCATTAGTCTCACTTCCCCACTGGAGGATCTAGCTAGGATATCCTGATTTCTAACACAGAATTCAAGAAGCGAAATAGCAAAGTGCGACCGTATGAGCAAAACCAGATCGAATCTAAGTTGAACAATGAAACTTGCAGCCAAGCTTGTAGATTCAATGACGTTACATACACACCTCTATGAATGGAAACCCTAGCGTGGAGGGCCGGCCCTTCTCCACTTGCAGTCTGCTCCAAGCTTGCAGGACAGCTGGTGCTTAGATATGGTACATAACCCTTCAATGGCGTCCCCTTGTGGAAGAGAGCTCGGAGCTATGGAGACAACTGGGCACACACTTGATGAGGGTTTAGGGTTTAGAAGATTATGGGGAGAAAGTGAGCATCAGTCTGTTGCAGGGCGTTTGACAGTAGTTTTTGAATAATTAATTAACATTGTGTTGCGTGTTGAGTGTGATCGCTCAGTGAGCTCTGAATTTCCTTATTTCTAAAAAATTAGGTTCAACAATGGAGGTTCAATTCAGTGAAGCACGAGTTCGACTGAGGCGCTTTTGGTATGATCGTCTTCTGTGTGTGTCAGCAGAGACTCATGATATTTCCCTTGTTCACTTTCCCATGTGTGAGTGACAAACCTCACACAGGGGAGAATCACACAGGGGAAAGTCACAAGGTTTGTCACCCACAGGGGAAAGTGATACAGGGATATGCATAAGTCCGTGATCTCTGGATTTTTAATTTTTTTTTTTCCGATTAGGTGCGAGGTTGACTGTCTAGTTTTGTTTAGGTGGAGGTCTGCCGATCGGAGATTAGTTTTAGTTGCAGAAAAGCTTTACTGCTGTGTGTTCTTCTTTCCAGGGTTCAGGGTGTGTATCCAAACTGGTAGCTTGATCGCCTTCTCTCCGTACAATTTCCGTTCAACGACGTTACGGTTCATGTGTAACTAATTTGCTCGTAGTTTACGCAATTGTGACTGTAATCGTGTTGCTTTTGCTGCGCCTCAACTAACCGACCTCATTGCCTTCCATCTGTGGACGACCGTGACACTTCGTCTCCCTTCGATTCCAAAAAAAAAAATCAAAAGAAAAGAAAAAGGGAAGCATCATCGCCGTGAATGGTCACGACTATTTTATCGTGAAGGATAGACTAGGTAGATGCTCACGACTATTTTAGCATTGCTTATGACTGTCTTCTAAGCTTGTGATAGCAATGGCAACTCTTGTTTCTAGCAGAATAGCTTTTCTCAGGTTTGTGTCTTGTTTCAATGGTAGGCAGTGATTGCACAAAACACCTGTCAATTTTGTTGCGTTTTGCAACACCACTCATGATTTTTTCTGGAGTACTTTAAATAATTTAAAAAATTTGGCTAATGTATACACCTTTAAAATGAAGATAACCACCAAAGGAAAAGTCCCGGAAAGTTCTCGTAAAATTCTCTAAATAAGAGAATTGGGAAAGTGCCAAAACTCAAGAAAATAGATACTTCGAGGAAAAAAATTTAAATAAATAAAATAAAAATTGGTCATTTCTAACAACTCTATGGAGATGGTCATTCACCAAGAAAGCCACCAAATTTTATTTTTTTTATCTTTCAAAATGCAAGTTGAATGAAGCTTACTTTATGGACTTCTACACCACATAAAATTAAGTATTTTTAGAATTGCTTTGGATAATAGCTATGAATCTACTAGAAGACCATCTACTCCAAATTTCAGCTCCAAAATCATTTTTTTGAATACTAAATAGTATTATGACCCCCCAAACTAGCAAGTGTGACATAATATCGGGGGCTATTATCAAATAGTAAAACATTTTTAAAAATATCCAAAAAATTAGACAAGGTGTATAATAGCCATAAGTACCTTGTCTATGAAATTTGAGTCATTTGGAGTCAAAATGCAAAAGTTATAGCCAAAAAACTAATCGGCATGCAGCATGTGATAGAAAACAGTACAAGTGTTTCATCCAATGACCATGGTGTTGGCGTAACTTGTTGACGTCAGTGAAAGTTTGTTTTGTCATCCTAAACCTTTGTTTGAAAATGATAAGTGTTGTATGATCCCATTAAACCGACCTATGCATATCTCGGGGTCCCATTGTAGGATTGAATCCTTCCTTGTTTTGACCCGTTTTTGTCACTTAATTTCAAAAAAAAATTCACTACAAGAAAACAATATCCAAATTGACACGTCCTAATTGACTAAAATGTCCAAATTAACAAAATGCTCTCAAAAAAATGTCCAAATTGATAGAAAATTGACAAAAAAATGTCCGAATTGACACTGCTCCCTTGTAGTGTTTGTTGTATAAGAAGCAAATCGTTTTGATTTAAACTTATACACTACAAGAGATATGGTAGTTTTCAAAAAGGGAGATTAGTAAGAAAGTACTGAAAAATGGTGTGCAACGCTAGAAGGTCACAGGTAATGCTAGAAATCAGTAAATTGGAAGCGGGCATTCATTCTTAATCGGTCCATTCAGGTCTGATCAGCATGTCCTTTTTGATGTGAACAGTGCACTTGTCCTTCCAGATTTATATACTGTATATTTTTATGTTAAAAAACAACACTATCCACTTTAGAATAAATTTTGTGCTGTACCGGTACAGTGGTTAGTTGAGGTTTAAAAAGAGGATGCCCTATGGTTCAGTCTTCATGCTTAATTTAGGTAGCCAGTTGCTAGAGACACTTTCCCATTATATCAAATGAACGTGGCTACATTTCTTTGGATTTCTATACAGTACATGGCCTTTATTCTTTTCATGAGATATCAATCCGTCTATCGACAAAATTACCATCATAGCGGTGGGGAGCATGCAAAAAGGATTGAAAGCCATAACATTATTAACGTTCAGTGGGGGGGTCCCTTTTGCTCCTCCAATATCAAGACCCCCCAAGCCATTGATGTGCATAAGTTTTGGTCCTGTTAGATCTACAATGTGATGTGACCAATGGAATTTGCTCAATTATAACTAAAATCCCCCCCGCAAGCATCCAAAGGGGGATTATCCCTCATGTCAGAGGGAAGAAAAACACTCAGTTAACAATGTTATGGCACAAAGCACAGGTACTAAGATGCTTTGAATTTAAAAAAATCATACATGGCCAGTATGACATTAAGCAATTCTATACTTGCTTGACAAACAAATGTGAGATTTCTTTATTACTATGAAGTGAACCCCTAAAATTCA
The DNA here is from genome assembly GCA_963969595.1 of Neckera pumila. Taxonomy (NCBI): domain Eukaryota; kingdom Viridiplantae; phylum Streptophyta; class Bryopsida; order Hypnales; family Neckeraceae; genus Neckera; species Neckera pumila. The sequence continues at coordinate 16,607,224 of OZ018409.1, forward strand.
ATGACTATGTTTTCACCAAATGCGCTAAAAAATTGTCATTTGTAGTACAACTACCAAATTTTTGAAACAATTTTTTTCTTACACATGTAACCCTAAAATCTTGTAGTATGTTGACTTGAGAACATGCGGTTAAAAATTTAAAAATTTTCACCGTGTCGGTTACAAGATATAAGCATTCAAATTCATTGAAATAATTTTTTTGGCCTTCCAAAAAATAAGGCAATTACACTTCACAACCTCACTTTCCTATGAAAAAAATGTTTAAAATAGTGGTGCGTCTCTGGATTAATTATTCAAGGCAAATTGGCTATATTCTTGAAAATTTTCAAATCATTTGGAATTGTACAATATATAGGAAAAAATAATAAGTAGAAATAAGCACGGAAATAAGTAGAAAATTATTCAAAGTACAAAATTGTTAGGAATTTAATAATGACATTGAAAAATATCAATCCCAATGGTTGCAATGTTGTAGTAGACAATCTACGTTCTTTGATTTTATTTTTTTCAAAAAATATTGAAAGTTAAGTAAGATAAAGGACTTCAAAGTTTATTTCAGAGTAGAAAATCCATAACTACCCATGAACTAAAAGTCCTCATAACTTTTGACTCATTGATCAAAAAAGTGATTTTTTTCTTATATGCCCGGACCGCACATTTATGAAAAAAAAACCATATTAGGCTATAACTTTTCATATTTTCAAATGTCATGAAATTTAGTGCCTATGAAAGATATTCTTTGTTCCCACCTCCTATTAAAATGTGGGCCCAAAATACAGAAATCTCCACTTACAAGTACCTGCCCAAAATTAATATGTAGCCAAAAAACGCATGTTGGTCTTTTAGGGGTTGAAGGACCATCTTGCTATTTTTGTGGCTATTTTTAGCAACATAGCAATTTTGGGCAGGTACTTGTGACTAGAAATTTGCATATTTTACGCTCAAATTTAATAGAAGGCGTGGACAAGGATTATCTTTCATGTGTACTAAATTTTATGACATTTGGAAATAATAATAAAAAATTATGGCCTAATATGTTTTTTTTTTTGTAAGTGTGCAGCTCGGGCATATAAGAAAAAATCACTTTTCCAAGAAACAAAAATTTGAGATTGGTTTTCTAGTTTTATATGTACATGAAAAGCTTTGAATCATTCCATTTTGATAAATGAGTCAAAATTTGTGAGGAGTTTTAGTTTGCAGGTAGTTATGGATTTTCAAGTCTAAAATTAACTTTGAAGTCCTTTATCTTACTCAATTTTCAATATTTTTTGATAAAAAATAAAATCATAGGATGTAGATTGTCCATTAGATGAGATTCGGGGGTCTTGGAGGGCTCCGAGTTCCCCTACTGTCTGCTGCGTTCCCAAACTGCGGGAACGCAGCAGCAGCACCTAGTTGATGTGATCAAATGACTACCATGTCATTTTTTGAATTTTTTTTTTTTGCTTAAAATGATATTTTGGTAAATTTTTTTTTTTATTTATTTTTTGAAAAAAAAAAATTCTGACACACCCGTACCGGCGTTCACTGAATCTGGGTAGATCAGGGAATAGGCTTGAAACGGCCCTCCAAGACCCCGAAATATCATCTAATGCTATTACAACATTGCAACCATGGGAATGGGCATTTTTGAATTCCATAATTGAATTTTTAACAACTTAGTATTTTGAATCATTTTCTACTTCTTTCTACTTACTATTTTTTCTTATATATTGTACAATTCCAAATGATTTGGAAAATTTTAAGCATGTAGCCAACTTGTCTAGGAAAAAGAGTCCATAGAAGTACCACCATTTTGTACATTTTTTCATACAAATGTGAGGTTGTGAAGTGCAACAACCAATTTTTTGTAAGGCCAAAAATAAGATTTTAGTGAATTTGAATGCTTATAACTTGCAGTCCACACGACAATTTTTTTTGATATTTTTACCATGTGTGGTCAAGTCAGCATACTACAAGATTTGACAATTACATGTGTCAAAAATTTTTTTTTCAAAAATTTGGTACTTATACCAGAAATGGCAGTTTTTGAGTGTTTTGGAAAAAAACATAGTCAAGGAACTTTAAGGGGTTATGTGCTTCAACAAAAGAAACCATGGAACAGAAAGGGACGAACATTGCAATTGTTGTACCCTAAGACATGCTATACTAGAATGCGCATTCACTATCCTCCAAAGATGACAGTCACTGCCTCCTCCGCTCTCATTGAAAATGGATCCGCAAGGAAAAAAGTGGAACCGCCTAAACTGCCGTTGATTAACCTTTTCCAAAAAACATATTGCAGTCGAATCCCTGCTATTGAGAGGAGCCTGCACTATCGTTGATAGCGCCGCCCAACAAGAAACCTGCAGTCGTTGATTTAGGATTCAGGAAGACGATCGGGGCCATAGGTGCGGTTAGGGTTTAGTGTTCAGGCGGTTAATGCGGCTTCAAAAAGGAGTTTTGTGCGCAGTTGTAGCACGTTTGCAGTGCAGTCTTGGTAGTTGGAGCTCTGTCTACGGTGCTTCTCTTGCAGACACAATATGTGCTTTGTTTTTTGGGGGTTCTTTTTGTTTTCTTTGCAGCAAGTTCCAATGTGTTGATTTGCTCTAGAATCTGCTCAATTAGTTGCCGCAACACAAGAAGAGTGCATTTGTAGATTTGGCTCCATTGTAGGAGAAGCAAAGCTGTCGTTATTGACAGAACTTGTTCTTGTGGGAGTTTAGAGTGCAAGAGAGTTCGTGTGGTGGTAGCAAAATTAAAGGTTCAAGATCATCTAGAAGCATTCGTATGAATTACAGAATACCAAGTGTTGAATTAGCTCCATGAAAGGATCATTAGAACATTTAAGGTTTTGTAGATGGTTTTCAAAAACAGACTAAAGTTTGGCCGTAATGAAAGTCTTCAATGAAGCTTTTCCTTTGCCGATTCTGAAGTATTTGAATTCTTGTATTTCTTCAGCTTTAATTTTGAGGAATTGCAAGGATGTTGGTGTGGAACAAGTTGTAAATGCATTGATATTTAATCTTTTATTCAAGTTTCTTAGCTATTGCTTGTGCATGCCTCTCTCCAACAAACAAATGCAAGCAAGTCAGCAGAACTTCAAGGCAACAATTGAACATGTTGCAAGAAAGAGCGGCTCTATTATGCTAAGCACGCCAAGGGAACAGTAGAACATGAAATGCAAAAGTGGCCATTGATTCTGTTGATTCAGATGGTCTTCCTGAGAGGCATGTGGCCTTACAATAGCCAGCATTCAAAGAAATGCTTAAAAAAATAAGAACCGCTACAGTAGCAATATTGGGACCACCTCGGGGGGTGCTGTGCCTTAAAAAAATAAAGATATATGAGCGACCAACCACTATTTTATAGGGGGCTATTACTTTTTTTTTTTTTTTTTTTCACATGCTACAATTATGTAATTTTCTAATTTGGGTTCATAGAGAAGGGGCTTGCATTACTTACAATTCCAATTTTCTATGAATAAATGATATGGTAAATTAGATTGAAAAATTATTCTACTATAATTTTGGCCCAAAATTGAATGGGGTGGTTTGGTTTAGGGAATGTTCTCGACATATATAATGCAGCATGGACCCAAAAAATGTTGAGAAAATTTCAGGCCAACGACAATTTAAGTTACAACGAAATTTGACAGAAGAAAGCTTTTACTCCAAAAAAAACTTTGGTGTCACCCTTTACTTGATATCTCACAAGATTCATTCTCATGTGGGAGCTGTATTAGGACACACATCAAACATAGTTTTCGTACACAATGATGGAGTAAGAAAAATAATGCTCATTGTGTTTACAAACACAGTGAATGGGACCAAAGTTAGCATTGCCAAAGACTATGCGCATGCGCAAATCCGCATAAGTATCGCTGGAGTTGCAAAAAAACGGACTGAGTAGCTCCGGCCGCCCCACATCATCCTCCACAGAGTACAATCTGATCTTGTAATTGAGCGCCATCATCCACGCCCCTAAACCCTGCGTTCAACAAATCGAATCTGTCATTACACCACACAGCACATCTGGATCCAGAACGCAAGAGCAACGCACCCTAAACTCTGAAAGGTAAACCACAAATTAACAAGAGCCTGAAGACCACAAGACAACCGCAATACAAAACCCTACGTTGCCCAATTCAGAGACTAGCAATACCTCAAAGCAGCAGGTGCCAAGATGATCGCAGCGACCCCAGGCACCATGTGACGCTGTCACGCAAGAAAAAGACACAGAAAAAACAATTCCCCAAACCCTGAAGTCGTAAAGCCTAAAACCAAAACACAGATCTGCACCAAACCGTGACGGATTTGCAACAAAACGTAACGAGGGCTGCTTGGGGATGCTCCCAACGAACCAACCGTAGCCAAACAACAAAATTTATTGCACAAACCGTAGCCAAACAACAAAATTGATTGCACAAACCCGTAGCCAAACAACAAAATTGATTGCACAAACCGTAAACCCTACACGCACAACACAGATCCGCCCCAAACCGTAACGAGGGCTGCTGTGGGACACCCGAAACTGAACGGGCGCACAAACCGTAAACCCCGTATCCAGCAAACTGAGGTCCTTGCACAAACCCTCCACCTCGTTCAAAGCAAATTGATTGCACAAACCCTCCACCTCGTCGACAGCAAACTCAGGTCCTTGCACACGCCACGACCGGATTCTTGCACACGTCGGGAGATTGCACCCAGTCCCGACCAATTGAACAAACCCTAAACCTCTTCTTTGCAAACTCAGACGCAACGGTCGGCTTCAAGTGAACTGACCCCTAAGCCGAGTTGAGCCAGATTGCCCTGACCCCTAAGCCGAAAACCCCATCACTGAGCCAGATTGAACTGACCCCTAAGCGCAGTAAACCATCACTGAGTACCCTAAACGAGATCTGCACAATCTTGTATTCTGTAATATTAAATCATACTCCGTAGTAACTTACAGTAGTCAGACCCTAAATTATGTATCCATGTACAATGTATAACACTTAGTTGTAAGAGTAGTTAAGTCACTGTAGGAATCCGAGAGTCTTACATGAACTAAGATGTATATTTCCTATAGTACAATAAGCAATTTCAGACATTTGGCCAAAGAATTTAATATAAAGGGGGCTATTTTAGTACTACTGCATTTTCTAATGGGGCCTATTATTCCATACCCTATAGTACTTTAAAGACATCCAATGCCATATTCTATACCCTATAGTACTCTAAACTCTTTTATAATTTTTAGCCCAAATGAATAAAAAATACCCTATCATTTTTTCGCTCATAGTTTGCTAATCCGCCCGATGACTACACCCCCCGAGGGGACCACAAAGGAATTCACGTTCGTGAATCAACAAGTGGTTGTTACCAAGGGAGTTCTGCCAATTTGCAAGAGGACTTTCCTGTCTCCACAAAAATTTGCGGCTGCTTATTAAAAAGTCACGCCACAGAGTGTGGAAAAGACACCGTTCGGACATTTAGCATTGTCTTTTAATCACTACAAGAAAAGGGGGGTATTTGTGACTAGGGGGTTTCTGAAATCTGAAGTTGTAGTCGTGACCGCGATTGTCCCTCTGTAATTGCACGCTCTATCCTTAGTCGACAGTATCAAAGTAATTTAGAAGTCACAGCCGTGACTGGAGGATGAGAAATGGATGAAAAATAGGCTTCACGCGCATGTTTTCTTTCGTGGTTCATTTCTTTTCCTTCTGCAATGGTCACGGTAATATTTTGGAATGTGCCGTGACTGAGGTACAACTGCGGAACGACTTTATGTCAACTGACGGTGGTTTAGTGGGTCAAAGCCTTTGCTTACGTGGATTTTGCCGCCAAAATATGGCGGGAAACATAGGGTAAGTCATTCCAGAGTCACGGACAGTTGTCGTACGCCACTTTAGGTCGCTTTGGGATGACTAGGACATTCTTTTTTCGGAATTACAAAGCAACTTCGGGGATTTCCCTGCTGTGCAATGCTGGGGATTAGCAGGACTCTTCCAAGTGCAATGCTCCTAAGGCCTATTAGTTGAAAAATTAGGACACAGTTGGTTGCGGTTATGCTGCAGATAGAGTGCAAAGGGATGATGTCGAGGGATCACAGACTGCAATAACGTTGTGTGCAAGGAACTTTACTTTTCACTGACAGAAACAACATGTAAAGCACTGTAATGACATTGCATTTCATCAACGTTGGATGTCTGTGCCGGCGTCAACACTATAGAGCAATTCTTTTGACTACATCGAGACTCAAGAATGACTTTGCAATATGGCTGCACAGTCGAGGTGCGCACTAGTAATCTTCTTGGGCTAAGGAGTTCTCTTCTTTGGACAATTCAATGGCCCCAAGAAGATTCACTGCTTGTTGGGGGGGCAGCCACATCTGGGGAGCCATGAGGTCGGCACTCTCAGAGGTGGTGGTTATGAAGGCCTCTGCTTTGTCCACAACCTCCCGCCTTGCTCTTGCTTCTTTCTATAAGACTACTTTCCATCCAGGTCTGTCTGCAACATCTGAGAAAAATACTTGCATGACTTGACTGGAAAAGATGAAGGGATCTGCCATGCAAGGTAACATGTGTCAAAAGTTCACAACTAGGAAATCAGCATCGTCCCGCGTATAAATTGCATTCCCGTGATTGTCTTGGCCCTTCACCCAATCGCATTGCAAGAGAGTCATTTGTGTATTGAGACCTCTGTAATCCAGCAACAGTATGTCTTTCAATACGTCGATGTAGTTTACGGATAAGTCCCCCGCGTTCTCCAAAGGCTGTTCAAAGACCGATGCCACGCCGCTGTTGTAGCTTTTTAATCTTGAGGAACTTTCATCGTCCACGCGGAAGTGATTCCCAAATGCAATGACTCGGGAGTACCGCAGTGCTCTCTACGATGGCAGTGCGCTCAGCAGCAAGCGATCTCGGTCCTTAGGCTTTCGCATATCTAGATCAGCATTGTGGACAACGACCACCATCCATTCTGCTAGCGCTGCAGTCGAGGGATCCGCATTGTGTTCAGCCCTCCATTTCCTTTAAAATCACCCGGCTAAATGATAAGACAATTGTAGGACCTATATGAAAGCTGAAATTGTTGTGGTATAGACAAATGTCCAATACAACCAGTTGTATGGAGGCATCGCGGTGTTAGCCAGCACTAGGTATCAACTTAAAGAAGTCAAGGTGAAGTCGGAGCGTTCTTTGCGCCCTACTCTTTGACAAATACATCACTTTATAACGACTACATTACAACTTCTAAATACTCTTTCACGACTGAAGGAGGATCTAGTTCCCTTAAACCACTCCTATGAAGTATAAGACTGCCCTACATGTCTGAGAATGCACAAACACGGTGTCGTGTAGAGAGAGTTTGCTTTGGGAAATTGCAGAGATTTTGGCTGCAATTTGAAATGGTTTAGGACTAGGATGTGTAATGGTCGTGTCGAATCTTGTACCTCAAACCTTGAATCTTCTACTTAGAACGTCAAATCTTCAACTTCACCTTGAAACTGCTCCTTGTTGGCCTATCCTGAGGCTGACTCTAAACGGGTCAGGTTTCAGTCAGGTAGGTGATAAGAAACCACAGTCCTCAAACAGGTAAAACGGGACAACATAACACGAGATGCTGTCCGGATGATGGGTTCCTAAACTTTCAAACTCCCGGTGACTACCTTAAGAACCAAGCTTCACCGTGAGAACAAGCAAGTCTTGACCATGTGGGCAATTAATCCCACTTCGTCACCCACGACACAAAATGAGGCTAGCAATGGTGTAAACTAAGCCGCCCGCAACAACAAAGTTTACAAAGCCACAAGCCACACACACACACACACACACACAAGTTTTCAACACTTCCTCCAATCTCCAACTTCAACCTTCAATTCGTAAGCTGAACTTTGGGTGAGTGCCTCCAACGCTCCACAGCTTCAAATGAGATGAGTAATACCTCTTTGAAAAGCTAGCACAAATTCCTACTTCTCCTCCAAGTTTCAAACAATTCTAAAACTTTGTCCAGCTTTTATGGCCATCCAAAATTTTGGCCTTGAGAAAGAAGGGCAACATACCCTCTTTCACTTCTTCACTCACAACTCACTCATACAAACTTCAAATAGAACAAGTGATAGCTTCATAAATAGCTAACACAATTTTTTACATTTTCTCCAAATCTCAAACAATTCTAAAACTCTGTCCAATATCTATGGCCATCTAAAGTTTCGGCCTTGAGAGAAAAAGGGCAGCAAACCTTCCTTCACTTCCACACTCACAACTCACTCATAAGAACTCTAAATGGAACGAATGATATCTTTATGAAAAACTAACACAATTTTCTACACTCCCTCCAAATCTTATTGTAAATCAAGAACATGTCCGTCTTTAATGGCTGATCAAAGTCTTTGCCTTTTAGTTTCAAAGGCAATAAAAAACCCTCCACTCAAACTAGCACAATTTTTGATTCACAACTTCAAATTAAGCAAATGAGATCAATTTAAAAAATACACACCATGATACACAACTCCTCTAAATTTCATTTCAAAACTCTTCAACTCCCAACACAATAGCCCTCCAAACATTCGGGGTCCTCTCTAAACTCACAATGAGAGAGAAGATCCATAGTGTCCCCTTTTTCTTCACCCTATCTTCATTCTAACCACACAAACAAGTGGGGTCCGCCCCTAAATCACTCTTCAAGGCTACAACAACAATAATTGAGCACTCATTTGGCCCAGAACTATTTCTTTATCTTTAACTTAGAAGGAAATTCATTCAAGTTCACCGAGAAGGCAAACTATTTGAATAATTTCTTCATACTACTTTACAAATACAAAACTAATGCAAGAAATCACTCCAACTATGGAATGAAGTACTCAAACTCAACACATGTCTAGTAGAGGTAAAAAACTAGAGTTCTAATCAAAATATCATTCCATCTGCAGGAATTTGAGAAAATTCAAACTCATGCTCCGGTTGAGATTCTTCATTTTGAGACTCAGAAAAAACCCTCCAGTTCGACATTCTAAACCTAAAGTAGAAAACAACTACCACTTATGGAATTTGATGAAGCGCTTAGGCAGATCCGTCTTCTTATATAGATGTCATGCACCTCAACAAAAAGGTGTCACCTTGAAGCTACTCGATAAAACATATAATATATATTTTTACACTATGTACAAATGTACAACACGACAACATTTGGCTCAACCGTTTGAGAAGAAATTCAATCGCATTTACCAGAGGGTAATGGAAGCACTCACGCATACAATTCTTCCATAATGGCTACGTTCATGAGCACGTACTGATGTGCTAGGTCTCATAGCGCTGGGGACAAAACATATGGCTTCCCTCCCCCTTGCAGAACCTCCTCAGCATCCCCATACTCTTCGTCTTTGTTCCACATACGTCTCTGAGTGACCTGAAACCTCTGGAGATGTTTGGTGATGAAACCAATGCACTCGTCTTTCAGGTACCCCTCCACCATGCATGCCTCCGGCCGGGCCAAGTTCCGGACGTGATTCTTCAATACTTTCATGTAATGCTCCACATGATACATCCACCTAGCACTGACTAGTCCACAAATGTCTAGTTCTTGTGCTAGATGGTAGGGCAGATGTGTCATTATGTCAAAGAAGGATGGGGGGAATTCAAGCTCTAACAAGGCCATGCTCTCGGTGACATCAGCTTTGAGTGAAGGAAAATCAGCCGGATTGTAAACCTTGGTGCAAAGGCGGCGAAAAACCTTGCACATTCGCATGACAGCCATGCGAGGCCCAGGTGCCATTAGACCCCGCAATGCTAGAGGCAGTACCTGCTGCATGAGGACGTGGTAGTCATGGGATTTAAGGCCCCCGAAATTCTTCTTCCGTATGCACTTTGCGAGGTCAGATGAATACCCGCTTGGGGTCTTCAGGGACTCAATGCATTGGGCAAAACTCTAGAATTCCTCTTCCGTGAGCACGTAAGGGGCTCTCGGCTTCACCATTTTGCCAACCTGCCGGGGGTGTGGGATTAGCCAAAGGTGCGGCCTCATCTGCCTCTTTTGCAAGTCCCTCCTTACCTTCATGGTGTCCTTCTTCCCGGTTATGGTTTTCAAGAAGTTCTTTGCTAGGTTCATCTCGTAGTGCATAACGTCCAGCGTGTTGCGAATGAGAAGATCCTAAACATAAGTAAAAAACTCAAATAGAGAAAGATTAGGGGCTCATACGCGTTAATGACAAGGAATACAAAGACTTAGCAACAAGGGTGACCGTGCAATATTAAGCCCACTTACATAGTATATCCCAGTGAGTCACATATTGTGATTGGTATTGGGTTACAACTTAATCGCCTCTTCCACACAACTTTGGAGTTGGGACCTAGTGCCGTCTAAGTGACGGCTTGTTTGCGATATATAGAATGTGGGCTGCAATTGAGAGACTGACCTTACAGTACGGCAATCTGAAGAATATGCTCATGCGCTTTACGCCATGGACTTTGGAGGGGTCACCTGCACTGCCGTCTCTATGTCCGGATGCTTTCCAGGCCTCAAATTCTGCCGCATGCGCCAGCTGCTCCTCCACTGTGATTGGACTTGGTTTTGGTCTGGTTTCCATGGCTCCATTGAAGTGATCCTTCATGGAAAATGACCTCAAGGGATGGTGCTCAGGTAACCAACGGCGTGTCCCACTGTAAGTTTGCTTGCCTAATTCTAAAGAGTGCTCTACGCCCAAGTTCATGCCACAACAAGGACATGCTGCGTACCCCTGATGGGAGAATCCTCCAACTGTACCATAGCCTAGAAAGTCGTGGATCGTCCACAACAACATAGCGCGCAGCTAGAATGCTTGGCACCCGGCAGCTTTAGTAACATCAAAAGCTGGGACTCTTGACTATAGTTCGAGCAACTCCTCCAGAACAGGCTTTAAGAAAACGTCAAAGACTTTGGAGGTCACTGACTCCTTCCCGGGAATTAGAAGGGTCAACAACACAAAGAATTTCTTTGTGCAAAGCCAAGGGGGGACGTTGTAATTTAGCAAAAGCACCGGCCACGTTGATCAAGACGACCAATTCTGTTTGAATGGATTCAGGCCGTCCGCTGCCAAAGCAAAGTGAGCATTGCGGGGATCAGTGGCAAACGCAGGGTCAACATTATCATGGAAGTGTCGCCAAGCCTTTGAATCACAGGGATGCCAAACTAGGCCGTCCCCTCCCTCCTGGTTGCTACAGTTGTCATGATGCCATACCATGAGTCTAGACAACATGGGGCTCCTGAACATTTGTACAAGTCGCGGGATTATTGGAAAATGACGGAGAACCTTCACAGGAAAGGCTTTCCGATCCTCATCTCAATATCTCCGCCCACCGCAGGTAGGACAATAGAGTGCATCTGCGTGTTCCCTGCGGAAGAGGACGCATCCTTGTTCGCATGCGTGAATGGTGTTGTATGACAAACCCAGTTTGGAGGTGAGGGACTTGGCGGCATGATATGTCTGTGGCAAGGCATTATTCTCAGGGAGCAGATGCCGGTTGAGGATGCTGAAAAGTTTGTTGGCGCAAGTGTTGCTCACTTCGTGCACTGTGCATAAAATCATCAAGAGGACAGTGGCGGCTACGGTGCTAGACCGGGCGCCATCATAGAGCACATTCATGGACTTCTGCAGCCCATTCATATTAGGGTTCTTGTCATCATGGGAACCCTCTGGCAAATGGGGAGAGTCACGCCACTCCTCACTGTCTGCAATGTTGCCCAAATCCAACTGCCTGCATTCTTCCTGGATGGAATCCACCGTTGCAAAAGCGTCCAACACTTCCTCTTGAAACCTCTCCTCCATGGAAGGGGCCTCTTCCACAACAAGTGCTGCCTGGTCAATCATTCCTGCAACATTGATAGTGGCATCCACGGTTGGTGTCGCAGCACAGGGCAAGCAATTTCCCAGTTATACTACCAAAAACCACTTTAAAGTATAACAAAGTGACTCTAAAGATCGAACCCGCGAGATTTTGTGAAGTAGATAGCCCTATTTGGTCTCTAAGCTAAGTCAGTATCTATATTTCCTCTTCCGGTTCAAACACACAACCGGAAACACAACAACACCCAGAACTACAATCAGACCCGTTCTTATTTCTCCGATCCGGTCCATGTTCCGATTGGGTCTGATCAACTCTCATTCGCTCATACTACTACCCGGTTTAGTTTTACCTCTGTTTCACCATCAAAGGGATCGCCCCTTGTTTTTGAGAGTGGCAGGCCCGCCGCTCCTTCCGTGAATTATAGTGGCTGAAGACCCACTTCTTCTTTCTTCAATTCTCTACACTAACCCGGACCCGGTTTGATCCTTCACAGAAACCCAAAAAACTCTCCGGATCACTGGTCACACAAAGACCCCCCGTACGGCCCTTCCATACTACAACGACCTTAGTGCCCCGTTCCGTCTGTGTGAAGCCAGGCGGCTGCAAGAGAACCCATCCGTTCCAACCTCTACTAAAGTTCTTCCGTTTGCCCAATGAGGCGGCAAGATCTCTCAGGAGATCGGACACTCAACCGGATTTCACACCCAGGAGTTCTAGCACGATTAAGGAATCCCTCCCTATCCGCCTAGCCTAACAACGGCTGTCTCGCCCGGAATTCTAAACTCTAGAGCTGCTGAGGAACTGGAATCCCCTCCCAACGCTTGCGCAACCCGCTTATCTGCACATAAGACCAAAACAAACGCGCCAAAGGGAGAAATCACACCCACACTAGCACGCGCCTTCCTAACTCCTCGCCCCACGACCCTGCCACACACGGGAGAGACACACAACAAGAAGCCAAGAGAAGACGTACGCAAAAATGAGGTGAAAGAACTCCCAGCTCCCAAGCGGGGGCTGACTTATATACAACTTGATTACAAAGCAAAAAGGGACCTCGAAATTCGCGCTGGAAATCCGGACCTGATCCTAACAAGCCAGACCGGATAGTCATCTGATCCGGTCCTAACAAGCCAAACCGGATAGTCATCCAATCCGGTCCTAACTAACTTACAAATATTTTACATTCCTACTAACTTCCTATTCTACTCTCCAATTCCCCCGCCCAGCATAGGACTCTTAGGTTCCTCGGGTAGTTGATTGAAGACATCCGCCAAGTTCTGGCTCCGTTCACCGGCAGCTGGATCCGGAAGATCTGACTTGGGCGATGAATCTATCTGAATTGGCTGCCCCGTTCCAGGTCTCCTGAGACTCTTCCGTGACTCAGGTGTATGATCCTTGCGCTCACCTGGATTCGATCCTCCTGCTAGAAACGAATCCGGCATCGAAATGTCCGAGAGGTGGATTTCTCGGGAAAATAAGGACCCTTTCAGCTTCTGACTGCTGATGTCCATCCGGTCGGCCGCCTCTCGTGCTGCTACTAAGGATGCTTCCACCCGATCGGTGAAGTCGCTAAGGATCCGAACTATCCGGGAACCGGATACCTTCTTCTCCTCATGCACCCCTTGGTCAAATAAGGCCACCTTGACTGCGGTGGATCCGGACTCTCCAAGAGTGCCCTTCACCAACTCAGCCACCTTCCGGGTTGCCTCCGCCATCTCCCGGATTGCTGCCTTGTCTTCCCTGAGGGTGACCATGTCCGCCCTCAGAGTATCGACTTCCTCCTGAAGTCGACGGATCTCCGTCTCCTGTTTTCGGTTCTCCTCCGGATCGGCCAGGAATTGCCCCACCTTACCCGGCAAATCGCTATCGACTGGTGCGCCCACCAGTTCAGAGATAGTGCTCAAAGTCCTCCGCTTGACCTCCCAGTCTGCCCGTATTCCGGCCAGGACAACCGTTAACTAGTTGAACGGGTCGGTCGGATCCTTGAGATCCGGCATCTCAACATCCGATCCCTGTTCTGGTGTGGACCGGGGGTTTGATGGGGGTCTTCTCTTATGAGGAGGCGTCGTCTTCTGATGCTTCCTCTGTCGGGATGGTTCCTCCTCTTCTTCTTCTTCCGTCTCGGGTTCGGATCTGGTCTGCTCCTCCACCTCGTCATCCGAGCCCGACTCTCCATACTTCAGGATCGATTCCGAAACCCCCCACGTCTTCTCCTCAGAAGGAGTGAGAAGTTGGTTCCGCTGGTAGAGGTGGAAAAGGTAGGGACTCAAAGGAGTGACCCTACTCTTTCCAATCCTCGTCACCAGCTGGGACACCAGATCAGAAAAGACCCGGGCCCAGTTCACCTTCCGTTCCCCGCTCAGGGAACCGAAAATGGTGTTGCCGAGGGTCATCGTCACCCTCGTCGGCTTCTCCGGGTGGACGATCGGAACCAGGAACTGAAGGAGGTTACGATGTCGGTTGTTCTTACAGTCTGCGACCACGTACCCATCCTTGTTACTCGGTTCCCCATGAAACTTGTCATGGATGAACTCGTCCTTCCGCCCAGCCATACCGGAACCTTCCATCCGAAAGTTGTAAACTTCCCTCCACCGTTCTTCTTTCCATTCGGTCGGGCGGCCCCGGAGAGTGTTGTCGAACTCGTTCGACACCTTGCACTTGATCTCCCTCACCATCCGCTCCTCATGAAACCCCCAGGGTTTATCCATCAGGACGAGGCACCCCATGGCGTTGAGATCCTCCATCAACTCAGTCCGGGCCGGTTCCTCCATAGGAATGACCGGAACTATCTTTTGGAGCTTGACGTCGGAGGAGGAGCTGGGAGCGCGCGGTCTGGTCTTACGCAGCTGAGGCATGGACACCAGACGACCACTGGACCCTTACCGATTGCTACCTCACTCTCTCCTAGCCGCACGTCCCGTTCCTCACTTCCTCTCCTCTGATCTCAACCGGAAGGCACTCACAAAACCTGCAACCCACACGTTCTTTACTCTTCCTACACTCTCAGACACACCCAGCCGGAAGCCCACATACATCAATGGCTCTGGCGCGGACGGAGGCGAAAAAGGGGAGTAAAGGAGTGAAAATGAGGACGACCAGCCCTTATATACTCTCAGGACCCCTGGCACGTCATCATGATCTTTTTCGGTCCGGTCCATATCGATCCGGTCCAACCCTAATCCGTTTTGAGGTGAAATCCGGATATGATTCCGCTCCTGAATACTAACATTCTAACCGGAACAGATACAGTTTTCTCTTTACTGGATTATCGTTGCCTATCCATAGTTTCCTTCTGCCCTTCTAACCAGATACGGACCCTAATTACTGGTTTCCGTTCCGTTATTCAGACAGTCAGAGGAAAACCACAAATTCCGGTTGCGACAGTTGGCGGAGCCTCTTTGGTTGGTGTCCAGAAGGCCTCCTCCCACTCTTCGTCAGAAGAATCAAGTGTACCCGGTCCGGTCCACCTACGTGAAGTGGGATCCCTGTCGTTGCGGATGAGATGGTCATGCACATTTCGAATCAAGAGTTTCCTACGGCCCTTGCATTCAGTGCAAAGGCAATGAACTCTCTTTGCATTGTCTCGTGAAGCCAACTGCACCTCCCTGGTCCACAATCTGTCATCTCTGAGCCGCTGCCTCTAACTGTCGGAGAGGAGAAGTCTTGCAGGTATCATTGTCACCAAACAGAATATGACTATTGTTCCTTGTCCTGTACTTCGACCGGGCCAACAGCAAACATCAGTGCAAGTGCCAGTGAACACCTTCGGTCAATGCAAGGCAACGTCACTTTGTCAACTTTGTTGCGACTGATAAATGACTTAATGAAGTGACGGAGAAGTCATCATCTTTCACCACGACTTTGAAGCTACTGGAACAGGTCGCGAGGAAGTTGTTCATGCGACTGAACTCATGTTAGACTGTCGCGGAGGATTTATTGGTTGCATTCCTTGGAGGGATGTTCCAAAATCCAAGATCTGAGTCTGAGTTTAATATAATTGCGTTGAAAAATTAATTTAACAACCTGTGATGGGAATTGGACGCAAGGGTCATACATCATTGAAGACATGATAGCACCCGGGAGACAATGCAACACATAGAAGGGCGAAGATGGGCAGGAATCCCAAGGAAAATTGAATGAGACAGTGAAACCTTTGAAATGGACATGGATAAAGAGGAGACCAAAAATGATGATTGGAACACCTCAGCACACAGCACATTGAACTTCAATTTAACGAAATGGGGTGATCTTCTTCCCATACTTTAAGATACTCATTGCCACATTTTGTTGCTACTGCTAGTCTACCAAAAACTTAGATCTCTTCTAAACTAGCTGTCTTAATAAAAGCCCAAGACGCGTGCCTTGTTGACGACCAATCAAGCATTATAAATTACAATTCAGTTCCCGTATCGAGTTCCTTTTGTTGCAACAAAATTAACAAAAGAAGTCAACTAAAATGTAGACATTACAATTACACAAGCTAGGCCAAAATTTCCCAACTTCATATCACTGCTATTATTGACAAACTTTGCCCATAGAGTCTGAGTTCCTTCTTGACACAGGGGCGGTTTTAAGACCAACAACATCCAAGAAAGAACATTCATGACCAGAGTGCAAACAAACATGCCATACTGTTGTAACACAGAAAGCACAAAATCCTTCTCTAAGGCCTTAATGGACCCAAAAGTGACTCGTATATCGTTCTGCAGAGATCTCAGTGTAATTCTCCTAAATGGCCGGAATGAAGTGAATTGATATCCCAAAACCAACCCTAAGTACTAGTCTAGACCGGGTCCAGTTTCAGTAATCTGGAACCGGAAACTCCTTTCCCAATTATATATCCGGTCTAGAGTATGTAACTATATGTAATAAATTCGAGTTTAACCTCTGGACCAAGAGGGATCTGCAACTTTGGGCTTCAGAAAGGAAGCTTAACTCCTATCCTCCGAGTTTTAACGTGTCAGAAGATCCACAATATAAACTTGAAAAAAAAACTTTGACAAGAACAACGAGAAAGAGACCGTCCTCACAACTAGACCGGATGGGCTACGCAGGCTAGCAGGTCACGCAGGAAAGTCTGGATTCTCCTAGCAATTACTACAATGACAGACTACAGGACAATCCACGATCTAGGTAGAGAAGGGGCGTCAAGAATAAATGGGAGAGCTATAATACTTCTTGACAAAAACAGCTTCTTGACAAAAGCCAGCTCTAATCCTCGCAAGAAAATCCTATTGTATCCTGTCTAACACACAATCTCTCCAGAGACCAGATACTTCGTGTATCCGGGTTTCACTTCCTCCTTACCCAAATCTGCACTATCTCACTGCTCTCACAATAACACGGACAAGTGCTAAAAGGTACAGCTCACAATTGTGAATTGAAAAACTCCAATGGCATTTGCAGAAAATTGAAAATACAAAGTATGGAAAATGCTACCTGGATCAAACCTAAAATCCGCCTTTAAATACTAAACTACACCTCAAACTCAAAAAGCGCATAAGGTTAAAAATAGCTAATGGAATGACACGTTTTATTCTTAATTCCATGTCTAATTTAGGTAATTTAAGCTACAGTCAAAAAGCTCCACTAAAAGTGGATCTTAGATCCTAAAAATCCGGAATCAACTTGAGTCCTAACTCTTTTCAAACTAAAAATATACCTACACATCTACTTGTCAAAATTAGGCATGCAGCCCTACAGTCATTGTCAGAACCTTCACCTACTTTCTAATCTTTTTAATTGGAGAAAACCTCGCCTTTGTTGGTCCCTTCCGGGTCAAGGGCTTTTTTCCGGTCTGCGGCCTGGCAGTTTGTTTAGACCAGACTTTGGCCTTCTCTCTGGCCGCCTTCGCCTTTGTCGCTCGGGTCTCTACCAAGGCCTGATCGGGATCCAAATAAGGTTCAGAATCCTGGTCGGAACCGGATTCCTCTTCATCATAGTTGGAATCCTCTTCTTCTTCCTCCTCCTCCTGAACCTTAGTGAATTTCTTCTTGGCCAACTGTAGCTCATGAGCCTTCCTCTTATGCGGGACTGGAGCAAGCCTTGCCACCTTGCTTTGAGGTGTTGCGTCTCCTCCAGTCGGTTTTCTGATTAGACCCTTACTCGGTGAGCCGGATGAAGTGCCGCGACCGGCTCTAGTCTCTGTCTTCACCACGGACTGCATTAGGGTCGTCATCTTTCCTGCATCTCTAGACTGCACCTTCTTTCCGGGAGTCTTGGAAGAAGACTTGTAGGGTGAGAGGATACTGATCTGCTTTGCCTTGGCACTCTCCTCTGGAATGGACCCTCCTGGTTCGGTTGCCGGTTCCGGTCCCTATGCCTTTGCTGGATCCGGTCCCGTCACCTTTGTGATCTCCAAATCATCATTCTCCGGATCTGGGTCGGTGACTTTGGTGATCTCCACCTCAGTCTGCTGCACCTGACTTGTCTTGGCTTCCTGGTGCTCCTTGGGTACAGGTAGGTTTGGTTGCTCATGAGAAGTCTCACCTTTATCCTTGTCCTCTGCTGTTGACTGCTGAACTGGTTCGTGATCCGGTTCCGGTCTCGGTGCAGGATCACTTTGAGGGTTTACCTCGTGCATCACTTCTCGCAGCTGCTCCAGTGTGGACTCCATCTTCTTGTGATAAGTCACCATCGCCAGTATGAGCTTTTGATGCAGTTGTCGTCTCTCCACCATTACTTGTTGGTCAAACAAGTTAGCTTTGTTGACAACTTCACCTGGATGGGTGATGAATTCCCGGATTCGGGAAATGGTGTCTCGCGTCTGCTTGGAGAACGTTTTCTCCTTCTCCACCTCTTTCGTTTTCTGGCGCAACTCCTGTTTAAGAGTGGCCACTTGGCCGGAAAGCTTTGCCAATTCTTCCTTGTTTTCATTCTTCTCCTTCTCTCGGGTAAGCCGTATTACCCGGGTTAAGGCTTGAGCTGGGTGGACGGCGCCCACTGTGGTGCAGATGGTCTGCATCACCCCTCGCACTATCGCGTATCGGTTCCTGAAGTCGCTCAATTCTCGGGTGATTCTTTCTAGCGGCTCGTCTCCCCAGACCGGATCGGTATCCTTGGTCTGCTCTTTCTCTACCTGACCCTTTCTTCTCATTTCCTCACCCTTATCATCATCCTCACTATCATCCTCATTGTCCTCAGACTCGCTCTGCTCATCCTCATTATCTCCCTCATCTGAGGACTCTTCCTCATTTCCGGTCTCAGGATTTAAGTCCAGAACTTCAAACTCTACCAGGGCAGCAGCAGCCTCATACTCTACCTCTTCCTCTTTGGTCATCACCCCCTCAGAATGATACATGTGAAACAGGAACGAACAGATGGCGGAAGGCTTGGCCTTCCCTACATTATTTACCATTTTTAGTACTTGGTCCTGGATGACCAACCCCCAATCTACTTTCCGGTCTCCAGGCAATGCGCCAAATACTGTGTTGGCTAATGTTAGAGAAACTCGGCTTGGCCTTTCCGGGTTGAGAATGGCCAAGACATACTGTAACAATCGCCTCTCTATGTGATTGATACAATCGGTGACTGAGAATTCGTCTTTCTTACTAATTGGGTTTTGAAACTTACCCACCGTAAACTGGTGTTTTCGGGATGCACTTCCTTTGCCTTCCTGGTCAAATACATAGACCTTCCTCCACATGTCTGCCGTCCATCGCTTGGGCTTTCCATGGATTGTGGTCGCGACCCGAGTTGGCACTCCAGGCCTCAACTCTGCCACTATTGCTTCACTTCTGAAGTCCCACGGTTGGATCAGGAACCTAGCGCACCCCATCTGCTCCAAGTCTTCCTTCAGTTTCGCCAGCTCCTTCTTGTCCTTGGGCAATCGTGGCGTCACATACCGGAGCAAAATGGTGGCTCCCCCGCTCTAACTTGCGGCCATATCTCCTCTCGTTAGGATGCGGCCGGTCTACTCTCGGGAATCGGAAAACGAGTGGTTCTCACGGCTTTCTCTCTCCTCCTTTCAGCTGTGCAAGCACTAATGCTAAGTTGGGATGCTAGCAGACCTCTCTCTTGCGCTCAATGTCCCTCAAGCACTCTCGTCCGCAGTCTGTCAACTCAAAACCCAATACTGATGCACAGACCGGAAACCAGTAATGGTGCACGTTGCTACAACTTTCAGTCAGGGCAGGAAATTGTAAGTGACTAGTCTCTGGACAGATAGGGTCTAAGAGAGCCAATCCCAGCTGCTTTTAATGATTCCCCTAATCCAGGCTTTGCCCGTTAAACCTGTCCGTTTAGGATTCCCGTTAACTAATGATTAGAACGTTCCCGTAGTTCCCTAGGGTTAAGTAGGTCACCGTTGGATGCCGGTTCCTGTTACCCCTTTCCTGATCCGGTCTAGGCGAATTCGAACTCCGGTTCCTTGTTTCCGGTACATTTGGTTAACTTTTACATCGATTCTTGATCAGTCCACTTCCGGTTTCCGGTTCTAAACATTAGACGATTTATAATTATCTTAAAATTGAAAAAATTTACTGCTAAGAAGAATATTATTCCTTCATTTATATTTTAATTTAGTAAAAGTGGATTTTCAGGTTCCGACACATACCGCAGAAAAACCATATCAACTTCCTGAATGAATTTGGAAGTCGGCTTCGTTGAACAGGACAAATGTACAATACAATTGGAGGGAACATCAAGAAACGCAAGAATGATGGAAGAATAGTCACAGAAAGAAGTCGCATAATTGTCATTTTTCACAACTGAAAGAAGTCGCATAATAGTCATTTTTCACAGTTGCCAGTTTCCATGCAACTAGACACCAGGTAAACATGGGTCGCGGACTTTTATTCGGCCCTCAACCGTGCCCAACAAGTAGGCCTATGCACTAAACCCTACCAAAGACGATAGATGTTTTACTGTGATGGATACATCCGAGTAGGCCTACAATAGAGCATAAAGGCACTTTTAATCATTGTTACACCAAGGTCGATCGATGGAAGATTGTACAGCTTGAGTATGGTGAGTCCTAGATGAATCGTACATAATTACTTCAAAAGCTAATTAATGCTGAGCCGCCAAAATTTCAAACCGTCATCATGAACCCCACCATCTGACCACCCTCATTCACAAAAAGGATTGAAATACCCACTTGCCTCACACTTTGTTTCTCCGCAACTATTGCCTGTGGTAGGAGACAGTATCAAAACACGATCAGGACGCAGAACACTCGCTTGCAATTCTGCAGCTCTTTACGTGATCTCCTCTTTGTCGTTGTAGTCTCAGGTGACTGCTCACTCCTTGACGCATCCTTCAGGCCAAGCAGAGGCGCCGATTCAGGAAGAAGTGAGGGCAGTGCGGTGGCATTACTTTCGATGGAGAGTCCGCCGCAGGAGAAGTCAGAATATGAGTTGTGGCGAGACAGAAACGTGGTGGAGGTTCAGGCAAAGCTGCGGCCAGTTCTCCAAGCACGCGCTGAGCTGTAAGTAGCCGAAAACTATTCTATATCTTCATTCTCACTACATCTACAGAAGAATTGCATAGGCGATGTGGTAGCTTAGCAATATGTAGGGGACCTTTCTTGATCAGGCGTCATTCCGATACGTCACTCTAGGATGTATAAGGACTTGAAAGAGCAAAGTTCTTCCTGATGTTGTAGTCATGCACTGTTTGCGCGCTTTAGTTCAGTGAACTTCATTATTCTGTTGTGGTAAGCACCGGCATTTTTAAGGGTTTGCTGTAGGCGTATTTAATTGCCTAGCGCCGCCCCCATGTCCGCGCCGAGGCTATTGCCTTTTAGTTGTTTGGGAGTCACATTTAACGACTTGTCACTCTTTTGCAACTAGTTCCCAGTCATCAACTAGTCACATAGAAGTTTGCAGGGCATTTAATGCATGATTGCCTCGGGATATGCAGCACCTAGGTCCCCGAGACGGCCACGTGGGCCCAAAACACGTCCGACCCTGAAACCCTTGTCCCCGTGATCCTAATCCCTCTTCCATAGTTGTTTTTTCTTTCTTCCTGCGCCTGCAAGTGTTGTCAAGTTTTTGTTCTTCACTCCTTTAAGCGACAGTACTCTTCATTGTCATTTGCTTTTTTAGCGCTTCTACGTCAGAAGTCATCACAGCGCGGGTTTTACTGCACAGGGAAAATCAAAATAGCAAGAAGAAACTCGTACATGAGTCCGCCAGAGAGGAGAGAGATTCAAGGCCGCTGAGGCGCTTCAAACTTGGCCTTAGAGGACACGGGGGGGAGGGGGGGGCGGAAAAGAGCGCCAGTCAAGAGCAACGGGTAGGTGGGTGCGTTTTACTGATGAAATGAGCAGTGATTCATCCTCGCAGGCGACGGAGTCCAGTGACAAGGCCATCGCCAAAGGTATGATGAATCTAGCAATAGCTTGTTTCCATGTGTAGCAGCAGGCCACCCTGGAGGCAGTTGTGGCAGGTAATTTGGCACCATGCATTTGTGAATTGGGATTAGGGTTTCTGAATTCTGTAATTGAGTCCCTCTTGTTGTTGGCAGGAATGTTAGGTGTTTGAGGAATTGAGCATTAGGTGTTCAACGATAGGTGTTCTTCCCGTGTCGTCTTGGCTGCGAGAGTCCATGAGTATTGCGTTGTTGAGAGTTGTGAGTACTGCATTTTTTGATGAGTACCAAGAAGGCAAGTGGGTTCTAGCGCTGGCGTCGGGTATTGTTTCGGTGCTCACGTTTGATAATTTCTTGGGGTCCGTTACTCTTGCAGCTGCTGCTGAAGCCTTTGATTCAAGCGATGACGACGACGTGTTGTTGGAGGAGGAGGAGCCCATTCCCGCGCCCAAGCCGGAGAGGCAATGGAGGACAGCCATTCTGAAGAAGTCTCCTCCGAAATTAGCAGCCCAACGACCTTTGCCACAAGAGCGTACACCGGATGTTGCTGGGTACCCACCCTCTTTGCAATGGATGCCAGGGCATTACGTGCCTGCGCCGCCGGCGGAGGCACCGGGTTTCTGGTCGCAAGGACCTCCTGCGTCCTACCAGCCTGGATGGTCAGGTGCTTCAACCATGGGCGGAGGCTATGATCGTGTTGAAAGGCAAGAGCAGCGCACCCCATTTGAGTTGGGCCGGAGTGACGTTGGTCATGGCAGTGCAAAAGCATCTCGCCTAGAAATCCTTGAAAATGGAGACATAGAACAAGCTTCAGAGGAGAAGAACGCATGGAACGAGGCTGTGAGGAACTTCGTTCCAAAATTTTTGGATCTTAGCGTTGTTGAGTGGGGGAAACAGAAGCAAAAGGCTGTGGACCGGCTGAGAGATGTAATTGACAACAAGTTTGAGTATGTGGGGAATTCTTTGAGCATGCTCGGATTTCAAACGGCCATCACCAGATACATGAAATCGGAGCGATCACGGTTGAAGGCTCAATGGTTGAAAGGAAACGATAAGTGTCCTCCCCGTGTTGATGGAGAACAGTGGAAGCGCCTCATGGCTTATTGGGAAACTCCTGCGCAACAGCGGAAGGCACAGAAGATGTCCGATGCAAGGCAATGTGTTACTAATTTTGGAACAACAGGGAGGAGAGGAAAAGCTATGAAGTCCACAATGGTGGTAAGTATGAAGGCATTCCATATTTTTGTCATATGGCTTCCATACTGACTTTCCTAATGAATTTCTTCTTGTACAAAATCACAACATGATTAATGTTCCTTCATGCACGGTGGAAGTACTGATGCTGGTATTTGATTGTAAGCATAGAATGAAGGCAGGGATAGGAGTCCAGGAGCCTTGGACATTCCCGAGGAATTTCAACAGCAAGGTGGCGGTATGGTGAGTTCCCACGCCTTCGACCATTGCACCCTCTATTTGGATTTCTTGTAAGACAATGTTAGCATTGAAATTGTAGTTAGGACAAGAATTTGCTACTTGATTTAGTGATTTCATGCGGAATTGTTTTAGGACCTCTGTGCACCACCGCCACTTGTTCGTATTGTGGTTGTAGAGTGCCACAACGCTCATTTGGTCGTGTAACTTTGGAACTCTGCATCCGCTGTCATTGATTTGGTGTTGCTCAGTGTAGAAGGGAAGGTGGGACTCACTGTTGACACGGTCATCAACCAAGGACATCGTAGGTACCACCGAAGTTACAATGCAGTCACATAGAAGTGTTGACGCAG
Source organism: Neckera pumila (assembly GCA_963969595.1). NCBI lineage: Eukaryota > Viridiplantae > Streptophyta > Bryopsida > Hypnales > Neckeraceae > Neckera > Neckera pumila. Next base: position 16,631,101 of record OZ018409.1, read on the forward strand.
TTCTGGAAGAGTAGTCACAGAGTCGTGCCCTAGAAATCCAGAAGTCGTAAATAAGTCATAGTAAAGTTGTGAAGGAGTCATAGTCAAGTGGTGAAGTTGTTAGTCAGTCGTAAATTACCCTAAATTGTTCATTGCCATAGTACAAGAAGGAGAGATTTGAATGTCTTGCTAATCCGTACATGTTTTGTAGACAACAGAGTGCAGGCACAGGTGAATTTGTCACACTTTCAACTTTGGCAAATTGGAAGAGGGACGTGGTCACGAGGTTTGACAAGTTCGAGAAGACCGCATCCAAGCAGTCCTCAGCAATTGAGTCATTCCGCGACATGTTCGAGAACTTTGTGAGCGGGAGCGCTAAAACCACTGATGCCAGCCACTCAGCGTCAAAGTCAGCACTAGAGAATCAGACGCCAAGTAAATGGAAGAAGCACGCTCTCAGTCAGCTTGCAAAGAAGGCGGACGTTACTTTGTCGTTAGACAATGAAGAACCTCCACCCCTAAAACAAAAGAAGTGGCAGGTCAGTAACCGTGGAACAGTTGCGACGTCGAATGCTCGATTGGGTTGAGGAACTCCAACCCTTGGCGACCCCACAGTCACAAAGCCCCCCCTAACCTCGGGAACTCCACCAACTCCGGCATCTCCTGCGGACCCTGAACTGAGCAAGGTGAATGATAGTGAAGACGTAGGAGAGCAGGAGTAGGTGGATTCCTCTGCACGCAACGACAAGTCCCGAAGGGGTGCGGTCGAATCCAAAGTAGTCAATGCATCCGGCCCTGAGAAGACTGCAAAGTCTACGGAGGAGGAAGTGCACACCGCACTGGAAGAAGGACAACCAAGTTTGCAAGCAACTCCGGTCGTGGAGTCCCAGCCAGAGTCCCCTCCTGCAGTTCCTATCACTAGCGAGATTGACGTTCATTCAAAAGTTGTTCCCGCCAAGCCCTTGAAAGCATCGCCGACCTCTAAGAAGACAAAAAAGTCTGCTAAGTCTCCCGTGAAGGTACATGCTACCTCTGGTGTCCCTCAAAATATGTTTACAAAGGGGAGGCCTACAATGATCGATTGTGAAGGGGCGGTAGGGATTACTCGGGGAAGTCCCAAATTAGTAGTATTCGATGTGTAGGGGACCTTGCTGGATTGTAGTTTGCTCTCATAAGCAAATCCAAACAACAAAATAAGGCCGTCCATGAAGACGAACCTGAGGAGAATAGTTCTGAGGCCATGGCTTAAACCGTTTTTGTCCAGATGTTTTGTACACTTTGCAGTGGCCTTTTGGGGTAGCAAGAGCACAACCTTCATGGAAGACATAGTTCCAACTATGATGGGGGGTCCATTCAAGGGTCCAAATTCTGTTCCCTTATTTGCATGGTCGGGCAAACAATGTGAGTTTTGGGATGGTGGTGACGGAGCACAGACAGGATGGGGGAAAAATTTAGCCAAAGTGTATGCTGCTTGGCCGGAATTCAGTGCAGCGAACACAGTCATTGTAAATAGTAAATTATGTAGGGTCGCTTGCAATCCTTTTGCAAATGTGGTCGTCAATGCTCCGTTCTATGTTACGGAACTTTTGACTTTGTCTGACAACAAGGAATACTTGAAGTGCTACTTGTGGCCCCTTTTGGAGGCCCTACACAAATGCCCAGACGTGGCTGCCTTTCGTGAAAAGTACCCGCCAAGGGGCACGGAATCCAATGCTGACATGATTTCTAAAGGCCGTCACGATTCACCATATGAGTTTCTTGATACCATGGAAGGTGAGGGGACCCACGGCCCACATGGTTGCTTTTACCAAACATGTCCCCTCACCTTCAATTGAACAGCATATCTAACTGTTGTTCCTTGTCCATGTAGGAGAAGCCGCAGCAAAAGACCAGGTCAAAGGCAACATCAGGGGCGGACAAGAAGCAAGATGCGTGGCATAAGAAGGTGGTGCGCTAAACCCTGCCTTGGTAAAATATATGTAGGTGTAGTTATAGTGAATATGTCATGTTCAAGAGGAGTTGGTAGTTTTGGTGAAGTCATTTTCAAGTCATGAGCCAGTAGCGCAGGAGTGGAGTCCATGTAATGTGGGAGCTCCAGTCGTAGGGAAGTCACGTGTTAGTCACAAGGCATATGCCAGTGGCCCGCGGTGGATATCCGACGTTTTAGTTGTCCGGAGGCTCTGTATGATGGCTACCTGAAGTCGCAGTTGCAATTTGCCTGCGACCATTCATAGTATGTCATCGTCCCACTATCAAAGTGGGGCTTGTTTGCAACGCCAGCAATTGCTGAGTGAAGCCATCCAAGTAAGATGGGTGTTCATGTGCAGTAGATCGCCTCCTTCTCGCCTATGTCCTTGTCATGTGAGACCAGAGTCTTGAATGAGGTCGGGTTGAAGTCACGGGGAAATGGATGGAACAGAGTAAATCAATGACTGTGAAGCAGAGGCCTTGTTGTGCGGAAGTCATGGTAAATTATCCAGTTGCATCCCAAGTTCTTGTCAATTTTGTGAGTAAGGTCATGCACATTCATGAGGCTAACGGTTTTGCCTATTGCAGTTTAACATTGGCGACGAGGTCTTCCTCTACAACCCTTGGGCAACAAAGCACAAAGTCGGAAAGGGCAATGTTAGCGGACTGCCTGGCCAACAGCTGTTGCACTTCAAGGACATTCCAAAGCCGTAGGTGAAGGTGGACCTCAAGGACATTTTGCGGGCTGGTGTGGCGCTTATGTACCCCGCAGCTGACCCAAACATGGAGCTCATAGAAGATGCGAAGGGGAGCTCCGTATTGTGGCATGCGAAGTCTGTGAAGGCTATGTCTTGAGTCCTTATATTCTTTTTAAATGCAGATGCCCGACCAGGAGGGAGTAGTTAAATGACTCACCAAGTTCCGGACGTGGTTGTAAGTATTGAGAGCCATTGCGTTGCTCTTTTTTGGTGAAATGGAAAACTCTCATTTTGTCATTGTTGGTGTGAATTGGCCGTGGATTGCATGATTGCATGCTAACATTGATGAATCGTGATTGGCCTATGTATATGAACTGCAATGTTGGATAGCAGTTTGAGTATGTCTTGATTAGGGTAAGCTTAAGTCAGGGCACTAATCGGCCTACACATCGTCAATGTTTTCTGAAATTGCGCTCATAATGATACTACGAGGCGACTGGACTGCAACTTATTGTTCTTTTAAATGACTTCACCAAAACTGCAGTAGTAGTTGAACACGACTCAAGAATGACTCGTGCCTAACAGTAGAACCGCTCAGACCTGGCAGCTCACTTCCCTTTTACACCCATCGCAATTCAAAATCACTCTTGACTTTGCGCATACACAGTCTCAGTGACTAGACTGAATACCCAAATCAACTACACAACAACTGTGGCGCAACTAAGGCACGACTGTGTCACGACTCCGGATGAGCCGAAACCCTAACCGCGCATTCCAGTCCACGTCAGATTTTAGAAGGGTCGGACCCAACTGTTCCACGACTTGTATACGACTGCTGACGTGGACGTCCACGTCAAATGTTTGACGGGTCCATCGCAACTTATTCATGACTTCTTCATGACTGGATAGGTGGTGCCCCCCTTATGAAAGCACTTTCCACGTCGCCCTTTTTCATCCATCTAAACCCAGAAAGAAAAAGAGGGTGCTAATAGCTTCTTTAGTATTCCAGAAAAACGTAGATTTTAGGCCAAAATATATGACAGTTTCACGACTGCAACAATTGCAGTCATTTCCCAGTCACATTTTTTATAAATGACTTCCGAAAGTCGTGAAACTGTCATTTTTCACAGTCATTTATACCCCCAATTTCTTGTAGTGAATGCTAGTCCTAGACACAACATTTTCAGCAAAAAATTACTAATAACACATGCACTTTCAGTATGCAATTTCTGCCTAAAAATCAAACTTAAATCACCCCTTCCTCTTGTAGTGATACTAGCCTCTACCTTGACAGGAGATGTGAAAAATAGATCAACAAAGGACACAAATTGTAAAACAAGGATTGCAACGAGTTTTCTATGAGATGGATCCATTAAGCACCAACAATAGTACAATTACATCATACATTTCCTGAAAGGATCATATATATTGAAAATGATAATATGGATTCATAATCTTTATTATATCCAAACTATATTTAATCCCTAAGAGCCCAAGGCCTTTTCTACCTCAAAAAACACCCAAAACTGCCATTTCTAGAGCATTCATCAAAAAAGTTTGAAAAACTGATTTTTTGGGAATGTAATCGATGGATCTTATAGCTAACTTGTGTGAGAACATGTGGTAAAAATTTTGTGGGGTTTGATTGTATAGATTGGAAGATCTTTGCATTCAAAATCTGTTTTTTTATTTTTTTTCCATTGTGCCCGAAAATTTCAGATGCCTTTGACCGCCATTTGCTGAATTTTTTTCCACTACAAACCTCCAATTTATAATTTTATCTTATGGGGAAACATGTTAGGCATGTGCATGCCAATTTTCAAGGCAATCCAAGACAACCCCGATATTAAAAAAAAATTAAAATTTGCCACTATGTCCCAAGAAATGACAATACAATAGGCCATTTTCAAAAAAAAAAATGCCATCACACATTTTTTGATCTAGGAAATCTGAACGGTGGATTGAAAGATGCACTTGTATTTTAGAACTAGGAAATTTTTTTTTGGAAAAATGTCAAAATCTCTAACATCTACAAGCTCCTAAAGCCTCATGTGACCTCCCAATAGGTACAACAATAGCCTCTCTTGCCACTTCTTGCCACCTCTCCTCTCTTGCCACCTCTGCTGCCCCCTTGAGAGTCAAAGTCAGATTCCTGAGGGGCAACAGATTCCCAAACTGAAATTTTTATTCAATCCATCATAACTTTTGGAGGGTAAGTTGGAATTTGATGAAATTTATCTACCCGTGAAGCTAATGAGATTTCCTATCTCCCAAAAAAGTTTCAAAAAATCATGTGAAAAATTGAGGTCACATGAGCTTGCCCGAAGTACCAAATAACCCCCGCAGGGACACTTGGGCTTTTAGGGGTTAATATGTGATTGTAAGGGAACTAGAGATCAATGAAACTAATAGTACAGATAAATATCATTTTCTAAAGTCATCCGGTTAGTATAGTTGAACTTCACTTCACATGTAGTTATTAAAAGAACTAAACTTCATAGGCACTTAGTATATAAAAGGCAATGCACATGCAGTAATTGTCACTTGACATATAGTTATTGTCACTTCACATGGACTCTTTACACAAACATTACTTACCTACTTCATGTGCTTCTCAAATACAATGTAAGTATGCATTGGTATTAATTTACGAACTCTTCTGTGGCAATGCTCAATTTTTTAACCTTTCTAACCTTTTAGAAATTCAAAGATAGAAATTTGTATTAGAAATTATCTAAGAAATAGAGGTCTTATCATATTAGAAATAAAATGATATCTTCTAGCAATGACAAAAAGAGGAGGTTAAATATATATATATATTTATGTAAAAAGATAGCGCGCCGTAGTACACTCACAAATTCTAATATGAAAGGGGAAAACAGGGTTGTATATGAAATTTTGAGGTACACAATTTTTTGAGGTTTACAATAATATGTGAAGAAATAAGATTTTTAAGTTATTTTTAGAATATATATAATTGTATAAAATATTTTAGAAGATTTTAGAAGATTTTTAGTGTTTTTAAAGTACTAATAGAAATTTTTTTGAATTATTTCTTATATGAATGGTCCAAAAAGGAGGTTAAAGATAATATACATATAACCTGAATTAATATTTATATAAAAAAAGTAGCGCGTGATTTCAATTCAATTGTCACTTGAAATGTGGTAGTTATAAAATAATAGAACGTATTTAAATATAATTCTGACTGGACATCCAATTCCAAGCATAAAACCATTCATGGGATAGATGAAACCAATGATGACATGGCAATTTACCTTTGCACCAAGGCAAATGATCCTATGGACAAAGGATTTTGTCTACTACCACTAGATGTCTTGGTTTTAATCGGGCCCTTTGCCCTTGCCTAAAATTTTAAATGACATTGACATTGAAGACAAAAAATGCTAAGAGGTGACTCTTTTACAATTTTGTAGAATCAAAGATTGCATATGTTGATTCAAAAACTGAATCATTTTTTAATTGAGTATCTATACTATATAATATTTTAAAACTCTATAACATTATATAACCAGGCAATGGTCATGCCCTTATTAGGAAGGTATTATGTTTTGTTAGATGGCTTGGTGGGACTTACAGTAACTAATAAAAGTGAATACAAATTTGAAATGTTTTCATTCAAACAACCATATATAAGCATTAATGAATAAAGTCCAAAAGTGGATATACCAAAGTTGCAATGTGCACCGTGCTACACATTACTATAGAAGTTTGAAGGAAAAATTAGTTGTGATTTGAAAGAAAATTAAATTCAAAATTATCCATGTCTAAAACTCAATTTTGTTTACTATAATTTGGATTTACTTTATCTTTTGTCAATTTTTTCATAGAACTATCGTTTTGTGCCTTGGCATTTTGCATTTTGGTATACATCATTTCAAATTGTTGTACACAAAAATTGAGGGAAGTCGACATTTGTAGAACTCAAATATTTACTATTTGACAAATATGCAAATGATGTTGGTTTTCATTGTATTGAGTTGTTTTTTTTGGAATTGAAAGCATAGGATTGCATTAGTCATTGTAGAAAGAGTATAGGTTGCAACATGGATCATTGTTATATCTTAATGCCCTTGCATTTGAAATATTTATTGAATAGGACAAAGTGTTCAATTTATATTTAACGCCATAAAATGATTTTTTAGGTCCAATTCTTTTGTTTTATCAAAGACTAGAATTCATAATGTTTATAATTGATCTAAAAAAAAGTTAATTATCATTGTCAATATTAACAAAAAATTTATATTGACCTTCATAAAATTGGTAATTTTTTGATGATATTGACAATAATAATTTAATTTTTGTGAATTTATTGGATCAGTTATGAGCATCATGCACTCTAGTCTTGGAAAAAATAAATTGAACCTAAAAAAGCCTTATATGGCTTTAAAATATAAATTGAACGCAATGTCCTATTCAAAGTTTCAAAGTTGTATTCAGTTTTGTTAATTGAAGTATTAGGTAATTCAAGAATTGGGATTGGTTGAAGAGCCGTAAAAGATAATTTTGTTCAATATAGGGGTCTCCTCTTTGAGGATGCAAAAGGGACCCTTGTGTCATTGATAAAGAGTATCACTTAGTTTGTTCTTCTAAAAAGCTGCAGTCCCCAATATTATAACTTGCCAAATAGTCAAGAACTCTCTACAATTTTCTAGACAATCCATGAGACTAGGTTTGCAACTTTTTAGCAACCAATGACTCTTAAGGTACGTTTGCACTTGGCGCTAAGGGAGGGTTTACAGGGCGGTGATAAGGTAGAACCACCCATTCCCGATCAAGGACCTAATTGCGATCAAATGTAAAGACCGTAATCATTTTAGAACTTAAATGTTCTTACACCATAGATAGCTTATGATTTTGGCCAAAATCATAAGCTATCTATGGTGTAAGAACATTTAAGTTTTAAAATGATTACGGTCTTTACATTTGATCGCAATTAGGTCCTGATCAGGAATGGGTGGTTCTACCTTAGAGCTAAGAGAGAACAGGTCTTCACACCAACGTGCTTTTGCAAACCCCGAGCTGACGTGGAGTAGGATGTGGCAGGCTGAAACACCGGTGCTGACTTCCAAGCCGGGCAACTGAATTTATGTAGGAACGTGCTGAGCGGCGGACAATAAATGGCATCAAAATCTGACCAATACGAAGATATTAGGAATGAAGGAGCGTCCGTAGTTAAGTGGGCTCTGAGCGGGCAAGTAAGCTAAAACGATTAAGGTTAATTTAGTAGGCGTAAGGAAAAGCAGCAGCCTCCGGCCATGCTATGCAGATCACAAACTGTGGAAGAATTCAATTTAGATGACAACAGCACTCGATTGATTCATTAGAATTGCAACGGTGTAGGCAAAAAATGCATTCACCGATCACTGACGGAGATCGAGGCATCTTCAATTTAGCGCATCGACAGCAATCAGAGAGGGATTAGTCGAACTTCAAGTGCGGTGGCCTGCAGAAGTCCCATGTCGTAATTCCCATTCCTTGTCTGTGTTGGATTGCCACCAAACTGCAGAGCGCCACTATTCGTATCCGCTGCGCACACGTCAGAAGCACAGGAAGACCGGGGAGGCGTTACCCCCCGGGTGTTTATTTTCACATTGCAGCTTCACCCCCCCTTGACTTTCTTTAAATGGAAAGTCAAGGGGGGTGAAGCTGCAATGGGAAAATAAACACCGGGGGGGTAACGCCTCCCCGGTCTCCCTGTGAAGTGCACTCTTTGCTGCTGAAAAATAAGCCCCTCCGCACTCCCTCTCCACAAACCGGGACTTGCAACTAAAGTTCCCGTAACCCTCGATCAGCAACAGCCTCCTTGCTTTGCATACAAAGCAGAACAGCAGTGGCACACGGATATTCAGAACCCACAAGAATACTCGCAAAGCCCATGACTTCTCGGCCGGCAGATATGTCCCAAGGGGACGGCACTTCCTGTCGCTAGAACTGTAACAACTCCCGCCTGGTGTGACAAGTGCTTTGCTACTATGATAGCAACACTTCACATATGTTAGTAATAACGCCATATGCGAACAGCACTCTCATTTGAGCCTGCGCAACTTACGCTGTCAGCCACGCTCGTGGCTCTTGCTCCCAGAATGCAAAACGTGTCTGCAGTCCTCGCTGTTTGACTACTTTACCTTACCTCTAGTGGTGCTTTCAAACGCCAGGTGCGAACGTACCCTAAGCCATTCATTTCCTACCCTCCTAGTTTTCCATTCGGTTATACGACCAAAATACTGAAATTAAGATGATAATTTACTGAATCACTTGACTGATTTTGTACACTAGCTGCCGGAGTGCCAGATCTCCCCATTCATTGCTCATGAGTATAATTTAATCGGATTGTCATCTAATGAAGATACAAGAGAAGGGTAAAGTACGGCACTTTTTTTCTTTTTTTTTTTTAACAAATGAAACGGAATATCATAGTATACAAGCCACCAGCCACAGGTGGCCTGGTGAGGGACCGACCACACACAACAGACAGACACAACCGGACTCAAGGACAACAAAGCAACCACGAGCCAACCGACACAGTACGGTGAGGGGCCTCGCCCCTCACGGCCAGCCCCAGCAGACTCAAGGCATTCAAGTACGGCACTTTCAATCGATATAGCAAGGTCAAATTTAAGATGCCATGAAGAAACGTGAACCAACTTTGAGCTGACCCGCAAGCTCAATGCAACCAAATTATATATATTACTTCCAATCTCTACCAGATCAAGCAATCTCTTCCCACAGAAACTTCCCTCCACTTTCCATAATCGTTTAATGTATTCGTAGTCATGACCGGGTGTACTCGCAGGGGAGTATTCAACGTAATTTGATTCGCAGTCTCCTCACTCCATTTCTGCAGCTTTCCACCGGAATAGGATCGGATGATTTCCCTCGGTAGAGATCTGAGTCCATGCTTCTTCCCAAATTCCTTGCCTCCGACCATGGTCAAGTACTAAACTCGTCAAAATGAAGAATTTGAGAGCTCCAAAGCTGTGACATTCGTGAGCACAAAGCTCTAAAACTCAGACTGATATAAATCTGAGGTTACAGTTGGCGTTGGAAATTATGCTTGTGCCCATTTCTTGAAATCTGACATTACATTTAGAGAAATAGGACGAGTAAAGCTCTGACCTGAAGACTGGCATGAATGAAGAGCCTACTGGGGGAAAAAAATCTTAGACAAATCATCAAATTCGGTTTTTCTCTTAGAGAAGATTTACAAATAGCCGAGAATTCCTTCACGCCATAGTGACAAATATCAGAACCTGCGTCAGAAGATTATATTCTGGAAAGGAGTGCAATATTCAATACCAAGAAGCAAAACATAAGAACTCCTAATCATGAATTCAATTGTGCAATTAGATCAGATCAAATGATCTGGATTAGCTTGGGAAAGGTGAAAGCGCTCACATCTGAATTTCTCAATGTAGAAGACATGCTGAGCACTCAATACACATCAGCAATGGCCAAAATCACAGTTTATCTTTTTAGCTACATAACACGCAATTAGCTCCATGATCTTGAATTAAGTAGCAATCTCCTCTTTTCCACATCCCTTCTAACAGAATCTAAGAAAGCTCAACTAAATGGACCACCCTAAGCAGCTTATGCCCAGAAGTTCTGAAACTTTGGAATCAATGACTACATCATGAGGCTGGAAAACTCAATCACATACGTCAAAATGGAGGATTTCAAAGAGATTGGCACTGTTTCAGTCGGTCAACTGAAAAATCATATTTGTTAGAATTGCGAGAGAAGAAGTGATTGAGGTCAAGTGAAAGAATATTTAATAAAATGTTTCTTACATGTACTTATAGTGTAAGGCAATCTAATGTATGTCTTTCCTAGGGTCACAACTCTTCTTGCTATGAGTCACAACAATCCTATTAACTAATATACTGTTTATGTATATGTACAGTATGTCTAACAAGATTCACATCAGTCTCACAATTTTTTTGGCGGTCTAGAACCCACTATTCAGTATTCACAGATAGGTATTCCTTGTTTCGTTACAGGAATATGAGAAGTTTCCCAGAGTACTTCGTACGAGGAACGAGAGGAATAAGGGAAAAGCAGCAGCAGGGAAATTTTAGTGTTACAAGTCAGGGGACCTAGAGTATTACTCTGAAGTCATGCTGGTTAAAATCACAGGAGGGGCATCTCATTTTCAAGGATTGTCATTCCCGGTCTAGAGTGACTAGGAATGCAATAAGTCTTCACAGCCCCGATAAGGTACGATGCAAAGCTCCTCTCTTTGCACAGAATTTCATCGACTTCCTTACAGATTGTCTCTATGTAGACTTTGTCTTGATGGCGTTTCTCATAACCGTATGGAATACCTCTTTGTTGGCAAAGCCAAGTCACAGCTTCTCTACACTTTTCCACCTGGAGAGGGTGATTGCCCTTGCTCATTTCCTCCCAGGTATCTTCCCAAGTTTTTGCGTCCAGATGAGCCCTCACTTGTTCTGGTGAGAGCTCGTAGAACAGAGGTAATACTCGAATTCTATCCGTAGGATCGTTCGTCTGGGCTTCCACAAAAGCGATCAACTCTGTCATAGGCCACTTCGCTACAAAGAAAGCATTGGTCACCACCACGACCCCCACATCAAATCTTGCTAATTCTCGTAAGATTTTCTTTACAATTGCTTTGCCCATTTCAACATCTTCTGTGTCAAAAAAGATTTTGATACGAGACCTGGCAACGGACCAGGGCCATGTCCTCATTCTTTCATCTAGCCAAGTTGGAAAGTTCTTCTGAGATCCCTCCGGACCACCTGCATGGGATATGAAAATACGTAGAGGACGGCTCACAAATCTACACCAACAAAGTGAAACAATTATGCCGATAATCATTCCAGCAGACCCTACAAGCAATACAGGGACTCCCACATGTATCCCCGGGTTCTCTTTCTCCCCGGGCACGTCTTGGGCCAGAACAATTGATGGCGCTGGACTGCCATCGTTGCTGAAGCTCCATGCGCAAACATACGGCATATCGGAAGCTTCAAGGGGGTAACTTCCAGATGAGAAACCAGTGAACATCTTCTCCTTCAAAAGCGACAAATCTAACCCAGGTTTTGATGATCCTTGTGGCTTATCAGGCTTGCCTTGCTTATAGTCTGCAATGTAGATATCCATAAGAGAGTCGGCTTCATCATAATCAATCCAGATTTGCAGGTATTTGCTTATAGAGGCCAAGGTGTAGGCAGGTGGAAATGAATAAATAGATTTCATGCTGGCCAAGTTAATACCAATATGATTATCGTCGGGATCGTTGAACTCCGGGTTCATGTGGGTGTCTAATTCCACACCAAGGGTATGGTTGTCAGATTCATAATTCTTTTCGATTTCAAAGGTTCCACTGGTTATAAGTCCCATGAAGTCTCCGGGAGCTCCCATAGTGACGTCGTCGGGAACTATAATGAAGGCCAGACCTGGCCCTGTATCGAACAAACGCTGAAAGCGATAGATGAATGAGGTACTGAAAGACTTTACTATTGTGGAACCAGGATCTATCATTTGCACGGCACCTGGATAGAGAAGTCGACCAGAGGTGCCGAATAAACTCAATCCTGCAGCAGGATCGAATGTGAAACAACCAGTAGCGTTGTCGAAAATCCAATGTCTATTAGGCACTGAGCGAAGAGAATTCTCTTGGAAGCCACTAAAAGCGAAGGTGACAGCCCCGACACTGGAATCAAATGGTAAGCTCAGAAGAAGGACCAGCACACCTAAGCAAAATAAGCGAGCTCCAGCCAGAACGATGGCCAATCCTGAGGATTCGCCCATGATGGAGGTCTGGAGTAGTCACAACTCAAACTTGATCTCCTGGTCACTGTGTAAACTTGCTGGCAGTCTTCTCAGCCTGCATCATACACCAAGTTTTCGCATTCGTGCGATTTCATTAAATTGGCGTCATTCTGGCGCAGAAAATTGTGACATATATCTATGCAAAGTCTAAAAACTAGTCCACATGTAGATTATGTTTCAGGACTGAAAGTGCGAACTACGGACAAAGTTATCAAACTTGACATTTCACCCGCAAAATTCTGAACTAGACAAGCGAGAATAGCTAGCTAGCGACCATTCTTTTGCAAACAGACCACAATACCACATGCGTAACTATACTTTGCACAGATTTTCAACCAAGACTAGACTTACCGAACCACAAATTCGCAAGGGGAAGGGAGACAGGGAATTTGCACCAATTCCCTTTGTCAGAGATAACAGGGGAATTTAGAAAATCTCATGTGCAATTACAGGGAAATATCAGGGAAATATCAGGGAAATATCACTTGTGGTCTCACTTCCCCCTGGAGGATCGAGCCAGTACATACTGATTTCTAACATTAAATTCAAGAAGTGAACTAGCAAAGTGCGACCTCATAAGCAAAAGCCGATTGATCTAAGTTAAACAGTGAAACTTGCAGCCAAGCTTGTAGATTTCAACAACTTTACATGTAAACCTCTGTGAACGGAAGATGCAAGGCAAAGCCGGACAGTCGGCGGAACTGTCGGTACCATTTTTAACGTATCAACGGGAGCTAGATTTGCTTCAAGATTTCCAAAACTTGAAGCAAGTCAAGCTGAACAAGATTTCCAACAGTCAGATCAAAGTCATGAAACAATTGAAACAAGGTACTTACACAAATCGGTAAGGTAGAAGATTAATTGGTCGTACCCGGAGAGGATCAAACGTCTCCAATTGCAATCTGCTCCAAGATTGCAGGACAGCTGGTGCTCAGATTTCAATTGGTACATAACCCTTCAATTGCGTCCCCTTGAGGAAGAGAGCTCGGAGCTAGACCACGTTCGGTTTGATAAGAAACTCACTTACTAAAGCTGCGCACATGGAGCCAACGGAGGCCTTGCGACGTTGCAGGTGAGGGCTCGGAAACTTGGGTTTGCCCTCACCAAGCCCTCACAGGCAGAGCGCAAAAACTATGAGATCTGTGTCCTCAGGGTTTTCTTACTGCGTGTTTTAACCTAGGTGAGGAAAACTTTGCAACCTGTTAGCAACTTCCTAGTCTCTCCGTCGTCTCTATTCTTTGACAACTTTCTTGTCTCTCTCCTTCAGCACAGACAGACAGAAGGGCTTTTTTTTTACCCGAGTTGGCTACCAAAACGCCAAAGAAAGATTTCCACGAACCTGCAAAGCAGTTTGGGGTGGGGGTTCGCCTGATCAGGTTCGACGCCTAACGGAGCCCTCACAGCTGATCATGTGAGGAAGCCCTTTGCCCTGGCGTAAAACCTGAAACGACGCTGAAATATCCAAATGGCGACTTTCTGTCTGTTACTGTTACTGTAGAAACACATAATGTAAATGTACGTATTGGATCAAAAATTGAATAATTTTTTTGACTGAGTTCCTACATAACATTTCAGTCTTGAATTCCACGTAGGATGATCCTTCCCTCCTGCATTTCCCACAGCCTGTTTCTCGAGGGGTTTTGGAGTTCTTTCCAAGTTTGTTTGAGTTTTTCCAAGGTTAGTTGAGTTCACCGACCCTTGCTGAATTCAACAATGTTGTGAGTCCCTTGTCCGTCACTGACATTCTAGGGGCTAACCTTGCGTTGACAGATGGGCTGGGAAGTTGGAAAGCAGGGAGGATGGGCTTTGTGCTACTAATTCTTCTATCCTATTATTAGTGAGGGGAAATTACTATCAATTCAAAACTCTAATGTTGTGAAAATTGGAACAGCACATTAAGATTTTAGTTTTCACTAATTTAAATATATTTCACAAATAGGAGGATTTTGGTAAAGTACTATCACAAGCTCTAATAGGACAAATTAGTATAGCTTGCAATTGCCTTAGTGGATTGCAAGGCCTTGGCAACACCACATTCTACAATTTAGAATAGGAGGGGAGGGCTCCAGGACCTACTCTAGGATAAAAAGGTAAAAAGAGGGGGAGGGGGAGGGAAAAAAGGAAAAAGGAGGGGGAAGAGGAAAAAAGAAAAAAAAGAAAAAAAAAGAGACAAAAACAAGAAGATGAATTGAGCTTTTAAATCAATTAAAAACAAGACTTGAACATCAATACCTTAAAGAAGAGAGTTTACCTCTTTGTTCATTATCAATCAAGAATGTAGAGGCTTTGCACCCATTATTTACTTGTGTATGCAAAGTAAAAATTGAATAAAAGTAAATGTATAATACCCAACAACTCTCAGTTGTCCCCTTCTATTCAACCGTTCAAAAGAATTTTGTATAATATAGAATACAAATGATATTTTTTGTCTTGCATTATGAACATTTGTGATGAATTTTTTTAATTCAATTGCATAAATATGTAGAAAGCATCCATACACATGTTTCTCCTTTAATAAGCATCTCCAAAAAGTTTTAGAATTCCCTCACAACGGTTTCAAAAGTTGGAGTGGCAATGTCCAAATTTTGAAAAATGGATATTTCTATATTGTAATTAGATTTTGCTCTTTGGCCTTTACATTGTTACAAATAGTGCACATTTGACCATGAGGGTACAATTTCTTTGCCAAAACCAAATCACAATGAAGAGATATCGATTATTCAAAATTTGGACCTTGACACCGCAACTTTTGCAACCATTGTGAGGGAATTCTAAAACTTTTTGGAGATGTTCCTTAGTACATATTGCCGCAATTGAATGAAAAAAAATTTATCATCACTATCTTTCAATGAATTATCATGTAAAATCATTAAAATTTAATGAAACAATTCATCCAAAATGGAGTTTTGGTTTTCTGAAATCCAAATTTGGTATGCTTGATTGCAATTGAGTAGAAATTGAATGTTGATTACTGGTATCGAACATGAAAAATATTAATCATATGATATGTTCTGCACTTTTCTTTTAAATGGCAGAATAGGGGGGAAGACAATGGAGAGTTGCCAGCTATTGTACAATGGTCACATTTGTTCTAGTTTGTTTTGTATGTAGTGTTGAAATATCCTTGGTTGTACATTCACCGGTCATTCTTTTTATACCATTGGAGAGCTTGACTCTGACAAGGATTGTACTTAAGTTGTATCTTTGCTTTTGGTAGTATGATGGATTTGTAAGTAGTTTTTTAGACCATAAATTGAACTAAGTTATTGAAAATAGAGTATAGGTGTTTTTGATGTCATTCTTGGCATTGCCAAAAAGCTTTCAATGAGTAGACATGCATCCAAGTTGCTTTGCACTTTTGGTTCTTAAGTGTGAAAGTTATAGATTTTCAATTGAATTTTGTTTCTGTAAATTTAATTTAATTATGGATAAATTATACTAAAAATTAAAAATTAAAAGAATATATAGGAAAATCACGAAAATACTTGGCCAAGTGCAGAATGCCAAACAAGTTGTTTATAAGTCAAACTTTAAAAAATTACACTGATTTTAAATTTTGTAAGAATAACAAAAACATCTTTGTATTGAAGAAGAAGAAAAGTTTAAAATTCAATTTATAAATCAGTTTAATATTGGTAGATTAATTAAATAAATCTTTAACATGATTTTAAAATACAAAAGTTAAATGTTCTAAACAACATTCAATGCATTGTATATATTTCAATGTAATCATAAATGTTTTTATTTTTTTATATATTTTTTATTTTATTTGGATATTTGCAAATTAAAATAAAATATTAAATCCTTTAGCATTACTGAAGGGAATAAAAATCAATAATATAATGATGTAAAGGAAATATAAAATGATTGCAAAGCAATGTTGTCATTTTATTTGTACAAAAGAAAACATGTGTTCAAATAGAAACAAACTTAAATGAAAACCAATGCTTTGTAAAAAGCATCAACATGACAACTAAATTCTCTTGATCATTGTAGTTTTACATATATGATAAATCTATATATTAAATGAAATACACATAAATTCTATCATGAGTGTGTATATATAATGATTTTTTGTTTTCCTCTTTTGTCTTCATCTTTCTTCTTTTGTTTCAATTGAAATTGATTTCAAATAAAGAAATTAGAGTTGGCAATCAATAGTATAATGGAGGGCTCTTATTGCAACCTTCTTCTTCAAACAATGCCTACAAGAAGCTCTGAAATGAACAATAAGTGGTTTTGAAATGGATTGTCAGTAATGTAAGAGCATAATAAGATTTGCTAGATATTAGTTTAAATACATTGTCAATAGATGGGATATGAGTCTAGGTGGGTCCATTTCAAAGCTAGGGGGGGTTCACTTAATTTATTTCTAAATGAAAATTGATTGCCCAATTGCCTTTTTACAAATGCTAAAGAATTTAGGGTTTGTTTAAGTTTAGTAATGATTGCATTTTGGAACCTTGTGTATTACTTTTTGCATGCTGCAGTAATTGATTTTGGTCAATCCATATCATTTTTCAAATTGCATGTGTGTGGGATTTGCAAGGCCTATGATTAGAAATAGGTCCATGTGGGAGAATTCTTTGGAAACTCATAAGTAATTCATCAATGCTCCAAAAAAATGAAACCATTTGCGTTAGATTCTGCATTAGTTTTTCTTTAAGCAAAAAAAAAAATATGAAACCATTTGTGTTAGATTCTACATTAGTTTTTCTTCAAGTGAAAAATAAGGAAAAAAACTTTTTGGCATCTGAAACCCATCAGAAATGCCAACTAGCCCTTAAAGGAACGCTTTATGAGCACAATACTTTAACATGTGAAAACTTAAGCATAAGAGCAAACAAAAGACAGGATTGCATCAAATCAACACTATTAAGGTAGGATGCTCTAAATGTGACTGGCTTCTTCAAATCAACCCTACAAAATGGTACTGAATAGATATGAGTTGGTCTTGAAATGGACCACTTTAGTCATTGATTGAACCCCCCCAAAAAGTATTCTTTATTGCAAGAGCCAGTCATTGGCCTTGATTTCCTCAAATCACTTTAGAAGTTGTAAGTGGACACATTTTGGAAGACGTAGGGTCACAAATAGGTACCTACAATAGAAATCTTAGGAAATTCATAGCTAACTCAAAAATGCTTCAAGAAATATGAAACCACTTGTGTTACGTTCTTCATCCATTTTTCTTTCTTGAAAAAATGAGTGAAAAACATTTCTATTTATGCAAACCTACAAAAAAGGCGGACCAGCCCTTAAATGGTCGCTTTTAGAGCATCCTACCTTACCTTACCTTCCTTGGAAGTCTTCCAGTAATTTGGTTTAATCCTCCATGAAAAGTTAAAAACTTTGAATATTCTGACCAATTTAGAGTTAAAAATGGGGTTAATCCTTAAGAAAAACTTGGCCATAAAGCTGAATCGCCCCAATTGAGACGCTCATGGAAAAAAAAAGCAGACACAGAGACGCAGCCCCAAGCAAAGAATTAGAGACCACATCAGTTGAACCAGCACATCCACCTCTGAGTTTTCAAGCTCTCCATTCAAGCATGGATTTTTTAAGCATGGGATTTTTTAATCAAGTAACTGCCAGATTTCCCAAATTAAATATTCTAAATGGTCTCATCGACATGCAGTCACAGTAGTCACAGTTACTGTTGATTTAAACTTTAAAGTTTTTGTCCTACTTTGTCCTATCTAAAAGTGAGACCGGAAAGGGGGTGGGGGGGTGGGTGGGGGTGAGGGGACTCTTAACCCTTTAGCGACCGTGGTTGATTTGGGGGAGTCATTTTTTCAGTATATACTTTTAAAAAGTTATTTTGGGATGAGCTTTGAGCCAGATAAATATGATCGGATCGTAGAAATTGAGGCTACAAGGCCTTGGCAATGTATTGCCACAAGAATGAAGGTGATCGAAACTTTCTTTTAGACGTGAGAATGGCTCAAGGATTGAAGAGAGAACTGAACCTACTATAGTTAAGCAAAAGTGTCTCTAAAGTAGGTGGCTCAAAATTCTCTCACACTCTAAAACACTCCACTCCTCAAATATACGTTGTTTGTACATGTTGATTTTCCATCTTCACAAGAATGTACAAAAAATGTATATTTTATGGTTTTTAGACCTCTACAGTTTCAACTTCAAAAATTCATAACAAATTCCATAAAGTTCCAAAAAATATGAAATAACTTGGATTAGAGGCCAATTCTACTTGTTTCTCAAGGACATTTTAATGAAATATAATTCAAAATTTTTTACCTCCCCAAAACTCAATTTTAACTCTTAGATGGATAGTTTTTGGCTCTCCTACCTTAGCTAATCCATGTACATCCTTGGATTTCATGGATTAGACGGTGGTGGGCTTGCTAAGCAACATTGTTGCCTTCATGGCTCATGTATTTTGATAAAAATTTGCCTAGATTGAAGCTTATTTTTACATTTCCTTGGCCAGCATAGATTCATTCGAATTAGCATAGCTCACACATTATTGCATGCTGTGCCAAACAATTTGGTTTAAAGTGAGCGTCTAAAGATGCTCTAACTCCGTCCCTCTTTGGATTTTTACAAATTAGGTGTATTTGACCTACAACAAGCATAGAATCCATAAATGTACCAAAATGTGGTCAACCGGTCACTAAAGGATTAAGGAAGTTTGCATATCACGTGTGACTAAAAGATATTATTTATGGGGGTATTTTGATAGAGGGACTAATGAAATAGACCATATCATTAGCTCATTTTTTAATTTTGTCATGATTTTAAGTACCATACACTTACTTGGAATTTGAATGATCGGACAATTTTTCATACTATTACTTCATTATAATTAAAGGACCTTGAATTAGAAACACCCTATACGTAACAAAACTATACCTTATAAGCAATTCTTTTTTTCACTTTAAAGATTTCACCTTTGTGTTGATTTAAAATTTTTTTTTACAGATAAGGTAGCGATAACAACTCTAGCATGAATGTAAAATTGTATAGAAACACTTTGCAAAACAACACTATAAGAAACCCATGTTTTAAGTTATGGATTCTAGGTGGCATCTACTTTAACAACCCATATTTTTGTGTCAATTATAACGTCCAAAGTAACATCTTGATGTTATATTGAACATTATAATTGACATAAAAATCTGAGTTGTCAAAGTAGACATGATCTAAAATCCGTCATCTAAGACATTAATTAGACACGGGTTTCTAATAGTGCAAAAGAAGGATTACTTATATACCTAAACCACTATTGCCCATATCTTTGTAGAAAACCTTGAAACCTTAAAGCATACAGCAATGAAACAGAAGGAGTTTGGTGTGTAATTTGCCTGAATCCTAAGATACAAAAATTGCAAATCCTTGAGCCAAAGTAACTGGAATACAATGCACAAGGTGTTCTATGTCGCTCACAGCAAAAGAGATGCTCTAAACATATGACATTCAACTGATTCCATCCAACTCTAGAAGCCTAAATTGCAAGTCATAAACCACAAACGAACCAAAATTATGTGTAAGTGCAAACACAGAACTCAATGCAATACAAACTTAATTTGCCACAAATCATATCTTATTAGAATGAGAGAGATGACCAAAGCAAAACAAGCCAAAAAAATTTAGGTTCATCCACATTGGAAGAGACAATCCAAAAACCACCACATTCATCCATCCATATTCAATAGGGATTGTCGCGCATCCTTGGAGAATGACATTTCTTCAAAGTAGGATAATTCTTGGCAGAAAAGGAGGAGCCAAGATGGTGAGCCTTCATGCTTGGAAGATGCATGACACCCCTTTCTAGTGCTTTGACGAGTTCTTAGAAAATGAGTTACCACATCCACGATAGTGAAATTTCAGAGAGGTTGCGGAGAGGTCAAATTCCAAGAGGTGGTGAAATTCCGGCCACGGAGGGTTGAAAAGCAGGAGAGGAAAACGAAAAAATTCTTGGAGAAAATTGTTGCGGCCCAATTCTTCACTTGTAGAGGAGAAGAAAGCGAGGCTTGAATTCTCTGAGAATTGGAGCTTTGCCTGTCTCGCACAACCACCGGAACGGCGCCACATGCCAATTCTAGGAGAATTCGAGCCTTGGAGAAAGATGCGTGACAACCCCTAATACAATACATGGTGGGAATACAGACCCAATTCATGACTCCAATTTAGGACATGTTACTTTATGATATATTAGTATGTTACCTAGTAGAATTATATATCCAACTCATATCCCTAGATTAGGATACTTTTGAACTTTATGGTATATTAGATAAAAAAAAAATCAAATTAGCCAAATTATGTATATCCGCGTATCTATTATAGACATGATTTACTTGTTTTTTCTATATAATATTACCTCAAATATTTTTCAAAAGTTTAGGAGCAATGAATAAAATGTACCATATATTTGACCACACATAACATGCTAAATTTTTCTAAGTCACCCATTAGGATTTAGAACTCAAATATATTTCTAATTGTCTCAAAGATTATGTGATTATGTTCTAAGACATTTTTACGTATTCAAAATCAGTTTAATCAAGAAATTTTTCATGTAGTCAGTTCAAAGTTGATGAATTTTTATGCTCCAATAGAATTAACCAAATCCTAGCTATGACCCTCATTTGTCTTAAAATAATTATAGAATAAAAAACTTGAAGATGAATAAATTCTTGTTACTTCTAAGATTATTCTTGTTACTTCTAAGATTATTCTTGTTACTTCTAAGCTTAATTAAGAGCATTGTTATGATATTCCATTATATACACATTTAAAAAAATTAATGCAATTTTCAACTGTTGATGAAATTCTTATAAAGTAAGCTTCAAGTATCTAAACTATTCAATATTGAAGTGATTAAAGCAATGAACTTGACTAACTCCTACAAAATAACCACAACCTTCTAAAGATTGTATGAAATTCATGTAGAATCTTTTACATTTTATAAAAAAACAAACATAACTTGTATACATTATTTTGAAAATTAAAGCTTTTGAGAATCAATCTAAAGTCAAGACATAGATGGATGGTTGCAAGAAACACCAATTCTATTTTCCGTCATAGTTAAAGTGATGTTGTTATCATCCGCTATAACTTTTGAAGCACAAGTACAGTGAATATAACAAATTTATTGGAGATGTCTAATTTGATGGTAATCAGATTCCTTGTTTTTCAAAAAAATTTAAAAATGTTCAAAATTTAAAAATAAATTTTGATTATTTGTTACAATTTGAGGTTTAGGGATTTTCACTACGTTTGGAGTACCCAAATTGAATGATCTAGAGCTGAAATTTTTGTAGTCTATTTCCGCACTAAGTAGGCATATGCCTGTCAAAAGCGTTTAAAAATATATTATTTTATATCCTCCACATCCATGCAAATAGGGCTCCTTTGCCTAAGCACTTCTAAACATTGAAGATGGATTTCATGATCATTCTTTTTGTAAAATCCCATCATCACAAAGTCCTCCCAAATGGACAATTTTTTGTTTCTTTGTAAATGTTTTTTCCTATTTCAAAAAATTAAAAACGTCAAAGTGTCTATTTTTTTCAAAAATTTTGTCACTCTATTTTGCGAATAACTTTTGATCTACATTTTTTTAGATTTGAAATTTTGGTGATATATTATTTCTAGTGTTGTACTAATTATCCACATTCTATTTTATTTTTGAGCCATTGCAAGAATCACCTACCGTTTTTGTCTTAAAAACGGCCTATTTCAGTGATTACCATGACTTTTGGAATAAAACCTTTTAAAATGAAATAAAATATGGATAATTTGTAAAGCATTCTAAATACAAATTGTATGAAAATTTTGGCCTAGAGAAATTTATCTCTAAGATTTATGCACAAAAAAAGAGCGGTGAAAAATGCAAAGAAAATAGATATTTTGATGTTGATTTTAAAAAAATAGTAAAACAATTCAAAGAAATATAATAAACAAAATCCGTTTTTTCTAATTTGAAGATGCTCCTTCTCAATCATTTGCAACTTTGGGAAAACAATTGTGTTCTTAGCACTTGCTCAAAGATAGTGCACTTTGAGCACATGTGGAAGGTGGATACCTTATTATTTCTAGCTGATAATCTCTTTGCGGTCTTGTGTAATTTTATAGAAGTCCTTGCCTCCCATTTTGACCTTCAAGTTTGCATTATTGGATTGAAAATAGTACCAGCACTTGACCCTCAAAATAGCAAAGGTAGACATCCAATTGAGGGCTATTTAGAAACAGTAAACCAGTTTAAAAAATTGAAAAAAACCCCTCAATATCTAAAACTATCATATGTATGTCATATTTAACTACTTTTGGACTTTTGAAAGTCCAAAACTTATAATGATCATCGGGAGATCTCGTGTTTGGGTATCAGGGGATCTATCCAAAACATTGGAAGATCTAAATTTTCATTGGGGGATCAATCCAAAACATCAAAAAATCTATACAAATATCGAGAGATCTCCCAATCCATACAAACAACAGGAGGTCTCCCCATAATTTGGATAGAGATGCTTAGTCTAGAATTCATTGAATAGTCCATAAGAAGTTAAATATGGCATATGTGCCTTGATTTCAAATTTCATATAAAATTGACAATTGGTGCAAAAGTAATGAGCAAAAAAACACTTGTCCAATGCCAAGGGGACAAAAAATAGGACAAGTGTTTCTTGGAATCACCCTTTTAAATACTCATTTTTTTCCAAAAGGTCATTGTAGAGCAAGTACTATTACAAATGCTACACGATACAAGAAATTGCACGATATTTGTTGTAACAATCTAGATAAAAGACCCAAATAAAGAGTAAAATGTTTAGTATTTTGTCCACTGAGAAAACTTACAATATCTATCTGCTATAAAATTAAAATATTTTTTGTATTAAAAATAAATGCCTACATTTCAAGATTAATGATCACGAATTTTAAAAGGATTTTAAATCTCTAGTTTATTATATATTGCCAAATTCAATTGCTAGAATTAGTAATAAAATTTAATTGTAACATTGAAACTCCTTCAAGTGATCTTGACATCCTAAACTTCTAATTTCAAATATGTTTTTTGCTAATTAAAAATTATCTCTTTCTTAATTAAGCAATCAAACTTAATGTTTTAATAAAAACAATTATCGGTCGAAGATTCTACTCTATAGAATTGCAAGTGCTAAGCATTAAAAACTACGATTATTTGTTTTTCTTATTCTTTGGTGCACTGTGATCCAACCTATGAATTATATCATAAGAAGTTGGAAATGTTGTTGTTAACCTCTTCTTCATCTATTGGTACTTGGAGCACTTGAAGACTTGTGGTTGATTTCTCTTGGTTTATGGTGTATTTTGATCAAATTTACTAGTGGCCAACTTGAAATGCCGCATGTACTTCTTTGAGGCACTCAAATGACATTGGAGCAAGATACTTGGAGCACTTGAAGATTTGCGGTTGATTTCTCTTGGTTTATGGTGTACTTTGATCCAACCTACTAGTGGCCAACTTGAAATGCCGCATGTACTACTTTGAGGCACTCAAATGACATTGGAGCAAGATTAGGCATGGCTAAAATCATTTTTCATCCAATTCTCGTGTGGAAAGCTACTAAATGCGAATTTTTTTTAATGGATTTGTAAATTGCTTCATTGAAGTATTTCAAAGACTTTTCTACTTAAGAGGTCGTTGTAAAAGCAAATTACTAAATATGCTATTTTAGTGTATTTTAAAATTTAATTATTCTTTATATTAAATCCGAAAAAATCATTAAAAATGATATTTTTTGAATATGAGACCAACTAAAGAAAATAGATTCATTTCCTCTAGTTTCAATTGAAATTTGGAAGTTTGGAAAATTTATAGAATTGAAAAGTTTATTGCAATTTGAACTTTGGACATATTCCCAGGTCTATAGGTTTCTATTTATAGAATGGTAAGGAAATTTTGTTCATACTAAAACATCCTTTACTATTATGTATACATATGGTGAAATTCCAAATTTTTGGAGAAAACTTACTTTTGATATATGATTTTTCTTCACTTTTAGTACAAAAAATCTTCTAAATTTTAAGCTCTGAAAAATAAATCTAAAACAATTATGATTTAAAGAAGACATGTGATTTCTTATGTGAAAAGTTGAATTACATAATTTTATCGACTCTCCGTCACCAAATGAGAGCATCCAAAGTGAAAGAAATGCAACAAAAAGTCCATGGTAATAGGCCCAAAGTTTAGGCTTTAATAGTAAGAGGTCTAAAGAGATTGTTGTTAACCTCTTCTACATGTATTGGTATTTGGAGCACTTCAAGAATTGTTGATTTTTCTTGGTTTGTGATGTGCTTTGATCCAACCCACTAGTTATGTAGTAAGAGGTCCTCAAAATTTGTTTTTAACATCTTCTCACATGTTATCAAAACCAACAAATCAATATTAAAGTTGGATATACAAATAAAAATCAATGCTATTTAGAAATCCTTTTAAAAAAAAGAAAAACCCTTCCTTCAAGTGATGAGATTGTTCATAGCATTCATTTAAAAAATGTAATAATAAAAAAAAAAGAACAAAAATAAACAAACAACTGCAAGGACACAAGCTCTCTCATTGATCCATTGTGTCTCTCTCCATGGTCTATTGAATAAAAAGAATCAATAGTAGGTATTAGAAAAGAAGCTCAATTTAGACAATGTCAATTCATTAGTATTGTTGACCAAATAGTATCATATGAAGCTGCCTCATCATCACTTTAACACAAAATAGTGAAATTAGGTGACCTTAAAAACTAGGTTGCCTTATCCAAAAAATTTACTTTACAAGCCATCAAATATTCCTATAGATATTTCCATTTGTACACATTGAGGTTCGTGAGTCCCAGTCACAACTATACCTAATTCCAAAATAGTAATGAATATTTATATAGTGTCAAATGTTGAGAAATTAGTATGGAACAACCTAATTTCACTATTTTGTGAAGCTTTTTCATAGTATAAATTGTTCAACATTTCATTAAAGTTGGAAAATCAAATCCAACACATGCTATAAAACAAAAACATTCCTTCAAAATCTATGCTTTCCTCCAAAGAAAGAAAATTTCTCTAAAGTGCCAATGTCTTTTTCCAAAATTAAATTTTTACCGACCTCGATAGCTAGGTACGGTACTCATCCAATTGTTGAATCTTTATCCAATTTGTTTTCTTAGTAAAAGTACTCCTTCCTAACGAGAATGCAGTGTATATTAGACGTCTAGAAACGTCTTGATAACTTTTTTTTTTTTTTTTTTAAACACATAGACAATTTCTATTGCAAGGGAAACAGTGCACAAAACCAGAGGCAAAACACCCCGGCGAGAATATTTCTAGACCGTCTTGATAACTTTTGAACAAATCTCCATTGAACAGCCCTTTTTACAACCCTCTCCAGGAATAATAGACAACCTTTTCTAGAGCTGCTTGAGTCAATCAACAAATTCTAGAAGTGCAAAGTTTAGCCCCAATAAAATTTGAATAAGAGGCTGTATACAAGGCTAAAAGCATCGCCACCCATCCCCTGAAACAAGGCTACGGAAATGGATTGGCCAGTGCTCGGTAGCTCCTGGGTTGCTTCCATCCACCACATTTACAGGGAAGTGCACACACCAAAACAAAACAAACTCATGCATTAATGACTTGTCATAACCAAGAGTCAATCAAAATGCTAATTGATTAAAAAAATTAAGAAATGGACTACAAACCAACAAAGCCAACAAGACCAAGCCCGGATCCAAGCGTGGCGGGGACAGGGAGCTAATGTTTGGAGAGCTCATTTTGGAGTAACCGGTCTCTTTTTGTCCCTTTCCCATAAATGGGTGGCTCTCTTTTTCTTCCCGGCCCCGCTCAAACCCCGGGCTGGAAGCTTGGCCGTGAATGGGTGGTGATTGTCTAAAGGTGCATCAAAATTTGACAATCACTAAACTTTTAGCTCTGTCCAGAATCAATGACAATTTCGTCATATGGAGTACTAAAATTGTGACACTCAATTAAGATCCAGAGACTATGTTATGAATTCTCTCCAATTAAATTAAAATTGGCGTGCATCCAAAGTAGAATTAATATACAGTACAAGTGTATACAAAACTTCTTGTTTGGAGAATCAACAAATTGGAGTTAAGGTAAATGACCCCATTGCGGTCAAATGACCCATGATGGACACCTAATGACCCCATTGTGGTTTTTTAGACCACAATCAATGCCTTATATGGTAGTTATGGAGTAATTAGTGACTTCAATAGGTACTTCCAACTTTTCAGTGTAAAATTCTTTGTAAAAATTGACTTTTTAGGTCTTCCATGTTTGAAAATGTTGTGACTACATTGGGTAGGAAGATGACCATATTGGATTCAGATTTTGTTGGTCATGAAGTAGCCTACAAAAATCTATAGATTGATCACTTCAAAAATTCTAAACTAATTCATACTTGGTCCAAAAAATATAATTTCAAATGCCCTCACTATCTCTTACACTTATCTTTGTGTGGGAAAAAATTTGAAAAATTTCAGCAATGACATGTAGGCACACTCCTAATTCTGACCGCAATGGGGTCTTTTACCTTACACTTCTCTCCAAGAATAATGAACTACAGCTGAAAGTTGGGACCAATCTGACACATTACATTAGGGAGGTTATTGGATTACGGAAGGGCATGATGTTTGTTAGGTAGAAGCACCAGTAGTCAATCATTTAAGTGATTTTGGTGTAGATTGTGTAGAGTATGAGATGGTGGAAATTTTTCCATGTAGGGAAATAGGAAATATGGGTATTACAAATCTTTCAAAATTTTATTCTTGAACTTGAAATTACTGTGAATTTTGGAAGCCAAAAAGTGCACTTCACCAATAGCCAATGTCTAGAGTTTCAATTCCAATTGTTCAAGAACTACTTTCCTACTTACTACTTCATACTTTCTTGCTCTCTACCTTAGACATGTATCATAACTTTAATAATCCCAATCTTAAAAAGGACCAAAAAAACACATTTACAACTCCCGTTAGAAATCTGTTCCAATCTTGGTTGGAAAAACTGCACCTCTATAGGTTGGAAACTGGGCATGGTCAACAATTGATGCCTCTACTTTATGTGGTTCATATTGTTAAGCTGAGACCGTCAATCAATATTTTTTGACAGTGCTTTATTGGTTTAGGGAGTATTGCATTCATTAAAGAAAACTTTAGGCCTTTAGAGGGCTGCTCCACAGCCCTTCAAGATACCTTGAAATTTACTTTTTTTTGCTAAAAAATTTGTTTTTCCCCTATTTCCACCCAACTGAAACTGCAATGGTAGTGGCGCAGGAACCTAGAATTCCGAATAAAAAATTATTAAAGAAAATTAATCTTAAAAAAGAATTAAAAATAAATAAAAATAAAAATAAAAATTTAAAATAAAAATTTAATTTAATTTAATTTAAAAAAAAATTGCAAAATCTGACTGCTCCGACAAGTAGTCATATACTCTAACTGCTCACCAAGAGCACTTTTCAAAGTTGACAGGCCATGCATGAAATAGCATGGCATATCAACTTCGAACGGCCCTCCAAGGGGCTGAAATTTTTTCTAATGGGGGAGGTTCTACATGCAAAATACAAAGCTGCACTAGAAATACAAGTTTGGTAGGAGGCTTGGAAATCACTCAATTAAGTGCTCGTCCACCTTTTATGTATTTACTTGGATGGGAATATTTTTAGCTCATTTTTCAAACTTAGAAAAATAGATGAGGAATCTAACACAAGTGGTTTCATATTTTTCATAGCATTATTGAATGAGTCACAAATTTTCAAACGAGATGTGTTGTGTGTGCCTATATATGACCTTAGGTCTTCCATCAATCATTCATTTACAATTTTAAAGAAAGATGGGGAAAGCAAATATAATGATTGACTCTTGTAGTTAATAATGCATTTTTCTTTGACTCATTCAATTATTAATAAAGGTCAATTTTAGAACCGCCTCATGTCTATTTCATAGCCATTTATAGGGGTGGTTCTTAATGCCTGTGCAATTTTAGAGCCTCCTACCTTATTCCAACTATCGAAGTTCACAAGGAAAATAGGCAGAATTTTCTCATTCATTTGGCAATAGCTAGATTCGGTTCAAGATTTCAAAACTTGACTAACAGTCGATTAGGTTAAAGTCATGAAGTGAAGCAAGTACGTGAAACAACGTACTAAGTACACAGATTGAATGTGGCTAGAGAGGATCAACGATGGGCACCTAAGGTAACTACACCTAAAATTACACAATTAAGCAATTCAACATGATTCAGCATAGTTTTACTATTATATTGAAAAAAAAATTTGTGGGTCTTGTTGGAGTGTTGGTAGTCAAAAGGGGATTCTAGATTTTCTTAGAATGCATTTTTTGGACACCATGTGAATAAACTACAAACTTTCAAATTGCTGAAAAGGGGTGTATCTAAAAGCAATCATAGAGTCATATGAATAGTGGGAGTACATTTTAGGCAAGAATATCTAGAGAACAGTTTTAAGAAGCGTGAAATTTTAGGTGTAGTTAAGGTGGGTACACCCAAATGC
The DNA here is from genome assembly GCA_963969595.1 of Neckera pumila. NCBI lineage: Eukaryota > Viridiplantae > Streptophyta > Bryopsida > Hypnales > Neckeraceae > Neckera > Neckera pumila. The sequence continues at coordinate 16,660,081 of OZ018409.1, forward strand.
GCCACTGACCTTAAACCGCCATCTATACTCTCTGTACATCTCCAAAATCAGTTCTGTACCTATGTGGAAGAAACGCTTTTAGAATCAAACTTTGTTCCTTAATAACTTTTGCATACAGTATCCAAATGCTACGTTCTTTGGTGCGTTGGAACCTCCTTTCACTTGTCAATAAGACTGTATGAAAATCTGACCAGCCTAGTGACAATAACTAGGCACAGTACCAATTTGTGGCGGTATTGGGTGTACCCACCTTACCTTACCTTTAACCTTCTCCAATTGCAATCTGCTCTAAGAATGCAGGACAGCTGGTGCTCAATTTGGAACATCACACTTCAATTGCTTCAACTATAGGAAGAGAGCTCGGAGCTACATATACGATGGAGACAATTGTGCACTCACCGGGCATTAGAAAAAATCTGGATTGTCTAGAGGGTTGAGACAATGTCATTCAGCTGTGCAAATACACAAAAGAAAATAATAATAATAATTAATTTTAAAAAACTGCAATCTGATAAGGCACTTGAGGTAATCACATTGCCTCTAATTTTCAATATTTAAGAAAAAATTGGAGGAAATAAATAAACATAGATTTTTATTTCCACATTGTACTATATTTGCACATTTGTCCAACAGAGAAATGGCTCTTTAGAGAATCCAAATTTTCTTTAGGTTAACCCTAAAGTCCCATTGTCCCCTCAGGGGACAAAATGGATTTTGGGCAGGCTACTACGACCTCAATATTCAACGGGTTTTCTTAAACTTTTTGTGAAGATAGAAAAACACATTAGCTTTATGGGAATACAATTTTTATTTCAATTAGTACTTGGGAGCAAAAGTTATGGCACAAAAGGTCCTTTTTTGGGGGGCTGCAGGCAAAAATCTTCTCACACAAAAAAATTTTAAATTAAATTTTTTTTTTTTTTTTCCTCATAGATTGTAATTTTATCTATATGGGAAGCTTTGACTCATTCCGTTTGGATTTGTTATGTGATAGTTATGGACAATCTTATTTTTGGGGCAATTAGAACATCTTCTTGAAAAAATAACTTGTAGGATTCATTTCTGAATGCAATTTTCACAATTTTTCAAAAAAAGTTGCTTGACAAGGCTAAGTTTGCTTGCTAAAACTTTTTCAACATTGGGATTATAGTGTTCTAATCCCATCTTAGAGCTATTGATGATTTTTTTTTTCTTTTCAAATCAAGTGTATTTTTATCCTAGATTCTCAACTCAATTATTCAACATAAAAAAAATTCAATTCAAAGTCTTTATTGCAAATTTTTTTTACAAAAGGCAGTCAAAGTCATCTAAAATTGCAAGCCAAGTTTCAAAAAAACAAAATTTTCCAACTTTGAATGCTAATATCTTCTAATGTGTACGGTCAAACTTTATGAAATTTTTACCACATGATCTAAATAAGTTAAGTAAAAGATCCTACGGTTAGATTCTAAAAAAAAAAATTCTCTTTTCTTAGATGAATGCAGCAAAATTGGCAGTTTTGAGTCATTTTTGACAGAAAAATGGTCTTGGGACTTCAGGGGTTAAAGTAGAAACACCCATTCCCGTCCCTGCCTCCATTCTTGAATCCTAGATTGTCACCAAATCTGTCCATAAGCATCCATTAAAGTGTCCTACAAATGTTTAATTCTAATTCGTTAATGCAATTATGCCATATTTAACTACTTTTGGACTATTCAAAGTCCAAAATTAAAAATCTCCCGATGCATGGTGCTAGGCATTACATCGGGAGATATCCAGATACCTTCAAGTTCATTTTCCTAAATATGCTTTAGAAACCCCAAGAGGTCAATTGCATTCAAACTTGTATGTCAGGGACAATATAAACTCCGAATGATGCTACAAGTTCGAATGCAGGTTCCCAAGGTGGGAAGTGGAGATGAATATTGAGAACAATAAGTGGCAAGGAAAAAAATCGCTTGCAACATTATAAAAATCCCAAAGGAGATTGAATACAAGAAAAGAAAGAATAGCAAAGGACACAGAGCGTGGACATTTGCTACGACTACGACATGGGATTTGGAAGGTACCCTCAAGAAATAACAAAAACCGCACATTCTGATAAATCGTGATAAAATAACTCCATCCTACTCACATCAGCTTCCACTACCACCACTAGTAACTTCCGAAAAGACATTGAGAACTACTGTAGTGACCAAAGAAAGAAATGGTGCCATTATGAAGCCGAAACAAAGACACCATCGGGAGATCTCCCGATAACCCTGCCACGGTCACATTGAACAAAAAAAAGCATCGGGAAATCTCCCGTCGGATAGTCGTGGTGGGCGACGAGACGTTAGTCGATTAGGGGTCCACCTCGTTTGCCCTATTCAAATTCGCTAGGGCAGCTTCTCTACTTTTCTTAGGAATAGTACGAGATTTTGGGTTCACTTTATTGGACCAATTGGCGTACAATGCACAAGATGCGTCCACCCAAGTGGGAGGCCTGTTCTCCACAACCCATTTCCCATACCAACAATTCTGGTACATCAATTCCAAGTTACTTTCGGAATTATCTGGTCTCCAATACTGAAGCATAAACTTCCCGTTGTTTTTATGCCCTTCCTCTCTGCAGACGTCAGATAGTGCTCTTCCTTGCCAGACAGCACATACTGAGGGGTCCTCAGGTCTAAGTAGAACCCATGAACCTGGGCGAATATCAACCCAAGGATTAAAGCTTTCCCTTGGCGCTTCATTTGCGGGTCCGCAATAAGGTTCAAATTCCTCTTCTTCAGGAACCATGTCGACAGGGTTCATGGTCGGCCGCTGGCAAGAAGATTCCCGCAATCTCCAATCATATTGTGGCCAGAAGCCTTCAACCAATTCCGGAACAAAGTTGGGAAGAGGCTCCTTGAGCTCTCGCAACACACGTTTCTAGTAATCAACGTATGGTGCGAAGGCGGCCGCAAATCCCGCGCATTTGGACATTCCGTTTTGCCAATACTCAATGTACTTCTCAATTCCTAACAGAATCAAGCCCTTGCTTAAGGTCGCTTTCCGTGCCGCCTCCACCGCCTTCTCTTGATTTCCCGTGGCTTCCGGAACTTCGTTACCCCACATAGGCTTGAAAGAAACAGGCCTAGGGCAACCTCGAGGGAGTGTCACCCGACTCATGCAGTCTTTCTTCCAAAGGCATCGAGAAGGAGTATCAGATGGTAGCCACTGTGAATCAATTGTAGACTTCTTGTACTTCATAACAGGGATTCCATCACTGTCCACATAGAACCGGAAAAGGTGCATCTCCCCCAAACCAATTAGTTTAGACGTGCCACTGCACAGGAATCCCTTTACAAAGGACTTGAAATCCGTCACCTCCTGGATGAACTCCGGCATGAATGACAATTCCTGGGACTCCATGAACGACTTCATGAGGTCGGCGACAACAAATGTATTCTTGCTCTTTAAAGCCTTTGATAGGTGGCTAAAATACGCATCAATATCTTCGTGAGTATGTCCGACTAGTAGGAAACCGACCTGAATTTCCTTGAAGACTCCACGTGCAGTAAGCAAAGACAAGAAGGCCATGAGGTATTGGTTTTTATTATCCTTCGCGGAGTTGTCAAGCTGAAGATAGAGCTTGTTAGGAAGGGGACTAGATCCACGACGAAGCTCCTGCGGAATCAACTTCAAGGCGTCCATACACCGAGATTTTCCTTTGAGTAGCGCGTCGAAGATTGCATTTGCCGGCGGATAGGGAAAGAGGTCGCCCGTCTCCCGAATTGGTGGACCTTCAAATTGCCTTAACAGTCTAGCAAGCGATGAAATGGTAAAGTTCAAATCACCCGGCCAGCACGCTGGTGCATAATGTACATACGCACCATCGGCATGACCATGAGCCACCATTCCAGTTATACTCATAGGAAACTGACCCAAACCTTGTGCGGCCTTCGTCGTCACGCGCATTCGTGGGAGAGCCGTCTTCCTCGTGTCCATTTTGTCGTGAATAATGCACAAAATCTCTTGAGGATTCCTTCTGGATTCCTCACGCCACGAGGCATACAGACGACGGAACAATGCTTGATGATTAAGATGTTCAGTTCGTTGCTTCATAAACTCCACGAAGTCCGAGCTTCCTTTTGGTGATTTCTGAATGAACTGCTGTAGGTCGTCGCACACCGTACACTTCGCAAAAGAGCTCCCAATAGGCTTAATTGCGACGTTGTTAAATAGCTCTTTCTTTATTCTACTAATAGTCGTCTGGCTCACGGGAGGAAGGCCATACTGCACATTCAACTGCAAATTACGTAAAACACAAGCATCAGCACCGACGGCAGTACCACTCTGAGCATTCGAAAATACACACAAGCAAAGAGACCAGCTGCAATGAGCACAGTCAAATCCGCAGAAAAACATCGGGAGATCTCCCGCTGAGTAGATGAATGCATTCAACTCCTACAGTGAAACGCATCGGGAGATCTCCCGATGAAAGAAGCAAGAAAATAAAATCTCCATGGAGTACTGTGTTTGGAAGATTCTCCAAAGGGGGAACAAACAAACAGAAGGCCGTATAAGAGTATCAATGGGAGATTTCCCGATGACTACCGGAGTCCAAACAAAGCATCAGTGATCAAAACCAGAATACTGACGGGTTCATCGCCCTACCTCATTGGCGTCAGCGTGAACGCGCTTCCAATTATTACCAGCAGGCATGAACTTAAGTGTGTCTACTCTTACATTTCCAATGCACCGCATTTGGTGCGGCATCTGGTCAGCAGTATTTTTGATGATCGCCTTCATTGTACCAGTAACCTGCACAGTCCGAAGTCGAGGCCGCTTAACCCCTTTGTTCCCGTGTGTGGAAGAAACAATCCCTTCCTTGTACTTGTCAAGGTAATTGTGAAAGGCTGATTTTGGAATTCCATGTATAATGTACCACACTGTGGCACAAACTTCTGCTTCTTCTAGAGTAATGTACTTCCGCTTCCGTGTCCACTCCACCGAATGCAGTTGTCCACCTACAACGATTCCATACTCCCGACGCTCTTCAAAGGATTTTGAAAAGTATCTCTGCTTGACCTTCAGCGTCGTTTCACGGTGGAAAAATTGGCAGCAATTCCTGTTGCAGCATCACTTTGAGCTGACCTGATGAATCTCGTCATCCGATGTCTTCCGCGTGAACTGTGTCTCCTTCTCACTGAGAGAGGGTCGACGAACTATGAAGCGATAGGGTGTCTTCTGTCTTCCACCCAAGTAGGCAAGTGGATCTGGTTCAACAACAAAAGTAGAGAAGTGGTCGACTGTATCCTTCAAGCACCGACCACCAGGGAACCAACAATTTGAAATGGGCCAGCGAGCATGAGTCATAATCGTATCTGGATTTCCCACAAAAACATCAAGGACAGTCACGCCTACGTGGTCCTCACCGAGGGTAGAACTCTGAAAATAATCATCCGCCTTCCAGCAAGTAATTCGACCTGAAGATTGAAGGACACCTAATGAATCAAGGTGATGCACCCCTAGCCCGATCCAATCCTCCTGACGAACGAATGGGCTTTCATCCGCATGGGGATCCGCAATGACCTTTACCACGTCGGCTGCCCTCCACAACACGGTCCTGTTTAGAACATCTCCAAGCGTCTACAAGCCTCTCTGGCAAGGCGATACCCTCATATGCTGAGCTTCTAGGACGACCAATGAAGGCCTTACCAGAACAAATATCCAGGGCTCGAAAGGAATCGGAACACCCAACCACTGACCTTGAGGACGGGCCTCTACAACGCATCCCACTCCAACTTCGCCAAATCCTGGGAGATAGAGCCTCACTAAGTTACCATCGTTCAGCGCAGCACTCCGTGCAGTAGATTCTTGAGAGTCCGCATCCTCAACAAACTCGCCAACGTACGATGTTATGGGATCCCGAAACGAGTCAGAGTAAGAATCCATTGTCACTGACTCTCTAGAGCCAGAAGCAATAAAGCAGAACCAAGGAATGAAGAGTGATCCTGGAGACAAGAATATCAGAATATAAGTCAAAAATGAACTACGCACACGACGCCGACAGCAAGGATTGATGTGCTCATTTATCACCTGACTCAATCATTTGGGAGGATTGCAACTCCGCTTGCGGTGGACTAAGTTTAAGGGTAGCTCCTATCATGTATAATGTCCCACACTAACCAACTCAGGGCAGCTCATAAAAACAACGGGAAATCTCCCGATGGCAACAACGGGAAATCACCCGATGCGAACAGCGGGAAATCTCCCGATGGAAACAGCGGGAAATCTCTGGATGGAAACAGCGGGAGATCTCCAGATGAAAACAACGGGATTTCTCCCGATGAAATAAACGAGAGAAAGGAGATCATCAGATGCCGGAGCATCCCGGCGTACATATACAGCGTTGACTACGTACATTGTGTATACTCGTAGTCTACGGACGCATACTATACGGGAGGATGATGTCTACACTGTCACGGTTTATAAATTCGTCTATTGGTCCATTGACGCAGTGACCAAGGCCAATCATCACATCAGAAACTATCATTCGAAACTGCCATTGCTAGTGATCTGCGCAGTGCCGCTTACAGCAGTATGCCAAGACGAAGCAAACGGTAGTACGCTGTACTACTTCAAGATGGCGCACACTAATCCAAATTCACCAAACAGCACTCATGCGATACGCTACTGTTGTTCATAGATCAAACTAACAAATCCTGATTTGCGAACGGATTTAGTTAATTGTAGAAGTCGACCTTCCGGCCCTTCGTCACTGCTGCTATCAGCTGCCCCGTTACTATTCCTTCACAAATTCACTACTGCCCACGAACCACTGAATTGCTCTGGATGATCTGCACCTGAGGAAGTAGGGATTCAAGCAATTCATACCTAGAGAAGAAATGAAGGACCGCGACGGATCGCCAAGCTCCCGACGACCCACAAGTGCTGTCACTTCTCAAGAGCTCCGTGTCCACGCTCCTCAATTGGCACTCCTCACTCACGTGAACTCCTGCCGGCGAAAAGGGAGAAAACACAGCAGAGGATTCGCAATATTGGGTTAGACGTGGGAGCTCTAGTTTCTTGCTTTCACTTGGACAGGATCCACCTGCACGTGCACTCTTCAAAGCCGTGCACTATTGTGTCCAGGCAGAATCTTGAGATGCGGTCATTATTTTGGAATGTTGACTGCATTCTTGTTCGTTCCGATTTATTGAATGCAGAAATGCCGCGCATGAGTGCCTCTGCACGAAATTCGAGGCCTTCGAGTTTGGCGAAGGGAAACGTGCGGTCTTTGAATTCGAATCTCATTCAGATTCAACAACTGTGCAACATTCATCGTCGCTGTAGAGGATCCGTTGAAGCTGCGGGATTGGCATTTCTTGGGATCAGGACTCCACATTAACTCCTAAAGGACCGGACTGCGTTTGACCGACTTATAACTTTTTTGGGCAGGTACGTGAGAGTGGAGCTTTGCATATTTTGGGCTGGAATTTTAATACAATGTGGGTACTAGAAATATCTTTCATATGCACAAATTTCATGACGTTCTAAAATATGAGTAAAAAGTTATTGCATAATATGTTATTTTTTTTTCAACTCGGGCAGTTTGGACAGACCTGAAAAAAACACTTTTAAATAAAAATAAAATTTGAAATTTTTTCTTCAGATTTATATGTACTCAAAAAGCTTTGAATCATTGCATTTCAATAGTTGAAAAAAAAAGTTATGAGGCTTTTTAGTTTGCGGGCAGTTATGGAATTCCTACACCAAAAATAACTTTGAAGTCCTTTATTTTACTGAAATTTCAATATTTTTGAAAAAAAATAATGCTATTGGATGTAGATTGTTTAGGGTTTAGATTCAACCATTTGGATTGGAATTTTTTAATTTTATAACTTATTTATTAACAATTTAGTATTTTGAATGATTCTCTACTCTTTCTACTTACTATTTTCTTCCTATATGTTGCACAATTCCAAATGATCTGAACTTTTTTATGTATGTAGCCAACTTGCCCTAATGAATGAAACCAAAGAAGCACAACCATTTTGGACATTTTTTCATAACGATCTGACCTTGTGAAGTGCAGCTGCCCGGATTTTCGCAGTGGTCAAAAAAGGATTTTTGCCACTTCAAATGCTATTATCGTGCAATCTACACGGTGAAAATTTCTGAAATTTTTTCCACATATTCTCAAACTAGAGTAATTCAAGATCCTACGGTTACATGTGTCAAAAAATAATATTTTTCAAAAATTTGGTACTTGTACTAGAAATGGCAGTTTAGGGTTTAGGGTTTAGGGTTTAGGGTTTAGGGTTCGGGGTTACAGATTTTCGTTCACTGACTTGAAAATGGAGGTTTTTTAGCTTTTTCAAAGCAATTGTAAATGTACTCGATGTGTTGCTAAGTGGATTTGCTGAACTTTATACCATAAATCCTACTAATTCACGGTTGGTACACTGCTCGATATAATTTCTATTATATTGAAGCCTTCAGTACTCCCTTTTGATATACTTAGTACAGGCTTAGAGGGTGGTTGGTTGGGCCAAAAGAAAAAAGAAATTAAAAACCTTTTCTTTGTTATAAAGTTCTATAATACCTAATAATAAGTATAGCATTGTAATCTATCTTTTCGATTATCCTTAAAGGCAAATACATATATTCGTTTATAGAGATGAACTACATGTAATTCCATTTTTGGTTTAGGGTTCTTTTTCTTTTAAATAAGCTTTAATCTTTTGTTAAGGAAACTGTCTCCAATTTTTGGCTACTAAAAAGGGTTTAGGGGTTTTGGGTTTGGGTTTTGTGTTATCCAAAAGAAGGGTTTACGGCTTAGGGTTCACGGCTCAAGGTTATGTAAGAAATTAATATAAAGTGAATTTAAAAATAATTTTCTGAATTTGTTTTCTAGAAGATTACATTTTTGTGTACATGGAAGCCTCAATGCATTGCATTTGGATTAAATATGAGGAGGTTATAGTTTTTTTTTGGGGGGGGGTCATCTACACATGTCTTAGAAAAAATTAACTTGTACGATTCATTTTCAAATGCAATCCATATTACAATTTCTCAAGAAATAATTAATGACTTTGTCAGATATGCTTGGTAGAACAATCTCACCGTTGCAATTTCCTTCATTCAATTCTATCTTAGAGTTGTTAATGAGTTATTTTTTTGTTCAATTATCTTGGACACACCTTTCATGACCCCTTCCATGGATGATAGAAATGATGTGCTTTTTCCCTACATTTCCAGTTCTACATTCAAAACTCAATTTCAGACCATATGAAAAGTTCTCAATGCAAAAGCTTGGATGTAAGAATATGAAGTTAAGAACATTGAAAGTGAAAAATAGTAGTCATAGAAGGTGCTGCGAAACTTGTTTTCTTCACTTTAAACCCTAGAAAACGAAGGGCGTTTTCTGTCAAAACCATTCTTAACTTGCCATGTCTATAGCAAAGAGACCTTGAACATAAGAAATTATTTTTTTGGCACTCTAACAATAGGATCTTATACTAGACTTCTTTAACCCCTAAAAGTCCAAGGGGTTTGGACAAAATACAAACGTGTTATAAAATATAAGTTCTAAAACTTTTCTGAAGTTTGCATCAAAGAAGATAATGTGAAGCACAAAAAATAGAAAGCATCTGTACGGTCAAAATTATAAACTGACTTTTAGATTTTTTTTAAATGAATTTTGAAGATATAACTTCAAAAATTCACCAAAAATACAATTTCTATTTTTAGCATTTGAATTTTTTTTGATTGGTCAAAATTGTGGTTTCTATTGATTTGTGTAAAAATGCATGAGATCTAATAATGATAACACCAATACTTTCCCCAAATAGTAAGTTTTTCAACACTAGGCAAAATTGTACACTTTGTGCTTTTTCTCTTAATATAATTTTTGTTTGATCGTAGCGATCTGAATTTTGAGTATAAATATTGTCAAACAACCCAATCTTTTGGAGGAAAAAAAAAAAAAGTTGAAAAAAAGTTTTTTTTTTGGCCGAAAATTTGGCCTGAAGTCAAACAACGACCATAAAATGGTCACTCAAGCACTTAGGGGTTAAGAATGTGTCAAAGAATTCTTTGAAACTTTGACCGTATAGATTGCAAGACATGTGCATTTAGTGGGAAGAAACCAAGTACTTTTGCAATTGACTCACTTGTAATGACTAGAGTTCTTGGCTTTGAATCTCTGTAACTAAAAATGATTGGCTGCAGTTTGGATTTAGATTTTTTATTCTTTAAGTCAAAAATTTGAGCTGATAATTTAGGAAAAAAATTTTGAAGAGGAAAACGCTTAATTTTCATTTGCAAATTGCAGTGGACACCCTCGTACAAAATCTCAAATCAGAAAATAAAAAATATGGATTGCATTTTTCATATTAGGTTTTTGATGCTAAAAGTAGACTTCTACAAAGAATATTCAAAAAATAGAAACTACTAAGAATAGTAGGTTTGCTAGATTTTAATTTAACTTTTGAATATTGTGGACACCCAAATTGTGTGCCTTGGGCATTTAGGGGTTAAAGGTTGTAGAAAACGTGATGACTGGAGCCCCTACCTATTTTAGGGTATTTCATCCCCTCGCAGTAACTTCACTATATTACCTTTTTTTTTTGAGCAACAAAATTTCATCTATTGGTGAACGTTTAGAACTTACTATTTATTTTTTAACTTTTTTGGGGGTAAAAAAATGACGATGTCGGTATCAAATGATAACTAGTAATGAACAAAATTGAAATGAAATCATTAGATTTGAATGAACTTGTAGATGAAAACTCTTTCCATCCCCAAATGGCTACATGATTTTGCCATGTATGAGATTACCCCCCCACCCCCTCGCAGTAATTTCAGCTTATTACCCCCCACTTACATAGTAAGTAGGATCCCATTCATGATGACCCCAGATTGCCCAAGGTCAATTCATCCCACCCTGTCAGAGCAGCCCCCCTGCAGGCGGCGCGCCATCATTGCCGCGCCCCGTTGCCTTCTCCCGTTGCTCAGGGTCCTCCTCCCATGCTCTCCCACAAAGCGCCGTCATTGTTTCTCCCGTTGCAACGTGAGCGGCTCGCGTGGTGGCAATTGTCGCAGGCACCCTGAGTCCGGCCCGCTACGCGCTAGTTCTGTCCTCTGATATCGGAGTTGGGGCGCGGCCACCCTGCATTGACACCCCGCTGCCGTCGTGGAGTTGGAGAGTTCTGCGCGCCCGCAAGGTATGAACACTCCATTTATGCGTTGTAGGAATAGATTGTAATTTTGAACAAGCAGGTTGTCTGTGTGAGGCACTCACTACAAAAATCAGAGACGCGATGTCATGAGATGTCTGAAGGGGTGTTGGCTTGCTCTGCACTAAAAAGATAACTAGGTTTTAAGTCAGTTCAGTAATCTTTTATTGAGTATCTAGTCAAGCAGTACCGATACTGACAGTCGTCTAGCAATGTAATGTCTTCTGCACATTGGGAGCATTGCATCTTCTTTTGCCTCGGATATTTGTTTTTTTTTGGAGTAGAGGTGGAGCAAGAAATTGGCAGCGGGAAATTACGTCAATTGCAGCACAGTTGAGATTGGAGTGTTTTCTTCGTTTTTGTCTTTTGTAAGACAACGATTTACAAGGTCATAGTTCAATTGAGATGAACTCTGGTTGAATGATGAACTCTGGTTGAATGATAGGGTCGATGCTGTGGCGGTCAAAATTTGAATTTTGGGTGTGTGTTATGGGTTAGGTATCTGTCCGTTGTGTGCGTTTCAAACCTGTTCGTGCTATGCTGGAACCTGTGCGTGGTGTGGGTAGCTTTGTGCGCGGTGTGTAGGGATGTGTGTGGGGTGTGTTTTGGAGGGGTTATTCAACGTGTGTTAAGCCAAACTTTGGACTGTGCAGGAAGTAGTGAACAACGGAAAACGAGGCGGGGGGGTCCTTCTCGACAAGTAGCACCATCTTCTGGCGGCACAAGGAGATCCTCATGGCAACATCATCGGCAGCCGAAGTAACCGAAGCATTCTGGAATGACTCGTAAGATTACGTTAATTGTTTAATTTGTGGTTGTCTGTTGTTTGTTTGTGAGCGTTTTTGTAGTTGTTTGTTTGTTATATTGTGGTTGTTGTTCTTGTGGTTGTTTTTGTGCCTGTTTTTATGGTTGCTTGTTGTTTCAATCTGTGGTTGTTATCGCTTTTTTTTTTTTTCTAGTGATTGCAATTTTGTGGTTGTTTGTGTTTTTGTGGTTGTTTTTGTTTGCTGGTTGTTTCTATGGTCGATACTATGGTTGTATGTTTGTTTCATTGCGTTTTTGTGGTTGTTTGCGTTTTTGTGGTTGTTTTTGTTTGCTGGTTGTTTCTGTGGTTGTTACTGTGGTTGTATGATTGTTTGATTGCGTTTTTGTGGTTGTTTGTTCCTCAGCGATTTTTGTATTTGTCAGTGGTGTACTGGTTGTTTAATGTTGTGGTTGTTTGTGTTTGTTGCTTGTTATTGTGGTCGTTATTGTGCTTGTTTGTTTGTTTGTTTGTTTGTTTGTAATTCACTATAGTAAGCACAGTAGTCCAGAGTACACGCAGAAATTTGAAAATGCCCTATAACCGCGCAATTGAATGGGAAATCATAGAGTAGAAAGCGAAACAACGAACCAAAAAACAGCGGGAGATCTACCGATAAAAAACAGCGGGATTTCTCCCGACAAATAACAGCGGGAATTCTCCCGATGATCATAGTAGATTCTAACTAAAGTGCTCAGGGAAATGAGGAAGTGGAATGACCACATTGAAGTTGCACCGCAACTCAAGGATCCTACGGTTTCTGTCGACAGTATAGTATGCACTGTAAATTGAGAATGGTCTGTAAAAACAGGAAATCAACGGGAGATTTCCTGTTGATTTTTTGCAAAAATAATAATCAGTGCAATAGCAAAAGAGAGATCAGTGTCATAAGAAAGTTGCTGATTCAGCCGTCACCCAATAACAAGAATCATCGGGAGATCTCCCGTTGAATATGGTGAACGGATGCAGTCAAGGAACGATGTAGAGTCCGACGGCAAGGACTATCAACGGGATTAATCCCGATGAAAACTAACAGGTGCAAGCATGAATCGGCCGCCTGACAATCATGTGGCATTGCACAGAGCGAATACATCGAACGAACTGCCTCCCGAATTGTCACCCATCAGGCTATACAAGTTCATCGACTCAGTGGTGCATGCGTTCCAGTACATTGGTGACAACATTCCCGGAGCTGTGTTTCGTTGCTGCCGAAAAGTAACAGCATGGGGCCTTAAGTGGACAGACCAAGCAGGAGTAGCAGCGATCATATGTCCTAAGCTATCTTTCGATGGCAAGGGTCACACGACAACTGGGTTAGACGTCTTGGAGCTGCAAGGACTCGACAACTGTACCGTCCTCGCCATTGTCCGGGAAATGGTGCCCAAAAAGCAGGAAGCGAGAACATACGGCTTGATCTTAGACTACGCCACTATGGATCCACAGATGTGTGAGACAATGACAATAAAAGGATTTCTAGACAAGCCAGACGGATTACATTCCTGGACACCAACGGAGATAGCCAACGAGTGGATTGTTATAGACGACAGCCGTGGCGAGTCCAATACTGCTATAGTGCTCGTAGTTGCTACAGCTTCAACGCCTTCTACTCAGAAGAAGCAGAAGAAGAGGAAAGCCATAGCGGGTGGACCAGGGGATGAGATTGTGGAGGAAGCAGACGCAAAGGGCAAGGGTAAAAAGAAGAAGAAGGCCGCCCCGCTGACTATTGCCCAGGCGGTGAACATGACAGAGGCTGAGGTCAGCAAGCTCGAGCCTGGTGAAATTAAAGAAATTAACAAGCTCTACAATCAGGTTTTTAAGCCAATGTACAAATGGGACAGGAAGCCACTAGCGAATGCGAAAGGTGAACTCCTGCGTGTGCACTACAAGTTCCTCCACAAAGCTACTGCCGGGGATCTCGTATACAGAGCAATTGACCAGGGTCGGCTCAAAGGAATTAAGAACAAGGTTCTCGTGGATAACGATTTCCACTCAGAGAACCAATACATTACCCTTCTGCCTTTAAAGAGAGGACTATATGGACCGGAGAACTTGGTAGAGTTCTGGGCGAACTGTCCAAAGAAGGAGAGCATGACCACCAAATCGCACTACTACATTATTGGTGGTCAGCATACTGTTGCAACGTATAAGGATTTGGTGGAGAATAACCATATCAGTGAGGCCGATAAGGCCGACGCTTCAACGTTCAACATCATTCCCATTTGGGCGTCATATGAGACCAAAAAGAATGACATCGTTCACTTCTCGAGAGCCCTCAACCAGAACCTCGCTGGTGAGCAGAAGGAGCAGAGATTCGCACAGCAGCTTGCGCACGCTAGAGTAAAGTGGAAAGACATGGGGTCCCCTCACCCGTCATATGGAGGACGAGCGCACTCAGCAGCGTATCTCGTAAGTGTTACGGAACAACAGTAGAATCCATGCTTGTATGATAGTTGTCCCTTCCTGAAAATTAGCGGGAGATCTCCCGATGAAATCACCACCTAGAGAAGTTGCAATGTGTATAGGCTCATGGTAATCAATGCTTATATAATGGTTCTCCCTTCCCTAAAATCAGCGGGAGATCTCCCTTTGAATACACCACCGAGAGAACTCCCAATGTGTACAAGCTCATAGTATTCCTCCTACTAGTCGAGAGAGATCTAAATGTCCATCAACTGAATTGAGTTGTCTAAGGCTTTGAGCGAAATTTTTTCTCTTTCTTGAGAGCATAACCTCCAGTCAGAGCATCAACGGGAAATATCCCGATGATATGTAGTTTCATTAACTGCGGATTTCCCGAGAACTCCTATTAAAACCCGCGATGTCGGCGTTGTGATGCAGGGATTCTATGCTGTGATGTCTTCAATCTTCACTGGGTTCAAGAATGTAGACAACCCGGATTTAAAAATCCCGCTGCTCTTCATCGAGAAGGATGAGGACTTCAACCGCTGGATTCAGATTGACAAGGACTTTCTAAGCAGAAAGCTTCCAGACGGTAATGGACCGAAAGCAAAGGGCATTCGTAAGCCGCTGGCATACTCGGACTTCAAGCCCTTGTGGGGATTGTGAGATGAGGACTTAAACTACTTGGTTGGCCAGGTGGAGGAGGGAATCGTCTGCATGAAGAAAACGGCTATCAATCTCGATATCATGGGAATGCTGGTCACTTCGATGGTCGTGGCAGCAGGTCGGGAGAAAAAGCTAAGGGCCATGAAGAACGAGCTCATGTGCCACTACAGGCAGCACCCCTTTCCGAGCAAGAAGCCAAAGTACTCTCCCTACACGGTACAAGAGTGGGATACATTCGCGGCTGAGAAGAAGATCACCCGGGAGCAAGTGGAGTGGTGGACGGATAAGAGCATGGCCACCGAGTTGGGGCTAGAGTGGCTGGAGGGTCGTACAAAGGCTTTGAACAAAACTCACGATCCAAAGAACTGTCCAGAGGCGGTGACAAAGATGTGGGAGAATTTCATGCACGCCCATACAGAGGAGGTCCAGAAATGGGTTGCCAAGGACTTCGAAAAGGATTACCTCTACAAAGTCATGGACGAGAAATGCTGGGACATCAGCAAGATTCTATCAGAATCTTCCGTAAAGGCATGGCGAGGTGAAGCGAAGACCTACATGTACTTCTGGTTTCTCTTCGAAATGACCAGCGGCGGCGCTCGTGCAAAATTTCTGGAGAACCGGAATTTGTGCCGGGTATTCGATGCCCTCGAATACAAGGATACGGATTGACGCCTTGTGAGAGCTCGTTCCCCAGGAGTTCTAATCACGGATGGTGCTGGATTGCACGCTATTCTCGCACACCTGGAGAGGCGGCGGCAAGATATGAAAGTCCGCCTCTGGGACTGGCATGTAGTTCATTACATTCCGGACAAGGCGGATGGCTTCCCGCATCCAGTTACCGGATCAAATTACACTGTGTATCTGGTCATGCTCTTTGCCTACGACCCGGACCACGGTCCAACGAGCAGCTTCCACAATTTCTTCCCGAGCGTTGTTGAGATGTTTGCTATCTATTTCTCTAGAGATCTGGACGAAGTAGACACATTGTACAGGAGGTCGAATATGCCTTGGTTCTCAATTGCCTCGGTGATCGCCATTTTCCGTAACCACATGTCCGATAATATGATCATGGTCAACGTGAATGGCGGTCCGGACTTCACTTCTCTTGGATTGGTAAGCCACGTTCTATTTTCTTCCGCATTTCTCTCCGCAATTCAGTCAATGTCCATCGCACTAAAATTTGCTTCATCAATGGTGTCAGGTGAAAGAAATCAAGGTCATCGAAGTCGTTTATGACTCCGAGGCACAGTCCAAGGCAATATTGGTCGCCCGACAGATATGGGAGCAGATTCATACCAAAGGCTATGTTCCTCAGGAGGAAAAGAACGAAGAGGAAGATGAGGAAGGTGGAGGAGACGGAGACGAGGAAGATGAGGAGGGACCGGGAGACGGCGACGAAGCTGATGAGGATGATGCAGCAGACGAGCAGCCCCCCAAAATCAAGGCAGAACGGGAGGGCAACGATTCGGAGAAGGTTGTTACTTCCTCTCGCACAGAGAGTGATCATGAGGAAGAGGAAGTTCAGACTTGTACTCCACAAAATACCGCAAGTACCCCTCGTGCCTCAAAAGACTTGGAGCATGTGAGCAGTGACGTGGGGACTGGTCCAAGCAAAAAGGTCAGTCATCGTACCTAATCATCGGGAGATCTCCCGCTGACTGTTCCGCATTGCGCATAATCATCTGCTGAGAACATCTTATGTGTTTTACTGGCAGGATGAGTCCGCACAAAGAGTGGCGCGACGGTCGGCGAAGAAGATAGGCACAATCAAGCCGAGGGTGGGCTCAAGCTCTGCGGTGGTTCTGGTCCAATCAGCTCCGCGCAATGAGTTGAGAACAAAGCGGAGGCTAGATATCGTCCTGTCGCGTAATCCAACGCTAGCCCCTGAGCAGGATGCAGTTAAGGCGGGACCCAATATGTCCTCTCCTACACCGTCCGAACCACAGGTTTCTGAGACGGGGACTCCTGAAGCGACCAAGGCGGCGTCCATTCTTGTTAGCTGTTTAGTAGAGGGTGGAGGTGCTCCTGCCAAGGACGTAGTCAAAGACATAGTGCCCCCCATCGTAGAGTCCTCACGTGACATACCTTTGAGGCCGGAGCGGGGCCTTGGAGCAACGGGAGATCTCCCGATCCTGGATGAACATGCTCCTACTTCTGGCCCGCAGGAGTCAAAAGGGAAGGAGCCCATTACTATTGCATCGGGAGATCTCCCGTTGCCTGAGGCACCTGATGTTGCACCGCGCGTAGATATGCTGGACAGTATTATGGAGGATACAATGGCGGACCTCACGGAAATGAGTCCTGATGCAGCTAATCCGAAGGTGAATCCATTAGTTGCTGTCCCACACCCGGGATATACGTATGCTGACATGGTTTCTATGCGGAGTAGATTTGAGAAACTATTATGTTTGCCGGATTTTCATGCTAGACAAACGCGCCATTTGGCGAGTAGCAGGCAGTCCATGGTACCGATCGCGTGGGAAGCGCACTCATTTCTTTATCGCGACATTGTTCAGATAGCCTCTGACCGTGGAACGCTGGAATCAGACGATGGGGCCGATGGACAGAGGGGTTGTTTGACTGCGACAGTCGTGGAATCAGAAGGGACGAGGTTCGCAAAAGACATTTTGACAGGTACTTTATTTTAGACCGTGCATAGTTCTGTGCGTTTGATTGATCTTGATTTATCTTCTTCATGCACTTGTTTCTAAAGGGGATTTGTCCTCATTGACTGCAGTTTGCGGTGGACCTTCGACATCGCAGCCAAGCACATTGGAAAAGGTAGCTCAGCGGAAGTATTCTGTGGTCCTTGACTTAAATGGAGTGCTTCTTCATAGGTCATACGGCCATAATAGACTTCATGTTGAGCGTCGCCCGGGGGTCACGACGTTTTTGAATTGGCTGCGTTGTAGAGCGGATGTTGCATTCTGGAGTAGTGTTAATGCGAAGAACATGGACCATTTGTTGGACATTGTCTTGGCAGGTTGTTCCTTTAGCCGTCGAGATGTCATTTGTCTGTGTCAAGGGGCATGCACAAGGTCCACGTACAGAGCCCCATCTGCACCAAATAAGCCGTTTTTCCTGAAGGATCTGACGACGTTTGCGAACATGGCTAGTTTGTCCACATTGGATAATATTCTTCTAATTGACAACAGTCCAGAAAAGAACGTCTTAAACGATGCACATAACGCTGTTTTTCCTCAGTCCTATCGCGGTGAACTGCTCGAGAACTACCTCCTCATGCAGTTGATGCCTTGGCTTGACGGCCTCCTTCTTTCAAATGAGACGGTACCGGTGTATGTGAAGGCGAATCCCCTTCTTGGCGGCCAAGTTGCAGTGGATTCCGAATCCACTTTGGGCTGGGGAATCATTACCGGAATTCAGCGTCATTGAGTACTGTTGGCATGGGGCTTCATCGGGAGATTTCCCGTTGCTGTAGACGACAGTTTATTGAATGATATTTTATAGTTGTCGAAGGATGAATTGTAGTTTTAATTGTAAATGCTATTGTAAATTATTGTAAATTCTGGATCATTTACATTTTCCTGAACTTGTAGTTGTCGACTGGTCGAGACATTATGAAACTGGATCATGAGGGAAGTGATACTTCATTACAGTTCATTGCATATGCAACTAGAGTCTGTGGTTCCTTCGTGGATTCTGATTTATACCCAGTTTAATCAGAAAGTTAGCATGTTTGCTTTTCAAGTACTGTTTATGTGCAGAGTTCTTGCTGTCCTGGTGTTCTTTAGCATGGACTCGCTATCATGTACATGTAGGTTCTTGTTGTTCTTGTACTTGTTGATTTCCGTCTTCCTTACCTTACCTCATAGAATATCATAGGCAGACTTTCATGTCATTGTCCATGTCATCGATGTATAGTTTCTAGACATGAATATAAGAATGTATTTATACAGGATTGGAAGGTCTCCCGCTGCGCAGGGGTTCTCCGTCTAATTCATCGTCTATTTGAACCTGATCAGACTTAGCATTTACAAGGTCTGCATTAAGTGAGTGTCTTTTTTACGGTGACTGGGAGATCTTATGTTGTTCAGCATTTCTAAGTGAAGTGGCTGTCCTATCGTAATTCAACGAGTGATAATATAACATCGGGATATAATATATCATCGGGATATCAACGAGAGATAATATATCATCAGGATATAATATATCAACGAGAGATAATATATCATCGGGATATCTCTTGTGGTTTATTGGCTTCCAATGAAATTACTGTCCGTTCTAAATTGATCGGGATATCTCCCGTTTACTGGAAGTTCTGAATACAATGAGTGTCCTTCGGAATATGATCGGAAAATCTCCCGTTCTTTTGGGATTTAGTCCTCCTCTGTCTGACGAGTTGACCTCCTTGCTGTGTTCTGTTTATGCAGAAGGCGGCTGTGGTTGTTTTGACAGGTGCTTTATGCGTTCAGGGCAATGTTTTGGATCTTCCTGAAATAATCAACGTTCCTTCTGGTTTCCATGACTTCCTTAGTCAGTTGCTTGAATGGGCTCACTATGGGTTGTATTCCTCCATGCATTTGTCTACTTTGGAGGTGCTTATGCGACGTCTTTTCCTGCGAAAGATTTGGAAGGGGTTTTAGTATCTTGCCGGGTCAAACAACCCTGACAAGAATAATCCTTATCCACACCGTGCGGCATTCGTGAACATGATCTTAAGTAGCTCTAGACTGCGCAGCATTTTTTTAAATCAAACTATTGTAGTTCTTCAGATAGATATTCTTCAATGGCCACGTTCTCATTTGATAGGTCCCTCCATACGCGTGAGGGATGATATTGATCTCCTGAAGTTAGAAGATGCATGGTATGTACAGAAGGAGCTACTTATAGTTGGGAATTCTGGAACACATTAGTCAAGTTCAGTAGTTTAGATAGTATAGGGATTGCCTTTCTTTCTTTTCGTGGGCAACTTCTTCACTGTGTCATTCTTTATCGGTGTTAATAAAATGTGGTGAACCTTCTTCACCTTTTCTTTACTTTCAAGTTTCATTCCACCAAGCCAGCAGTCCTCTTGTACCGTAAGTTTATATGCGGGGATTGCATCGGGAGATATACGGATCCTTATTCTGCAGGGAGATACTAATGGGTTAGTGCCTACTTACTAGTCTTTGTAATACTCTAAGTTGAACAATGTTTGGTTTCTTTGGTTTCTTGCAACACTTAAGATCCCAAAGTGTGGGATCCCCATTATAGCGGCACCTCTCCCGATGAATCTTCTCTATATTCAGTACATTTATGTATAATAAATGTACTATGCGTGAAATATCTTAGTTTTTATGTTTCTTTGCCGTCTTCTTGGGTGAGAACATGGTCTACTTCAGTCTAATGTTCCCACTTTCATAGCCATTGCGGTCTCAAAAACCAATACAGTGGGAGCTCTCCCAATGAAATCTCCCAGGACATAGTCTAAAATTACTCCTAAAGTCCAAAAGTAGTTAAATATGGCATAATTCAAAGACATACATTTAATTCTCATTCGCTGACAGTTGATTTCTGTTGATTTCAATTTTGGGCCCACCTATGTGACAATTTTAGTGGTCCAGGGAGCCGTCTCTTTGAAAAATCATAGAAATTACATACCACATCCAAAAAATCTTTTTTCTTTTTTAATATTCATGATTTTCACTTGCCAATACTACAAAGATATTAATTTTGCCTGATGAATTAGACAGGTGGAGGATATAGAGGCACACCATCATTGTAGAACCAAGGCAACATCAACACAAGCTACTGAATGTTATGTTGTATTTTGCCTCTCATAGCTTCACGTTTGTTTTTGTCCACAGAAAATGAAAAAAAAAATGAAGAAAAATAGTCTGTACCCACCGACTGAGCAAGTGTTCAATTGGGGTCTCCAACATTTTCCGACTAGCACAGGCGTCGAAGGAGATGATTTAAATTGCAGTAAATTAACAGTTGAAGCTTCATGTGCTGAGTCATGAGTGATCACTAACTTATCCCCTGCCCTGGCCTTGACAACCGATGCAGTGAAGCAGTCAGACAGAGCCATAAATTTAGGAAAAACTTTGACAGTTTTTTTGTGAATAGAAAACACAAAACAAACCACGAAAGGTAGCAAAAATCAAAATACACAAGAGAAAAGAAGTGTCATTTCAAAGAAGTTTTGAAGTATAAACAAGGAGAGAGAAGGTAAATACGTCAGACTCCTCTACTATTTGTCCAAAGGATTCTCATCTAATCCATAGTTGAATATTCAACTACAATGGACCAATGGAGTAGGTACTATGATAATGATATATTTCTTAAAAAAATTCACGGTTGTTTGAAAGTTTGTTGCGGGTTTGAGTGGTACTTTGGGCGGAGTGGAATTTCTCTTACATTTTAGTCGGCTTCAAGACTAGAAGGTTTTACTTTTTAACCCTGGATCAATG
Organism: Neckera pumila; assembly: GCA_963969595.1. Lineage (NCBI taxonomy): Eukaryota > Viridiplantae > Streptophyta > Bryopsida > Hypnales > Neckeraceae > Neckera > Neckera pumila. Next base: position 16,681,551 of record OZ018409.1, read on the forward strand.
AGCTCATGACCACAGGTGTCAAGTCTCCTAAACCATCACTCTATTGCTTCCATTTTGCAACTAGATAGCAATGAAATTTTTTTGTGTTTATTTTTCAAAAATGAAATCACGTTTCTTCTATGAGCCAAAAAAATTTCAGATTTTTTTGTGTAAGTTCAAAATTATTGTGAATTTTTTAAAGAAGAAAATGAAGAAAACTCATATCAAATACAAAATTTGCAAAAAAATCTGAAATTTTCACCATGGGTGTATAAAGTAGGTTGAACATCATGGTATGAACTAAAATGATTGTTTCTTTCTAAAATTTTAAAATCAGTAAACCGTTGTCTTAGGTCCAAAGTTCAAAATGCAATAAATATCAAATTGTAAAAAATTGTAAGAATTTTCCAACTGCATTAAACATTAGACTTCGAAACTAACTTCATTTCATTAGCTGTGCTCAAATTCATAAATATCATTTTTTATAGCTAAAATTTACATCAAATGCAAAGAACAAGAAGTAGCCAAAATATAATACAAGGGTGATTCATGGATTAAGTATCTTCTTCTTTTGAAAAGTCGATAATAACGTAATAAAGGAATATTTAAATACAATTCAATGAAAATGCATTCAAGCAACTCTCCCCTCCCCAAAAAAGAATTAGATGAAAAAATGTTCTTTTCCATCCTACAAACCTACTTGAAATTGTCAAACATTAGAAAAAATGTCAAGCCTCCGGAGGGCCTCTCCATGACTCCCTTTAGTACCTTGAAACTTAGTTTTTGGGGGATGCAAATTTATTTTTTCTCCTATTTCCACGCAGTTGAGACTATAGTGGCAGTAGAGCAAGAACCCAGTTTTACGAATAAAAAATTAATGAAAATTAAAAAAACAAAATAAAACAAAAATAAAAACAAAAAATCAATCTTAAAAAAATATTTGAAAACAACAAAAAGAAACGTAAAATATAAAAATTTGCAAAGTTTGACTGCTTCAACGAGCAACTATACACTTTGCCTGTTCACCGAGGGTACTTTTCCAGATTGGTAGGCCAACCTTGAAATAACTTTGCATGTCAATCTGGTGAGGCCCTCCGGAAGGTTGATTTTTTCTCTAATGAAGACATAAAATGTCCTTGACAACTTTCTGGGATTAAGAAAGCAAAGCTATGGTTCAAATTTTAACACCTAAAAGATTCAATCCTTGTGTTGCTCAAGAAAACTGTGGAAGACATGTAGGTGAGTAGAAAAGATGGAAAAATGATATCAAAATCCTACTTAGAAGATGCTCCAAATTTTTATTCTTTAGGAAAATGATTTTGTAAAAATGTAGATTTTCAAGTATTGCCCTTTAACTCCTCAAAAATACATAGCTAGAATTTAGTATTCATTGTAACCAAATTTGGTCTCAAAGATCTTTAGGGTGCTAAACGTCTCATGTAGTATAAATTTGAAGCACAAAATATAAACAATCCTTCTGATAATTCAAAGATTCATTCAAACTATTCCAAATTAATTATTAGTAACTCCTAAAGTTCTGCACATCTCTAAAGTGGATGTGCCTTGGTCAACCTTGATTGTATCTTTCAAAATAACCCAATTTTGGTATATGTTTGAAATTAAAAAAATGAAGCTTGCTAAGTTCTTGTTTTAATCCATGTTAAAATTATGAAAAAATCACAATATTGAAAGAATTATTGCAATTGCAAGCTTCAAGTGTAAAAATCCTAATTACACAATATTGTATAATTTTCATTTGAATTTCAAATGTTTTTTTCAATCTAAGTTGTAAAATTATGTTTTTAATTCTAAGCTTCATTTATGGTAAAAATCCTAAATTATCCCAATATATATTAGAATTGATAAAATTTGATTTTCATCTTTTATTCTAAAACATTATAATTATTTTATTTTCCACCAAGATTTATGAAAAAGTCAATGTCAATAGAAAATATCTTTTTTAACAAGTGAAAAATATAAAGGTTTTGTATATCCATCATATAATAGGGTAAATTTAGCTTAATAGTGTAATTTGACTTGAAGGTCATTGATGACGATTCTTGGTGTTAAAAACTAATTAATAATTTGAAAGTTTTGCACACTATTCTCTATTGTTCCCTAAACCTCTTGAAATAATTTCAAATGAATTGGTTGTTTTTAATTTATTTACTAATTTATTTTCACTTTTAGCTACACAAATTAGAACAATGACAATTTTTCATGAAACAAAGTAAACATTTTCATAGTGATAGATAGGTCATGTAGGATAAATATAAGATTGATATTTGAATACAATTTAAAAATCCAAGTTTAGCTCAAACATAGAGAGTAGTTCAGCTCAAACATGGAGAGTACTAATTTATTTTCACTTTTAGCTACACAAATTATATTTGGCTATTTTGCAATGAATCTACTTAGTCCTTTAGGGTTTAACCCCTAAAGGACCATTGTCCCTTCGGGGGACAAATGGGATTTTGAGCAGGTACCTACGGGCTGAATTTTTGTTGTGATTTTTCAAAAAAAATTTTGAAGATAGAAAAATTGCTAAGCTTCATGAGAATACAATTTTTTTTTCAATCGGTGCTCGGGAAAAAAAGTTATGCCCAAATAAGCTCAAAATAAAGGACATGGGGCAGCAATAAAAAATTGAAGTTTATTTTTTTAATTTTTTTTAATTTTTTTTTCTTATAGATTATATTTTTGTCTATCTGGGAAGCTTTGATTCATTTCATTTGGATTTCTTATGAGAAAGTTATGGACAATCTTGTTTCTCGGGCACTTAGAACATCTTCCTGAAAAAAATAACTTGTAGGATTCATCTCTGAATGCAATTTTTACAATTTTTCCAAAAAAAAAGTTCCACAAGGTCTAGTTTTTTTGCTAGAACAATCTCACCACTGGGATTAGTGTTTTTTAATTCCATATAAAAGATATTAATATTTTAGATTTTCCTTCTATCTTGTACCTAATTCTACTTAATAATTTTTTTAATATTGAACATGAAGTTTTTTTGGAATTTTTTTTTCTTAGACTCTCAACTCAATTCTCCACTATAAAGATTAAAAGCTCAAACTCTGTAGTGCAAAAAATTAAAGTTAAAACTGTTCAAAGTCATAAAATCTAGTCTCACAATGTGTTGAATTTTTTTTATTTTTTTTTACTTTAAACACAGATATCTTGCAATTTGTGCGGTCAAAAATTCTGAAATTTTTTCCGAACATTTTCATATTAGTTAGATATAAGATCCTATAGTTAGATGTCAAAAGAAAATAGTTTTCAATTTTTTTTACTCTTTGCTATAGAAATGGTAGTTTTGAGTGTTTTTGGGCAAAAAAAAGGCCTTGGTCCTTTAGGGGTTAAATATATTCTCAATATTATAAACTACATAGCAAGAAAATACTCAACTTATATACCATTGAACAAAAGAAGACTAGAAAACAACCAATTCCTTCCAATTAACTACCGTCCTATGGATATTTAGCAACTAATCACACAAATCCAATACATCTACATAGACAAGCCATGGACCTTAGGAGGTTTTGTGCAAGGATTCTCATTTAAGATACTATGGGTGACACCAATATGCAATAAGCTATTTCATCTTCACATGGCTTGTTAGGGCAAGCTGACGACAAACGCGCCAACCAAATGCAGCCTCGGCATGTGGATTTGGAGAATGGGGCTTCGCCACTCCTGCTCTGCCCCACTGTTTACGTGCCAAGTAGAAGCGCTACATGGGTATTAAATGCAAGTTTTGAGGGTTTTGAAATAAAATTTAAATTTTTTTAATTTTCAATGCATGAAGCACTACATCACATTGTTTCAAAAGCACTTCCAATTTATTTTGAGTTTTAGAGGAGGAAGAGAAGCTCATTGTATATACATGGGGTGGTAGGAGGTAGATTAAACAATGTGGGATATATAAGTTAGATTAGTAGGAGCTCAACCACTCATAATTAATTCAAAAGTAAAAATTGTGTTGGAAATAGAATTTTAGGTCTCATTTAGGCAGAGTAGAATATCTTTTTCCAATAAACTTTGAAGTTAAAAAAAAATTGTTAAGTCAAGACAAATTTCACTTCCAAAAATCTGTTTGTAATTTCAAGCTTCCAATCAAAAGTTAAGTACAAATTATTGAGTGGAGTTAGGAGGGAACTTTTTTGACATTTTCAAACATCTTCTCTAAACTTGTCCATAACTTTTGATTGGAGGCTTAAAATCTCAAAAAAAAATTTGAAGATGGATTTCATCTTGATTCAACAACTTTTTTAGCTCAAAATTTCTTAAGAAAAATTATTCTACTATTCTTAAATGAGGTCTAAAATTCTACTTCCAATACAATTTCTACTTCTGACTCAACTATGAGTCCTACTAATTCTAATATTACTTATCCCACATGGGTTGTTCTACCTTCTACCACCCCATGTGTATATAGTGAGCTTCTCTTCTCACTGGAAACTCAATAAAGTTGAAAGAGCTTTTCTCTCTTCTACACACAAATAAAGGGAATTTTATTGTAGTTGGAAAGTGCTTTTCTTTTTCAATTTTGACACAAGTAATTAAACAAAATTTTATTGTGGTTAAATTACTTGTGAAATAACTCAAGGGTTAGGGGGAGTTGGTGCCTTGAAGTCAAGGTGAAAAGGATAGTCCGTGCTTTGAAAATGGAAGGAAAAAGATCAAAGTCTTTGGCAAGACGAGCTCAAGGCTCGCCACTTCCCCATTTACTCTTCAAATTCTAGAGTGGCTAAGCTGTTTTTCTAGTTTGGCAAGTCAGCTGTGGGGCAATAAACTTGGCTGGATGCACCAGTTGGACAAGCAGCCCCATGTGGGGCCCTAACATGGCCAAAGGCCAAGCACGGTCAATTTTTTCCCCCAAAGCAGACTGGCCAAGTACAAATTTATATCTGGCCACGCCAATATTTGCACAAGGGACGGAAAAATGGTGCACCTTGAGCGTGCCGGGATAGAAGAGTTTCATTGTTGGAACACGCTTTCCAAGGTTAGTTAATTCAAATAGCTAAGGGATGTGACATCCTCCATACTCATAATCCTCTTGATAAAACTTTTTATTTATTGAGAATTCCATCACAATCTCCAGTGAGGTGCTATATTGCGGTTTCATTTAATATGTGCTCAAATTCCAAGGCATTGACAATTCCAAGGTTGGGGCATCTCCTTGTTTTGTATGAAAAATATCACTTGCCATGTAGCAATGGTGAGTGCACCATGGGGCAACGCCACCACAGCAAGGCCCATGCTCCTCACAAGCAATACCAAATAGGGACTTGGCGCCTCTGCTTGGTGAGCTAATTGTAGGGTTGCCCTTACTTGGCAACAAAATTTGCACATTCAATTATTTGTCTATAGCCTAAAAATAAATATCACTACAAATATCTACCATATGTATGAACTTCCCCCAAATCTCAAAGCTATAGTGTAAAATTGTGAGCAGATAAAACTTTAGTCATCATTAGGGGAGAGTTGAGGGCATTGGAGGGCCGTTTTAGGCCTGTTACCAAATTTGGCTCGATTCTATGAACAGCCAAGCCGAGCAGTCAGAATTTTTTTTCCTCAAATTTTTTTTTTTTTTTTTTTGAAAATGATGTGGTGCACTCTCAGCCACATTAGCCAGCAGTTATCCTGCGTTTTTGCAGGCATGATAATTTGTAGTCTCTTAAAGGCCTCAAATATCTTATAATGACTATATTGTTTAGGATAACTGGAAATTCAAAAGATGGAAAAGATTATTGAAAATGAATTGATTTTATTATGAGAGCCAAATTTTACTCTGCATAATTTTCAAGTTTCCAAAGCTTTGAGCTCTGAAAAGTAGTAGCAGTTTGGTGGAAGCTTCCAAAACCATCAATATAAGCAATTCAACATAGTTAGAGGTACCTTTTCCTAAAAATATATTTTGTAGTATTAGCAATTGAAAATCTTGAATTAAAAAAAAAAAATAGATTTTAGAACATGGGCATGTAATTCTATAAATTTTTGAAGTAGCACCTCCCTAGACCATTGAAACTGTCACGTAAGTGGACCTGAAATCAAACTTTGAAAAAATCAGTTGTAAGCTAATTGCAATTAAGAAAGGGGACAATTTCATAACATTGTTTAACAAGCTGGGTTGCCTTCCTCAGGTGGAGGTATTGTTCTCCCCTAGATACCTTGGGGGAGACTTCAATCATAATTTTGGAAACATTATTGGTTGTTTGGTTATGCAATGCTAGGTTGTCAAAAGCTTTTGAGGATTCATTGGCTAGTTAGTCGCTGGGGGTTTCCAATTTTGGGGGGAGCAAAAGAGACCCTCCAACAAACATTAATAATGTTATGTTCATGACACTTTTCAGAAACACTTTAACAAAAGACTAGGGACATTTAAGAAAAATCTATAGTGCATGATGGATACAGGGATGCTTTTGGGTGTTTCTACCTTATAAATATGAAGTTCAATTGAGTGACAAAATTTTTGCCAATTTCACAAGGTTACTGGAAAGTCAAAGTAAGCTACTGAAATCTGCCATCTGACAAATATGATGATAAAAGTCTACGCTAGAGTAGGAATGCCAAAAGGCCCAAGAAGCATAATATGACCTTTGAGGAAGACTCGAGAGTATAATTTACTCGAATATAAGAAATGCCATCTAATGAAGGTACAAGAGAGGAAAAAGTACAGCACTTTCTATGGATATCGCCACGGCAAGCTCAAGTTAAAGATGTCCTAAAGAAACGTGCATCAACTTTGAGCTGACCCGCAAACTCAACCAAATTATATTAGTCCACAATTCTGCCACAAAGCAAATTCTTCCCATAGAGCCTTGCCTCCACTTTCCAAAATTGTTTAATGAATTTGTTGTCATGACGGGTGTACCTTCAAACCCGTACCACACTCAAGAAATTGGTTTAGCCTCCTCCTTAACAATTTGCTACACCACAAAGTTGAAGAAGAGGATTGTTGTCAAGCAAGAAATTATTGTATCAACATACACACAAAGTTAAGCGGCTTCATTCCACAAAGGGAGAATCGAAGAGTGTAAATGTAAGAGAAGAATTGAAGCTTTACTAAATGATAATCCACCATCTCCAAGCAAAGCTAAAAACACAACTCTCTCTTAAAACACTCACAAAATTTGACTTGACAACAATGTCAAGTCAAAGAGCTTTCTCCATCTAAACACTCAAACCCTAAGATGGATGAATCCTAACATTTAGATGAAACTCATCCAAAACTAAAATGAACTTCTATAGGAGCTCATTTAATACTACAATATGATGTAGAATGGCCCCGATGTCACTTCACGTGATAAAACCGATTCAAACCCGGAATCACATAGAAATATAGAGCATATAAAGCAACAAATATTGAGGCTATTCACATGGTCATAGGCTTTGTCCCTTAAAGATTAAGGCTTAAATCCTTTAATCCTTTTAGTCCTAGGGAATCGAGAATTGATTTCAGCAATATAAAAAATAGAAAGAACTCTTAATTAAAAAGTAATTGGGAGTGGGTTAGAAAATGGAAGTTATTATTTGATGTAAAATGAAATGGAATAATCAAATTTAAAAAATACATGCCGTAGTTATATGCATTTGTACACGGAGATGTCTATTAGTCTCTATATAAAGATGCATTCCATTTGCATCTTGAATAGCATAGGCATTTTCTTGTGGAGGGAAGAAGTGAACTCAAAGATGGCACAAGTGGATAGGCAGTTTCTTAAAAGAAGGTTGCCCACAAAGAAATGAAGCATATAACCATGAAGCGCTCCGACGTTTATATTGTGGAAGAAGAATAGAGCACTTTAGGGCACTTTTTAGTCTAGCTGACTTCTCATTCATCTCATATAATACTTGAAGCTAATAAAGACAACCGTCCTTAATGATCAAATTTATGAAATTTTGGTAAATAATGTTTCTGTGCAAAGATATAAACAAAAATGTGCAAAATTTCAGATAAGGATTGAAGTGGTTAGGAGATAAACATTAGAAAAAAATTTAGGCCCCCGGAGGACTGCTCCATAGCCCTCTAAGGTAGCCCTCTAAGGTAGTTTTAAGAATTTAAAATTTATTGAAAAAAAAAATCTTAAGAAAAATCTTTAAAAGAAAAAGAAAAAATTGCAAAATTTGACTGTTTCGGCGAGCAGTCATATACTCTGACCGCTCATTGCGGCACTTTTCTAGAGTGATAAACCAGGGTTTCAAATAGCTTGGTTTGTCACTCTAGAGCAGCCCTTCAAAAGGCTGAAGTTTTTTGTAATGAACTACATATAGCAATATTTTTAGTATTTTCATGCATGTCTCTGTACAATCCTAGAGCCCTTCACATAGAAACTGCCAAACACGTGCTTAGATACATTAGAGGAACCATTGATTTTGGAATTTTCTACAAAAAAAGGATTATAACCCCTTGGAGAGGGCACTTGGTTCTACTACTACAAACCACGTGCAAACAAGTGGTTTCTAATAAACTATAATTTCAACCTAAAATTTTGAGCATTGTTTGGTAATGACTATAGGTCTCTATTGCCAAACTTTCCAACCTGAATGAAATATAGAATGATTTCTAAAAGAGGTTGAAAATGAACCTAAAATGGCATATTATTCAACTCAAATATTTGTAGAGAACACATTTAGATGACCGTTGCATCAATATTCAACTCAAAATGAGCTTTCAATAGAGAGTTATTTTTAGGAATTTTTTGTTCATTTTTTAGACAATTTTTTAGGATATAATATAGGGGTGTGAAAGTTGTTTTTCAGTTCTGTAGTGTATCTATTTACTTCAAAAATTTGTAACTAATTATCATTAGCAAATAAAAATATCAATAATTCAAAATACAAACTTTCAAATTAGGAAAGTGTATTATATTTTTTTTGTTTTCATTTATTTAAATTTTAGGATATAATATAGGGGGTACAAAGTTTTAATTGCATGTAATTTGGATTAGTTACACTAAGTGCACCCCCCGTGTATAACCCTTCTATAATCGGGTACACTGATGCGGACTGGGGGAATTGCAAAGTAGATAGAAAATCTATCATAGGTTGGATTTCAAATCAGAAGGAGGATCTATTTCTTGGGCATCAAAAAAACCACCTGCCATAGCTATATCATCAACAAATGCTGAAGCAAAAGCATTAACCCCTAAAAGACCATCATGCGTTTTTTGGCATTATAGAAATTTTGGGCAAGTACTTGTGACCAAAGGTTTAAATATTTTGGGCTGAAATTTTAATAGAACTTGGGGACAAGGAATATCTTTCACGTGCATTAAATTTCATGACATTTGGAAATACGAGTCAAAAGTTATGGCCTAATATGTTACTTTTTCACCGAACGGGCAGTTTGGGCAAATTTGAAAAAAACAATTTTTTTTGGAATTCTAAATTTGAAGCTAGTTTTCTACAATTATATATCTGTGGAAAGGTTTGAATCATTCCATTCAATCATTGAGTCAAAAGTTATGAGGCATTTTAGTTTGCAGGTAGTTATAGATTCTCTACTATAAAAAAAACTTTGTAATTGTTTATTTGACTTAGTTTTCAATAATTTTGGAAAAAAATAGAATGCTAGGATGTAGATTGATTATTACAACATTTCAACCATTGGAATTGGAACTTTTTAATTTATAAATACATTCTTAACAATTTAGTATTTTGAATTGTTATCTACTTCTTTTTACTTACTATTTTTTTCCTATATGTTGTCCTATTCCACATGATGCAAAAAATTTCAAGCATATTGTCAACTTATTTAGGAACTTGAATTCAAAGAAGCACCACCAATTTGGACATTCTTTCATTGAAAAATGAGCTTGTGAAGTGCAGCTGCCCGGTTTTTTGCAGGATTGAAAAAATGGTTTTGGAGACTTTAAATGCTTATATCTTTTGATCTTCACAGTGGAATTTTTTGAAAGTCTTACCACATGTTGTTAATACATCATACTACAAGATCCTACGGTTACATGTGTCAATAATTGTTTTTTCCCAAAAATTTGATAGTTGTATTAGAAATGGCAGTTTTGGAGCATCTTTGGTGATTACATAGTCACGGAACCTCAGGGGTTAATTGAAGGGATCGGGGAAGCTATTTGGCTACAAATGTTATTCTCTAAAATCAATGGAGTCCCACCAAATCCCATAATATTGTTCTATGACAATCAGAGTACATTGAAGGCATCAAAAAATCTAGTACACTATGAACAGTTGAAGCACATAGAGCTCTGGTTACACTTCATTCAGGTGAATGTGATGGCAAAAACGGTAGACACACTTTATATTCTAGCATGAGATCAAATAGCACATATATTCACAACGGACTTTCTTGGAATTCCCTCCAACTGATTTGGAGATTCTATAGTTTTTCCCTGCAAGTTTCTCCTATTTTTTATATTTCCTTGTATTCTAATGTCACCATGGAGGGATCTTCAAAGAATTCCTAGACAAGAAAAAATCATGGACTTTCTTTGCAAGTATTTCATAAATTCTCTCCAAATTCCCCGTGTACAATTAAAATTGGTAGACTTTGTATACATTTTACATTTCAATGTTGTTTCCACCTAATATTTGGTAGATTTTAGAAGATGCAATTGTCCCATATCAATTGTCAAGGGTACAATGAGGTTGGACACATAACACTTGTAAGTTGTCATGTAATCTCCAAAGCAATGAATTCCATTGATTTCACAATAATCTAACTTTTCTAGAGTTTGTACAATTTAAAAATCTAAGAAATTTTGAAATGTGCAAATTTGAAATGTACAAATTCTGAAATTTTGAATTGTACAAATCAATAAGATCGGAAATTCAATATCTATCTACATTTTTTGTTAGATTTCAGCTTTCAAATCTATAAATTAAATTGATTATGCAAGCTAAAATCTACATAAAGCTTAGATTTTGGAGGCATAAATCTACATTCTGAAATATTAAATTTCACAAATTCAATAGATTTGGAGGTGGGGACAATACTGAAAAATGTACAAATTTCCCCTTGAAAAATGCACAAAATTCCCAGTCTCACATTTCCCTGTGAGAGCTACATTCCTTGTGTACTAGAAAAAAGGCCCAAAAAGCAAATTCTCGGAAGAAATTTCTGTTTTAGTGCCTACAGGGAACATTAAAAATGTTTCTTGTGATTGACAAAACCTGTAGGCAAACAGAGATTCACAAAACTCAGAGATGAAATGGGAATCGTAAGTCTTAGTTCTGTATAAAAAACTAATCCCCACGTAGATAATATTCAGCGTTTTTCTGAAAGAGGAAGCTCTTAAACTCAGCATTACTGAAACCGTACTATCTATGTAATCTCTCATCTTGCGCAGAACCCCCTGTATCCACCTGATCTTCCGATGTTGACACGACCTGCTGAAATCCTGCTTGTAGATTACGATACCTAAGTTCTTGATATTTCAATGAAAGAATGTCAAAGCACCAATTGAAGAAACGCTACAGCAAAGCAAGCATTGCCACCAGCCAAATCAACTCAATCTGCAAATTGAAGAATGTTTCAACAAGCAAAACCTATACCAATAGAACTGTTTGAATAAAAAACAACTTTGAAGATGAACAAGTTATTTTACAACTGTCATGGTTGAAAATTGACTCAATAACTATCAGTCTATCAATCAATTGTTGTTTGCTTGTGCTATTACTTGGTCTCTTTATATTCTAATTGTATAGCGTTAAGTTTGTGCAAAGAATTTAGTTTCTTAGAAGTATCTTGGTGAAGGGGGGCGTTAACATAATTAATTCATCCACCTCACTCTTCATTCATCCGTCTGATTCTTGTGTATATATTTCCAACTCCCATCTTTATAATTTACTTTTGAAGTTTTCAAGTAATAGTTGCGCATATGAGAGTATGAAAGTGTAAGGTTATTGTGGTAATCTCTATTCTACATCTGAGCTTCTATGAGTATTTCTCTGTCTGTAATCTGATTGTGTTGTTAGATCAATATTACGGTCAAATATGAGGAAGCACAACTAGACGTATGTCAATTTTGAATAGAAAATTTTGTATATACACCTATGTCAAGCGTTTCTCATATAAGATATTCCTTCTAGTTTCTTGCACCTTCATTATTTATCATTCATTCTCCAATTTGGTATGATTTATTTCTCTACTTTGGTATGATTTATTTCTCCACTTTGGTTGTATACATTGTGAAGAAATTCTAACTTCTTTTAATACCAATGGTGGATTGTCTATGGGATTGTCTTTGGTTTCTTGCACCTTCACTATCTATCATTCATTCTCCAATTTGGTATGATTTCTTTCTCTACTTCAGCTCCTTTGTCTTCAATAATCCCAACATGCTTAAATTTAGTTTGTATATTCTTGTTCTCACCAAAGTAGCTTTGGCCCCTCTGTTAATCCATGTATCTTTATTTGGACTTCTTACCGTTTATTATGATCAATGTTTTAGAAACAATATCAGGATTCGTTCAAAAATTCATTACTTGTTACTAAGCACTTACTAGTTAAGTACCATAACTCTACTAACCTCTAATTTTGGCCAATAACTCGTGTTTACAAAAGTCCAAGTAACTACACTAAATAGTGCAATTAGGTTGCTCCAAACTAAAATCTCTACATTCACACTATATCTATTTCAAAGTTACTATAGAAGGGTGAAGTGATGTGGAGAAACATGTGTGCTACATGGGTTGGTCACTTGATTTGTGGCTTGGGATTAGAGAATGGCTTGTGCCTCCATTTGGACAAGTCATGAATTATAAGGTAACATGAGGTTACTTCTCTGGGGTAAGGCAACCTAATTGTCAAGGCAATCCAATTGCACTCTTTAGTGTAGGTTGGTAAGCTTATTGACCAAGCAGTTAATGAAGTACGCGTCATGTAGGTCACATGGGCTCGCTAGCAGTAATATCTCCAACTTAGTGTCCCTTCATCTTCATCTTCATTTTTTGGGCTGTAACTTAGTTGTAAGCTGAAGTGTGTGAATACAAATGATTCAAACTTTGTCAAAATTGGTGGGCAAGGTGTGCACTCATTCTTGGTTAGTATTGTCTTCAAAACACCCATTCATCGTAACTCAGCAAGGAATGTTTTGGGAGACAATATTTGAGGTTTGGACGCAGCTAATTTCATTGATACGAAATATATCAAATCACCATGCCACCACCACCTCTCGGCTCCGATCCTAGTCCCCTTCCAACTTCAGTTCGTCTAAAGGTTCAAACCCTGCAAAAGCTACAAAAGCCTCTTCCTGTTTGTTGACTATGAGCCATTGACAGCGGAAAAATTATTCCGTCTCACAGTCTTGGGAACCAACCAAGCCAGCTGAATGTCATGATCCAGTGAACTCTATGAACAAGTAGAACATCTACACCATTGCCATCTGCATACTCATCCAATTAAATAACACATGGCCTGTCCAGCATTCGCCATACTGACCGCCATCTGTTGTGCCATATCCAGCTGCAGCTGCAGCTGCGCCGGCGTCATTTTCGTCACACCCTCTTCCGCATCGTCCACCTCACCGCCAGGAGCTTTCTCTGGATCCGGACACTCCGGATGCAAATCGAAGTCACACATTGCACAATGGTAGTGCAATCCACACGAGATGAGCCCCCTGCACACATCGCATCTTTTGGAACACCCGGGTGCTAGTTTGAGGAGCTGGAGGTTGTGTTTCAGGTGGCTCGGGTGTCGGATGGTCCTCGCCAGCTGCGCACACTTGGCGTGCACGCCGTAATCGCAGTCGTCGGAGCATTCGTACACCCACCTGGCGTTTCTCTTGGTGATGGGCTTCATGCACGCGTCGCAAGTGGCCTTGCCCATGTTCACGTCGTTGTAGTAATCTTCAGGGGCGAGAAGGAGCTTGTGTTCGGGGTGGTGGAAAAACTTGATCTCGTGTTCTTCCGGTTGCTTCCATTCTTCTTGGTAGACGGAGTCGGGAGGGGATGCGTGGGAGATTTCGAAGGAGAGAGAATTTGCTGACTTTGTTGCCTTCTCCGTTGCCGAGGCCGTCGTCTAAGCGGACGCTGCCGTCTGGTTGCGTAGAGAGGCCCCCTTCGATCTTCATATCACTGTGTACGTACATACAGCAAATGCGTCAGTGGAAGTCATGAGCCCATATGATTTCGACGTCAGTTTTGAACTCAATCAGAAGAAAAGATGAGACACAAACTTTTGTGAGCACCAGGAGATGGGGACGCTTTGCATCTGAAGCCATTAGGTGCTCAAGATCAGGAGGCTTGACTTAGGAGCACAGGTTTATAGGATTAATTAGGGGATGAGTTCAATGGAAGTTATTGAGCCCACATCGTCAATGGCGTTAAATTAATGGGATCCGGCGACAACAATTGTAATACAAATCTATACATAGCTCTAAAAACTGGGAGTAGTGTGGACTAAGGTTTCATGCCGCGAAAATCTGTTACAAGTAAAAGTTGGTACCAAGATTTAAAGCAGGATGTAAGTTCTAATGTAAGCTCGAGTAATTGCAGAGAGCAGTGTCTTGAAATCATTATTCGAGAGCGCAAATTAGAGCATTTACGAGAACCAAAGATCAAAGGGCATGAACAAATGCCTAGGATGCGCTTGGTTAGGGCGAGATGAGTCTTGATCCATCAACAGTAGGGAGTGACACGGGGTGTGAGCGCTGTGGGAACAAGGTAACTTAGGATTGGGCGGTTCAGCCTCACTTTCTCTGGGACAGCCATGGCCAAGGGCGTCCTAGACGCGTGGGTCAGTGATATCCACTTACGTCGAGGTATGTTTGCACTTGATGTTTGGAGAGGTTCTAGCGAAAGTGAATTTAAGACAAATTAAATCTATCAAAAAGCATTTCTAAGATCCTCGCTAAGATCATCAAGTGCAAGCATATCCTACAGGATCATTTTGTAGTGCTCACTAGGGCCTAACGAGTGGATTCCTGTTCAATAAATATTGAAAAAGTTACAATTCCTCGCAGTCTTGCATTTTTCCAGTCGACCTCAAAATTTGTCTCATTTGAAATTACGTTTATAGGAGGTTATCTCGACAGGAGACTTACCAAAACCCCAAAGATTTTTTTTGTGAGACATGGAGACGTAGCAGTTTATCACAAGCCTTGCACACTTTGCTCTGAGGGGTTTGTGAGTATGAGGACCCCTTCAAGTAAAATATCGCGAAACGTACAATAGTTTAAAGTGTGACTACCTGAGATTTATAATGCACATGATCTCAGAAGTGTGAACCCCCACTAGAGATCGGAGTGTCACAAAAATTACAGCAAAAAATTGACAAGATTCGGATTTAACATCAGCAAGAGACTTGTGATCGGTAAGGCTCTACACATTAATGTGCCCACGCGAAGGTGCTTCTCGTTTTCTTGAGAAGCGAATCACAAACTCGTTATCGTCTTCGTCGATGCGCCAATTGAAGAACTGGTCGTAATGGCTTCTCATTTTGTCGTCTGCGCAATTACAGTCAGGAAGTAAGGTTCTGACAAGAATATTCCACTACATACTGTAGACAAACTCTACAACTTAGCTAGCTTTACACCTTCACTATTCAAGGATCTCAATCAAAAGTCGTAAAATAGACATCTTAGCACAGCCGATAGACACTTCTACACAACACGAAGCAGACTGAGCAAATTGATCAAATGCTCGTTATTTACAGTCCTGCAAACGTGTCCCTAAGTAACAATAAATCAATTAACTCGGAGAATTTTCACAACTTGAGGTGATAACACGCCACTGGGACGACATAAACCAGCACGCAGTGTACGTATACAATGTGTGTCTTGGGAATCGTCATCTCTTTTCACTGAAAGTCGACCACACATGCTCAACTTTACGTTGGGCAGATCGGGGTAGTACCAATCCTGCACCTTTGCGCTGTCTCTCATGTCGACTGGCTGGGTCTTAATATTTCAGATTTCGATATGCTTGTCTTGGAGCAGAGCTTGAATCTGTCATCTATTAAGCAGAAAGAGTCGATCGATATCAGAAACCTACTCCACAATTAAGCAGTTGAGAAAACAGTCCTCGCATTGACAAACTGCAAGCTTAGCTAACCATGCTCTCTAACAATGATAGTCCCCAATTCGATCAATGACTCAATACTACGTGCAAAATTAACAGGCATCTCATATTGAATCCCAGTGTGAAAAAAGTGCAGAGGATAGATCTGTGTACTGTACATTGTTCACACCGTGGATTCAATATGAACTGCCTGTGATTATAGCTCCACATTGGGCAACAAGATGAAGAGATTACAAAAACTCAAACAAGTAATCGACACAGCTATTACAGACTAATAACACCCAGTGGCAAAACAATTGCAAAGGGAAGAACTTGGATTTGTGTGCTCACATCATTCGATCCCTCTACTCTTCAAAATGTGTTACTGCTTCTGTGATTTATACGTTAACACAAGTTGTTGACGCAAAGCTTCTGCAGGCACCTACCCATGAAGGATTGAAGAGGTGTATGGTAAACCCGCCAAGCTAGGCCTGACGAGATCCAGACAACGCGGACTCGATCCCGGACAGGGCGCCAAGCCATTTTGATACAGGAGTGGCAAATTTTGATGCAAGTTGCCGTGATTACTATTTTCCAGTAGTCGGTAACCTCGCTGTCGTGGCCCACTTTACAGGAGTTACAATGCCACTTGCCTTGAGTTAACAGTAATCTTGCATCTTGATTGGTGCAAAAGCATTTTTAATTTGGATTGTGGATTTCTGATGAGTTCACTTTCCACTCCTCAATAGTCTAGTCTAGTCTTGCAACCCTCTGCGTAGTGGGTTCTTTTACCATTTTGGAGTAGCCCGTTATTTCTTCAATACTCATGTGATACACTCATCTAATACTGGGTGATACTTGGTGATATCAAAACTAGATGATACCTAAGTAAAATTTGACTATTGTAGTGGTCTTAAAAATACAATTGTAATTTGGTTATTTGATTGAAAAAAATGAAAATTTTCTTTATATGTATTAAATAGACAACATCTTTTAGTTGTAGCCAATTGGCAAAAAATTGTGCATTTAAAAATCAATGTCTGTGCAATATAATGTGAATCCTATTTAGAGCAATTTCATTACTTCAAGTATGCTAATTTGGAAGGTAAAAAAATCTTTAGAATCAAACCACGGCACCAATTGTAGTAGCGTCTCCACTTCTTACATAACAATTGCAATGCATCCATGCTTCATCTGTCACCAACACTTCATTTAGCTTATTTTGCATCATCCAAGACGTCATTGAGGACAATCGACCTTCTCACAACTCTCGCAAATGCCATTAGAAGAAATATCAGCCCTCCGGAAGGCTGCTCCAGATTGACAAAACAAGCTTTTGAAAAGCTTGGTCTGTCATTCCAGCTGACTGTTGCGGTGAGTAGTCAAAGTGGCTGACTGCTCGCTGGAGCAATCAGATTTTGTAGAACTTTTTTTTTAATTTTAAAATTAAATTTTTTTTTTTTGAAGATTAAATTTTTTATTATTATTATTAATTTTTTATTCACAATTTTTGGTTCCTATGCCACTATCACAGTAAAAACTGCTATGTGAAAATAGGAAAAAAAACAAATTTTTGAGCAAAAAAAAAGCAAATTTCAAGGTACCTCGGAGGGTTGTGGAGCAGAAATTTTCTCTAATGTCTATACATTGTTGCCTTCTTACTCCATCTCGAGCATATGTAGCTATGGTAGACTTGCAAGTGCTCATTGATTGAGAAATGGAAGACGATTCAGAGGACAAGCATTCCATTGCCATGATTATGGATCAACTTCAAGCAACCATCAATGTAGAGCCTAAGCAGGGAAGAATTGCATCACTTCTGATCAGATGAACGGCCTCTGTAGTTGCGTGACTTGTTCTCATTCCATATTGTCATCATGGGTATTTTCTGCTTATAAGCTAATTGTTTGTTTTAATCTACAATCTTGGTATACCTTAGACATAGGTTAGTTTTGCCACTTTGCTTTTGAAATAATTCAATTCTTGTAGTTCGACAATTCGGCAACTTGATTTGAATTTCTTAGCTTTTGGCATTTTGTTTTTTCTAATTCTTAGTCACTCCTAATTTTGGGTTGATTTTTTCTATTTATGCATGAATGCTTTCCTTTTTCTAAATTTTCTCAAAATTAATTCTTGAATATTCTGAATTAGCAATAATGAATTTTTCAGATTTTCAAAAATAGTTGTACAATTTTTAAAATTTTAGACACGATCAATTGAAAAATTCAAAAAAAAACCCTCTATTTATTTCCAAAATTGACCTACATGTATAGTAAGTTGAATCTCAAGACAATGAATTGATGAAAAGCTAACAATATGAGAGTACCATACGTTTTGGTCATATTTGCCAAGCTAAAGACAAATTGAATTAATTTTAGAGACACATGTAGAGCTTCACTTGCGTAGTTTCTACATTTTTGGAAATTCAACATTTTTCTAAATTTTGAGTAGATTGTATTAAAATCAGCCAAAACTAAAGGCAACATTTATTAGTCCATGTCTCAAAAATTTCCTCAACATTTGACATTTATTGTAGCTTTCTAAATTTCAAAATGTTTTGAACATCTTCATTTCTTTAGTTGTAGATTTACATCAAATCTAACAATAGCGTAGGCGTATTAGTTTCTTGTTGTTATTTATGAAGAATGACAATGTAAGGTGAGTCGCACATTAATTATAAATTGCAATTACTTATAGAGTGTGCAAGATTGCATTGGATTCATAGTGAAACCAATAGCAATAGCAATATAGCCAATAGATGGATAGAGTGAACCTCACATTTATAATAACAAAATGCCAGTGAGAATCATAATTCACCTATAAAAGGGCATAATCCAAGAATTGATTTCATCAATTCTAGAAAATGTTGAAGCTTTATTCTAGGATCTGGGTAGTTGGCAGTTGTAAGTCTTCTGAAGAAATTAGATCTGATGTGTAAAACATCAACCATGTAACATTTAAAAAATAACCAATTCTTATGTTCTATTAAATTCTAAATTTTATATGCACTATTCTTGATAAATTTCCTTGTTCTAATTGGTTCAATGGTAGCCACATTATTACATTACCTTGCTGAGTTTGAAAACAAAGGACAACTTGTCATGTGCAAAAGAAGAAGCTCGGGTGTTTGCAGTCTGGGCAAACTATAAACCTGCAAAGAGATAGAATTCAAGGTTACGATAGAATATTCAATGATTATTTCTTAGAGCCCCTCATATTTGAAGAGGTTTTGTTTATACAACACTTTAAAATGTATAGGGTTTTGTTATTCTAAATCATGGGTCATAATTCATATTTTGTCAATAATTGTAATGCACTTGGTGTTCTAATTTTTATTTTAAAATATACAGCCTTCAAAGGCCGCAGCTACAATAGACATGACATGGCTATAGCAAACCATGGATCTAATTTCCAAGTTAAAGACCATCGAAAAGCTCTCAGATGCCCTGTGCTTGTTGACTTAATTATGGAATTTCAGCCAATGTCATGAACAAGTATTGCCAGATTGGAGAGACCATAGGCATGGAAGCAATGAAAAGGTTTGTTTGTTGCTTTCAAGAGGACTTTTTGAGATTGCCACTCCGTGAAGCAATTGCATATTAACAAAGTGATTGGGAATATAACAAGGGTATTTTGGCTCTTTAAAAGGTGAAGATATTCTCACTTGGTGCAACTATTCTTCTAGTGTAGCTAAGACAATTATTTGGAGACAAATGACTTTCCAAAATCAATTTTGGTACTTTTTCACTTTGAATAAGAGAACCTTTAAGTGCCTTAGCTATTGATCTACTAAAATTTGATCATTTGCATTCTTTAATAGTCTACTACTATACTTAGCAATAGAGGTCAGCATTTCATGCCAAATATTTAAAGTTGGAAAATCAAATCTGACAAATGCTATAAAATAAAACCTTCCTTCAAAATTTGTATTTTCAATATACTGAAGAAAAATTCTCTAAAATTCCAACTTCTTTCATCAAAATTAAAGTTTTATTGACCTTGATAGATAAGTAGAGTACTCATCCAATTGTCGAATCTTTATCCAATTTTTTTTCTTAGATAAAACGCTCCCTCTTGATGCTTGAATGCAAGATTATTGCATATTGGGGGTCACATTTGTTAGATTCCATCCAAAATAATTTCTTTTTGCGTTGAATTTCCTTTTGTTAATCCAATTTAGAATTTTCAGAGTTTTGTTTTAGAAGACTTGGAATATTTTGCTAGACTTTAGGAAAAGGGCCTCAAGCTTTACCGCAATTTGAGTAGGTGGGGAGTCAAAGGCTCACCTGGGAATGGTTGTGTCTTGGCATGTAGGCAAATCGGGATCCGTGACTAGTTAAGGTACGCGGCTCTTAACTCCTAAAGGACCAACATACATTTTTGGCTATATAGAAATTTTGGGTAGGTATGTGTGGATAGGTAATGTAGAATGGTAGTTATTGCCACTTTTGAGGTGATTGTGTGATTAAAGATTTCTATATTTTTGGCTCAAATTTTAAGAAAATGTGTGGACAAGGAATACCTTTCATATGCACTAAATTTCATGACATTTGGAAATAGGAGTCAAAAGTTATAGCCTAATAGGTTATTTTTTTTGGTAACTAGGCAATACGGGCAGATTAAATAAAAACTTTTTTCAAAAACAAAAATTTGAAATTGATTTTCTAGAGTTATACATGGAAAGCTTTGAACCATTCTATTTTTATCAATGCATCAAAAGTTATGAGGATTTTTTGTTTGCGGGCAGTTATGGATTCTCTACTCTAAAATAAACTTTGAAGTCCTTTGTCTTGCTCACATTAGAGAAAAAATCAAACCCTCCAAAGGGTTGCTCCACAGCCTTTTGAAGGATTCTAAAATTTGTTTAATAGGGCTGAAAATTGTTTTTTCTCCCTATTTGTGTATAGCTGATTCTACAATGATAGTGGCGCAGGAAGTCAATTTTGCAAGTAAAAAATTAACAATATATATATTTTTTAAATCTTAAAAATATTGTAAAAAATTTTGAAAAAAAAATACAAAAAGTGACTGTTTCGGCAAGCAGTGAGCCAAGCTGACTGCTCAATTGGGGCCATTTCAAAATTGACAGGCCAAACCTGAAATAACTGGAATGTCAATCTGGAGTAGGCCTCTAGAGGGCTGCTTTTTTCTTTAATGGTTTATAATATTTAAAAATTAAAATAAAATCATGAGATGTAGATTGTTTATTATAGTATTGAAACCATTGGGATTTGCATTTTTCAATTCCATAATTAAATTCTTAACAATTTTGAATTATTCTCTAGTATTGTCTAGTACTCTTTTTTTCCTCTATATTGTACAATTCTAAATGATCTAAAAATTTTCAAGCATGTAGCCAACTTGTCTGGGAAAAAGAATCCAAAGAAGCACCACCATTTTGGATACTTTTTCATAGAAAAGTGACCTTGTGAAGTGCAGCTGCCTTGTTTTTTGCAAGGCCCAAAAAAAAAGATTTCAGAGAATTCGAAGGCTTATATCTTGCAATCCATGCGGTAGAAATTTTTGAGATTTTTACCACATACTCTCAAGTTAGCATACTTCAAGATCTTACAATTACATTTGTCAAAAAAAGTTTAATTTAATCTAAATACCATAAGTAAGTAACACTAAATCTAATTTCTAATACTAAATATGCTCTATGGTAAATCTGAAATCTGAAAAGGTTTACATTTAGTGTTAGAACACGTTAAAAAAATGAACTTGCAAAGGAAAAGATTGAAGACAAGTAAAATGGCTGGTAGGGGGATAAAACACTAAATGTCATACTACACTAAATATCATTTTTAGTGTACATTTGAACTTCAAAAAATTGTAATTATTCCACAAAGGTCCAAAAAATATGAATTGACTTGGATTAGATGCCAGTTCCATTATTCTTCCCACAAAAAATTTACCGATAAATGTTTCAAAGATTTTTGCTTCCCCTAAATGCAATCAGCTCTTAAAAGGTCGCTTTAAGAGCCTCGTACCTTAAGCCTACTTCAGTGCTTACTAAGTTGAGCTTATTTTAGTGCTACCTGTTTTTGTCAGTGCTGAGTTGTACAATCGGGTACTGTAATCTTACAACCAGTCAATTTGAACCATTCAAAGATTTTTGCATAGCATAGAAAAAAAATTGAATTTTTCACCTTGCATAATTATCACTTAGTCCTCACACAATCCCAATCATGCATACCAAATTTCAATTTCAAAAAAGCAAAATTCCATTTTTGGTGAATTTTTGAAGCCAATTTTTATGTTCTTACATAATATTTTATTGAAAACAATTGGTGATGAATTTTGTAATTTGATTGCATAGATATGTGGGGAACATCCATACGCAAATCTTTCAAATTAAAAAACACCCCATTAAGAAACTAAAATGTAATCTAAGATTTCAATACTGGAGTGACAATATCCAAGTTTTGTAAAATAGATGTTTCTTATTATAATTAGATTTTAATATTTGACCCTTCTACTATATCTAATTTTGTACATTTTTTCATGATGGTACAATTACTTTGCCAAAATCTAATTAAAATGTAGAAACATCTACTTCACAAAATTTAGACATTATCACTACAATATTGAAATCTTCTTAGATTACATTTTAGTTACTTAATGAGGTGTTTTTTAATTTTAAAGATTTGCGTATGGATGTTCCCCACATATATATGCAATCAAATTAGAAAATTCATCACCAATTGTTTTCAATAAAATATTATGCAAAACCATAAAAATTGGCTCAAAAATTCAGTAAAAATGGAATTTTGCTTTTTTGAAATTGAAATTGAAATTGTGTACGCTTGATTGGGATTGCGTGAAGATTGAGTATTAATTATGCTTACCAAAATATACCAATTATATTGCACATTGTAAAAAAAAATGTAGATGGCTCAAATTGGTCGGTTATAAGATTACAGTACCTGACTGTACCTCAGGGTTGTAACAAGTGTAGGAGTGAGAGGCTCAGAGATGGGGTGAATCCCCTTGCTTGTCTCTGAAGGAAAACACACATTTTTTTTTTTCACTTTGCATTATAAAATTTACAATTTAAATTCATAGTTGCAATTAGAGGTTCCAATTTAGCTAGGAAGAGTATACAAGGTAAATTAACCAAGCACCAAATACGAATGGGGGCATTTTTTTATATACAACCTTTGGGGAGGGCACTTGGTTCTACTACTACAAACCACGTGCAAACAAGTGGTTTCTAATAAACTATAATTTCAACCTAAAATTTTGAGCATTGTTTGGTAATGACTATAGGTTTCTATTGCCAAAATTTCCAACTCAAATGAAATATAGAATGATTTCTAGAAGAGGTTGAAAATGAACCTGAAATGGCATATTTTTCAACTCAAATATTTATAGAAAACACATTTAGATGACTGTTGCATCAATATTCAACTCAAAATGAGCTTTCAATAGAGAGTTATTTTTAGGAATTTTTTGTTCATTTTAGACAATTTTTTAGGATATAATATAGAGGTGTGAAAGTTATTTTTCAGTTCCGCAATGTATCTATTTACTTCAAAAATTTGTAACTAATTATCATTAGCAAATAAAAATATCAATAATTCAAAACATGAACTTTCAAATTAAGAAAAAAAAAAAAAAAAAAAAAAAAAAAAAAAAAAAAATACATATATATATATATATATATATATATATATATATATATATATATATATATTTTTTTTTTTTTTTTTTTTTTTTTTTTTTCATTTATTTAAATTTTAGGATATAATATAGGAGGTACAAAGTTTTAATCGCACATAGTTTGGATTAGTTACACTAAGTGCACCCCCTGTGATACAACCCGGGAATGACTTTCGGAGGACAAGCTAAGAGGTGAGTTCTTTTTTGCCAGAAATAGAACTAAGCTTAGTAAGTTGATGTATAGCTTGGACCTTTTACATTTATAAAACAATCACCATGGTATATATATTATTTTCATTTTTCATTTTTCATTTTTTTTTTGTGGGACTCATATTATTTCCATTGACATTTTTCCATATTTCAAATACGCCACTTTATAATTTCTGAAAATTTCATTACATGCCATGTAAAATTATTTTTTGAATTATTTTTTAACAAATCTGCCCTGAACATAGGGTAGTTGTCTAGAAATGCCTTGATAACTTTTGAAAAAGTGGACAGTCTTCTCCAGGGGACTTAAACAAATCTCCATTATATAGCAAGATTGAATACTTGAATTTTGATCCATTAGCACATAACTATATCTTGAACAATGTTTTATTTCAGTTATGAATGCCGTGGACTTCCAATTTATGATGCAGATTTGAGAGGAAGCCAAAAAGTTAGGCCAATGTTCATTTATCAATTGTGAATGAGAGGTGTTCCATGTCAGATATCATTTGTCATTGAGCTGCTTGAGTCGATCAACAAATTCTAGAAGTGCAAAGTTCATCCCCAATAAAAAATTGAATAAAAGGCTGCACAAGGCGAAGGGTGCATTGAAACTTGACAGTAACTAAACTTTCAGCTCTGTCCAGAATCAACAATAGTTTTGTTATATAGAGTGCCAAAATTGTGACACTTAATTAAGTTCTAGAAACTAGAAGTCATATAGCTTTAGGTTTTTGAGGTGCTATGTCGTGAATTCTCAACAATGTAATGAAATTGATGTTCATCCAAAGTGGAAATAATATGCAATACAAGTGTGTCAAAACTTCTTGTTTAGAGAATCGCCAAACTGGACTTACACTTCGATTTCTCTCCAAGAAGAATGGACTAACACGAAGCTACATTAGAAATGCAGATAAGTTTCGAAGTTTACATGGAAACCATAAAGAACCTTCTCATTCATTTGGTTTGATGAGACTGAAAGAGAAAGCAAAATATGAGCTTTGTTCCTAGGCCTACAGGCCTCATTGCTTTGAGTCTAATTTTTCCACAAAAAATGAAAATTTTAATAATTTCAAAAATTTTAAAAGGAAAAACTCTGTATCTATTGACTGAGCAAGTGTTCAGTTGGAGGTCTGGAACATTTTGCAATTGCAGGCATTGGAGGTGATGATTGCAATTGCAGTAATTTAAAGTTTGAAGCTTCATGTGCTTCATTTTACGTTTTTAATCTAAAGCAATAAACTTGCTTTCTTTAGAACATAGCATTTTTGGGCAACTCACTAAGAGTGGATTTTTTATTCTTTTTCTTTGAAATTTTTACACAACATTTGTCCAAGGAGTAGCTTTGAGGCCCAACAATTCATAACTTTTGACCACATGGATAAAAAGTTATTGTATGATATGTGATTTTTACAATGCTCGGTGGGCAGTTCAAAAAACTCTTTAAAAATCATTTTTTTTTAAAATAAAAATTTGAAATTGGTCATCTAGATTATGTATACATGGAAAGCTTTTAATTATTCCATTTTGATTAATGAGATGAAAATTATGAAGAATTTTAGTTTGTGGGTAGTTTTGGAATCTCTACTTAAAATAAACTTTGAAGTCTTTTATTTAATTCAATTTGCAATATTTAAAAAAAAATTTAAAACATTAGGTGTAGATTGTTTATGACAACATTACTACCATTGGATTGGCATTTTCCAATTTCATGATTAAATTCTTAACAATTTAGTGTTTTGAATCGTTCTCTAATTCTTTCTATTTACTATTTTTTCCTATATGTTGTACAATTCCAAATGACCTGAAATTTTCAAGCATGTAGCCAACTTGCTTTGAAGAATGTATCCAAAGAGCAACCACCATTTGGGACATTTTTGCATGCAAATGAGCCCTTGAGAAGTGCAGCTTTCCAAATTTTTGCAAGGCCAAAAAAAATGATTTTTTTTCAATTCAAACACTAATATCTTGCAATCTACACGGTAGAAAATTCTGAACTTTTTTGCACATTTTTTCAAATTAGTGCACTACAAGATTATTTTTTTTTTCTAAGATTTGGTACTTGTATTAAAAATGGCAGTTTTGGAGCGTGAAAACATAGTCAAAAACCTTTAGGGTTAACCCTAGAAGGATGGGTCTACGACCACAAATGTCAAGCCTTATAGTCCTTCACTCTGTTTGCTGCCATTTCGGAACTGTATATGAATTAAAAACTTTATTTTTAATTTACAGAGATAAATCATATGTTTTCTATGAGTCATAAAGATTTCAAATTCCTATGTGAAAACTTAAAAATACTGTGAATTTTTTAAGAAAAGAATAAAGAAAATTTATATCAAATACAAAACATGCTCAAAAAATATGAAATTTTCACCATAGGTACACATTATATAGTACATATTATACCATCATAGTATAAGCTAAATTTACTATTTCATGCTAAAATTAAAAAACCAACAAACCATGGTCATAGATCCAAAGTTCAAAATGCAATAAAATATTGAATTGTAAAAATTGTAAAAATTGCATTATAAATTGCACTTGATAGACTTCATTTCATTAGTTGGGCTCAATTCAAAAAATATCGTTTTTAGAGCTAAAATTCACACCAAGTGCAAAGAGCAAGAAGTGGCTAAAATACGATACAAGAGGGATTCGTTGATTATGTGTCTTCTTCTTTTGAAAGTATTATTTTGTCAATAATACTATAATGAGAGAATTTTAATTAGTATTCATTTAATGAATAATAATGAATCCAAGCAACTCTCCCCGAGAAAAAATTAGATGAAAAAATGTTCTTTTCCATTCTACACCCCTACACAAAGTCATTCAAAGGACACAAAATGTCCTTAGCAACATTTCACGGGTAACAAGGGTCATTTCAAGTGACAAAGCTATGGTAAAGATTTCAATACCCAAGAGACTCACTCCTCTTGTTGCTTAAAAAAATTGTGGATCAAAAGAAATGGAGGTGGCTAAGAGAGATGGAAAAAGGATGTCAAAATCTTACTTAGGAGATGCTCAAAATTTGAGTTCTTTAGGTAGATAATTTTGTAAAAATACAGATTTTCAAGTATTGTCCCTTGACTCCTCAAAAGTATATAGCTAGAATTTGGTATTGGTTTGATTAAATTTGGTCTTGAATATCTCTAGGGAGCCAAATGTCCCCTATACAAATGAAATTCTAATAAATAGAACTCCCTAAAGTAACAAACATCCTCTAAAGTAATATTAATTGTCTTAGACCGGGTTACATACAAAGTGATCAAACACCAAATTAGACATTTTTGCACTTGGCCAAGTGCACTCATTATAAGCACAATTGCAGTTTTAAAATGAGCTTTTTGAAAACTGTAGTACTTCTAAATTTTTCAAAAACGCATACTCTCCATTCCATCGTGTTGTATTTTTTTTGCACATGTCACTTATTTCATGGGGATTCTCATTCTTCCTTATCTCAACAAAATTTATTTTAGTATTGATTTTTTCATCAAATGAAGTCTTATTTCTTTTATGTTTTCATTTTCAAACTTGAAATAGTACCAAAATATAATCATTGCACAATTTTTTTGCCAATTTCACTTATACACCAACAAAAAGAGCACTCACTTACACAAGCATTCATCAAAATAATGTAAAATAGGAAAAAACTTTATTACATCTCTATTTTTTATCAATTAACATGCAACACACAAAATATGCATTCTAGCACACACACACACACCACATATAGTGTCAACACAACCACACTTTTTTCTCTATGCACACCTGCGTCTTTGCTCTTTTATGGCACTTCTTCCTCTGGTGACCCCACTACTCGTACAGATGACTATGTTTGTTCTTTTGTTTCTGTTTCAAATATTGTGTCTGTGTCTTCATCCAAGCTTGGAACAATAATTGGAGACCGCGATGGTGGAGAGGCATAATCTACTTCCTTATCTATAGTGGTGTTTACTATAGCTGTCGACATTCCCTCTGACACTGCCGGAGATAGGGTATTTGGTTCTAAAATCAATGTGATTGGTATATACATATGCCGTCCATCTTCATCGATCTGTTCATATTGTATGCGATTCCTATCATAGATTTGACCGTCTTTGCCCTTCGTAAAACTCTCAAACCCCAACATGGTAAATATTAACAACAATAACATGGACTCCCTGACTCTAATGCACTTTTGATTTCTCCACCCACTACATCTGTGTCAATCTGCATTCTTGGTAAAATTGTTGAAATCAATGAGGGTGCAGAGGCTGAATCCAAAGTCCTATCCTCCACGGTATTTGCAATCAGTGTTGCCATTTTCTCTTATATTGCTGGAGATAAGGAAGTTGATTGTAAGATTTTGTAAGATTTCCTATGATCCGAAAGTACTTGTATCGTCCTTCTATTCCAGTCTGTTGATATTTTATGAGCTTCTTATCATAGAAAAATTTGTCTTCATCCTCCGTCAAATTCTCAGACTCTAGCGTACTGAACGCGGACATGGATTTCATTGATATCATTGAGTCATTCCATCCTCAATTACTCCAATGTTGACTTCAAAACTTTCTTATTTTATATTTTCCACATCATGTATGACTTTCGAAGGAAGAAAATTGGGATCTGTCTCCATTTCCTCCAACTTCCCTTGTACTCTACAATAATTATCTATAGAGTGAATATCAAAAGAACCTAAACTTTGACCACCACTAGCTAACTTGTCTGAGTCTCAATGTGCAGGGCCACTGTCATCATTGCTTGAAAGAGATGCTCCCGAGTCAATTGCTGTCTCCTTTCCCTTCTCCTTTTGCTTCTTGCGTTGTGTCACTTGAAATTTCCCCTCCTGCTCCAAAGACTCACTCAATGATTGTATGACCCTTTCAAGTTTGCTACGTGATACGCCCACATCCGTTTGAGAAGGAACATCATTGGGCAAATTATCTTCTACATTGAAATCCTTCAAAATTCAACGTTTAGCAGACCTATCCATACTGTTCACCATCACCATCTTGTCCCCATACATTGTCCGTAATGTGTTGTATACATATTGGATCTTGGCTAATGCACCTTCCATGATAATGATGTTACTACCTACAAAACCAGTTTCTAAAAACGTAGGCATTGCCATTGTTATATCCAATGTTATCAATCCCTAATTCAGTGGAAATTACATATCCATCATCTTCTTCAACTCCGTCGGTGTCCTCTCCCATTTGTCCTCAGCTCATGGCAATATTTTTGGGCTCCAAGAATCTTCAAACTTCACTTGCAAATTTGGGTAGATTCTTAAAAAGTTATCAACAATTGAGCACTCACTCGGGCACTACATAATGATTGCTACATCTTCCAATGGTTGTACCTTGATTTCTCTTTGCTCACCATGACGGAGATCATGCATACAGTGACAAACAAAACTGAGTACTCTTATGAAATGTTTTCATTCAAACAACCATACCATAAGCATCAATGGACAAAGTCCAAAAGTGTATATATGAAAGTTGAAGTATGCGACATACTAAATGTTACCATAGAAGTTTGAAGAAAATATTAGTTGTGGTTTGAAAGAAAATCCATTTCAAAGTTAACCATGTCTAATACTCAATTTTGTTCAACATGATTTGAAATTATTTTATTTTTGTCAATTTTTTCTTAGAACTCTAAAAAAACTTTTTGTGCCTTGGCATGTTGGTATACATCATTTCAGATTGTTGTATGCAAAAATTAAAGGAAATTGACATTCATAGAATTCAAAATATCAACAGTTTGATGAACATGCAAATGATGTTGATTCTTGCAATGTTTGAATTTTTTTTTGGAATTGAGAGCATGGATGGCATTGGCCATTGTTGAGAGTGTATAGGTTGCAATATGGGTCATTGTTAATTCTTAATGCCCTTGCATTTGAAAATATTTGTTGAACTGGACATTGCATTCAATTTATATTTCATAGTTAGATAATGCGTATTTAAATTCAATTTCTTTGTTCAAAGACTAGAGTTCATGATGCACACAACAGATCCAACAAATCCCCCAAAAATTAAATTATTAAGATCAATATCGTCAAAAAATTGAAAATTGCCAAAAATTACACTGACATTCATCAATTTGGCAATTTTTTGATGATATTGATCTTAATAATTTAATTTTTGGGGGATTTGTTGGATCTGTTGTGTGCATCATGAACTCTAGTCTTTGAACAAAGAAATTGAATTTAAAAACGCATTATCTAGCTATGAAATATAAATTGAATGCAATGTCCAGTTCAACAAATATTTCAAATGCAAAGGCATTAAGAAGTAACAATGACCCATATTGCAACCTATACACTCTCAACAATGGCCAATCCCATCCATGCTCTCAATTCCCCCAAAAAATTCAAACATTGCGAATATCAACATCATTTGCATGTTCATCAAACTGTTGATATTTTGAATTCTATAAATGTCAATTTCCTTTAATTTTTGCATACAACAATCTGAAATGATGTATACCAACATGCCAAGGCACAAAAAGTTTTTTTAGAGTTCTAAGAAAAAATTGACAAAAATAAAGTAATTTCAAATCATATTGAACAAAATTGAGTATTAGACATGGCTAACTTTGAAATGGATTTTCTTTCAAACCACAACTAATATTTTCTTCAAACTTCTATGGTAACATTTAGTATGTCGCATACTTCAACTTTCATATATACACCTTTGGACTTTGTCCATTGATGCTTATAGTATGGTTGTTTGAATGAAAACGTTCTGTAAGAGTACTCAGTTTTGTTTGTCACCGTATTTATAAAAACAGTTTGAGGTCAAAACTTCCATGTACCGCGCAAGCATATGCAACCCTTTGGCAAGGTCATCCTTGTTTTCATAGAATCCTCAAAGTATATGCTAGGCAGAAACAAAAAAATAGTGTTCCATTGTACAATTGAAGACATCCACCTTTGCAATTGCTGAAATACTTTGCTGTAATTTTCATCAGACCACTCCTTGTCTTCTCCTTTTGAACCTCCACGCCTACAATCAAAAATCCACAAATACGGCTTTCCCAACTCAACATACTCTTCTTTGAAGAAACCCTCTCTACATCTGACGTGCAAAGAATTTTGGTTGCTTTGATGCTGTACTATGGAAAGTGCCACTTGCCAATCCCATTGAGCATTTGCCATGTCTTCAACATCTCAACTATATCCTGCATACAGGGGCGTCACATCGGGCGTTCTAAGGTCGCGGGCGTCCCCAGATGGACAGATGGTCAGGACGGGTTTTAGAATTTCATCACACCTTAGTACTCTTGGCCATAACTTTTGTCACACCTTAGTACTATTTTGTCACACCTTAGTACTATATGCAACAAATACTATTAAGGTGTGTCCAAGGCACCTTAATATTAATTTTTTTTTAACTTTACATAGGAAGCAACAAATGGAAGCAAATGGTTTATACTTGGTTGCGGCCTTTGAGCAATAATAATATATGTGCATGCATGTATGTATGTATGTATGTTTGTTTATTTAGTTTTGTTTGCTAGCATACTACTCCGTATATAACTGGCCAAAAGAAGAGATAGTCTCCTTCTTTTAGATGCGCCGCTCTTCCATCTACCATCTCTTGCCCGTTGTGTAAGCTGCAATATGGATAGTAATTCCAAGTGGTTGAAGGGTGCCGATGGCTTCCAAGGAGCCATCATCCTCGAAGGTTTGGTGGGCGGAGTCGTAACCGGTGGTTGCGTGCTTCTTGAAGCTTTCTTTGTCGCTTACCAAATACAAGGTTCTACGGAGAGAGTACGCAGTGCAGAAGATTTGATTCAAGTAGCCTTGCGGAAGACTAGTGTCGCAACCTAGAGTTTTTGAGAAACTTTCTAAAGCGTGATTCATGACGGTGATGGCAGCTTTAGAGTTTTGTTTTGGATATATTAAATAGTAGCATGGTGAATGCGTACTTTGAGCTTTACGCTATATGAATGCTAAAGAGCTGTAATGAATTTCTAAAAGTATTTAATAAATGTGGACCACTATTTGGATGTCCTATTTGTCTTGTCACCTGTTTGTTTGGGATCATCACTCTCCACCACGTTGGTCGCACTCCGCATCCATGAATTGCAACAATAGGAAGTCTGTACTTGTACTCAACACTGGAAGTTCCTTGCTCAGATAAATCTTTCAATGCTGCTTTCTGAAGTTTCTTTTTGAAATTTATTGCAATCGATTTGGTGCAAATTCAAGAGAGTTTGCTAATGTATCACGTACTCGGGGAACCTTCTCTGTTTTCTTGCCACAAGCTGGCAAATTCTTTCTCGGAAATGTGAATTTTATTGAAGTAATTTTGTACGTGCAAATTTTATTGGCGGAATTTAGTGACCTTCCTTCACTTAAGTCAACCATATATTGACTACATTGGACGGGCGAAATCTCAACCGGACGGGCGGACAGGTGGACGGCTTGTCCCATATGACAACCCTGCCTGCGTAAGTGCATAATCCAAGCAACCTGCTTGGATATCTTCCAAGTGTTGCCTTATAAAGACTGGAATTAGATGCTCAAAACTATTCAGTGCTGGGACGGTCTTCACAATAGGTGCACTCTACAATGTTTTTGAATCACTCTCTAATGTTTCACCCATCACCATAAACTGTCTTCCATGTACATCTATATGTCTTTTTGCATCTATAGAAAAAAATTCATCCATGGATGATGGGCTTTCATCGTCCACTTGCACCATCAAAAAACAAATTTGGTTTCTAATCGCATCCTTCCGTGCAAGCAATCCACTACATATGCCACCGTATCCTTTGGAGGATTCGGAGAGGTAGCACTGTTGAAGTAGTATTTATGCGGTTCTTGCTACCCACCTACTACATCCTTGGCAACCATTTGCTTTGCCAATTGTAGATAACTCTGCTTGGACACTCAAAGCAATCACTTTACAATCAGAATTCAGGACTTAAAAGAAGGAGGATCTACAGCGGTACCTCAAGGTTTGGGGGATCATGAAGGGAAACTTATGGCTTTCTCAATAGCTTGTTTGATAGTTTCAGTGACATCCATTGTTTCATCCAAGTTTTCCGCCTTCGCCCTCTTCTTCCACTTGTCTTCCGCTTTTTTGTTAAAGAACAATTTACCTTCTTCATAATCTTGACACATCTGCAAGATTGCATTACAAGACTCCTCATCTTCATTCCACACATGTCGGGTGTAGTCAATCATTTTCTTGGCCAATTCTCAAAGAGCCATTTGTTTCGGTAGGTCCTTACTCCAATGCAACGCGCTTGCTGCCATTGTCAACACCTTTGCTCTGTTTGAGTCATCATGCCAAGCAACAACACTAATACTTCCACATGCTTTTTAGATGTCGCAAAGCTTTATGATATTTTCATAACACCTTGTGATGAAGGTCCAATCAAACTCCCTTGCATTAATTTTGACCGACGCTTCAATGTAGAACAAAGGATTGTTATACACCAAGAAAATTGCTTTCCGTTTTGCAAAGCGATTATTGTACTTTGCATTTGACATCTTTTACTCGCAATTATCTTGTGCAGCTTGTTTACAAGCGGCAACAATATGTTGCCCATCCACAAGCTCCCAAACAATATTATTTTTAAGCCGTGGGATCCTTGCTATACTGGAATCTCCTACTGCAATTCCTAAACGGTGATGTAAAAATGCGAGCTCTAGTTCACGTGCAGCACCTACATTACTGAAAGGTATCTCCACCATCTGCATCTATCTATTTTCATTGGTGTCCTCACAAATATATGCTAGAGGACAAAGAATAATGGCACTAATTGAATCCGCTTCTGACCTTTGAGGCAATCATAAATCTCATTCATTTGCGCTTGCAACAAAATCCGATGGTTTGATTCCGCATTTGTAACATCCCGTATACTGTCAATTCTAGTTTCAAACACCAAATCTTGGCCCCAAATGTAGCCTGCCTTGTACTTAGTCTCATTTTGAAAAACCATAGGTGGTTTAGTTATAGTTCTAGCCAATGCACTTGTCCATCTCCGCTCTAGTTCCTCCTTAGAGGACCTGAAATTGTCATCTGGATCTTCTTCATCATTGCTTTGTGCTAGAGGTCCTTGCATGGATACTCTTTGTTGAAGCCTTTTGTGCTGTAGTACTTATGCGGACATTTCCCTACCCATATGCTTTTGAGTATGTTCTTGTACCGCAATCCAATTCATAGTCAAGGGCGCAACAAAAATCCAATAAACTTCATTTTTGTCCTCAGGTTCCTTTGGAGGAGGTCATTCTTGGGATGACTCTTTGCCAATTCCTCATATTTTTGATGCTCCATGTAGTTCTTACGTACTTGCAAAACTTGTAGAGGGATTAACTCCTTGAATTTTTTAACCAAGGCCTCCCTTGCAACCTTTGACTTTTTAGGCATGCTCTTCTAGAAATCATCCAGCAATCTCAACCCATGCATTCTTGGAACAGTTACAAAGAACTCCTGAGGAATTAGTGCAAGCATAAGCTGTTTCTTCAGCTTGTACTTCGTGAGGTCTTTACCAATGGTACTGACAGTTATGTTGACCCCTGAATTAGTAGTGCCTACAATGGCCATAACAATTCCATTTGAGGATCCCTACGGTGACCACTGACGATCCTCCTCAATTACAAATTCCATAGTCCACAAATTAGGGTCCTTCTTGTCATCGAGCATGATCCACCATCCGTGCTTCAACCACTTTGAGTGCACTTTTAGTGCCATATTACATTGCACAAGAACACGTAATTATAGTTTATGATTTGGAAATGTGCTTGCTTTTTGTAAGAATTAGAACAAGGTTCTTTGAGATTGTATTCATATGAAATGTGATGACAATTACGTCATACATAACTAAAACAATGTAACAGAAAAACCAAAGGTCTCCAATGAACGGAATGCCAACTTCCTAAGTTTGTTCCAATACAATGCTTTTGATATAAAAGATGTCAAATTATATGATTCTACTAACACAAATAGGAATTTCCATATGACAACTTCTAAACTGAAGAAAATATGTTCTTATATAAAATTAATATATGCAATAACAAAAAGCCTTTGATATTTTTAAATGAAATCAAAACTAAATGTACTTAACTACAAGTACTATTATAAGTAGTATTTCAAATTGAATATAAAAATAATAAAAATAAAAATAATTCAAATCAAAAGTAAAAGATATTTTGTAAAAGATATTTTGTACAAATACAAAATGAAGAAAAACATACAACAAAATAACAAGAAAAATTACATTTCATAGTTCCTACGTGCACTTTCTAGGATTTGTGAATAAGCCCTAATTGTCATTCCTCATAATGTCTCCTCCCTTGTTCAATTTCATAAATACATGTAATGTCACTTTTACACACACTCTTCATTAGTTGAAGTATCTCTAATATCTTACTCAATAACACCCCTACATACGCTTCTCTAATATGTACTATTTGTATTTAAGAAAATCTAATGCGACTTCCATAATTGACATTTTGAACAACTTTAATATTTTTTTATTTTTTTATTTTTTTATTTTTTATTTTACATTATTCAAGAAATGAAAAAAAAGAATAACTGAAAATACTTCCTACAATCCTTTGGAATGTGATTCAACCAAAAATTATGCATATTCATTATAGCAAAAACAATTTGTTCACCATTTGTTCTTGATCTCTTTCAATAATAAAAGAGTCTTTAGATTCTTAGATTGTTTAGTGTAATTGGATACATGAAATGAATATTATTTAGGGACAATAATAGCATTAAAAAAATAATTTGACAAGTTTTTTTAACTAGCACTGATTATAAACATGTAGCATAGCCCCAAATAACCAAATTTTTGGACTTTTTAATAAAAAATTAAATTTTCAATATAAAATTATTCACTCAAATGGGTTTTAATTTTAACTCGATGGAACTTCTTGTACAAATTCTTTTTTATTATGCATAGGTGTTTCAATTCTTCATATATATAATGTGAAGTATTTTCATTATTAAGTCTGCAATTCAACAATTTCTACATCTCATTTGATTTAATTTGGTATTCTCCTATTTTTTCGGTCTTTTTTATTTGATATAATTTTCATAAAAAACGTCCTTTAAGTCATTTTAATGCCAATGCCCCTAAGTATAATACAAGAGTTGCAAACCCGGGAAAAGAAACGGTTCCCTGAGTATCTAAACAATCCCTTGCTCCGTACTATTGCATCCAAAGCCTTAATTTTAGAACCATACTGAACTCAAACCTCCTGAAATACACCCCCATCCTTGGATTGTACATTCAGTACCACCCAATCATTTAAACCCTAATTTAATCCTCGTCATCTAACTTGCAGTATATATCCAATACCAAGCTCATGAGTTTCTTGTTCTAACCAATGATAGCTTGACACAATGCTTAATGGCATCACCGAGCAATTGCAGCATGAAGCTGCAAAGTTTGAAGCAAGCTTAACCCTGGAAGGAAGTGAGCTTATTACCTTATAACCAACGTAGGCAATCAATAACTATTAGTGAGACTTCAAGATGAATAGGTGCATTCTTGGTTTTTGCAAGTTCTTTGAAAATCATTCATCAAAATATTTTATTCCTCATGGATCTAAATCCTTACTAGATTAAATGTAATTTATGATAAATTTTTACATAATAGAAGTTCTATGACTATGTTTTCATCGAAAACTGCCATTTTTAATACAAATACCAAATTTTTACAAAATCCTGAACTCTAAATCCTAAACCCTAAAAAACCATAGGATCTTTTAGTACGCTAACTTGAGAACATATAGAAAAAATTTCAAACATTTCCACCGTGTTAATAGAAAGAGATGAGTGTTTGAAATTACAAAATTGCTATTTTAATTCCTGCAAAAAACAAGGCAGTTGCACTTCACAACCTCACTTTTCTGTGAAAAAATGTCCAAAATGGTGGTGCTTCTTTGAATTCTTTTTCCTAGACAAGTTTGCACATGCCTGAAAAATTTCACATCATTTGAAATTGTACAAGCATATAGGAAAAAAATAGTCAATAGAAAAAATGATTCAAAATACTAAATTGTTAAGAACTTAATTCAAAATGCCAATTCCAATGGTTGAAATGTTGTAATAAACAATCTGTATCCTGTGATTTTATTTTTTTCAAAAGATATTTATAATTGAGTAAGATAAAGGACTTCAAAGTTTATTTTAGAGTAGAAAATCTATAATTGCCCACAACCAAAAAATGCTCCTAACTTTAGACTCATTGATAAAAATGGAATGATTAAAAGCTTTCCACATATATATAATTCTAGAAAACCAATTTAAAAATTTTGTTGATGAAAAAAGTGAAATACTTTTACTCTGATCTACCCGGGTTGGCCAAGTTGAGAAACAAATTACATAACATGCAATAACTTTTTGATCATGTAGTCAAAAGTTATTTGAATTGTTGGACCTTCAAATTATTCCTCCTCCACATCTTCTATTAAAATTTGGGCCAAAAATACAAAAATCTCTAATCACGCGTACCAATCCAAAATTTCTCTATAGCCTAAAAATTCATGTTGGTCCTTTAGGGATTAAGAACTAATTACATGAATCCTTTCAACTGAAGCTAAACACTTTGTAGTCTTTACTAGGTAACTTCAATCATATCAAAAGCTTTGCTATAAAACCAATATACCAATAATGATATTTAAAACTACCTACGCTAATTGATCTAACATGCTATAAGCTTTTACACTCCATGTTTTTACTGACCATGTTTATAGATATCATCCTCTTTGATTAGTATTGATATCCAAACTCTTAGTAAAATATTCATCATAAGTAATAAATTATTGCATTTTAAAATCATTTAGTGTAGGTAATTCTAAATATCATTATTAGTGTTCTTATTATATTGAACAACTTGAGTTGCACAAGTAATGAAAGAATGCTATTGTTTTCATGACCCAATCATCTTGGTTGATTTATAGTGAACGACATAGAGTTGGGTTTGATATAGTGAACCTAAAGTCAAAATAGAAAGAGACTAGCACCCAAATGGCACCCTTACACCAATTCAAAACCTAGACTCATTGAGACCCTCGTCACACTACAAGTGATTGGTTATGAAGAGCAAGGTTGTAGCAAAAGAGAGCATCAAATTCTTAAAAATAAAAAAATGTGAAGACTTACACTTGAAATATTCAATTAAAGGAAAGATTCAAGTAGACAACACTATTGTCCATTGTGGCAGTAAAAGTACATGACTTTTGAATTTTCCAAAATTGCATCAAGTCCACCTATTGATGTAGACATGAAGCAAATTATAGGGCCCTTGAATCAAATGGCTTATAGTCCATTAGTTTAAAAGAACTCACTTGGTGAGTTGGTTGGTTTTTGAAAATATACTACAATAATACAAAGGATACTCTAAGGGAAGACACTAGACGTTTATTAGAAACAACATGAGTACAAACATAGGAATTCCTGTATTGAATTCAACTCGGGGGTGCACTTAGTGTATCTAATCCAAACAACGTGCAAACAAAACTTTGTACCCCCTATATTATATCCTAAAATTTAAGTAAATGAAAACAAAAAAAATACGAATATATTCTCCTAATTTGAAAGTTTATGTTTTGAATTATTGATATTTTTATTTGCTAATGATAATTAGTTACAAATTTTTGAAGTAAATAGATACACTGCAGAACTGAAAAATAACTTTCACACCCCTATATTATATCCTCAAAGATTGTCTAAAAAATGAACAAAAAAATCCTAAAAATAATTCTCTATTGAAAGCTCATTTTGAGTTGAATATTGATGCAATAGTCATCTAAATGTGTTCTCTATAAATATTTGAGTTGAAAAATATGCCATTTTAGGTTCATTTTCAACCTCTTCTAGAAATCATTCCATATTTCATTTGAGTTGGAAATTTTGGCAATAGAAACCTATAGTCATTACCAAACAATGCTCAAAATTTTAGGTTGAAATTATAGTTTATTAGAAACCACTTGTTTGCACGTGGTTTGTAGTAGTAGAACCAAGTGCCCTCCCCGAGGAATTCAAATAACAATTCCAACCTAATTAATTCTAAAATACAATTTATAAAATATGAGGGTCTAAGGTATATTATATTTAAAATAGGATGTTGACTAAAGGAGTATGCTAGGAAATAATTATATCTAATATAGGGTTTAAGAGACTTAGTGTTTTGTTCTACTCTCTTTATTTTGTAAAAGTATGGGACTGTAGCCGTGACAAATAAAAAAGTAAAAATGTTTTGGATTAGACTTTCAACTTGCATATCTTAGCTTGTAGTCCATCTATTGAAATAACATTACCATTTCTTGATAGAGATTTATCTTTGAATATTCAAGAACATATTTTTTATGTATGAAAAACAAATATTTATAGAGATATTTCAGTTTTTGTAAGTTGCCTCCATTTCCACCTTTTTTTCCATTTGGTCATAAATAACTTTAATTCACTAATACAATCAAAAGACAAGCTTATATTAAGTTCTCTAACACATTACAAAAATTTGGATCCTAAAGAGGGTTGTTAGGGTTCCAGCAAATGTGCAATTATAGAGGGGGAAACAAAATATACATATATAATGAATTATTGTAAAAAAATAATAAAAAATAATTTTTTGATTGGAATTTTGATGGGACACCTTGGATGACTGCTCACCTTACTGATTGCCTAACAAACTTTTGGGGTTGGTATTTTTCCTAAATGCACATTTTCATGCATTTATTCAACCCTACAGAGGGTTGAAATTTTCTCTAATGAGCCTAACTGTTTTTGGTCCACCCTACATCAAAGAAGTCACTAATTCAAATATCTTTGAAGACATGAAGAAGATTAACAAAGAAATCAAGAGCAACATCATCAACCTCCTTGACTATTTCAATCAAGAAAATCTCTGTAAAATTCCACGCAGAAATCAAGACAATAAGCACTATCAAAAATCAAGTTAGGTTAAGCATGAAAAAGTCCAAGGGTGGTCGATTGGCCAAGATATCCAAAGGAACAACTCATCACATACAAAGATCATGACTTCATGCAAGGCAAACATCACAATTGAGATGGCTTGTTAGCTCTAGAATGACATGATTGCAAAGGCTTGCCTAATCACCATCAAATATACTATGTATGTTACAAAGAGTTGGTGACACGGAAGAAGGTTAAGAAAAGCCAAAGAAACAAGGCAAAAGGGGCTAATCGGATCAAGAAGTTGAGGGAACAATCAAGTTCAGTAGACGAAGCCTAATGGTTTGGGATTGCTTCACGGCCAAAGGCATTGGATACATGACCATATTCAAAGGGACTCTCAATGCTGAGCTATGTGTAGAAATTCTCAAGGACAAGTTTTTTAAGACACTCAAGTACTACGGGTATAAAAAGGAGAATATTGTCATCTAAAAAGACAACGGCCCAAAGCATATGTCAGGAAAGGTAGAAGAATGATTCAAAGAAAATGACATAGATGTGTTAAATTGGCCTCTACAATCCCCAAACTTCAATCTAATTGAATGTCTTTAGATTGAAGTGAAGTGAAGACTGTGTTCATATGAGGAAGAGCGGAAGAGCAAGAACAAACTATGGTAATGTGTACATGATACATTGAACAACGTTCCATCCGAGATATATGAAAATTTGTTGAAGAGCGTGCGTGTGAGGATAGCTGCAGTGTTACAAGCAAAAGTTGAATATACATAATAGAAAAAAATCTATAAAATTTGTTTTTTGAAAGATAGAAATTTATTTTTCATGTATGAGTAATACGTCATTGACTAGCCGAGACAAAGGTCTATGAAGAGATGGTAGTACTATTTGAATTGACAACCTGCAAGTCCAGATATAGAAGTTGAAAGTCAAAATCCAAAACATTTCCACGCTTTGTTTGTCACTACATAATGTCAGCTCTTAGAATTCTTTCTTATGTTGTTGTAAAAGGTGGCCATAAATGCTTAGAATTCTATGTGTAGATTTTGTATATATAGGAATTGACCTTGCACAATCTGGACAATTGCATTGTTGATTTTGTATCTTTGGGATTGTTGTATATATATACATTAGAGAAAATCTGAGGCCCGATCTCAGTCCATTGGAGGGTTGCTCCACATTGACATACCAAGCTATTAACAAGCTAGTCTGATACTCCCTCAAAAGTGCCAAAGTGAGCAATCAACTTGGGTAAATCTTGCGAAAACAATTAGGCCATAACTATTTTCGAGACTAAAACTAAGTTTTTTATTTCTTAATTATAAAAAATACAGACCACTGTATCCGCAGTTTCTAACCTTTACATCTCTTTGAAGATTCTTAATTGACAATTTTTAATTGCTTAATTGACAATGGTTTCAATTATATCAAATTAAATTCAATCAAGCCACGAAATTCGACCTAGTTGGATTTTATTTGACTTTTTTGAAACAATATAAGTGTCAAATAAGCCATTTGTTTAGTTTAGTGAGTTAGAACTTGTGGAGAAAAGCTATTCATACTATTAAAGTAGAAGTAGGGGAGACAATGCATGTGGGATATATGAATTTGGAAGAATTGAGGAGCTTGGTCACTCATTTTGAAGTAGAATCCAAAAATGATGTAAAAAGTGAAATTTAAGATTTCATTTAGGCATAGTAGAAAAAAAATTTGAAAAAATTTTGAACTAAAAAAAGTGGGTTTATTATGCTACATTTTATCTTCAAATGTACGTTCAAGGTATTGAACCTCCACCTAAAATTTATGGGTAAATTTGAAAGAGGATGTTTACAAATGTCAAAAAATTGACCCTTCCAACCCCTCTTTCAAATTTGTTCATAACTCTTTGGTGGAGTCCAAAACCTCAAACGGATTTTTGGAGATGAAAGGTAGTATAGTTCTCCCACTATTTTTGGTTCAAAATTTTTTCAAATTTTTTTTTTCTACTATGCTTAAATGAGGTCTAAAATTTCAATTTTTACATCATTTTTGGATTCTACTTCAAAATGAGCGACCAAGCTCCTTTTCTTCCGAATTCATATATTGCACATGCATTGTCTCCTCTACTCCTACCTTACTAGTATAAATAGCTTCTCTCTACATGTTGTGATACACTAAACTGAGCAAGTGCTTTGATTTGACTTCAATTGTTCAATTTGTCAAATGAATAAATGAAGTCAAATTAAGTCACCAAAAAATGAATTCACCAAAAAATTAAGAAAACTAGCTTCAAAAGACACTTTATTTGGCTTAATTTTTTTTGAACCTAACTTAAGTTAATTAAAAATCAAGATTAAAGTGTAAAATAGTGCCTTAACCCTGATTTTTTAACTCTTTAAAAATGATTTTTGGGCCATTGTCAAGCATCCAATATTGCAAGTTTTGGTAGGTGGGAATAGGAAAAAAATAATTTTATGTGCCAAAAAAAATCCATTCTTCCTTTGGAGATTCGTAGAGCAATCCTCCAAAGGCCTTGTTTCTTTTGTAATGCTTGAAGATAGCAATATAGCCATGGTGCACAATGTCTTCAGAAACGTAATTTTCCACTTGTCTTAATTTGCATCTGTTTGTAAGCTTGTCATCTAAAAAAAACTATAAGAAACATTGATCTATATATATGATTCTCAAAAAAAAAAAAATCTAATTATAGGTTACCACAAATTAAAGGTGTTAGATTATTACCTAATAGTAGGGATCCAATCCTTGCACTAAAACTAATAAAACCTCCATACCAATACCCTGACATATGCATGTGTTTCCAAAGTTTAACAAGAGGTGCCTCCCCCGCAAGGAATACTGTGTCAATAGCTTGTTTTTTTACACTACTTCCAAAAGCCATAATCAAAGACTAAGACATCCCATGGACCTTGAGAGATTTTGTGCAAGGAATCTCTTTGGGTGATACCAGTACGGAATTAACTATTTTATCTTCACATGGCTCATTCTTTGGCAATAAAATATGCTCATTCAATTGTTTGTCTCTTGCCTACTAAGAAATATCACTACAAATACCTACGATATGTATGAACCTCCCCAAATCTGAAATCTGTAGTGTAGAATGGTGAGTAGACAAAACTTTAGTTACACTAAGGTAGTGTACTATAAAAGTGACCTGCTTCTTCAAACCAACCCCATAATTAGTTGTAGAATGGATTGGAGGTGAATGATCCTTGAATGGACCAATTTAGCTATTGAATGCATCAATGAAAAAAAAAAATTCTATTGCAAGAGCCAATCATTGACCTTGATTTTCTCAAATCACTTTAGAAGTTGCAAGGGGCGGATTTTGGGAGACCTAGGGTCACAAATAGGTACCTACAACAGAAATCTCTTAAAATCATAACTAATTCAAAAATGCTTCAAAAAATATGAAACCACTTGTGTTACATTC
Source organism: Neckera pumila (assembly GCA_963969595.1). NCBI lineage: Eukaryota > Viridiplantae > Streptophyta > Bryopsida > Hypnales > Neckeraceae > Neckera > Neckera pumila. The sequence continues at coordinate 16,724,697 of OZ018409.1, forward strand.
GGCATCTATTTTTCTTTCTCTAAAAAATGAGCTAAAAATATTTATGATCATGCAAACCTATGAAAAAGGCAAATCAACCCTTAAAGATTCGCTTGTAAAGCCTACTACCTTATAGAGTATTGTTCACGATAACTGGAAATTCTAAAGACAGTTCAATTCGTTGAAAACAAAATCATTAGGATTTAGGAGCGCCAAATTGTGTGCTTTTCGAAATCCCAAAGCTCTAAGCTTGGAAAAATAGGGGCGGTATCCATACCTTAAATTTGGCTGTTTGTTTGTTTGTTTGCTTGTTTTGTTACGTTGAGATCTCCCGGACCGTACATCTCCAGCCATGTACTTGGTACCGTCGGAAAGGGCTCGGCAAGGAGGGATGCACGAGCTTGGTTTCATGACGTTTGAAGCTACGATGCGGAAGTTATTGAATTTCAAAGTATTTATGGATCAAAACTTTATAAAATTACTTTTGCTTTGAATTAGCCGCGAGCTTGGTATTGTAGAAAAGCTTTGGGCAAGGAGGGGTGGACGGGCTTTGTTTCGTGGCGTTTGAAATGCGGTGTGAAAGATATTGAATACTGAAGTTTTTTATATAAATAATAAAAAAATGAAATAACTTTTCCTTTCGTTTTGGTTATGGCAACAGCACATGGCACACTAGTCCATACCTTAAGTTTGGATGTTTGTTTGTTTTGTTTTGTTACGTTGAAATCTCCCAGACCGTGCATCCCTAGGCTGCTTGCTAGGTACCGTCGGAAAGGGCTCGGCGAGGAGGGTGCACGGGCTTGGTTTTGTCGCATTTGGAGTGACGGTGCGGAAGTTACTGAATTTTGAAGTATTTATGGATCAAAAATTAGAAAATTACTTTTACTTTGACTCTAGCCATGTGCTTAGTACTGTCGGAAAGCTCTCAACGAGAAGGGGTGCACGGGCTTTGTTTTGTGGAGTTTTGGGTGCAAAAGTTATTGAATTTCAAAGTTTTTATTATGACTTTAGAAAATTAATTGGCACAGGGCTACACTAGTGAGTATGAAGTTCAATTGGGTGACGAAAATTCTGTCAATTTCATAAGATTAGGTACCGGTAAGCGGCTAAATTCTGCCTCTGAAATTTGCCATCTTGACAAATATGAGGATAAAGCCTATGCTAGAGTAGGAATGCCGAAAGGCCCTAGAAGCATAACATGAGGAAGACCCACGAGTATAATTTACTCGGATATCAGATTTGTCATCTAATGAAGCTACAAGAGAAGGGTAAGGTACGGAACTTTCAATGGATGTCGCAAGCTCAAATTAAAGGTGCCCTGAAGAAACGTGCATCAACTTTGAGCTGACCCGCAAGCTCAACCAAATTATATTACTTACACATCTCTACCACATAAAGCAATCTCTTCCCACAGAACTTTACCTCCACTTTCCGAAATCGTTTAATGTATTCGAAGTTATGACCGGGTGTACTCGCAGGGGAGGATTCAACATCATTTGATTCGCAAAGTTTTTAACTGCATTTCTGCAGCTTACTACCAGAATACGATCGGATGATTTCCATTGGTAGAGATCTGCGTCCATGCCTCTTCCCAAATTCCTGGCCTCAATCAGACCATGGTCAAGTACTCAAACTCGTTGAAATCACGTATTGGAAAGCTCCAAAACTGTGACAATCGAGTGCACAACGCTCTAAGAACTCACACTGATATGAATCTGAGCTTCAATTTGGCATTTGTAAATGAAGCTTGTCCCATTTCTCGAAATTTGACATTTTGAGAAATAGGACGCGTGAAGCTCTGACCTGAAGACTGGCATGAATAAAGAGCCTACTGGGGGGAAAAAATCTTAGACAAATCATCAACTTCGGTTATTCTTTTAGAGAATATTTACAAATAGCCGAGAATTCCTTCACGCCATAATTACAAATATCAGAACCTGCGTCAGGAGATTATATTTAGGAAAGGAGTGCAATATTCAATACCGAGAAGTCAAATATAAGAACGCCCAATCATGAATTCAATTGTGCAATTGGATCCTGAAGATCAAAAGATCTCGACTAGCGTGGGAAAGGTGAAAACGCTCACATCTGAATCTCTGATGTAGAAGACATGCTGAGCACTCAATACACATCAGCAATGGCCAAAACCACAGTTTATCGTTTAAGTAAAATAATAAGCAATGAGCTCCATCATCTTGAATTAACTCGCAACGTCCTCTTTTCCACATCTCTTCGAACAGAATCTGACCAGAACCTCCGTCCAGAGTGTTTCATGTCAAAACTTTGCAATCGATATTGCCAGCTCTTGCAGCGTATTCAATACTGGCCATTAATTGGAAAAATTTGCAGAATTCTCTCCACTTCATTTCAAACAGTCCGACAGGTCTGTTGCATCCCACAACGACATGGTCAGCTTCTTAAGAATCATAGACAATGTACCAAAGTAATTAAGTAATAAGGCCCCCCGCTTGTAATTTCTAGAGGGTGAGCTTATGGACTTGCACATGAACTTGCTTCTGATATGAGTCGGATAACGATCTGATAAAGTGCATATTTAGTTAGTGAGGAAATTGCAGAATAGCCCTAAACCTTAATCTGTCAAAGATTAGGGTTGGACAGGGAAGTCCTTGCTCACCTTTTTCTGAGATGGCCATGTGAACATTGGTAAAATTGCTCGATCTGGAACACTTTGACCATGTCTCGAGAGCAGCCACCTTCGTATTTTTCGCCAGCAACTTGTGCCTTGCGGTCTAAGGAAAGACAGCAAACGCAAGCACCATTCGCCCAAATCAGCTGCGGAAACTTCAGAAAGCTCAACTGAATGGACCAGCCTGAGCAGCTAATGCCCGGAAATTCTGAAATTTGGAATCAATGGCTACCTCGTGAAGCTGAAAAAATGAATCGTATATGTCGAAATGCAGGAACTCCATGAGATTGACACTGTTTCAGTCCCTCAACTGAAATGTCAGATTCACATCAGTCTTACTTTCCAGAGCTCTGGGTGTCAAAAAATTTTGACACTCGAGACATTCACAGCGAGGTTATCCTTGTTTAATTAGAGGAATATGAGAAGTTCCAGAATACTTCGTATGAGGAACGAGGGGAAAAAGGGAAAAGCAGCAGCTGGGAAAAGTCAGTGTTACAAATCAGGAGACCTAGAGTATCACTCCCTGAAGTCATGGTGGTTAAAATCACAGGAGAGTCATCTCATTTTCATGGATTGTCATTCCCGGTTTAGAGTGACTCGGACTACAGTAGGTCGTCACAACCCCGATAAGGTACGATGCAAAGCTCCTCTCTTTGCACAGAATTTCATCGACTTCCTTACAGATTGTCTTTATGTAGACTTTGTCTCGATGGCGTTTCTTATAATCGTATGGAATACCTCTTTGTTGGCCAAAGCCAAGTCACTGCTTCTCTACACTTTTCCACTTGGAGAGGATGATTGCCCTTGCTCATTTCCTCCCAATGACCTTCCCAAGTTTTTTTGTCCAGATGAGCCCTCACTTGTTCTGGTGAGAGCTCGTAGAACAGAGGTAACACTCGAATTCTATCTGTAGGGTCGTTCGTCTGAGCTTCCACAAAAGCAATCAACTCTGTCATAGGCCACTTTGCTACAAAGAAAGCATTGGTCACCACCACGGCCCCCACATCAAATCTTGCTAATTCTCGTAAGATTTTCTTTGCAATTGATTTGCCCATTTCAACATCTTCTGTGTCAAAAAAGATTTTGACACGAGACTTGGCAACAGACCACCTATATGTCCTCAAACTTTCATCTAGCCAAGTTGGAAAGTTCTTCTGAGCTCCATCCGTACCACCTGCATGGGGTATGAAAATACGTAGAGGGCGGCTCAAAAATCTACACCAACAAAGTGAAACAATTATGCCGATAATCATTCCAACAGACCCTATAAGAAATACAGGGACTCCCACAGGTATCCAGAGGTTCTTTTTCTCGTCTTGGGCCAGAACAATTGATGGCTCTTGACTGTCGTCGTTGCTGAAGCTCCATGCGCAAACATACGGCACATCGGAAGGACCACCTTTACTTGCAGATGAGAAGCCAATGAACATCTTCTTCTTCAGAGGCGACAAATCTAACTCTGGAGGTGTTGATCCTTTGTGGCTTATCAGGCTTGCGCTCCTTATAATTTGCAATGTAAAAATCCATATGAGAGTCGACTTCAGAATAATCAATCCAGATTTGCTGGAAGTTGCTACTTGAAGCCAAGCTGTTGGCAGGCGTAAACGAATACTTAGATTTCATACTGGCCAAGTTAATACCAATATGATTATTGTTGGGATCGTTGAACCCCGGGTTCTTGTAGGTGTCTTATTCCACACCAAGGGTATGGTCATCAGATTCGTAATTCTTTATGCGGCCGGCTAGGTCTTCTTCGGTTATAAGCCCCATGAAGTCTCCGGGAGCTCCTAAGGTGACTTTATCAGGAACTATAATGAAGGCCAGACCTGGCCCTGTATCGAACAAACGATAGATGAATGAGGTACTGAAAGACTTTACTATTGTGGAACCAGGATCTATCATTTGCACGGCAAATGGATAGAGAAATCGACCAGAGGAGTCAGAGGAACCGGAAAAAACGAAACGTGCAGCAAGATTGCTTTGGAAACAACCAGTACTGGTATTGAAATCCAGTTGCTATTAGATACTAAGGAAATAGACTTCTCTTCGAAGCCACTAAAAGCGAAGGTGACAGCCCCGACACTGGAATCAAATGGTAAGCTCAGAAGAAGGGCCAGCACACCCAAGCAAAATAGGCGAGCTCCAGTCAGAACGATGGCCCAATCCTGAGTATTTGCCCATGATGGAGGTCTGGAGTATTCACAACTCAAACTTGATCTCCTTGTCACTGTGTGCACCTGCGGGCAGTCTTCTCAGTCTGCATCATACACCAAGTTTTTTGATTCGTGCGATTTCGTTAAATTGGCATCATTCTGGCGCAGAAAATTGTGGCATATCGATGCAAAGTTCTAAAAAACTAGCACACATACATGTAGATTTATGTTTCAGTACTGAAAGCGCCAAGGCAGTGGAATACTGACAAATTAAACAAACTTGACATTTCTATCACAAACTTCTGAACTAGACAAGCGAGAATAGCTAGCAAGCGGCCATCCTTTTGCAAAAGGACCACATGCGTAACTATACTTTGCACAGATTTTCAACCACACTAGATGTATCGAACAACAATTTTGCACTGGGAAGGGAGACAGGGAATTCACACCAATTCCCTCTGATAACAGGGGAATTCGGAAACTCTTATGTGCGATTACAGGGAAATATGAACAATTCACTTGTAGTCTCACTTCACCCCTGGAGGATCGAGCTAGGATATCCTGATTTCTAACACAGAATTTAAGAAGTGAAATAGCAAAGTGCTACCGTATGAGCAAAAGCAGATTGAATCTAAGTTAAACAGTTAAAATTGCAGCCAAGCATGTAGATTTCAACGACTTTACATATAAACCTCAGTCCGTGAATGGAAGATGTAAGGCACGCCGGACTGTCGGGCGGGCGGAACTGTCGGTACCATTTTAACATATCGAGAGTAGCTAGATTCGCTTCAAGATTTCGAAACTTGACCAACAGTTAGAGCAAAGTCATGATGCAAGTGAAACACGTACTTACACAAATCCATAAGAACAGAGATTGAACGTGTCTGGAGAATATCAAACGCTAGGCACCACCCTGCTCCAATTGCAATCTGCTCCAAGCTTGCAGGACAGCTGGTGCACAGATTTGGTACATAACCCTTCAATTGCGTCCCCTTTGAGGAAGAGAGCTCAGAGCTAGATATACGATGGAGACGTCTGTTGCACACACCATGTTCGATTTGATAAGCTTACAGTAAGACTGACAGAGAAAGCCCTTTGCCCTTGCGTAAAACCTAAAATGACGCTCTCTGAGGACTAAAAGTGTCCGAATGGCAACTTTCTCTCTGTTGCGGTAGAAAAAAGTACTACACATGTTGGTTGAAAAAATGATTCAATTTTTCAGCTTCTCAAAATTTGCTCTAAATTGAACAAAAAGCCAACATTTGGATAAGTTGTATTAATTTGTTTTAGTTGGAACCGTACAAATTCAAACCAGACATATTAGGATCAATTAGGAAAAGAACACACAACAATATCACTTATGGATTGAAATATTATAATGTTTGTTCATGAAGGTGTTAAAAATTTGTGAAATTGATTTGAAGTCTTTCAATCCTCTTGTCACATCTTGTCAAATCTAAAGTTGAGGTCACCAAAAAAATATGAAGTTAAAGAGCATAACATACATAACCTTAATCAATTTACAACTTCTCAAATCTACTCTATAATTTTTTTAACTTAATTTCTAATGTGGTTCTTCTCCAAGATCTAGTGTATTTGAGGCTCATTCTAGGAGCCCTCAACACTATATATGGAAAGTCAAGATTGCTAAGGACACCTTTGCATAAAAAATTTCAATAGAAAAATCATGATCATTCATTTTCAAAACCAAAGTTTTGGTGCTAAAATTAGACTTCAAAAAGATTTTTTAAAATATAAATTACAAAAAATTTAGCAACTTGGTTAGGTATTACTCCATATTTAACTTCAAAGTATTGTCTACACTAGAATTTGGTGCCTTGGGCATTTAGAGGTTAATCCCTAAGGGCACTCTGCCATGTGAGATTGGTGGACAAAGTTTGCAGGGAGCTACAAAGTCCAAGTGATCAAAGGGATTGACATGAGGACTTAATGGGTAGAAGAGGAATCAAGTAAGAACAGCATATATATTGATTCCCTCAAGTTTGCCCAATCGCAACCAATGGGATTGTCCACCAATTTTAGTGAAACATGAAATCCGTCTTTTTTGCTCACCGAGGCCAGTAAAAATCTAGGGCCTCTGAAGGGCCGTTCTACAACCCTCTGAGGACCTAGTAAACAGTTTTTTTTTTGCTTAATTAATTTTTTTTTCCGCTATTCCCGTTCACCTTCAATCTCGATGTTGAATGCTTGTAAGTGGCTGAAAATCCAAATCAAAGGTGTCTAATAATCAAGGTTAAGATGTATTTAAGCACCAAAACCTTGAATATTAAACACTTTCTACTTAAAAGCATCTTTCTCTCAATCCAAGTTGTAGAAAAAAATGCAAGCGTCCCAAAATAGTCAAGTGGCTTACCATCAAGAATTTTTTTTATGCCAATGTGAAAGATTTATTTTGTGGACAATTGAAGTGTTTGAAGATGAGAGGAGAAGATCTTTATAGTAGTGAGGTAGTGATAGATAGAACAATGCTTATGGGTATGTAAACTGGATTAAGTAGGAGCTCCACCTCTCAAAGTTAAGTGAAAAAAAGAAATTATATTAAAGCAGAATTTTAGGCCTCATTTAGGCATAGTAAAACAACTTTTTTGAAAAAACTTTGGTTTAATAAAAGCTGGATAAACAAGCTGAATTTCATAAACAAAAATCCTTTTGTGAGTTCAAGTCTCCAATCAAAAGTTATAAACAAAATTTAGACCGGATGTTTGAAAATGTCAAAGAAAATGTCCAAAAAATGTTCCTTCAAACATCCGGTTAAATTTTGTCTATAACTTTCGATTGGAGACTTTAAAACACAAAAAGATTTTTGGTTATGAAACTTACCTTGTTTATCCAGCTTTTATTAGTTCAAAGTTTTTTTAGAAAAGTTATTTTACTATGCCTAAATGAGGCCCAAAATTCTGCTTTTAATACACTATTTTTTTTTCCTCACGTAAGTATGAGCGATGGAGCTCCTATTCATCCTCATTTACATATCCCACATGCATTGCTTGCCCTATTACAACCTCACTTGCATAAAGAGGTTCCTATTTTCATCTTTAGTAATCACATAAATTCAAAAGCCACTTAAGTTGATTTAAGTGGATTGGACTAGATAATTGGCTTGATTGGATAATTCATTTTTAATTTTCAATTAAAAATCCTGATTAATATTGGACTTTTCCTTTTTTGAATTATTGAGTTTATTCCAAGAGTGAACCAAGAACAAGTGATGGTCAGCTTGTATTGGCTTTATTTATTGTAGAAGTTGGCGACAGGCTTGCTCTTACCGACTAGTTTTGCAAAATTCACATCATTTGACTATGTACTTCTAACAATTTTCATAGGAGACCTACCTGTATTTTCATAGATTGGATGGTCACCCTAGAACAGCCCTCCAAAGGCTCCAGAATTCTTCTAATGACAATTGGTGGGATCTCCTTGTCTTCTAATGTATTTTTTGCCCATTGATTTCATATAACAGAAGGCCTAAAGACCATAAGTTCAAATTTTGAATATGTTCTAAAATTTTGAATAAAAAATTATAATCAAGATAGTCAAGAATTTTCACATGTGGTCAGTTCAAAGTTGATGAATTTTCTTGCATTAGCAGAATTAACCAACCTCTAGCTGTAACGTTCATTTGTCTTAAAATAATTATAAAGCAAAAAATTTGAAGAATAATAAGTTCTCTTAGCTTCTAAGATAAACTTTGAAAAAACTAAATTTTGACGTTTTTTGGAGAATTAATTAAGTACATTATCATGATACATATAAAAAAAAGTTAATGCAACTATTAGCTGTTGATGACATCCTCATATTTCTCATATAAGCTTCAAGTATCTTTCATTACTAAAGTGATGAAAGTCATAAACTTGACTCACTCTACAAAATAACCACAACCTTCTAAAGATTATACAAAATTCATATAGAATTTTTTGCATTCTATCAAAAATAAAATTATAGTTCTCATACATTGTTTCTAAAATTAAACCTTAAAGAATCAATCTAAAACCAAGACATAGATAAAGATCCAAACAAAGAGAAAAATTTTTAAATCCCATTCACTGAAAAAAAAAATGTATCTACTATAAATGAAAATGTTTTTTATTAAAAAAATATGTGCGTACATTTCAAGACTAATGATCACTAATTTTAAAAGAATTTTAAAATTGAAACTTGGAATACTATATATTTTCAAATTCAATTGCCAAAGTTAGTAATAAAACTATTTGTAACTTTAAATCTTGTTTAAGTAATCTTGACAATCTAAAATTGAAATTCTAAATCTGATTTCTACTAATTAAAAATTGTCTTTTTTTTCAATAAAACAATCAAGTTTTGTATTTTAATGAAAATGATCATAGATCAAAGATTCTATTCTATAGAGATGCAAGTGCTAAGCATTATGAACTACAATTATTTGTTTTTCTTATTCTTTGGTTTACTTTTATCCAACCATTAGATGAGATTCGGGGGTCTTGGAGGGCTCCGAGTTCCCCTATTGTCTGCTACGTTTCCAGATTGCGGGAACGCAGCAGCAGCAACTGACTGACGTGGTCAAGCGATTGCTACGTCATTTTTTGAAAAAAAAAAAAAAAAAAAAATGACTCAAAATTTATAGACAAGGTATTAATGGATATTATACACCTTGCCTAATTTTTTTGAAATTTTAAAATTGTTTTACTATTTAATAATAGCCTACAATACTATGTCACACTTGCCAGTTTGGGGGGTTTAGTACTATTTAGTATCCAAAAAACAATTTTGGAGCCAAAATATAGAAGAGATGGTCTTCTAGTAGACTTATAGCTACAAGCCAAAGAAATTCTAAAAATACTTAATTTTATATGGTGTAGAAGCCCACAAAGTGAACTTCATTCAGCTTGCATTTTGAAACATCTAAAACATATTTTTGGTGGTTTGTTTGGTGAATGACCATCTCCATAGAGTTGTTAGAAATGTCTAATTTTAATATATTTATTTAAATTTCTTTCCTATTTTTAAATAATTTAAGCATCAATATATCTATTTTCTTGAATTTTGGCACTTTTCTAGTTCTCCTACTTGGAGAATTTTCCTAGGCTTTTCCTTTGGTGGTTATCTTCATCTTAAATGTGTATACAATAGCCATATTTTTTTTTTAAATTTAAAAAAAAAATTAATTTTAAAGTATTCCAAAATTATGAGTATTATTGAAAAGCGCAACAAAATTGACAAGTGTTTTGTGCAATCATCTATTACTGTTAATTTAAAGTGGTGTATATAGATGTAGTCAAAATCACAATGAGGTGTTATTTTTGCCATGTAGACAAATAAAAAATCATTAATATTTAAATACAATAATTTATGATTTTAATTTTTCTGTATTTTCAAGGTCAATTTGACTAGGATAAACTTTAAATTGTTCAACAGGTCCATTTTTACTTTACAACTACAAAGCTCCATTTGTAAAGTAGGAGCCATTCAAAACAAATGATTTGGGTCTTGACTTGAAAAGTTACCTATTTTACATAAATTGGAAACAAATGAAATCAAATAGTTCTACCTTATCCCTATGAACATGTGTAATAAAGTATTAATTCTAGACTTAATTTTTTAGATATAATCACCCAAACATATATCACTTCAATTCCAATAACAAATCCAAATTGCTTTAGTGGCACTATCTAAACACATTAATATTATATTACAATATATAGTAATATCACATGACAAATTTCTTAAAATAGTAAAGTAACCACACCTAAAAATAATTGGCAAGCAATTCAAGTATGGTTCTCATCTATACATTAACCTCTTAAGGATCATGAATGCAAATTTTGAACAATGAATGAATGGAAACACATCCCAAACTCACTAAAATGCATTTTTTCATCCACCAATTTTGTTTGAAGATTCTTGTATTAGTTCTTTAACATTTGTATAGTATGAATTATAAAGATTTTGCTTTGCAAATATTCTATAATTCAATTTAAGGTCTTGGTAGGTCTGACTTCAAAAAATAACTTTTTTATTGCAAAAAATGACCATTCAAAAATGACTTGAATCAAAAAATAAAATAAAAGTCTTCAGAAATCATTATGATTAGAACTCAACATTTTAAACTTGTAGAATTTTTTCTTTGTAAAAATCATAAGTATTCAATCTACAATTGATTTTAGAAGGAGTTTTTCAAATTTTGTTTTGATTCCAAATTTTACTGAAAACTATTGATTAGGACATTTGTTGATCAAACCATATAAATGTGATCTATAAATCATATTTTACAACTTTTATTTGAGAGTCATCATTAAAATATTGTTTTAAGTTGCATTTTACAATAGATCTTTACAATTTTGGAAATCTGGACAATTCTTGGTCCTTTAGGAGTTAAAGTAGGTTGTTTGTTTTGTTTTATTTTGTTCTTTTGCTACAATGAGACATCCAAAATCGCGCATTTCTCCTTCAATAACATTCATGGTCTAATCCATTAGAAAGTTGGCTCTCTGCAAAGAGGGGAGCACAAACTTATTAAACCATTGATAAGTTGTTCCAAAAAAGAAATGAAAAACAAAAGCATCACATTAGAAAAAATTTCAATCTAGAGGAGGGCTGTTCCAAGTTGCATGGCCTATCAATTTGGAAAGTGCCCTTGGTGAGCAGTCAAAGTGTATGACTGCTCGCTGGAGCAGTTCGATTTTGTAGATTTCTTTTTTTTAATATATATATATTTTTTAATATTTTTTAAGATTAATATATATCTATAAATGTCTTTTTTTAACTCGCAAATTTGGAATCCTGCACCACTATTACAGTAGAAACTACTGCGCAAAAATAGGGCGAAAAAAAAATTTCAACCCCAAAAAACACTATTTTAGAGTACTCTGCAGGGTTGTGGAGCAGCCTTCTAGAGGCTGAAATTTTTTCTAATGACTAAACCATGACAAAATTGGCTACACTAGTTACTATATTGACAAAGTTATTGTGGATTCTTGTTTATGCATTCAAAAATCTTGTCATGATTTCTTGAGTTTTTTTAAGATATAAAAATTGATAAGCTTTGTGGGAATATAATTTTTTTCACAATTGATGCCCGGGAAAAAAAGTTATGACAAAATAAGCTCAAAACAAGGTATGGCGGGCAGCCCGTATAGCAAAAAAAAAGTACAAAAATTTAAATTCTCTTTTTATATTTTTTTCTCATTGATTATATTATTGTCTATTTAAAAAGCTTTGATTCATTTCATTTGGATTTGTTGAGAAAGTTATGGACATTCTTGTTTTTTGGGCAATTAGAGCATCTTCTTGAAAAAAATAACTTCTAGGATACATTTTTGAATGCAATTTTTCAAATTTTTCATTTTTTTGTTAACATGGTTTATATTACTTGTTAGAACAATCTCACCATTGGAACTGGTGCACTTTAATTCTGTCTAAAATATATGAATATTTTAGATTTTCCTTCTATCTCGTATCTACTTCTACTCAGCAATTTTTTAAAGAATAATCATTAGTTTTTTTTAAAAAAAATTTCCTAGACTCTCAACTCAATTCTCCACTACAAAGATTTAAAGCTCAAAACTTTGTAGTGCAAAAATTTTAAGTTAAAAATTTTAAGTCAAAGTCAAAAAATCTAGTCCTGCAATGTGTTGAAAAACTTGTTTTTTTCACTTTAAACGCAAATATCTTGCAATCTCTGCGGTCAAAAATTTTGAAATTTTTTCCACACAGTCTTATACTAGTTAGGTGTAAGATCCTATGGTTAAATGTGAATAAAAAAACATTTTTCAAATTTTTTTACTTTCTGCTATAGAAATGGCAGTTTTGAGTGTTTTTTGGCAAAAAAAAGGGCCTCGGTCCTTTAGGGGTTAAAGGTCAAATTTGGCAAAGAGACCTAAAATATAATTCTTACATGAGAATTTGAAAGGATTACATCACTTTTCACCTTTCACTAATCAAAAGATGACTTGTGCCACTTGTTTACAAAAATTGACTCAATTTATTCCGAATTTGATCCTCAAGTAGGATAGTGGGAGAACATTTTACACAAGAATATATAGGTAGGTTTAGGTGTACAATACAGTAGTTAGCTTACCACATGTGAAGAGGGCTCAATATTTAGCCTCCTGGCACTGGAACTTGGCATCCTCCGAGCATTGTAGGATTAGGTCCTGCTTCTCTAGATTGCAGAGTTGAGCTTTGGAGCGGGACTTTGTGGTTATCTTAACCCCTAAATGCCTAAGGCCTGTTTTGGGCTTCCTGGAATTTGCTCTAGATTGAACAATAAGTTGTATCAATTTATGTTGAATTGTAACTGTACAAATTCAAACTGGACGCGTTAGATCATAGGAAAAGAAACATAAGAATATCACTTATAGAGTGAAAGATTGTAATGTTTGACCATGAGGGTGCTAAAACTACAAAAATCTTTCAATCTTCTTTACACAAGTCAAATCTAAAAAGTTGGTGACCAAAACAATATGAGGTTAAAGGGCCTAACTTGCATAACCTTGATCAATTTATGGCTTCTTAAAATCTACTCTACAATTTTTTTTAAATGAATTTTGAATGTGATTTTTTCTCCAAGATCTAGTGTATTTGAGGCTCATTTCCATGAGCTCTCAGCACTTCGGGAAGTCAAGATTGCAATGGGTACCCTTGTACAAAAACTTGAATAGAAAAATCACTATCATTTATTTTTAAGATTGGATTTTTTGTTCTAAAATTAGACTTTAAGAAGAACTTTAAAAAGATATAAACTACTAAAAATAGCAACTTGGTTAGGTTTGATTTAACTTCAAAGTTTTGCAAACACCAAAATCCTTGGGCATTTAGGGGTTAAATCTTCAGGTCAGTTACTCATCACAATGACTCGGCGACCATCATATTCTTGGATGCCGGTTGGTTTACTTTGTTTAAGTTTTATATTATATGTGCTTGAAGTTGGAGGGTATCTAAGTAATAGCGCGTGCATGGTTCTAGCTCAAATGCTAGTGTATGTCTGTGAAAGTGTGAATGATACCGTGATCAGTTAGAGTTGTTGCATTGCTAGAACGAAACCAGGCAAGAGGGCTCACCCAGTTCCCGACTACTACAAGGTAGTATCCATTTTCAACATTCCAAGCTTTTTCTACATGAGGCACCCGTCTGCACGAGAGCCCCGAGTGCTGACCATTGGTCCAGCTTTTTTCTTTTTTTTCTTGAAACACATGGACAAATTCCATTGATAGAGGAAAAAGTACACAGAACTTGAGGATCAAGTCCCCGGCGGAAATCTTTACATTTTCTAAAACATTTTTTAAAGTATTTTTTAACAATGAGCCAACACACCCAGCAAGGCAAGAGAAAGCAACCAAAGCGACGAACCTCGATAGCAGGCGGAGCCTGCAATCAAAGACTAGAGAACCCAAAAGGACCCTTGCCTCCTCAGTTAAAAGCACCCATCTTAGGTTGAGCTAGCCTCTAGCTCATCGAAAGATGGGATCTCTCGCCAAAGAAGTCAGATTGGAGCCAAATGTTGTCAAATCGGCGAAGAAAGGCACCCTCCTTGTCAGGGTATAACCCACATAGTTTTGTGGTTTTGACCCACGCCACCCTCGCATGATCAAAGAATGCCTCCCATAATACCGTTTTGAGCTTTTGGGGAGGTCAAGGATTGCTGTTGAAGCAGATGGCATTCCAGTCTAGCCAAGCAGTCCAAATCACCGACCCTCTAAAAAGAGACCACATCGTTGTGCCACGTCTCAACCTTCTTGGCAGTTTAGATCCAAGGATACATTGTTGCCAGGTGAGACAGGGCCAACACCCTACAACCAGCGGAATCTTAAGAGCATGGTATAGTACAGAGAGTGCAAAGTTCCATGCATGATGAGTTTTCTTGCAGTCGTGGAAACGATGCAGGATAGTTTCATCAAGGCCAGAATGATAGCTGGTAGAGGTTGTGGAGATGGTAGGGTTGGCTATCTTCTGCTAGCTATGAACCGCCACAGTACAATGGTAAACCGACCAGAGGAAACCTGCATCCTTTTGGGGCCGAGTTTTTTGCCAAACGTCGTTCCATTTGGGCCGAAACCCCACCACTAAGTCACCATGCCATTTCTCATGGATAGGTTTAATCAACTCCATCCGTTTGGTCAATAAAGAGCGACCCAATTTTGCAGTATAGGTGTGAAGAGGCCTAGAGAGAGGCCCAGGAGAATCCCATATTGGTCCAGTATTTGTCTCCCTTCCCTCCATGCCTGAAAGCTTTCTTTTCCACAAGAAATTGCTGAGGACGCAGCTCCTCGCTGGCCCTCACCCCACAAACCTAACGAACATCACCGCCATAGCTAGAGCTTCTGCAACCCGACAGTGTTATGAAGGTGCTTTTCAGAGCAACCTACAGCCTGATGACCTAGTGACAGACGCTCTGTGGCTTGCCGCCTGGCTTTTATTCGGAGCTGGAAAAGCGGTTTGCGTTTGGTTGTTTTTTTAGTCTTTTTCAGAGAAAGGGGTTGAGAGCGTTGATGCACATGATGCCTACCGACATTGTCTTGTTGGAGAATCAGCTTCCCATGCCGCTGTTGGCAGAGGCAGTTGAGATACTTTCGAACAGGTGCTGTCATAAGATTCAGTTTGTGTTCCAACAGAACCAAACGAGTTCCAAGGTTCACATGCTGTTGTTGAATGTATTGCCTTTTCTGAGTCCATTTCGTGACACCCAGGTTCACGATCCAAGTAGTATGGTTGGGGAGTTATTATGGGATGAGGATATCATGGAAGAGTGGAGGTTGAATTTGCATGAAGCGAAGCACCTGAACATGTCAATTGGAGTCGATTACGACCATCTTTTAGACTATGCATGTAGAAAGGTGTGTGGTAACCAGCCCAAAGGAAATTTCTCAACTCACGAGCCTATTATCATTCCCTCAGCTTCTGCGCTGATTTCCCTTGGGTTCCAGTTTAAGTCGTTTGAATGGGGTGAGTGGGAAGGCCAAGATGACATGGAAAGGAACGGATCCAGCAGGGGCAAGATCATAGAAGTCAAGGGACAGACCTTGTACTTGCCCTCGGTGAAAATATATGAGGATCTTTTGCCGAAGCTGATGAGCTTTTGGGTGTATGAATCCATGGCGAAAGACACCTATTTTCTGAGATCATTCATGCATGTCATGAATTGCTTAATTGTTAACACTCGAGATGTAGAAGTTCTCAGAAATGCTGATGTAATCAAATGGGGTATTACGGAATCGGCTGCAGCATTTTTCAGTACAGGAACCGAAAACCTCCAGATATGCTTGTTGAAAAGTACAGAGACGGCGTTGAAGGATGTGAAGAAAATTTGTGAAACTAAGTGGCGGGTGATGTTGGGATCATTTTACCTTAGATTTTTTCATAGCCGACAGCCTTGGTTGTTTTTTGTTTTTGTTTCTGCTGTTGTTCTTTTAACGCTGACTTGTGTACAAACTGCGTTTTCCATCAAATCTTATCACAAGCAATAAATTCTAGTGCGTATTTTCTATTTTAAGATACTACTGAATTTTCTGTTGATTTTCAAACCTTCAGAAGCAATGACGTCAGGCCAAGGTGGTTCCACTCGTCCAAGTGTGACTCGGAAACAATTTGTGCATAAGTTAAGTCAGGACACAATTAGAAGATACTTGCGAAAATCAGATGCTGAATTGGCAAATTAAATCCTGAGGGATTAACTGGACTGAAGAAGTTTAGAAAGGCTTTGAAGAAAGCTCGTGTTGACGATTCATCTGGTTTATTATCCAACCCCAACAGTGTGCAATTGGGTGCTGCATCAAACCCCAATGGTGTGCAATCGGGTGCTCCATCCAACTCCAATGGTGTGCAATCGGGTGGTCCATCAAACCCCAATAATGTGCAATTGGGTGCTCCGTCAAGCTCCTCCATTATATGATTGGGTGAAGATCGGATACGATTTGAAAATGTGTTCGGTTTCAGCGAAGTGAGCTCGCTAGTCTCTAGAGCACAGATGTTCCAATTCCTTCTCCAAATGTATGAGCTCGGAGCACTAGTGCAAAAGATACTGCTTGCACCGCTTTAAGCACTTTAATACATTCTAAGTAAATGTGATTCTGAGGGAGATGTATAGAACTGTTGAGAGATATTTTGATTCACGAGCAAATTCTGGAGATCAGACTTTTATCAAGTTCTGTGTACTCGGTATGATTTTCTTATGTAATTTCAAAGTGAGAAGTTGGAGGTTGTAGATACTATTAGTGCCATTTGCCAACATCTAGTTTATTCTAAGATTAGAGACCGTAGACACGTAGCAAAAGTCATGCTTATAACACTGCCATGCTTTTAAAGCCAACCACGTTTTTGAACTGATGAGTTGTTGGTAAGTTTGACAGGCGTCAGTCAATGGGAGACGGGATCAGTTCCCTAACGGTTTCATCGTTTCTCCATCTCAGGAGCTTTTGACTATCAAGAATCTTGACAACTCAGTCCACTACTGTGGATTCAATTGCTTTTGTATTTGATTCTAAGTATCCGAATGATATGCTTGACGTTCAACATCAGCTTACCCCTCAGCAGTGAATGCTGCTGGTCCGTGCTCAAGAATTTACAAAATGAAGTCTGCTGCATTTTATCAGGGTTATTGCAGTAGCTTTCTTTCACATTTTTCTTACCAAATTCTACGTGCCTACGGATGCAAATTCACACCCTGAATCCAACAGTTTCATGCAACTTTGAGAAACCGTACTTCCTACGGATGTCCTAAGGAATCAAATCTTATGCTGCTGCACCAATTGAAAGCTGTTGCAGTCTTCTCACCTGGCTGACACATGCATCACGGTCTCACACCAAATTCCTCCACCGGTGGAGCTCTGAAGAGGCTTGCAGGGCGGAGGTGATACATTCTCCAGTGATGTCGACGAGTCTAGGGAGAAAGCATCCACATGGGACATCCCTAGTTGCTCCAATTCGCTTACCACCTCAACCATAGTGGGTCGCCTTTCAGTAGTTTCCCTGCAACACCTCAGAGCTAACCCCATGAACCACTCCAAAGCCTCCGGTGCATAGTTCGCCATGTGGGAGTCTACTAGAGTCAATGCGTTCCCTTCTACGGCTCTTTTATTCACCTGAACATTGGATCATGCAACCAAGAAATTTCAACATCTCAGTGGTAGATTCCTGAAGAGAATGGCATAATCTCCTTCCTAAAAATTTCTAGCACATATGCACCAAACTCACATTCCAAAGTTCATGTAAGTGTGATCTCTTTAGCCCTCAATTGTTGACACCTTGACCATGGCCACTAACGCCAATGACTCCAAATAAACAGACTTCTAGGGAAGCCAGGAATTCATGCAGTATAACCTCCCAAAACTTGAGGTTTCGTTTAAGGGGTATACAGTTCTCGTGTGACTCACTATCCTCTGGGCTTTGATGCGGGACCTGACGACCAAGAAGCCCAAACTAAACTTCACTGTTTTTTCGCAGTTTTGAGTACATTATTTGTGGGATTTTTTTGTTTAAGATTATTTATCTTTTCAAACACATCAAATTTCCTTCAATGAATCTTGCTGTATGAAATTTTACCCGGCCATCCATAGAACCTTACATTCTTTCACAATATGCAATCATTTTAAAACCATAAATCCTTGGTCCTCTAGGATTTAAACGATCTGACTCTCAACTAATGAACACTGTCTAGTTCCACCGAAGGACCGGATTGATTTCTCTCTGACTCGAGCACCGTATGATGTGCTTGATATCCAAAGTTGAGCTAAATGTTTACCTCTCGGACAATGTTCTTGCCCTGGGTGATGGCTTGCAAGCCCGTGATGAGCTCCAGCAGCACCACGCCGAAGCTGTACACGTCGCTCTTGTCAGTCAGTTTCTGTGTCATGTAGTACTCCGGGTCGACGTACCCGGGAGTGCCTTTCACAACGGTGGAGACATACGCAGGAGTGACGCCCTCCATGTCTGGCACCGGAGCCAAGCATGACAATCCAAAGTCGGCCACTTTGACTCCCTTCCGCTTATCCAACAAGATGTTGCTGGGCTTGATGTCCCGGTGGAATATGGGTGGGTTGGCTTCCGTGTGCAAGTAACGGATTCCTCGCGCTGCACCTAGTGCAATTCGTAGACGCGATGGGAAATCCGAGGGTGCACGGTCTGAACGTGCTACAACACACCGAAAAACGAATCATACACGGTTGTTTTACGCAAATAGTTGCTAATTTCTAGATACAGAGAACGATTGCAGATAGAAGAAAATATTATCTATTTAACTCATGAATCCCTTTTTTGAGTTTTTGCACATTTTTTGCTTATATCTTTGCCCGAATTGGTCATCGGAAAGAAAGGTTGTCTTTTAAAGTATTCTAGTACTCCTTTGGAAGAAGGAGAAGGTATTTATTGACGAAACATTGCCCCTGAAGCAATCTATTCATCGTCCAGAATATGAACGTTGGTCAGAGCGCTTAGCGGTTAATGCTTACCAGACAAATGATCCCGAAGAGTACCACCTGGCATGAATTCGTAAACCAACATCTGCAGAATCAGCGAAGTTGTCCTTTTGTCAATTCATCCGCATGAAACCAGAAAGATGAATTCGTAAACCAACATGCTACTATGCAAAGCTCACTTCGTGCTAAAAAGTGAAACAAAAATGACCGTGCTCTCTAACCCAAATACGAAGGAATTATACACAACATCCTAACAATCTGGGAAAGCTATTGTCTCGGATTCTAATCCTAACAATCGTTACGGTTGTACCCGAGTGGTCAATCATTTCTGCTCAAACAATAGTACAGAATTCAGTGCAAGTATTCAAAACACTAGCTATGGCAAATCGCCTACCTCGTGATTCTCTTCGTCACAGTAGCCCTCAAGCATCACGAGATTCCTGTGATGTATCCTTGATAAGAGCTCAATCTCAGTGTAAAACTCATGCGCTCCTTGGCAGGATGCCGGATCAGCAGCCTTGATGGCCACTTGCTTTCCATCTTGCAGCGTGCCCATGAATACCTTGCCATAGCCGCCTTGGCCAATTTGCTTCCCCTCACTGAAACTATCTGTTGCCTCGGCTAGCTCCTCATGTGTAAAGGCTCGGACGCCAGCTACTTTCAATGCTGGATTGACCTTCTTCGCCAGGCTCTTTGCTTCATTTTCTCCTTTCACTGCCACAAAGCGATCATTAAAATCAGGGCGTGTTGCTGTATGGTTTCACAAGTTCACCAGAAAACTCGAAACTGTCGTCAAGATTCAAGAACAAAAATTAATAAAGATTCAAACTTACAGAGTTTCTGTGATTCTATAGCCTTGAACCTGGAACGGTATTCACGAGACAGACGCCAGTAGAGGTACGCTGATATGCAGAGTAACACCATTGCGAGGACAGCAGCCAAGCACAGGTTCTAGCTAGACTCTCTAGAGAGGGATGCGGCCGTAACAGACCCCGGGGCTCAGCAACACAAATTTTGTGAGCTTGTAAGGGCACTGCGTGCTTGTCCTATCCATCAACAAGGAGGAATTGAAGTACTATACTGATGAGGGACTTCCAGCAGAAAGACGGAGCTTCCACGAGGGGAGAGATGTCAGTCCAGTGCTTGGAAAGCTCCCGGGTTTGGAGACGAAGTGGGTTCATTTTTTCCTGGTCGGAAACTCGGAATATGAAGCTTACCGATAGGCGCTTTCTGGTACACTGAGGGGGCCAACAGTCAAGGAAACGAGCACTTTTGTTGGCAAGAGCTTGTCAAGTTGCTTCGACGTTCATATTTTGGATGATGAACAGAGTGCTTTGAGGCACTGTTTCGTCCAACTAAGTTCTCATTCATCCATTGTAATACTTGGATCTAGAAAAGACAACTTTCCTAATGACCAAATTCATGAAATTCCTGTAAATGATGTTTCTGTACAAAGATATAAGCAAAAATGTGCAAAAAAGTTCAGAAAAAGATTGAGACATTCAGTAGCGTGTGAGACTGCTACCCTTCCTTCAATAGAATGATGTGGAATATTTTACATTCCATCAATTTAACTCTGTAACAATGCCACAGACACTAAATGTCCGATGGATGACAGAGAATACTTTCATATAAGACAAAAGTGCAATTGTTCATATGTGGAATTTTAAGCAGGAAGGATAGGCCTTGTACCGTAGCTTGACCTCCAATCCATGAATATGTGTGGTACCTTGTTCAAAGGACGAAAACATTATAAGTGGGTATCTTGCTTGAAACAAGGAATTTATAAGTAGGTAGTGGCCCAAACATTTGGTATAAACCGAAAGAATTGAGTCATCGCCCAATGTGCACTTGGGCTGATTTTTAATGTAAAGCTATCCATATAAGTAGGCTAAAAACAACCTAAAATCACATCGTAGACATGTTGGCCAGAAATTGGGCCAAAATAGGCCAAAACAACCCAGAAATGATTCAAAATACAACCCCAAAACAACCGAAATAGCCCAAAAAACAATTAGCAAACGATTTTAAACAACTGGCAAGAAAATGTCTCCCCGAATTTTTTCCTGGATTTGGAGGTTGGATACCTCCACAAGCTTCCTAAGAAATACTCCCCTTAGGTCCGAGAAGTCACTATCCACTTTGGCCATGTGGGATTCCAACAAGGATTTTCATCCACAAAAAAAATTCTAAGCCACAACCCAAATTTTCTTTGGTGTAAATCCAAAAAGCAAGGTACCACAGCTATTATCCAATCAAATCACTCCATTTCTTGGGCTCCAACCCAAAGTTTTTTGGTGTAAACAGGCCCTCGGTAGCCTATGACTCGATACCCTTTCTACAAGAGAATGATATAGAATATTTTACATTCCATCAATTTAACCCTGCAACAATGCCATAGACACTAAGTGTCCGATGGATGACAAAGAATACTTTTGTGTAAGACAGAAGTGCAATTGTTCATCCTTAAAATTTTGTGCAGGAAAGAAAGGCCTTATATAGTAGCTTGACCTCCAAAGAGTACTTTTGGTTTTCTTAACCCCTAAAGTCCCATTGTCCCCTCAGGGGACAAAATGTATTTCGGGCAGGCTACCACAGCTTCAATATTCATCATTATTTTTTTAATCCTTTTGACTGTGAAGATAGAAAACACATTAGCTTTATGGTTATATATTTTTTATTTCAATCGGTACTTGGGACCAAAAGTTATGGCACAAAAGGTCCATTTTTTTGGTGCGGCAAGTAGAAATCTTTTCACACAAAAAAATTTTAAAAAATTTTAAAAATTATTTCTTCATAGATTGTATTTTTATCTATATGAAAAGCTTTGATTCATTCCATTTAGATTTATTATGTGAAAGGTGTGGACAATCTTATTTTTTCAAGTGATTAGAGTATCTATTTGGAAAAATAATGTATAGGACTCATTTCTGAATGCAATTTTCACAATTTTTCAAAAAAATTGTTTAACAAGGCTAAGTTTGCTTGCTAAAACAATCTCACCATTGGATTTATAGTCTTTTAATCCCATCTTAGAGCTATTGACGATTTATTTTTTCTTTCAATCTTGGACCTACTTCTACTAAACAATTTTTTGAAGAATGAAAATCAGGTGCATTTTTTGGGAATTTTTTAACCTAGATTCTCAACTCAATTATTCAATATAAAAAAAATTAAATTCAAAGTCTATAGTTAAAAAATTTCTTACAAATGGCGGTCAAAATCATCTGAAATTGCAAGTCAATGTTTAAAAAATCAAAATTTTCCAACTTTGAATGTTAATATCTTCTAATATGTACGGTCAAATTTTATTAAATTTTTACCACATGATCTGAGATAAGTTAAATACAAGATCCTATAGTTAGATTCTAAAAAACATATTTTTTCTCTTTTCTTAGATGAACGCAGAAGAACTAGCAATTTGGAGTCGTTTTTTACAGAAAAATGCCTTGGGACTTTAGGGGATAAAGTAGTTGATTTACACTATAGCAAAAGGGATGATTTTTGCTAAGCCTAGCCCGTCTTTATAGGATTAAGCATGAGAATGGTGACTATGTTCTACCACCATATTTATTACTCGACCATAAATTTTCTGCCACTATACTGGTATTGTATCTAACTTTAATTCTTTATGATATGCTTTGGATGAAATTCATGGATGAGGATTCAAGAGAGAAAAAAGGAGCCTCTTTTAAAGGTTTTTCAATGTTACTAGAATCTACAATAACTCATTTTTTAATTCAAATTTCATAGTTTTAAGCAGAACAATATACCATAGGGTGAAAATTGCCAACTACAACATCTATACCATAGGATTGATGTTTTTCAATTGTTGTTTGAGTTATTAGCAACTTGGTAATTCTCATCAATCTACATTGCCTTTCAGTTTAAAACCTAATTGATAATGAATATAATTTATTTTTATTTTTTATCAACTGTATATTTGCAACGATTATCAACAACATGAATTTTTTTTCCTTGGCTGAAAGGATGTACTCATTTTTATAAATAGATTTGAAAGATGAAACTTCAGATTGTGGTGGGTTGAAAAAAAACTGCTTTGAAATTCTATTATTGTCATTTTGTAAATGGTTAGATTTTAAATCCAAAATTTTAGAATAATGAAATTGAACAAGCCGACTAAAAGATTCTATAGTTGGATCAATCGAATTAATTAATTAATAAGACAAATACTTTAGCATTGTTTTAGGTTGGCGTGTCTTAGAAGAGTTTTTAACTTAAAACAGACAAAAAAAACTTTAGGAATCAACCCCTTAAAGAAGAGAGGTTAGTTTTGATTTTCAAAATTGTAGAGATTTATTGTAAAATACTCCCTTTGTCCCACTAAAAAGCTCTTGATTTTACCTCATGTTTTTATTCGTAGTTCTGAGTACGCATATTGGAAGCTTGCTTGGGTCCAATTTTTATTTTGGTTGCATTGAGCAGATACAATGTTCTTCATAGGTTGTGGTGATATAAAATTTGGACCATTCTAAATTATATATTTTACAACATGGTCAATGAAATTAGTATAAGAAAAATATGAAATAATATAAGGAGCTTTTTAAAGGTATAGAGGAAGTATAACTTAGAACAATACTATAATGATGAATTTCAAATAAAAGTTGTAAAATATGATCCATACATCATATTCATTTGGTTAGATTAACTATGACATCAACCAATATTTTTCAATAAAATTTCAAGTATTATTTGAAATCTCTTCTAAAATTCATTATAGATTGAATTTTTATAATTTTCACACTATTTTTTTCTTTAAGCTCAAATAATTATGGTGGTTTTTCAAGGTTCTTATTTTACTCATTTATTCAAATCATTTTTGAAGAGTCATTTTGTAAACTAAAAAAGTTAGTTTTGAGAGTTAGACCTATATCCCTTGAATTAAAAAATATTTGCAAAGAAAAGTTATGAAAAAATCTACACTGTACAATTGTGAAAGAACAAACACAAGTATCTACAAATATTTAGATGGATGAATAAATCCTTTTTTGTATTTGGGACATATCTGCATTCATCCATTAAGGATTTATTTCTTTGTTGGAACAAATGCACAAGCCCACTGAGTTAAAACTCATTGAAAATACATCCTACAATTAAAAAAAGGATGGGGCAAATTATCCCAACCAATGTTGTCTAATAGTTTAATCCCTAAATGTCCAATCAACCATGATTTTGTAGTCACTAACCAACTTCAAGGGTTGCCAAGATACTCCAAAAATACTTTTTTTGAAATTTCATATTTTTTTGATATTGCTTGTAAAGTTGTCATTTTATAGCCAAAAAAATTTGATTTAGACAAAAACTCTATCTTGGGTGATTTTTCAAAGTCAAAACTCCAAGAAATGCTCATGAAGGATTGTCTTGGAAGAGAACCTAGCCAATCAAAGGCCATGCCAAGAATAAAATTCCATGGGTACGCAAGTGGGCACGGAGATGAATATCGTAGGTGTAGGGCAGTTTTGCCCACTGCCAAGGCAAATAAGTAATTAATTTGAAAATTTAATGTTCACCATCTTAAAAAGGAATTTTTTGAAATTCAACTTTATGGAGAATTGAATAATTGTAGTTTCGCCTTTCATCCAACCTTTAACCTAGGTTTTCTATCCTAACACAACTCTTGCCCTCATACATGACTCTCTTGTACAACTTTTGAAGCCACTTAAAGTATGTAAGGGAGTGAGAACACAAGCTCTTTATACATTTAGGATGATAGGAGGTAGAACAACCCATGTGGGATATGTAAATTAGGATTAGAAAGAGCTCAACCACACATAGTCAAGTGAAAAGTAGGCATTGTGTTAAAAGTAGAATTTCAGACTTCATTTAGGCATAATAGAATATTTTTTTTCAAAAAACTTTGAACATATAAAAGTTGCTAAATCAAGCTGAATTTTATCTCCAAAAATCCGTTTGAGATTTTGAACCTCCAATCAAAAGTTATAGACAAAATTTATGAAGGGGTTGGAAAGGACCATTTTCTTTGACATTTTCAAACATCCTCTTTGAATTTTGCCAATAACTTTTGATTGGAGGCTCAAAATTACAAACGTATTTTTGGAGAATCAAATTTAGCTTGATTTAGAAACTTTTATTAGGTCAATTTTTTTTGAAAAAGAGGATTCTACTATGCCTAAATGAGGTCTGAAGTTCTACATTGAACATAATTCCTTCGTTTTGACAATGAGTAATTCTCATACTCTCATCTCCAAATTGTCCCATATCCTTTGAGGATTCATAATGGACAATGGATTTCATTATAAAAATAACTTCTCCACCCTTCATTCTTGTAGAATGTCATTGAGGTAATTCCTTCACATTGTCATCAAAAAATTTCTTAATGGTAAATAGCACATGGACTTTGTGTTCACTTTGAAGTCTAAATTTATTTAATTTTTTGCTCATGTAATTTCTAAATATTTCGCTATTTTTCTCATTTTATTTTATTTATTTTGCCAAAAGTACAACATAATCTTCAAAACATTTTGTCATCAGTTTTTTGAATTATTTTTAGGCGAAGCTGCCCTACACCTACGGTAGAGCATCATTATAGTGAATGCTTAAGGTCAAGTGAAATTTTGCTTTCCCAATGTATCTCACTTCCATTGTTCCAGCCATTGTGAAAATTAGCATGCATATTTTGAACTATTCATTATTGCATTTGGTCAAAAATGACAAACTCTTGCTTTTACAAAAAATTGAAACATAAATCTCCAAATCATATTGCTTTAGAATAAAAACTGTTATTTTTTCCAAAAATAAATTTTGATTGAAGAAATTTCAAGATTTGCATTTGATTAGGGTTTTTGGAAATTGGAGGTTGAATGGTGAATAAGATCCTATGGTTAGAAATTTTGAAAAACAATTCTAAGAAAAAATTATACTTTCATTTTGAAAATGGTAGGTTGGACGTGATTTTGGAGAATTCTTAGTTTGTTTTTTCAGTTGAGCAACAAATCAAAGGACTTTTTCCTATTATTTTAGGCTAAGTTCTCATTTCTTAGAATCAAAGACACATTGTAGGTGATCAGAGCAAAATCATTCAATTTTCCATTGTTGTCCCAAGAGACCAAAGAATTCTTGTTCATTTGGATTCTAATATGGTTTCTTCCATTGTTTCAATAGTAGTCTAAAGATAGTGGAATAACAAAAGAACCTTCTTGCCATGTGTAGAAAAGACATGGTGATGGGCATCCAATTCATTATTAATATTAAGAAGTCCATAAAGTACCCATTGAAGAGCTAAAATTTAATTCAAGGAAGCTATGCTTCCTGAAATACTTTTCCAAAAAAAACTTTTTGAAAGACAAATGGAATTGGCATCTAACCTAAAGTTATATCTATTTTTTGAACCTTCATGAAATTAGTTACAAATTTTTGAAACACAATGGTCACTAAAAGGGATAATCTCCTGAAATGTACTCCATGAGTACATTGAAGAAAGCAAAATGTACCTCTGTGTTAACAGTTGCTTTCACAGAGCCCCCTTTGGATGACTTTGTGATGAAAGTCCCTGAAGAAAGATGTTTATCGATCACTTTCATAACTCTTGTGATGATTGTGATACACGTGCAGAATAGAACACACTGCAAATCTATTGCAGAGTGGTCGTGTTTCCCTTCCTGTCTGAACATCTTCAGCTCATTTAGAATATTAAATTGAGAATAGGAATGTGAAAAAGAACAAATACCACACGTGAAGGTCTGAGTCGGCATGTATGTGCGGAAATATTTTCTTTTCCGTGCGCAAAAGGGTTTCAGCAGGTGAAAATTATTGGTGTAACACTGTAGAAATTTCACTTGTGATATTCCGAACAATTCAAACACATCAGAAAATACTTACTTTATGTTTAAATCTGACCTTCATGTAGGATATTGACTAAAGGCCCAGCTGCCCTGTTTCGACTTCAACGCCCCATTGTACTGAATTTCGTTGACAAACATGAACTTTGTCCATTGTTCATCAAATTATCCTCTTGGTGTGGAGGGAAATTGTCATGTCATCATAAAGTATATTTTGTCCATCTAGTGAACAATTTCACACTAGGAACTGGACGTCTACACTAAAATTGGTAAATAATGTTGGCAACACTAATTGTCCCACCTAACACTAATTGTGATTTGCAAGGTTAGTGTTAGATCATTATTTACCCATTCCAACACTATTTTAGCTCTATAGTAAAATTTGTTCATTTCAACTTTTTTACAAGAGTGCATTTAGTATTAGATAGGAAATAATCCCTGAAATGATGAAATAATCCCTAAAATGCTGAAATAGACTATATGATGCTGGAAAAGACCATAAAATGTTGAAATAATCCCTAAAATGCTGAAATAGACCCTAAAATGTTGGAAAAGACCATACAATGCTGGAAAAGACCCTCGAAAAGACCATGAAATGCGGAAATAGACCATGAAATATTGAAATTGTTTATAGTGTATGTATAAGTTGCTAAATATAGCAAGAACCATAAACACAACATAAAAATCCTAGTTGTAGGCCAGAAATTGGAGGAGACATATAATAAAATATCCAATTGAAATTGAAATTGGGCAGCTCTTGTCCTTGGAAATATTGCAAATGTTTTGCAATAATCTCTTGGAGATGTGGAAACAATTGCCCTGCACTCCAATATCCATCAAGTCCTAATGCTAAGCCACAACAAATCATTGTTTTTTTAGCATAGGAGATGTTGTCAACATCCACCTCTCGATTGACATCTTCTACACTATCCACAACCAATTGTAGGAAAAATTGTTTGCCCGGATTTGTCAATTTTCCTGACCACTATCCATCTATCCAAGGTGCATTTTGCCAAGCATTGAGTTGTATCAACTCAATTTTCTTGGCTTCCCACCGTTTTGTCCATGCATCCTTGATTTTAGCAATGAGGAAGGTATCTGCTAGTTGGCAAAGGTGAGTAGAACATGGAGGTAAAAATTTAAAAATCGTATTTTTGGCAGCTAGGACAGCAGCCAATGTAGGGGTCACAGTATGCCCGCTACAATTATCAAGCCATATGATCTTCATCCGTTGATGAAAATCGGCTTGATATGTACGAGGTTCCAAGAAATACTCGGGTAAGATGGTTTGGTCCATCTAGCCTATAGGGCCTGATCCATACGAAACCCCGGGAATATTATCCATCAAACCTCGGATAGGGTAGCTTCTATTCTCATTTGAAAAAATGAGCATAGGGGCTTCTATTGTGGCAACCCGGCCCCCAGAAATTGAACCACCATGGTCATGGATTCCCCATCCGAGACAACTTTGGCATATTTCACAGTGGTATCTCCCCTAAACCCTAAGGTTTGGCCATTGTCAAGATTGACAACGAAATGCGTTTCATCCAAGTTTTCCATGAGGTTTTCATCGAATTCCCTGGATGAAAGCCTCTTCGCAAGATCCCCAAATGGTAGGCGGTCTGCATTTTAATTTGAAGCTCCTTTTTAGGGCTACAAGTCAAACGACCACGTTGGGGTAGCAAGACAGTATTCTGATTGTCCATGAACTGATTGATCCAATTTGCTGTAATTTTTTGGACCAACAAAACACTGTCTTTGGGATCAATAGAGTACTTGGTGAAAATGGATCCAGGAGCTACGAGAATGGATAGGATTAATTTACAAAGGAGGAATGCTGAGAATTTGACACCTGATTTGCGAAGGCAATTGAATTCTTCAAGCAAAAGTGGGTACAAATATTGCACTCACTCGCTCTTCTTCTTGCCCCGATCCGGCATGGCCTCTGGAGAATGGCGCCTCCTTTTGCCCAAGCAACTTTGGTTGCACGAGAACGGAGTTGAATTGGCCACGCTGTTGCCACCATTGACTAGCTTTGATTAAATTGGCCGGGTGCTGCCCACGGAAATGCTTGGTGACGCGGGCACTGAGGAATCTCAGCAAGCGGGGGGCGGTCCATGGTGAAAATTCTGGAATGAAGTAAAAATGCACTTGTAAAAAAAATGGCAACAAAAAAAAAAATTGTTTAGAGGAAACAGAAGACAAGAAGACAAATCCAACCGTGTCATCGAAAGTGCAATCAAGTACCTCAGTCAAAAGTTATGAACGTCGAAAGTTCGAATTGTAGCCTTGCGGGCTGGAAGTTTGAAACCATGGGAGCGGCGGGAAATGACGGACTATAAACCCCACCCCCTCTTTGAAAAATTTAGTCTTCCCTACAAATGAGTGAAGGAGGAACGCAGGAGCTGGCTGAGAACCAGAAATCGGGCAAGGTTGGGCGGGCAACGTACCACCAGTAGTCTTCAGTGCGGTAGCACCAATCCGGCTCCAGCTCAGGACCTTCAAAATTGGATGGCGGATGGAGGTAAAAACAAATCAATGGGTAAGTCCTACGAGAAAGGCTCTATCAAACAGAACGCGCCCGATCCGGCAAGCACCCTACTCCGGCGAGGAAGCTCTGATTCCACAGCCACCATGGAGCTCGGAGCAGCAAGGTCCCGAAAATGTGGTCTTCGCAGGGAAGGGCCAGCTCGTGACGGCGGAAGGCCAAAATTGCAGTTTCCAGGGAAGGGTCAGATTTAGATGGCATGAATTAAATGCCCAACACTATTTACAAATGAATTGGAAAATAGTGTTGGGGGTAAAAAACAATGAGCAATACTAATTATCACTCAACACTATTTATCAATTTTAGTGTAGTAAACTTATACTTTAGCATCCGCATGTCATTATTTTATAATTACCGCATATAAACTTATCAAGTGAAAAATAAACATGCATATGGGGGGTATATTTATGTTTTGTATATGGGAGGTGAATATTCTATTTCTATTTTGTTTTTGTCCATGTATAGGGGGGTATTTTTTTGCTATTTGTTGTTTGCCAATGAGGAAATGTAAAAATTTCAAATTGGATCCTTCATCAAAACTCAATGTTTGAATTGAAATCTTGTACCTTTTCCATACCCTCTATGTTTAAATAGAATCAGTGTTTAACCTTGTAAGGATGTTGCGGACCACTTTGGTCTAATGGATGACTCACTATTGACTGCAAAAAAGGAGAATGCACCTATTGATCCAATAATTGGAGAATTTTGGTGTCTACTTTGGTCATGAGGGGCCGTGTCCTTACAAGGTTAATCAAAATTCAACGTTTAAATTGAATCAATACAAAATCCAATAGAGTGACGACAGTGAGTTCCAAGTGGTTGGCTATATATCCATCTAGAGTGAATGCTCTACTAAATGAACCCTATCCTTAGCCAATGATATGCAATGGATCTTGTTTGCTCCCAATGTGAACCGGGCCTCATCATGTTGAAAAGCATTAGATGAGATTTGGGGGTATTGGAGGGCTCTAAGTTCCCCTGCTGTCTGCTGCGTTCCCAGACTGCGAGAACACAGCAGTAGCAACTAGCTGACATGGTCGAGTGACTGCCACGTAATTTCTTGAAAAAAAAAAAAAAAAATTTTTTGCTTAAAATGATATTTTGGTAAGAATCTTTTATTTATTTATTTATTTATTTATTTATTTATTTATTTTTATTTTTTTGAAATTTTTTTTTCTGACACACCCGTACCGGTGTTCACTGAATCTGGGCAGATCAGGAAACAGGCCTGAAACGGCCCTCCAAGACCCCCAAATATCATCTAATGGAACCAAAACAAAACTACACTCTTTATTCTATTTAGTGTTGCTTTCAAAATAAAGTTATTTTACACTACTGTACAATTTTTTCTTAAAGTTGTAAGTTATTACTTCCTCTGTCCCACTAAAAAAATCCAAATCAGGCAAATTTTTTGTCCCATTAAAATGTTCCGTTCCTAATTTTGATTGTTGAGTAAGTTTTGGCTGGGTTGGGCAACCTTGTGGGGGCAAGTCAAGCAATCAAGGAGAATTTTTCTCCTAGAAAGCTTGGCCTTGCCCATATGAAGCACCTTGTACTTGTTGTGCTTCCTGAGACAATAGTAATGACGATGTAATAGGTGACCACTTAGGCGCTATGAAGATTTGTTCATGAGGTGGTCTAGGTTTCTTTATTGTGAATATTTAGATTGGGGCACATATTTCTAGAATCTCATTGTTGCCACCAACCTTTAACCCCTAAAGTTCTGTGACTATATAATCACCAAAAACGCTCCAAAATTGCCATTTTTAATGCACCAACCAAATTTTTGGAAAAAAACAATTTTTGATACATGTAACCGTAGGATCTTGTAGTATGATGTATTAATAACATGTGGTAAAATTTCAGAAAATTCCACCGTGAAGATCAAAAGATATAAGCATTCAAAGTCTCCAAAACCATTTTTTCAATCCTCCGAACTATCAGGCAGCTGCACTTCACAAGCTCATTTTTCAATGAAAAAATGTCCCAAATGGTGGTGCTTCTTTGAATTCAGTTTCCTAAATAAGTTGGCAATATGCTCAAAATTTTTTGCATCATTTGGAATTGCACAACATATAGGAAAAAAATAGTAAGTAGAAAGAAGTAGATAATGATTCAAAATACTAAATTGTTAAGAATTTAATTATAAGTTAAAAAAGTGCCAATCCCAACAATTGAAATGTTGTAATAATCAATCTACATCCTATGAATTTTTTTTATTCCCAAAATATTGAAAATTGAGTCAAATAAACAATTACAAAGGGTTTTTTTATAGTAGAAAATCTATAACTGCCCACAAACTAAAAACCCTCATAGCTTTTGACTCAATGATTGGAATGGAATGATTCAAACTTTTCCACATATATATAATTGTAGAAAACCAATTTCAAATTTTTACTTCTGAAAATATTGTTTTTTTCAGATTTGCCCAAACTACCCATCCAGTGAAAAAAGTAACATATTAGGCCATAACTTTTAACTCGTATTTCCAAATGTCATGAAATTTTATGCATATGAAAGATATTCCTCGTCTCCAATTTTTGTTAAAATTTCAGCTCAAAATATTTAAACCTCTAGTCTCAGGTACCTGCCTGAAATTTCTATAATGCCAAAAAACGCATGCTAGTCCTTTAGGGGTTAAATCATCAAGAATGATGGAGCTAGCAACATTTACAAATTATGCTAAAAAATGATGCTTTCTACATGGATTTTGGGTGCCTAGATGATGGCGCCTAAGTTGTAGATTTTGCATAGATTTAAAGGATGGATTACTGGTTTTGAATGTTTATATCACTGGCATAAAGATCAAAATTGTAGTTAATCCCTTGTAGGGAAGCTTTTTGGAGGTTATTAGTAGTATAGAGGGAGTATTGCTTGCCTACAGACAAGTTCTTGTAGATGGATACAACGATTAGTAATGTTGTAGGCAAGTTCTTGTAGAATGAGGCCTAACATTCTGGAGATGACTAAAATGGCTTAGATACTTGTCTAGAAGTTTTTAGTTTTTAGTTTTTTGTCCAAAAATTTAAGATAAAAATACTTTTTTACCAATTTTTGAAAATCTATTATACTTTCTTTATAGAAATGCAATCGTAAAATATCTTTTCTAAAGTGTTGGATTGGATCCTATGAAAGAAAGGAGGAAAAAAAGGAGCTAATTCAAGGCCAAAGTTAGATGCATGGGTTCTCATAAGCTAACCTTTAAAGATTGTTGGATTTAAGGTTGATGACGTTATTGCCAAAAATTGGCCAATGAATGACTGAGAATCCCTCTATTTAAAATATTATATAGATGCTCATCTTTAAAATTTTATATGCTAAGGGGAGGTCTTGCACAATAGTTTAATCTCCAATGAGTGCTTTTGTTTCTTCTTATGCAAATGATTCACACAATACCAAATTAGGTGATTTCTATGGTGACTAATTTGTTAATTCAAGATTCACGGCTTAACCCCTAAAGGACCATTGTCCCTTCAAGGGACAAATGCGTTTTTGGGTAGGCACCTACGGGCTGAAATTTTCTTCTGAATTTTTGAAACTTTTTTTGGAGGTAGAAAAGCTGATCATCTTCATGGGAATATAATTCTTTTCACAATCAGTGCTTGGGAACAAAAGTTATGACCAAATAAGCTCAAAACAGGGAACGGCGGGTAGCAAAAAAAATTTGCAATTTTTTTTTTTTTCTTAAAGTATTTTTTTTCTTATAGATTGTATTTTTGTCTACCTAGAAAGCTTTGATTCATTTCATTTGGATTTTCTATGAGAAAGTTATGGACATTCTTGTTTTCTGGGCAATTAGAGCATCTTTTTGAAAAAAATAACTTGTAGGACTCATTTCTGAATGTGATTTTTCAAATTTTTCAAATTTTTGTATTTTTTCATGGTTTAGTTTACTTGCTAGAACAATCTCACCATTGGAATTAGTGCATTTTAATCCCATCTAAAATATATGAATATTTTAGATTTTCCTTCTATCTCATACCTACTTCTACTTAATAATTTTTTTAATAATGAAAATTAAGTTTTTTTATACTTTTTTTTTTTGGCTAGATTCTTAACTCAATTCTCCAGTATAAACATTAAAAGCTCAAATCTTTGTAGTGCAAAAAAATAAAGTTAAAAATGTTCAAAATCTAGTCCCTGAATGTGCTGAAAAACTTGTTTTTTTCACCTTAAACACAAATATCTTGCAATCTTTGCGGTCAAAAATTCTGAAACTTTTTCCACACACTTTCATACTAGTTAGGTGTAAGATCATACGGTTAGATGTGGAAAAAAAGCATTTTTCAAATTTATTTACTTTTTGCTATAGTAATGGCAGTTTTGAGTGTTTTTTGGCAGAAAAAGGGCCTCGGTCCTTTAGAGGTTAAGCCAAATTGTTGAAATATAAGGTAGAAGGTCTATAAAGCGCTTGTGCTCTAAAAGCATCCTCTAATACAAAGATACATTTTGCTTTCTCATTTCACCAATTGAATATGTAAATAGTGTACTTTAAGAGGTCATTAATTTTAAATACCATTGCATTTCAGCTTCAAGAATTCATAACAAATACTGCAAAGCTCTAAAAAACAAGAAATGACTTAGATTTGATGCCAATTCCATCTGTCTTTCAACAAAAACTTATTGAAAAATATCTCAAGAAGATTAACATAGTATTTTTTGGAGTGTGATTTATCACTCAAAAGTTTTATAATTTTTTTGCAAGAATATTGAACAATAGATTTTCCTATTTTCAATGGATGAAATCACTCAATTGCTACATGATTTGTGGATAATATTGTCTTATTATAGATTAATGCACATTTTTTTGGATATTACATATATATGCTTTCCTCCACTTATTGTTTGCTTCAAGCGGGTCAAGGGAAGCGAATAGGCAGTTCACTCTGATTTATTAGAGATTGTTTTTTTTGGTGCCTAGCAAAAACAAAAACAAAAACAAAAACAAAAACATTGTTTTAAACTCCCCAAATTAATTTTCAACTCTTAAATGGTTGCTTTATGGACCTCCTACTTTATGCACTACTAGCATTTAAGGCCTCATTATTCCATTCAAAACCAAATGACGTGTGTGCTTAGAACATCACTATTGTTTTACACAGTAAGAGCCTTAGCCTAGCCAATGCAAAGCCCGCTTTGAAAATCTCCACCGCATTAGAGAAAATTTCAGCCCCTTGGAGGATTTCTCCACAACCTTCCGAGGTACCCTGAAATTTACTTTTTTTTGGCTCAAAAAATTGTTTTTCCCCTACTCCTGCCTAGTTGAAACTACAGCAGTAATGGCACGAGAACCCAAAATTCCGAATAAAAAATTATTAAAAAAAAATAAAAAGTTTTTTTTTAATCTTAAAAACATATTGAAAAAAAAATTGAAAAAAAATAAAAAAATAAAAAAAATAAAATTCTGCGAAATTTGATTGCTCCGATGAGTAGTCAAAGACTCTGACTGCGTACTAAGAGCATTTTTGAAGTTGACAAGCCATGCAAAAAATAACATGGCATGTCAACTTCCAACGGCCCTCCAAGGGGCTGAAATTTCCTCTAATGGTAGACATGCCAATTCTAAAAATCAGCTTAGCCAGGCCAAATAAGTACTCAAAATGCCAACTTGTTTGGCCCTTGCAACTCTTCACCGCACTTATCTATGTTCTTGCTACAATTTTTTTAGCTTTTTTGCAAAATAGTACTTCCCGCCAATGAGAATGCGAAAGCATTAGTAGATATCTAAATATCATGAGGAGATATGGCAAGATATGGTGGAGAATCACTTCCCAACTAGAGCCCAAATTGATGGTTGAGCTTGTGAAAAGCCATTTGGCGTGATACATTTGCCATGAAAGGGTGGAGGTGCTCTTATGTCCTATCAATGTGTAAAAATGTGTAGTCAAAATCTATTTTATATATGTGGATTGTTGTTCTACATTGTATGAAGGTTAATATAAAGTAGGGTGACTCATTGTTGTCTTTTTTATTGTTGGTATATAAGGTAGGATGCTCTAATAGCAACCATTTAACCCCTAAAGGTTTTTGCCTATGTTTTCACCAAAACCGCTCCAAAACTGCCATTTCTAATACAAGTATCAAATTTTAGGAAAAAAACATTTTTGAACACATGTAACCATAGGATCTTGTAGTACACTGGTTTAAGAAGGTTTGGAAAAAATTTCAGAATTTTCCACGGTGTAGATTGCAAGATAATAGCGTTTGAATTGACAAAAATCCTTTTTTAATCACTGCAAAAATCTGGGCAGCTGCCCTTCACAAGGTCATATTTGTATGAAAAATGTCCAAAATGGTGGTTACTCTTTGGATTAATTCTTCAAGGCAAGTTGGCTACATGCTTGAAAACTTTCAGATCATTTGGAATTGTACAACATATAGGAAAAAAATAGTAAGTAGGAAGAGGTAAAGAATGGCTCAAAATACTAAATTGTCAAGAATTTAATTATGGAGTTGAAAAATGCCAATCCCAGCGGCTGTAATGTTGTAATAAACAATATACACCCAATGTTTTTTGTTTTATTTAAAAATATTGAAAATTGAGTTAGAGAAAGGATTTCAAAGTTTATTTTAGAGTAGAGATTCCATAACTACCCTCCAACTAAGAATCCTCATAACTTTTGACTTTTTAATCCAAATGGAATGCTTCAGGGCTTTCCAAGTATATATAAATCTATAAAACCAATTCAAATTTTAATTTCTCAAAAAAAAAAAATTTTTAAAGGATTTTTTTGAGCTGCCCAGGTTGTCCGCCGAACACGGAAAATTACATATCATGCAATAACTTTTTATCTATAGAGTCAAAAGTTATGAAAATTTTTGGGCTTTGAAGCTACTCCTCGGGCACATCTTGTGTGAAAATTTCAAAGAAAAAAATTAAAATTTCCATTCATAGTGAGTTGCCCAAAATTGCTATATTGCCAAAAAATGGTGTTTGGCCCTTTAGAGGTTAAGGGCTAGTCCGCCTTTTAGTAGGTTTGCATGAATAGAAATATTTTTCACTCATTTTTCAGAGAAAGAAAAATGGATGAAGAACGTAACATAAGTGGTTTCATATTATTTGAAGCATTTTTGAATTAGTTATGAATTTCCTAAGATTTCTATTGTAGATACCTATTTGTGACCCTAAGTCTCCCAAAATGCGTCCATTTACAACTTCTAAAGGATTTGAGGAAATGAAGGCCAATGATTGGCTCTTGCAATAAAGAATATTTCTTTGGAGGGTTCAATCAATGACGAAAGTGGTCCATTTAAAGACCAACTCATATCTATTAAGTATCATTTTGTAGGGTTGATTTGAAGAAGTTGGTCGCTTTTAGAGCATCCTACCTTATTGAGACTATTAGATTCACAATTTTTTTGCAATAGAACTACAAATCAAATAATGTTTTACAGCTATTTTGGTTTATTCATCTTTGAGACGAGGTAACATATAACTTTCCATTGTTGTTCCTATGGAGGGACTATTTCTATCCAATTGGATGCTAGTGTGGTTTTCTTAATTTCCTACAAGTTTGCAATGATAATCTAAAAGTGTCCCTCAAAATGAATGATTCTTTTTTATGTATAAAAATCACATAATGGTATTAATTTGAGTTATAAAAATTGTTGCTCACTTCTCAATCCCGTTTCCAACTACACTGAAGTTGTGGTGCTGGCAACCTTTTATGATTTTCACTACATTAGACTGCAACAATGTGAAATTGTTTGCAGTCGGGCTAGGACTGATTTGGATCTGCCTTACTTACAATTTGTATTTGCCTTTGAGAGTCGCAAATAATTGTTGAATTGACTCAATGAATCTAGCT